>CM023451.1:29778512-30378512 GCA_013339765.2 Haemaphysalis longicornis | reverse complement strand
GTTCGGCGTCGTACATGCGCCGTTTCGCGGCCTTGTCTTCCGCATTTGACGACGACGACGGTTCCGATGTGGAGGAGGTAACGGGGTCTTCAACGTGTGCTGGGACGCTGATGTTGGCGCGTGCCTCAGTACTGGTTGAAGGCAGTGTTGCTTCCATCGCTTCTTCCGTGATGCTGGAGTAGCAGACACGAGTAAACGTGGGAGCAGGATTCAACCAAGAAAGGAAGGAGCGACGCAGTGACAAGCAGCGCGCGGCCTTCCATGCCCCACCGTGCTGCTATCACGCACCTGTTACGCCGAGATCGCGACGGAGCGAACGGACTGACTACGACGCATGCGCGCGCCAGCTGCTGTTGAGAGAGAGGAGGGAAAGAAAGGAGAGGCGCACCTGCTGCGGACGCGAAACTGTTGACACCGTCCGACGCAGGAACAGGCGCGGCTAAGAAATGCTCTGCATTTAAAAGTGTAAACCGGTTGTACAATATATACCCTATATTAGCAAAGGCCTCGCATCCCGCTCCGTGGCTCAGTGGTCTGGGGCGCTATGTATGTCACCGCAAGTGTTTTGCAAGTCACGAATTCGAATTCCCGCGGGTACGTGCTTGCTTTTTTTGTAAGTTAACTTTTTTGTTTTCCGCCGATGTTTTCTATATTGAGTTCACCTTTTTTTGGGCCGCAACGTTCATGGCTACACGAACTAGTTCACAAAACGCGCGCAGGCTGGCACTGGCGCGCTAACCAGTTCTCGTTGGCGTGCTGTTGCCATAAGCACCGACTGCTTGCAGGCAGGGGGCACAGGCCAGAATGAACAGGCCCTTGGCCTGGTGCGAACACGCTTTTTACGATACAGGCATGAGGGAGGCAAGTTCCAAATATGGGGGAAAAGCGCATGACATTTGGGCGTCTGCGGGTACGCGGAGGGCGTTCATGCACTGCGTAGGTATCGGCTAGTGAATGCTACGACTACAAGCCGTCCTGGGAGGCTTATCTTGTGCATTTTACAGCCGACAACATGACAGAAGCGCGGTACGGTGATTACTGAGATATTGAGGATGTCCATCCAACAGCGCCATTGGTTATGTTTTACAGAACCGAAACCGAAACTTGTTTGATTGCTAACCATGGGCATCGTCCAATCACGGCGCCCCTCCTCCCGACGTCACAGCCTTAGTTGGTGCGGCCGCCGCAAACCGCGCATGGTAGTTTTTCTTCTTTCGCGCTTTGTAAAGTAATTACCGATTTGTCAACCGGATAAACGATGAAAAGTGTGCTAATTTGAGCCAGTCTACGCAGTGCAAGCAAAAACGGCAGCTTGACAAATTCACTTCAGTGTGCCTTTAAAGCAATCTCGAAGAAATTAGACGAAAGTAGCTCAGAGTACGACATACAGTTGACAACTTTCTACGGCTTGAAAACCCATTGGTCAGATACTTTTTCGCAACTTACTCGTCGTCTGTCATGCTCCAGCATTTTGTTAAGGAAAGCATGCTACAAAAACAGATGCATCAGCAACTGCAAATCAAGTGCACAGACGCTAGCACCGTTGATCTCACCGTTTAAAGAGGTTATGACGGTAAAATACAAGTTTGGTTATGAGAAAGGCTGATTTTTCCAAAAAATACGATACGAATATATTTTCTCAAACTTTGTATAAACAATGGAAATATCAAAGAAAACATAGGAACCGGGGCCAACTCCACAGCCAATTTACGGCACTTGTAATATGACGTCACGCAATCTTGTTTGTGTGATTGGCGACCGCCGGATTAAGCCACTGCGAATAAACATGACTCAACGATAGTGCCGCTAACCAAGCATTGTCTTTGTTTATTTAGGTTTTTTTCTTTTACCGCCCGGCTGTGCCGGGCTGTGTTATCTGTGTCCCAAGTGAAGCGCATGTTCCATTCTTTCTTTCTGATGCCGCACGGATTATCTCATTTGATAGGGAGAACGTTTCGCACTAACGCCACCAGCCTGGAATATTCTTCTTTTAACTACAGCTTTCTCGATTTAATTCGACGGTTCGAGAAACACGCCGCCGAAAGATAAATGCCAGTAGAGCAGACGCCGCGGCATTGGACTAGCCGACACTCGCCTGCGCACGTCACTTTGTTGGCTGCTGCTTCGCCGGCTGTGTATTTCTTGAGTTGTTAAGGGAGCACACGTTCGCTCCAATAGACCTGTTTTTGCTTCAAGCCAGCTGCGTCATCTTTGGCTTAGTGACATTATCAATAAGGTGACTAGTTTTTTCTGATTGTGTCACGTGCATGCCAGCATGCAGTTCTTACGTCCCTTTTGTCTATAAAACGACACTGCAGCGGCAATTTTGAAAGTTATTCTATATTTCTTGCCTTTTTTCGTTAAAACCGCTTTTCTCCGCTCGTAGCGAGCTGGGTGAGTTTTGAAATGACACTTCTTTAAAATTTAGCAAAGTTGTTGTTTGCCTGCATGGCCCATATAATAAGTACTCGGCAGCCTAACCCTTCGTATTCTTAAGTGGGATTCCGAAGAAGGAAAGACCAGGTTGAAGTACCACTGGAAGGGAGTCTTCCCATTTTATAAATAAATAAACGCAGTGTCGCACAAAATGATCCTGCTCGCATCATGCAATTTCGCTTGCGAGCACTCTTTCGTAATGGTTTTCACAAGGGAGCCTTACTGCTGTCACCTCCTTAATAAACGTCGTCCTTCTACTGCAATCATTTGTTGATTTACTTAAATTCTGCAATACATATCTCGAAGTTCAGCAGCAATAGGCAACACGTATAACCTCAACCACAGTTCGGAATTATCGCGTTATAACTTGGGTCTACCATGTATACGACTTCTGCTATTGCAAGACGACAGATATATCTGGCGCAGCACTGGAACAAGGACTGTGATGACGCACACTTCGCAAGCGGAATTGTCATCTCGCTTTCTGAGAGAGTACTCAATATGCAAACTTTCTTGTAGACGTAGGTCAATCTGAAGTACGTTTGGACAATACGCATGACAAACGATATTACGAACTAATTTGGCACGTTAGCGCCGGCTATAAATTTTATTCAGCTAGTCAAACTGCATTCTCGCCCTAAAATGAACTAAAAGAAATGTTATTAGAGTATTTTGTTAAAAAAATTCAAGTAGTTATAACTTTGCAAGTGAATAGTTTCTACAAGTGTCTCAATGAGTAAGGCCTCAATTACAAACGCAATAGGGGAAACCTTCAGGGTAAATTTCTGATGTTTAATATCTTACATCTCTATAATACATTCGCTGCACGCCGCTCAATAATTCTATTTTCAAATTTTGACTGTCACTTCAGGTTGCCCTGACGCAAAGAGCCTTAACCGGGACTTCCTGATGCGAAGGGATGCTCTCTTCAGCGAGGTCTGTCTGCAAATCTCGAAGTGAAACAGCTTTTTGTAAATCGTTACTTTCCGTAGCGCTGAAAGGCAAGCGGGCCCAAGACATAGAAGACGATTTGTGTAGTTACGGTCTACTGATCGTTTCGCGTGGAGACGTGTCCTATCCTTGCGGGACCACAGCATGTCTACCCAAAACCAAATTTCGTATTGTATATTTCTAGATGAATGGATCGAAGAAGTGCTTAGTAATATAGCGTCGTCCTGCTTGTGGACACAACCACATGGTGGTGTGATGATGATGATGATTTTTTGTAGCGAGCAACAGGCGCAGGTGTCCAGGAACTCATCTTGTAGTGGCTTCCTTAGGCCGGAATATCTTGGCCTGGGCTGGCTTTTTATGTCCTCGTGCCTGTCCTGGTGATTCACGTGGTTCGAGCTAGTAGGCCGGTCAATCGCTGCGCCAAGCATGTGTTCGGTTTGGTAGTGAAAACCGGGGTTGGTTGGCACGCCCGTACCCTACAGTAGAGGATGCCGGGAGGCGAACACAGGTTACAGGTGACGTGGTATTGATAGGGGCAGATTGATTGAAGCAGGCTGTATGCATCTGTTGGTCCGAGTACGTCGGTGGTGCTGGCTTTACGTGTTGTTTGTTTGTAATTCGGTGCGGGGTATTTCCTTCGTTCATGCTGACACTGGTCAAGTATGTCGGCATTCTTTGGAGAGAAGGAGTAGCTTGAGGCAGCAATGGAACTTGTTCCTTTTAGGACACTGGCCCGGTACAAATGCACGCGGCCGGTGTCATGGGTAATCTCATTACTTTCGAGGTATTTGCGCCCAGATTTACTGATGATCTGTATCTCAGAGAGCCGAGGATAATCTTGATTATGCTTTATAACTATTAAGGGCAGGCTCCCTAAGAGTTCAGCACTGTAAACAGCGTCGTCATCCATCCTAGAGGTTAGGGCAATGGCAGTTTCCACTGCTGCCTCTTTAGCACTGCGAGGCAGTGGGTGGTCGCTTCTTAACCTGCTGCATTGGTTAGCGATGCGAAACGCGCTAGCTGCAACACGAGTATCGCCCTCACCGTCAGTGAGAACTAGCTGGGCGCGCATCATTTTGTGATATTTGAACAAAAGCATCGGCACGTCCGGGTGAGTCCACGGAACAGTAGCAGCCGCAGCACCCCAGAAAATGCAAAAAGAAAGAAACGCTTTGGCTTAGAAACGCTTTCAGATAATCCGGAAGGCCCAGAGTCAAGATGGAAGAAATGAATAAGCCGAAAAAACGTCATACTACGCAAACCCAGCAACGAATGCAGCCCTTGTTACGACGTTGGAATCCCACCGTTAGAAACCAGGTGTTACCGTTGGGAGACATCCCCGAACTGGGCTCCGTTGCCTCCCTCAATGCGAATGGTAGCATGGTGAAGAGCGGCCACAAAAGATTCTGCCTTGGTGACGACCCCAAGAAGCCGAATGCAAATTACACTGGTTTACTGCATTTTGAGAGGTGAGCCATAGCAATACAGGAACACAGCCCTTCCGGGCGAGGTTGCAGAACAGAACTCCACCAGAGGATAGCATAGATTCGCTGATCCAAAACGAATGCGAACTACCCGCCGGGAGGGCGGTTTTATACACGATAGCAGAAACCTGCTACGCGCCTTCCCCCGTGCTAATGTGCACACGACCCGCATATGGTACAGACACACACAACACTCCGAGTTCGTGAGGGGCCGGCAGCAGCGGTGCTCCTTGAACCTGAGAAAGGGGGAGAGCAGATCTAGACTGCGGCGTCCGCTTAGCACGGTCGTGTACTCCCAAACCATATCCCCTAGGTGCCCAGGCCGACCACACCCCCTAAGCAGGGGCGCAGCCAATGAGGTTAAAAAATTGCAATTTTTAACTTCCTTGGACGCAGCACCGTGACGTCTATATGTGGGCGACTTCATGCGAGGTGGATTTTTTCTTTTTTTCCCCTCCCCTCGTTTCGGCTGCTTTGCGGGGGCCGATGGTTTCGCTCCGCGGGCAACTTGTGTTGTACTATTCATATTTTTATTCCAGGTATTTCTTGTTTATACATTTGTATACTTTTTGCGTGTGTGTGGCTCACAGTTGAGGCACGAGCTGTGACACAATGCTTTCGAATTAAAAGGCCAGACACTACAGAAATATGTATATGTGGTAGCTAAAAATGCGGCGCAAGAAACAGACACAAACTGCTCATCTATACCCATCAGTGGATCTCTAAAAGTGACAATTTTTTGCCGCTATTTGGACTTCGAGATCACTATCGCAAAAATAGTGCGCTAAGGAGATAACTTTTTTACTGAGTTTTATCTCTGCTGCGAATACCGTGACTTCAAGCTCACGGGCAACTACTCATTCGATCCAGCGAAAAGAAATACGTATCTGAGTGAGTGTAACACTGCAATAAATGAGAGGCCATGGGGCCCTGGGGGAGCAAGGATGAGGAGAAAAGGTGAAGGTCACAACTCGCACAATGAACACAGTTGCAGTCTTGGGGTCCTAATCGCAAAATTAACACATTAAAGTCAGTCAGTGGCAGCAAAACGCACAGTTCACACTTAAATGTATAGTTCATACTGTGGCCAATGCGCTTCACACTGAAAACAGTGCACGCTGCAGACAGTTCACATTATATACCGAACAGGGAAGTCGGCCAGGCTGCTACACCAATTTGTAGAGTCTGTTTTCAAGGGCGTACTCGGTAATTGCTTCTAGTGCGGTGGGATCGTCACGGACCCGACTAAACATGTTCCTGTTCAGTCGCAGGGGCGGGACCTAGAGTTAAAAGCTGGTGGCGATTACGGTCGATAATGGACAGAGCCAAATTTAGTGGTAAGGATTTGGTGTGCCTTCCCGATTACAGGGGGAGCGTCAGCGCCATTCGGATCGTGCTGGAGCTGTCTATTTATAAATAACGTATCTTATGCAGCAAAATCTCTGTGTGCATGAAGCACAAATTGTTAAAAATAACTAATCGACATTGGCAACAGCGTGAGTGGTAGCACTCATGATTACTGATATCAAACTCGACCTGGTGGCTTCAGTGAAGAGACTGTGGTCAATAGCCCTGTACAGAAGACATATATCAAACTACTCGAGTACTTCAGTTGCTGTACAATCCAACTATTACTTAGCCCTTGGTTGGTATATATTTTCGATATTGTTTCCCTAAAGTGTTATGACCAGCAGTGCAAATTATGCAGAATCCATGACCGAGTGTACAACGTGTACGTTTGAGCTGGTGTCTTTCTTATCAATGTATCACCCTTGCAAGAACGATTCACACCTTCCATTGCTGTTAACAAAATGTGAATGTTTTGCTTAGTGGCACTGTTCCTGATAAAGAATAATGCAATGAAGTTAATGTTAACGAAATTCAGTGTAATAGTGCTTATTTAAGTGCCAAAATGTAGCATCTCATGCAGCTGTAATATTTCGCAGGAGAAGGACAGTTTGCAAATGTAGTCATGGGTAATTGGCTGCTTTTCTTGTAATCCTTACCTGCACCACCTAATCGTGTTTTGAGGTGTGTATATAGTGAAAGAGCACCCAACTCAATTGTATACCGTTCTGTGTGCTGTAGAATGAGCTTTAAATGAGCGTGTTTGCTTTCCGGACCGTGTATAATTTCCACATGCACGTGAAAGCGTCCATCCGCGCGCGCGGACTTCGAGCACCGAGTCGAGCGCTTATTTAGGAACACGATCGGAGGTCAGTGTCAACTTGCAGGTGCGCAAGAAGAGCGCGGAGAGATCATGGGCTCAGGCACAAAAGGTTAGCTTCTACCACATGTGCGTCAGCTTCCCCAGCGCTGCAGGCCAGCCCCGCCCACGGAGCGAAACCATCGGCCGCCTGCCAAGCAGTCGAAACGAGGGGAGGAAAAAAAAAAGAAAAAATCCACCTCGCATGAGGTCGCGCACATATAGGTAGAGACGTCACGGTGCTGCGTCCAAGGTGGTTAAAAAATTGCAATTTTTTTAACCTATTTGGCTGCGCCCCTGTTTAGGAGGTGTGGTCGGCCTGGGCCCCTACGGGATATGGTTTGGGAATACGCAGCCCGGTCAGGTCTCAAATAGCAGATACGTTACCTGTCGCCGCAACGGTTTAAGTCGCCGACAGTGACGCGCCCACGCGGAAGGCGCAGGTAGTGCTATAGGCTCTGCCACAAACCACAAGAGCACTGCACGAAGCTTGCAGCATGCGTGACAAGACTAGCGGCGCACTGAATCGTAACACCGTATAAAGGAATAAAAGAAATGGGTGCCGCTACTGGTTAAGCACTAATTTATTGGCCGTAACGTTATAAACATGCCGCAATTGTATATTCGACTTCGTCCCTGCGGTTCTTGTGAAGCCGTAACAATGGGAAGAAAAATGCTGCATTTTGCCATCAAAAACCTGGGAGAGAACCTCCGGCTACCTCGTCTAACCATGCCTTTCAAAAGAAACCAGCGTTCGGACGTGGAGATTGCTGAGTGAAAACGACGGCCGCTAAAAGTGCTCGTAATCGATATACAATGGTATGCCCGGAGACAAGGAGTGCGTTAGCTGAACAAGGCGAACGGAGATTCATTCGATGATGGTTGTTCCGCAACGAGAATGTGACCGCAATATAACAGGAGCGCGGAGACGGAAGCACCCACGTAATGAAGAACACAGGCGGCAAGCCGCGGATAGCTCTCATCGTGACGGTATCCTTAATCAGCTAAAATAATTAATCGATATTATGGAAACGAAGGGCGACGCCTTGTGAAGCGGAGGATGAGGAGTGGATTGGTAAGTCCGTCTTCGGGATCACCTTCTTTTGATGCTTCAGAGTGTCGTCTTCTGAAGCCTATGTTCTCGTGAGTAGTGGTGCTAACACCCTGTCTGCTTCGAAGTGGCACTCCCAATTACTGTCATATAAAATAAACAGCCGGTGTCAAGATTATGAAAATAAGGCAGTTCTCGAATGTGAAGATTTTCGTTGTCGCAATAATCAGGAACTGCTGCTAAACTATAGCGTCTAATACCGCAAACACTCTTCATGAGATGCCTTAAGAGAACTACATGTTTCTTTCTTTGCACGATACCCACACCGTCTTAGGCATTACAGTGGGGGAATTACAAACCAGCAGTAGACTACGTATGGCAACATCAGTTCTGCAGCCACTGAAACACCAAAAAACAGAAAACAAGAAAGCGCGTAAACCACACGCACATCCAGCAGACGCAAATAGTGGAAGAATGCGCAGTTGGGCTTGTTGGGAATGCATGCTTTCAGGCGAAGCGCGAAATGTGATCACAGGACGAGACAAGGGATGCGACGAGGATGAGTGCTCGTCCTCTTCCCATCGCTTGTCTCGTCCTGTGTCTAGTTATGCGCTTCGTCTACAGTTATTTATTGCAACGTTACAGCAACGTCAAAAAGCAGCCAATATTGTTCTGTGTACTAATGGTTAGCGAGGTAGACAATTTTGAGCCACTTGTGGTTTGAGGGAAAAAGATTTTTTAAACACATCAGCTTGACAGGCAAATTCAAGGGCCTTGATCCCAGGATCTGCAAGCTCAGATTTGTAATGAGATTCGACTATGAACTTTTCCCGCCTCAGTTCAGTAATAGAATTGTCAATTAAATGGTCATTCTTTAACCGAAAGTTTCTGAGGCGGCTTTGTAGGAGTCCCCATTTCAATGTTTCCTTCGTTCTTGTGCGCTAAACGCCATGGTATAACTTTCGGAGACCCAACAAATTAGTAGACATCAACTTGGAGAGGCGTACGTTATAACGTGTCTTTCTCATTCCGAGAAACGGTTATGGCGAACGCTGGATCTTTTTTTGCCAGTCTTGGCCAGTCTCCCTAAGCGGGTATGCTTGGCTTGACACACGTGCACCGGGGACGCTGGGTGGTCGTCGCGATTCCCGCACACATGAGCGCTAGGCATTTTGTTGATTTTCGTCACTGCCAGGGGGCCGCCGCGAGGCCCGCGCTCACCTGCGCGCGCTCGGCAATTTCTTGGTATTTTTAACTTCGGGCACGAAAAGTTGCGATTTGCTAATTTTTTTTTCGCTGTAAAAAAGCCAGACAAGCCATTACAAATTCGGCATGCGGAATTACGAGCATTGGCAGTTCGTTTTCTATAAAACCGGTTGTGGTATAGACTGGTTATATTTCGTATTGCGTTTTAAATGCTTTCAGTGTTTTTTGTGGTTACCTTGTAACTGTTTGTGAATAGTGCTGGAAAGAGGATATTTTGCCGGAGGCAGTGCAAACTTAAATTCGCGCGCTGCCTTCAAAGTTGCATTCAGTATGTAATTGTTTAAAGGTACGATATTATTTTTTTCTTTTTCCGATAAGACAACGCAATACCTTGACTTTATTTCGCGGGCGAAACTTGCGTGCAGACTATTCTGGCACGTGTCCCGACGGTTGCGAAATGATGTGCCATTTCAATGCAAAAGCCCCACTTATGCTCTATTTAACAGCTTGAAAAAGCAAAGTGTGAAGTGAAAGAATTTCGAGTAGCTTAGATCAGTGCACCTGAATATACATTGTTAGGCCTTGTACATGCTGAGCTCTTACTGATGTCATGTGATAGCAAATTTTATGCTAAAACCGGATAATATTTCGCGTACAACGTGATAAATGTTTGATGAAATACTTACTTGTGGATTTTTAACAACGCGTGAGCAATTCATGATTATGCTTTGTGAGCTTGATGTTCGGCTCGATACGTATGCCTTGCCCCGCATTTAGAAGCCCGCCACACGCAAGCCACTTGAACATTGCACAACCGTCACTGGAGTAGCCAGAGGGTTGGCTTTGTGTGAGAAAACGCCCCGAAAATTTTGGCTTCTCGCCCTGCCTTCATTCTTTCCGCCTGTTCTCCTCCTGTGATACTGAAACAGCCCATCGATATACTAAAATGGAAACACGGAACTACGAAGAGCGTCACCTTGTTGAAACGATGTCTCCACGGTATCCTGCATCTGGTCATATTTTTATGCAGTTATTAGAGTGAACAAAACAACTAACCCTTCGGCTTTAGCAAAGTAGCAAGATTACTGACGTATTGGTTGTGCGTAAGCTTTCTCTTTTTATTCCTTTTACCATCTCGTGTATAATCCTCTCGAAACAAGTTTCTTGATCTGCTACTCCCATGTTTACGTTGGTGGTTTTGCATGCTAGTCATCCCGTTTGCCCCCCTTAGAATCGGAATCGCTGGCCTGTTGCTCGTCTGATTATCTACCAGTAACGTAAGGCGACTGCGTTCAATGGAATGTGGCAGCAAAACTATGTGCAAATATCTTACAGATGCTGTTAACGCTGATGCCAACACAAAAAGAAAGGTTGACCGCGTAGAAAAAACAGCGCTTGGGGGCGTTCCGCAACCTCGCGCAAATAATCACTGAAAGAAGAGTACAAAACGAAAGCCTAATGCCAGATATTACTTGTGCGGCAGAAACCTAGTGCATCAGAAAACGCCTTGGCCATAATATCCAGCAAGAGGAAGAAGAATAACAGGAGTAACGTTTAATGATAGAAAATGGGCTTCCGATATCAGAGAATTCGGGCGGAACATATAACTCGATTAAAAAAGAGCGGACTTGGGCTGGGCCACCGATGGGGTACCACGGAAACAGCATGTCTATGGGGTCGGTGGAGCTAATATTAGAGCAAAACACAGCTATAATTTCACAGCTTTGGAAATTGAAGCCTCGACTGAAACAGAACAACACTTTTGGTCGCTGCTGAAACAAAGATTGTTCGCGCCACGTCAGCGCTATGTTCCGTCATATATATTGACGTCCACACGCAGTAAGTGTAAGCCGTGGGTTTCTAAAGAACTGCGCTGTCATATCCAGAAAAGAAAAGATAATATCGTGCCTTCAAGCAATTGCCTACTGAATGCAACATTGATGAGATAAAGAATGAAGGGAAGGGTCTTGCGCCTTCAGTGCAGATGCAACAACGCTGACCCAGAGCTGCAACGCCCAACTACGTGCCATGTGTGCAGACACTGCTCTGTGCGAGCGCAATTACGCGCTCGACAAGGTGCTAAACGAAGAATATGTTGTTTTCCAGACGCTTAGAGGTGGCCTAGGCTTCCAGAATTCGCGCTTGCAGAGGGCGATTTTATCATTACGAACTGCCGGAACTTTGTACCGGCTTCCGGGGCGTGCTTCTCGACGTATAAAACCTGTTTATTATGCAGTCCCTCGCAGAAGCCTTCTCTGTGTATTTGTATCGCTCAGCTGGTGTCCCACCTTGACGCAGTTGAATGGCCGAAACTATTTAATAGCCGGCCGCCTGTAGACGTGAACCGAGAGAGCAATTACGGCTTCATGGACGTGTTCAATAAAGATTCGTGCGGCACTGTCACCCACAACAAACAGAGATAAGCAGCCCTCACTAGGCTCAACTTGCGAAAATAAGTCGACACCATCAGTTGAAGCACTCCTAGCTGCTTCACTCTTGCCGGCATACAAGCTGCGGTTTTTGCATGGAGCACGTACACCAGCGCTGTTTCACGTATGTGACCTTATAAAAGCCACCTGCGTGCCCTCGCAAGGCAGGCACGGGTGCAGCGCCTGGTTTCCCGTAGGCTGTACATCGGCAGAGTACTAGTACACTGCGACCCGCTTCGTGTGAGTACCCTATTTTGAAATTCACAATGCGGTGCGAACACGCCCTCTTATATCACAAAATAACGATTCTCAGTACTAACATATGGGGCTTGTCGTGCGCTTCAGGGGCCAAATTATCAAGAATGACGGGCATCGTTTTAAAGCGATGCCGTGTTGCCATGCACAAGCATGTATTCTCGAGGCGGGCCGTCGCTTGGGGAAGTGGGAAAGTAAGAAACATAGGGCGTGCCCCCCTGCTGGTGCGCTCTCTACCCCTGATTCAGAACGACGCGCAAAGGGACGCTCACTCTTGAGCGTAGTTTTGGACCGGGGCCACAGCGTGCACCACCAGGGGGACACGCCCTGTGTTTCCTACAGTTTCCCGCTTCCCCAAGCAACGCCCGCCTCGAGAATACATTCCTGTGCATGCCAACAACCCGATGGTTCAAAACGATGCCCGTCGCTTTAGGATTTGGCGTGCAGGTCTCACGTCTGCATCCGCTATGAAAGACGACGCAAAAGTGCTTCGTCAAACGGACTTTCCGCGCATCGATAGCTAAGTAGAAATAAATGCTAGGCGTGTGAATGTTTGGTTGAGCAAACCACCAAGTACGTTAACTTGGATACTTAGTTTTATAGTCAACTATAGCGTACACAATGTGGGTGGACGCCACGTTTAGGGCAAAGTAGGATAGCGTGTAATAGAAAGATTACACCTCTGTAAAGTTGTCCGTAACGTACACCCGCCCAATTTTTTACCAATATCACGGGAGCGTCGACCGTTCGGTCGATCAGCGCCGCGTGATGGAGTGATACGGCAAACTGGGCAAGAGTAGCCGCATGCGCACTAGGCAAAGGCTGCTGCTGCCATCGTCTGCTAGGCTGTTCCTACAGCAGACGGCCACCTCTGATTTTTGCTATCTCATCACACTATGTGCCATACTCAAAATTTTTCTTCAAGACCAGGCACGTGGCGCCAACTGAAAACAGAGCGAGGCTTGCGCTCGGCAATGCTGATTACTCTGTTTTCAATTGGTGTCACCTGCCTGGTCTTGAAGAAAAATTTCGAGTATGGTAGGTAGTGTGATAAAAAATTAACGAAAATCGTGGGCGGCTGTCTGCTCTGGAACAGCCTAGTAGATGACGGCAGCTTCGGCCTTTGCCTAGGGCGCATGCGGCTACTCTCGCCCAGTTTGCCGTATCACTCCATCACGCGGCGCTGATCGACCGAACGGTCACGCTCCGGTGGTATTGGTAAAAAATTGGGCTGGTGTACATCAGATTTGCGCGGAAGTGGACAGACGCGTGATGAAATTTTGATGATTACACAGCTCAAATTTGTTGAAGCTAGCGCAGTTCGCTTCAAGGTCGTTGTATTTATGCATTTGAAAATATTGTAAATAATCTTCCTGTCTTTTTTCTACGTATTCAGATCGTGGTTAATGCGTGTGTGTTAGGCTTCAGACGTTGTCCAGTTTTTTGTAAAAAAATTTGATTGCGAGTCGTTGCTTCCTTGAGCATGTCTCCCTTCTTTTTTCTTTCGCGCTGTAAAATAAGGCTCTTCAAGGAAACCGATCAACTCGGCTTCTATTATTGCGCAGTAAGTTGTTATAGCAGCCACACCGAAGCGTGGGCTCCGCCAACATTCATAACAATCATGATCATCCTGTTTGTGACCAATGCGGGCAGAAAGCCTCTCCTATGTTCATCTAGCTGTTCCGGTTTTTCGATGCTCAAGTTCACTTTTTGTGCACCAATTTTCTGATTGTATCTCTCTATTGTCTACGGTATTCACTTACGACAGGGACAACTCGAAATAAGTGACCGAACACACGCTAGAACGTAGGCTCAGTTGATGCCACAGTAGCACAGAAAATACCTACATGTACAGTCATGGAAAAATGAAATGCAAACACAAAATATGGACCAGAACACGCAAAATTGAAAAAATACTGTTCGTTGAGGTCTAATAATGACGCCGTATTGGTGTATTTGGAATGCCACGCGTCCCAGCTTTATTTTTGTAACTAAGCCAGGCGTCATTTTAACCTGCGTGGAAAGAAATCGTGCAATGTCTGTGTTCTTGTTCACATTTTCGCGTTCGCGTGTCATTTGGCCATGGCTGTGCATGAAACATGGGAAAGATAATCGTAGAAACACAGTGAACAATGAACAAACCATTATCGCAAACGTCACACTTGCTCTTATCAACAAAGCTCAGCACAGTGCCGGCCTGTATCACAGGACGTAGGTTAATCCCAACGTGTGTACGGCAATCACCCGTCGCCCATGCGCAACCAGCACCGCTCTCTAAAAAAATTGATCCAAATTTCTCCAGATTTCTCGCCTAAATTTCTCCGAATTTCTCCAAATTCCTCGAAGACACACATTGTGTGCAGGTCTTTCTCACAAATAGACAAATCAATTGTTCAGCCTTTCACGATAACTGGAGAAGGAAAAGGCGCGTTAGGTCACCGTCCTTGGCGCTGTCTACGAAGGAAATCAATTTTTTCGCAGAGCGGGTGCTGGTTGCGCATGGGCGACGGATGATTACTGTACACGCGTGTGAGATTAACTTACGTGCTGGGATATAGGCAACACTGTGCTGAGCTTCAGTTGATAAGGGCAAGTGTGACGTTTGCGATACTGTTTTCTTTGCTCACGGTGTTTGTATGATTATCGTTTCACGTATCATGCACATGTGGGCGTTGTCCGTGGCTCTATGGGATAAGCTGAGTTCTAGTTTTAGCGTGTGTTTCGTCTCTTTTGTAGTGCTGTCCCTGTGTTAATGTTTGCTGGAACAATACATTCCCTAGTTAACAGCCAACTCACCCACTTTCCGCGTTAGTTGCCCTCCATTGAGTCAAGATTCTGCTGTACTATTGGCCCGGTCCTTTGTTAGGCACTCTGTTACCGTGGTGGTCTACCGCATTCTCTGCATTGCATGCCAAGCTAAAGTCCTCACCCTCGTCTTAAATTGAGTTGTGATGTCTTCCGCCCGAGTTCTCTGAATACCGGAAGCCCACTTTCCATTACTAAGCGTTCCTCCAATTATCCTTTTTGCAATGGCTGAATGGCGTTATGAACGATTTTCTTCAAGGCGTTTTCTAAAGCACTAAGTTTCTACCGCATAAGTGATAGATAGCAGCACGCTTTCGTTGTGTCCCCTTCTTTGCAGTGATTGATCGAGCGAGTTTGCCGAACGGCTTCAACCCATATTTGTCCTATGCCGTCAATCTATTTCCTGGTTGGGACCAGCGCTAAAAGCTTGTCTTGGATACTTATCAATAGTTGTACTGCAAGAGTTCTACTCCACCGAAGGCAGTTGACTGAACTGAAGGTCTCTTCCCGTTGAATATAGCATTGCGAGCACATTTAATGCGTATGTTGAGTTTTAAATCCAGCGGCGACCACCTTATTATATAATGTTTTATGACGTGCAATCTAGAAAAAGAGATTAAAACAATATTTTCTAACGTCACAGGAAGGAACACCAGGACATCGTTGCATAAAACAATGTCGTCAAGTGCCGCAGAGGGACCACCTCCGTTATCCCCGAGGAGCATTGAAGAAATGGAGCGACTGGCCATAGAGAACGCGGACCCTCAAGTCAGGACTTACATTCAGATGGGAACCGGACGGTGTCGGACTGTGCGGGAAAACCTACGGGCCTTCGACAGGTAAGGAGGTGGGCCTAAACCGCTGTAACCAAAGACAGCGCACGCAAGAGATTTGTGTTTATCTTCAGAATGAATTTTTAGACCCAGAGAGCAGGAAAGGGAACGAAAAGGTTCGAAGATGATTCGAAGATGAACTAGATGATATCGGTGAAGTGAAATTTAAAGGAAAAAAATCACGCCATATCCACGGAATGAATGATGATAAGTGGGGCGAAGCTCGAGAGGGGGAGATCATCGGTAACCGTAACTCTCCCGTGAAAGTTCGCCCATTACATCATTAAGAAAGACGTAAGACCGTACATTGTACAAATCACCTTTTAGTGAAAGTTCGCCCATTACATCATTAAGAAAGACGTAAGACCGTACATTGTACAAATCAACTTTTATTTTCGGAGTCAATGCTCCCAGGCCCAGACCTGGTGAAAGACCCCGCGCCATCGAGGACTACCCCGCACCTCCACCACAATTTGTCACGTAGGATGGGACACAACGGTAAAGAAAGAACTTTTATTTAGGGCGAACTTGTGCCCGAACAAGACGAGAGGAAACGAGCAAAGGTCCTTGCGTCTCGTTCGATCTCCGAGAACGACTGCCTGCGTTCGTGGCGTGATCTCTTGCGTGATCTCCCCCTCGCAGTGCACGTGCGCTCGCGCCTCCGTTGGCGAACACAGACAAGCTCGCGCTCCCGGTGCCGAGTTTGCGCTGCCGGTTGCAGCCGGTTCTTGCGCGTGCAACGCGGCCCACTTTGCGACATCTCCGAAAGCATGCGGCGGTGACGTACCACGAGACACCAGGGATGGACAGACCCATGTCTTTAGGAGCTTCGCCCCTAAAACCGGTTCTAGCAGTGAGAGTTTTTAGGGGCGAAGCTCCTAAAGCCATGGGTCTGTCCATTCCTTGTGTCTCGTGGTACGTGACCGCCGCATGCTTTCGGAGATGTCGCAAAGTGGGCCGCGTTGCACGCGCAAGAACCGGCTGCAACCGGCAGCGCAAACTCGGCACCGGGAGCGCGAGCTTGTCTGTGTTCGCCAACGGAGGCGCGAGCGCACGTGCACTTCGAGGGGAGATCACGCAAGAGATCACGCCAGGAACGCAGGCAGTCGTACTCGGAGATCGAACGAGACGCAAGGACCTTTGCTCGTTTCATCTCGACTTGTTCGGGCACAAGTTCGCCCTAAATAAAAGTTCTTTCTTTACCGTTGTGTCCCATCCTACGTGACAAATTGTGGTGGAGGTGCGGGGTAGTCCTCGATGGCGCGGGGTCTTTCACCAGGTCTGGGCCTGGGAGCATTGACTCCGGAATAAAAGTTGATTTGTACAATGTACGCACACAGTCTACGTCTTTCTTAATGATGTAATGGGCGAACTTTCACGGGAGAGTTACGGTTACCGATGATCTCCCCCTCTCGAGCTTAGCCCCACTTATCATCATTCATTCCGTGGATATGGCGTGATTTTTTTTTAAACTTGTTTATTTTTACCTCCCGAGTACTGTTGTCGAATTTGAAGACAGGCTTGTCGTTGAATTTGTATTGGTTCGTCGCTAGCCCCTATTCTTTCTGATATTTATTTGAGCGCCTTTGATAAGAGCGTAAAGACGAAACTGGCAGATGCGCATCACCTCACCAGACTTCGATATGTGGATGACTATCTTATTGTAGTTAATCAAGTGGCCAGAACCAGCTTGAATGATGTAGTAAATGGAGTCATTGAAACGTTTGTCAGCTCTTCAAAATCGCTTAAGTTTACGTGGGAGCTGCCCAGCAATAGCTGTCTGCGGGTCCTAGATTTGAGCCAGACTTTTTGAGAACACGCTCGTGTGTTGGCAATACAAGCCGCGCGCTGACAAGCAGCTGATTCCATTTGATAGCGCTCACACGAAATTAATCAAAAGAGTGTGGCCATGACATGCATCAAGGCAGCCTTAAACAAGTCGTGCGCGAACACGGTACAAGACTCTTTCAGTGAACAGATTGGCCAGCTGAGCAATGCGGGATTCTCTTCTGCAGTTGTTTCTGGCACTTGCGAAGCACTTCTGCAAAAATTTAAACGAGTACCGAAGGAAGGTGACATTCAAAAGAAATTTAAATATAAAAAAGAAAGTTCACGTTATCCCGTATTGGCACAGGATCTCGCATAACCGCAAGAAAGTTGCTCAAAGGAACGACGTAAATGTGGTGTTTAGCGCGCCCTGATAATTGGCGAAGGTTTGCCCTATGACGACGCAAAGGAAGCGGCAATCGTACTCCAAGAAGCACAGCGAATTATGCACAGAATGCACCACCGGAGTTTTCTATGAGATTCGCATGAGTTGTAACAAGTGTTATTATTGACCAAACGGGCAGATGTTTTAACGACAGAGCACGCGAGCACTGTTGGGCAGTAAAAACAACGCTGGGGGCCACATGGCTGAGCACTGCAAAAGGGGCACTCTGCAGGGTACAAACTGCACTCCGCTCTTCAAACAGGCCACGTTTTTAAAATGGGTCAGAGATAGGCAAGAAAGAGAGATTGTGGAGACGTACTTCATTCCCAAGGCGGGAAACAAGTGCATCAGTACACGGTCGGTCGCATTATCCCTCAAAGAACTCGAGTTGTTAGATGGACACGTGTAGGTTAGCACACGTTGTGGGTGTGACGTTTTCATGACGTCCAGAACAGTGTATTTAACCTAGGGTTTTTCACTAATAAAGTTTATTTGGAAGTGGCGGCTTGTCTGTGTCTACGTGTTTCTTCTGGTCCCCGTTGTTGAGCGCCTGAAATGTATTCAGTATGTTCAACCAAGTAGCCCTGATGAGGCTTTTGTTTCTAATGCCTTTTTCTGCAACAAGAGCACTTTGTTGTAGTTTTGTGTAATAGTTGTTCCACATACAAATGCGCAATAAGAAAGCTTATAGAGCAGGGGTCGGCAACCGGCAACCTTTCGACGTCGAGGGCCGAGTCACATGAACCCGACACGGCAAGGGCCGGACGGCAAAAACGGTCGAGGAAGGGGGGGGGGGGAGAACAGGAGGGGGGCGGCTTTTTGTTGGACCAGTGCATAAAAAGGAAATAAAGACGATATCTCGCTAAGTCTGAAGATCGCAGGCAATGCCACTGTAAGCCATCTGGCGTTGTTCCTGTATAACCCCATTGGAGGTCAAAATTGCCGTGTCAGCCTTCAGCCCGACAGGAAGTGACAAAGGAACGGGGGTTCTGACGTCGAGCCGGGGGCCGCATAATACTACCTCTCGGGCCGCATGCGGGCCGCAGCATACTACAGTCGTTCTACAAGGATCAGCAACCTGCGACTCGCGGGCCGCTGGGTGGCGACTTGTGTTACAGAGAAATTAAGTATATTATAACGTCTTTTAACCAAAACGGTATGATACCACGAATTTTATATTGGGAAAAAAGTTTTACTCTGTTCAGCTGTTAATTCACATACATGTAGATTTCATGATAGATATCTTCAACCAAACACCTAAAAATGTCTCTGCTTTTGATTGCTATAGTCTGTTGTTCGGGTAGGTCAAAACTATATCATAATTCAAGTGTTTATTATCCCGTGTGAGCGTCGTATAATTTTGTTTTGCTCATGTTTAATTGTAAATTGTTGATAGGGAACCAGCGCGGTAGAAGATGCGAGTATTGGTTAAACCTGATTTCCAAATGTGGCACGGCCATATCTAGAAAATATATATCGGTGGCTTAGGCATACATTATTATTTTGGAGGAGCCGGGTATCCCCGGTGTATATTTTATATGTAAATTAAGTAGTGTCATAGTGGGTATACATTCCTGAGGAACACCGTTTATTATTCGAAGTAGCCGAAGCTATACAGTTTGCATAGCGATACCGATTGGCTAAGTAGATACGAAGTAGTTTAACGGGAATACTGCGAATACCGGTACTGACAAGTCTTGTTACAAGTATTTGATGGCTTGTCGAATCAAACGCTTTTCGTACATCAGAAAACAGGCGAATAGTATACTGTAGTATGCCTTTACTGTTTTTAAGTATCTCAATTTTGATGTTCATTCCCACCATCTCGGATGACCTCTTTTTCCCCTGATAATGATATAATGAAATAATGATATATTTACTACGACACTCTGTAACCGCACATTTACAACTTTGTCAATACCTTGGAAAGCCCAGGGAGCGCCGGTGTTGACCCATAGTGTTTTGCGGTATATTCATTTCCTTCTTTAGTAATTGGTGCTACCCGCACTGTTTTTAATTCAACTGAAAATACTTCAATCTCGATCATATAACTGCGGATATTAGACGGAACACGACTCATAAGTTCACTAACGTATTCTTGGGGGTCTACATGCAAGTCATCCAAACTGGCAGCAGTATTAAGGTTGAGATGTTTTATAATATTTTCTATTCCTTGTGGATTTGTAGGAAAGATTGACAAGAATTCCACACATTTGGAATTGGCAAGGACCGTGTGGCGTCCGCTTGGGGCCTGCCAAAGTATAATGTAGTGGCTGCCCGTTTTGTGGAAAACGAGTCTTTCTTGTGCTACTCAAACACATAAATATTGGTGCACAGACCAAAAAGGTCTGTCTGTCTGGTTGGCTGTCTGTATGTCCCTCGATACAGCGTTCCGGCTACGAGTTCAAACATTTCATCAAAAAGAAGTATATATAAGCATAATCTTTCTAATCGACTCAGACTGATGGTGTAAAACATGTCCACAATATTTAGCGGGAATGAGAAACCTGGGGCACATTCGAGACAAAACTTAAATACTTAACCGTCAGAGCTCGCGCTCTTTATTTAATCGTACACGTTGGTGGAAGTTTTCACGGTCGCGAGTTAAACCCAACGCGTTGCAAATTACCCCATATGCTGCAGCTGGTGGGAGATAAAAGCAAGCACCAAAATTGACCGCATGCCTGCTCGCTTAACTGAAAATGTCACCGAGAGACAAGTGTTACGCTGCCCCTGCCACGTAGCAGCCCCCCCCCCCCCCAACTGTCTGCCGCCCGCCACTCACTCTGCTCCGCCCCCCCCCCCCCCCCCCTTCGGTCTCGGTCCTCCAGTAATAAACACAATTACATCCGGCCGTTCGGTTCCTTAAGTTCGTTCCTCCAACGATAAACACAATTTTGAGGTTTGCTAAATTCCATTAAATTTTTTTGCAATGATGATGATGATATTTCGTGGCCCTACATTTGAATCGGGTGTTCGTGGGATGCTGCACCATCTCTTGAGGATTTTAAAACAAAGCTTTACAACTTTCGTCCACAAATTTCACGGATGATGCGCAAATTAACCTTTTGACCGAAGACACCCCCCCCCCCCCCCACACACCCCTCGGAGCGCATCGCGTGATTCGCCAGGCCCGTTTTCGGCGCTGCGCACAAGGCCCGTTTTTAGTCGTTAAGTCATTCTGCTCACGTAGCGGTGGCGGCCGTTAGGGGAATGGCCGCTGCCGGCTGCGAATCAGCTGACTGATCGGCAGCCGACCAAACCCGCAGCCTCCCACGCATGCGGCGCTGCGTCGTCTCGGGCTATGTGACTCATCTGGCACCGCGTTCGCCGTGAATGGGGAATGCCGCGTTCGCCGAGAATGAAAGAGAGGCTGGGCCTCCTTCTCTGACCGTTGCACGGGACCGAACGGCTTTGAGTCGTGGTCGCCAATACAGCTACATCAAAAATTAACCAAGCGAAACCAATACTCAACCCCACTAATACAAGCTTTTGCTTTGCATGTCCAATAGCTGAGCTAAGCCGCATTCATTTTTTGTTACTCTAAGGCCGCGAGCCCCAGGCTTCAACCTTTTTTGTATAAATGCCATGATATAGCCCTTCGGTATTTTACTATTTGGGGAGTATATTTCTTCTTGCAGTGGCATGTAAAGAATCTGAACACAGTTAAAGATTACGAACTTGGATACGCGGGACTGCCAATATATGAAAAACCAACGCGTGATTTGTGATCATGCAGATGGCGATTCTTGCCGAAGGTGCTGGCAGGAGTCGCCGTGAGGACCACAGAAGTTACGCTGCTGAGTCGGACAGTCTCTATGCCAGTTGGAATCTCGCCCTCGGCTGCTCACAAAATCGTGCACCCAGACGCCGAGCTTGCAGTCGCGAGAGGTACGTAAAGGCAATTGTGGCCAGTTTATTGCACGTTGCAACACATTCGTTTGTAGTAATGATCCCAATTTAGATATTTGTTTTCTACGATGAAACATTTCACTATGTAATGATTATGCAGCACTTTCTTACAAAATAATTCTGCTGGCGGTTAGCTCATAGCTGCCCCATGTGAAGTAACTGTGTCGCAAGTCAGTAAAAATGAACGCCGGTCTTAAAGACCTCACCATGGGTCACGCGGCGGTGACAGCAAATGCTACGACACATGTGGGGTTTAAGCTTGGAGCGGCAGTGATTTGTTTTCGAATTTGATATTTGATGGCCATTTTGATGAAGGACACGAGCCAAAGCAGTTCTAGGGACCGCAAACGATGTTTCAGTCAGCTCTGGGAGCGGGAAAGTGCAATGGTTCCATTTGAATCCTGCTGTTGATTCCTCTAACAAAGCAGATATAGTGGGAAGAAGTTTTGCTCTCGAAAGACATAAAAGCAACAAGTGACAATGACACTGCTTCATTAAGGGTAACCTCCTCTATTATTTTAAACTTAGGCATCGTGCAGATGCCTTAATAAATAAATATAACAAGGATTGGTGGGTGTCACAGAATATAAGACAGCAAAACAGCACGAAGGACGGGACAAGGAAGAACAAAAGGACAACCCTTCGTCCAGTAGTTCGTGCTTTCCCCGACCTTCGCGCTGTTTTGCTGTATTTGAATATGTACCGACAAGCCCAAATTTTTACCTTGTTGAAATGCAAAAAATATTTGTCTTACTGGCTTTCATTGCCGGTTTACAGGAGTTTTTTTTATTAGTAGGACTCCTTTAACACAGCAATGCAGCCAGGCAGTTCCGGAAGAAGAAATTCCAGTAAATTTTGCAGACCCTGTTTCAATTACTTTTGATGGTACCTCCACTTGCGCATATTTTCTGAGTGTTACGCTTCGCGGCGCGCATCATCTCGTTCGCCAAGTCGCTAAAAGCTGGCTTCTCTATAACGATCTTTGGCGGCCTATTTTACCTTCTCCCGGCTTTCCTGTTACACTAGTATCGTTTCTTCTCGTTCGCATGCTGGCCAACCCATCATCCCGCCGCGACACAATCGCTATCAGCGCTCGAAACTGGGTGAGAGAAGAAAAGCAACCCGAGAACTCTGCCTGCTGTTAAAGTTGTATCTCTGGCAGTAGATGCCCATGGACACAAACCGGTTGCGGTACCCTAGCCATATACCACTTCGCACTAAATTGCGATTCTGCGAGAGAATACCATCGGGGACAAAAATATGCGACTACCTTAGTGATTGTACTATTTTTGGTCGTGTGAATTCTTGGGGGGGTTTACATTTTTTAATCTCTGTATAAACCACAACCGGTACATCAAAACAACGTCAAACCTGGTGCATTGTCGAGTATCCGACATTGACAGCCGTGGTTCACATATTGGCAGCGGGCAGCAACCCGACGCAGAAACAATCGACACACGGGGATTTCAAACGAAATCCTTTTCCAAAACAGCACTAGCGAGAGAGCGTACCATTGTTTTCCAGAACCTGTTTAATGTATAAAAAAAAGTCGATGCTTTCATATGGCGCCGGCGTTTCTAGAAAAATATCAGTGTTTATCTGTAACATATTTTCCCCGCTGTTCCTGTTCTTCGACAGCGGCCAAAGAAGCTGGTACGGTGATGGTCGTGAGCATGCTCAGTTCCACTCCGCTTGAGGAGGTAGTAGCCGCGGCTTCTCCAAATGCTGTCGTGTGGGCCCAGCTGGGCATCCGAAAGGACCGTTCTCTCATCGTGCAAGATGCCCTGCGTGCCAAGCGGTGTGGTTGTGCTGCAGTAGTCGTCACTGTTGATCCCCCGGTCGTTTCGCGCGATCTCGATCTCAGCGGAAGCAACTGTACACCGGTGCCGTTCAGCGAAATGTGAGTGTCTCTAGGGAAAATTACCTTACCCTAACTAATTTCTTTGGGTCCACCGCAACGATGTCCTCATCCGTAAGAAGATAACGTCCTACTAGTTGTACTCCGCTAAGTGTCTCGGATGGATACTCGGTGCCCAAACATGCGCTTACGCGTATTGCGAGGCGGAAGTAATATGTTTAAGAGCCAACGCAGTGAGGAGGGCCGGTTACCTGACCTTATACCTTAGCTGGGAATGAGGTGATGAAGCGGCCACGGGCCCACACACAAGTGTACTCCCGCATTCACACACACGTACACAGCCCGACAGAGAAAGATAACCCTGGACAACCGTGCGCCTGAGTATGTCGGTATAACTTGGGCTCTATAATGACATCCCAGAAGTAGCATTCGCATGTGCACAGTGCTAGGGTAAAGCTGTGTTATAGTCAAATCTCGTTACTACGAACCCCACATTAACGAATTTCTCAAATTTACGAATATTTTAAGAATTCCCGCCAGATTGCCTATATTTTCAATGTAAAAATATTTCAGAACTACGAACTTCTATACAACGCATATTTCAGAATAATGCGCGTAATTTGATTTCCCCGTTATAATCGAGGAACATCAGTATTACGAATTCGGCAAAAAGTAACAGAGTCGCAACTCTCTAGTGAAACAGAAACCGCTTTTCTCTGTGTATTCCCTGAGTGCAGTAGCTATCATCACAACAATGTCGAGTGCTAACAGCTTCTATGCTAACTGCTAGCGCCACCATAAAGCCGTGGTTCATGCTGTGGTTTAATGTGCAGTAGCCTTAGTAGACCTAGCCGCGTTTGCCTCTTTTCTCTCTGGTTGTGTTGGGTGACGGTGGCCGGTCAGTCGTTTTTCACGCTAATCACGTGTGCGGGCGGGTATTTCTCTGTTGCGGGTAATTTTGCTGCGAAGTTCATGCGAGATATAAAGATAAATGTAGCTAGCGACAAAACAAAGAAGAAGCCAGAGAATTCATTGTCTTTAGGGAAGATGACGACGCGAAGGAAGACGACTGTGGCACACCGAACACCGACGAAGAAATCGTGTCGAACATTGATGTTTTAGTGCGCATGGACAAATTCCGCACTTTCATTGCTCGGTGCAATCACGTACCCGATGAGGTGTTGTGCAAGGTAGAAAATGTAGAGGCTTTCCTAAGCGGTCGTGCGTGCTGCACGCGCGAGAAGAAAATAACTGATTTAGCTTTAAAATGAGCGCAACATTTTACTTGAGAGCTTACCTGTCAGCAAACGCGTGTACTGCTAACGTGCGTCATTTTCATTCCTGGGTTTGAGCAATGGCTTATAAATGCCAGTTTTTCATTACAACGATATTTAAAAATAACGAAGGATTTTTGTTTATCCCGCATAATTCGTTATGTAGAGATTTGACTATATAATATTCTGATCGGACATTTCTGAAGAAAATACGAAAAATCTGCATTATACTTCAAAATAAAAATACTGAAATATCTACACTAGGGCCGTTAGAAATGCCTGAACACCTATTAAAGCGAAGCTTTTAATGCCTATCTTGCGCCGTAGATCGTAACACCAAAACGCATGCAGGAAAGCCAGCTGTACGCAATCGGTTTGCACAAAAGACACATGGCGGTGGTGATGATGAAAAAACGCTAAGCGCTTCGAGAAACAGACGCTCCCCGTGGTGGAAATGGAACCTGGGTCTGTTACGTTATGAAGCCGACATCTATCCGACTGCGTCATTCCGGCAAGGTCGAAGCAGTTGGGATTTTCGACTTCGAATTTGACTCAGGTTGCATAGGAGAAAGCTTTGCGTTTGAACCATCGTTCTCTTGAGAAGGGAGCTTTGAATGTGTTCCACTTCTTCGCCAACACGACGCTCAGCTAGATGGGCATGCTTTGCACCGGGTTTAGCAGCTCCGAGCATGGGGCTTCTCAAAGCCCCCCGCACACTTCGCCAACCGTGGTTTGCATTGTAACCGTCTCAATGGTTATGTTTATCATCGACATTCGCTGCCTGTCGCAAATTCTGCTGTCCGCCAGCATGTGCATTTCCTCCCCGTCATTCACATTTTACCGTCAGGTGCCGCGCGATCTGCCCTGCACTGGTGTCACAATCTATTAAAGCGAAGCTTTATGTCCTCACGGTGCGGTTGTACGCCATTACGCCCTGAACGAAAGCCAACTTTGCCTGACGATGATGATGAATTGTCGTGGGTCAGGTGAAAGAAAAAATTCCCTACCGTGTTCGGAATAGAACCTAGGTCCCTCTCGTTATGAGGCCGGCGTGTTTCCCATTGCTCCATTTCCACATGATCGAAGCGGTTTTGGAAAACTCAGACGACAACAAATAATCCGTCACGAGAAGAATGGCGTTGCTGTGTGTGCCGCAAGGCTGTTAGCCACAATACGTTAGGCCTAACTTCCCATTTTGAGGTTTAGGACGTTAGGCCTGACATCACACCTTGAGGGTTTACCACCTCAAACCGGCACCCAGTGAAAAAGACGCTCACGGAACGCCAAGCAGCAGGTATCGATTCGCGCTCCAAACCCAAACGTTAGGCCTCCGGAGGGCACCCACGAGAGACGCTGTGGGTATTATAGAAAAGTGTGCGTACCTCTGCAGTAGCACAGAGTCGCAGTGTGAGATCGCCCAACCAAATGATCTATCGATCGAATGCTTCGCGTGTAACCACCGGCGCCGACAGACAGAGGGTGCATGGTTTTTTTACAACACGTACAAGCGATGACATCCCCCTTAAAACACTGCTACGTGGGCGTGTCAGCTACCCCTTGCCACCCTCTTAGTAAGCTGAAGAGGGATGCGGACGCAGTGCTGGCTCAATGGACGTTACCCTCTTCGCACATCCTCTATCATCTCTGTTCTTCTGTCGCTGGGGGTACGAGAATAACGGCGCAAACTTTTGCGACGTGCCATCATATTGCTTACAGATGAATAGCATAGGGTGCACTGGAGAGTATGGGGTTCCTTTTTTTAAGTCCATAGACTCACGTGGTAGGCGACGACAGGACTACCTTCGCCTAACGCTAGCAATTCCACGAATTCCCAAGGGAACTTTTAGAGTTTTTCTTTTTTTCCATCCTCCTTATTTGTGACTTTTCGTAGTTGTTTGGAACAATCACAAGGTACCCACGTATCAGCTGATTTCATCGGCAAGCGGTGCCTTTGACGCCATTACGTCGTTGTGGAAGTCGACGGGGAAGCAATTCTTGCACGCATTTATAACCGCCGCAGCTTCCAGTTTGCCCATGGTGCCAGTTTTGTCAGTCCCAATGTGGGTCCAAAGTTTTTTCTACTGACCACTACTATCACGTCGAAGGCCACGACAAAGCACAGTGTGTCAAGCACAGGTCCCCTACTTTTTTACATGCTCTGATAAACGCACTTCTGTTAGACCCGCTGTTTAAAATATCCCGTGCAGCAAAAAACTTTAATTGAATTAGAAGACACACACGGCTCAGCAAATTTCAAAACCACACAGGTAAATCACGGCTTCTGCTGTAGCAGATCGCGAAGTGACGAATTATTCAAATTCAAATTCAAGTTTGTTTAACATCCCAAGACATTAGAAGAGTTGCAATACCAACAATGGACAGATTGGTAATACCAGCGGTAAAGCAAGCTCTGTGTACCTATTAACGGTTACTTCACCGATTGCCGCAGATAGGGTAATCCATCATGTATTTTCACTTTCACCTGAAATGTCCGGTACATTTTAAATTGTTACTCCCAGAACTACCATATCGGACAATGGGCATGAGCTAAAACGCGCATTCTTTCTAGAAAAGTACGAGTTGCACTGCCACTTCCCCACTCATATATCGCCCTCTTCGCTCCACCTCGCTGCACAAGGGTCGTCTAGTGCATGCGAGTTTAAGCATTTTTTACGTTGTGTTACACTTTATGCGAGTTGTTTGTAAAAAATGCGCGGTACTTTTCTTCTTTTAATCACCGGAGAGAGAGAATGGCTTATCGTACGGGCTAGGTCAGCCTGACAATTTCTGTTCCTTGCTTCGTCAGATGGCAATGGGCAATGTATATTTAGTACAAATATGCATTGTCACAAGAAAAGATAAATGGTTGTTTCAATCGGTAATGTTGTGTACGAATATGCTTGCGCTACCTGAGGCAACTATTTTAAAGCGAAGATTCGGCAGACACAGTGAAGGAATGCTTACCTGGATGAACGCGAAAGCTTTATTGTACCGTGGCTGAAATGTTATTTTGCAACGCTTTTACACGTATTACGTGTATTACGGGTATTACGTGTGTTACCTGCATTACACGTATTACACGTATTACATGTATTACATGTATTACATAGATGTTACTGCAATGTCACTGGTATTTCACGTGTTTCAGCCCGTGCACTGTGCAAGCGGGTCATCTTGCTCTGCGGCGTCGTCGGGGCTCTTTAAGTCAGTTTGCGGAGCGTGATTGAGAGAGCATTATGCTTTACCGTGGGGATCCTTATCAAACACTTTCTTGCTTCTAGGTCTACTTTGAGTCTCTTACGTGGGTTTTGTTCGTTCGTCTTTTGATCCCAATTACTTCGACAGCAAACCAGAGACACTCGATGCAACGGCTTCTCCAGAATCGCAGCTCTGCCAGCTCTCTCTACTGCGGCGCGTTTGCTTGTCATACGATATGACATGTCATATAGTATGACAGGCGATGTGGCTCTTGTACTGCCGCTGGCCAGTGCTGATGCGTGTTGCAAGCGCCCTCGGCTCCTACTCAGCATACCAGCGTCGTTTCCCACGCAAACTACAATGTACTCGGTGTTCTGATTTTGTTTCTTCGTCAAAATAATTACCTATCACTCTTCGGCGCGCATTATGACTTATTTGTGAGTTATTTTATCTGCCATTGAGAACGTCACTTTTTCGGAGAACGGCACTGAAACCACCTCCACATATTCACACATCCAGTGTTTAAGGTCACGAGTGGCTTCTTGGGCAAAGAAAATTGAGTAAGTCTGTAGGCTTGCGTGTGCGCGTTGCTTCCACCACGAACATAGTGCACTCAAAACTTCAGGAGTGGCTGTTGGACTGGAATATATTCATGACAATCCAGGGGAGTCTTTGCTATTAGTTCCTAATAGCTGCTGAATAATCAGGAAAAAAATGTTACGACCATATTCTTGGAAAGATGTCCTGGAGTCTTTCGCACACCTCTTGGTGAGGTGGCTTATTCAGCGAAGCATGCTCGAAGGAGGAGCTGTCAAGTCTTTTGGGGTAGCTTTCACAGCTTTTTTCGCTGCAGTCTCTGCGCTTCCTCCACCTTTCCTGTACCGTCGCACAACGAATGCCTCTCTAGACGCTGCATGAGGTGGCCAAGCATTTGAAAAGAAGCCTGTACTTGATTGTCATACATTTCCTTTATGCTGCTATGTGCATAATATTTTTTTCAATGTATACGAGTAACTTCGCGACATCTTCAGAAGCCCCGCTATGTAACACCTGAAATAAGATGAAAGCTTGCGTGATAATAGAAAAGATGGGAAAATGACTTCGACTCATTGTGATGCGCAACTTACAACTTCAGCAACTTTCATCTTGCTTTTAAAAAGGTCTTCAAAGTCACACAGTGTTCTCAACATTTTGGGAAAATTCATTTGTCACAGAAGAATTGTATTAACAATGTTATCACTGTGTGTAACCGAAGTAGGTGCCAATAACCACTTCCAGTTTAAATGAACCAACATAACAAGTGAAAAGTTCAAAAAAATAAAAATAAAAATAAAAAGCCTATTTGGTTAGTGAACTGCTAAGCTCGATTATAAATACATGAGAAATCAGCTCCGGAAGAACGAATGTTCACTTTCATTAAAAATAGCCAAAATCAGGGCATCGTTTATTGTTGTATGATGTCGTGCTAGTGCAGGTATGTTTTCAAGTAGCTAAAAATAGGGCGGCATGTGATAGTGATGGCTGAACCGACTGCAGCATGGACAGCCTGACTGGCTCAACACCAGGCCATTTTTGGAACCCCGCCCAGAGCTGGGACGATGTGGACGTGATTCGCCGTGCCACGGACCTCCCCGTGGTTCTCAAGGGAATCCTTAGAGGTATAGTATTTCCAAGTAAACCTCCGTGCAATGCAAGCACGGCCTGAAGGAGCGTGACATCATACTGCAAAAAACTAGTTTTCTAGCGCTTCACGAGAGCTGAAGCTGAGCCTGAAAAAATTGCCGACACTTTCGATAATTCCTATTGCGAAATTTTAGGGCAGCTGTTTAGCTGGTTTTACTTTTAATTAACGTTGAGGCAAGGGCTTTTATATAGACATTTCTGTATAGGCAGCGACAGGAACACTCTGCGCCGGCGGGGCGAACTAGTCTTCCCGATTAAAACACATAGCTGCTGCTTCGGCGGCGCGCACCTGTGCATTGTGGCGTCGGCGGTGCTGAAATCGTTTAGCTCCAGCGGCAGTCGAAGCGCTTACTTTGGCTCGGGAAGAGATCGTGTCATCGGGGAACGCTCGAAGGCGACCGCTACTGCGGCGTTATTTCGTAGCGGGCTTTCGCCGGGGAGCATGTCTCGGGCGGCACCATCGGCATGCTACTTCCTCCTCACAATCTCGCCATACTCTTCTCCACCGCCTTTCACTTCGCTCTCTTTTCGATGGCGTCCTGGTTTTCTCGGTTACAACTAGGAATGGCGGCGAGAGACGCCGCAAAAACACAAGAGCGGGCGCTTTAGGAGCTGCTCTCTAAGACATTGCGGATGGCATTTACGCTTAGGTCTTAAGATATACGAAGTGATGTCTTCACTTCGACCTCAAGGAAACCCTTTGGAACAGGGTTGCTGCATTTAGAATTCATGGTTCTTAAGCACTGATGCACTCGAACAGAGCAAGACTAGGCGCAAGGGTCTTTACTCGCCGCGGCACAGGAATGGCTAGGCCATTTGCGTTTCTGTGGCTTCAGATGTGGCCCTTGAAGGCGGCTTCAGGGTGTCGGTTAGTTCAAGCTTGATTGCTGGGTTGTCTGTGTTTGAAAATGTTTTTTCTCTTGCGTTGTGGCTGGGAGGGTTCCTGTTTGTTTTGTTCTTTCTGTTAAGAGAGCGACAAGTGGAGAGAAGGGGTAAGCAGAATTAGGCAGCTCCAGGGTGAACCTTAATTCTAGTGCCCGCATGCATAAGCTCCTTCCTTGCGCTCTGGATCAGCTCGAGTTAGTGTTGCTTTGACGAGCTGGTGAGGCCTGCCTCCGATGTCAGAACTGGAGCGTATGTAATCCTCGGCGCGTATGTAATCCTGGAGTTGTTCTCGCCTGACCATATTTTTCTATAGGACCAGGGTTGTACGTATAGGGGTGAACGTTTCTCCCTATTTAGCACAGTTTTATTTTATTCCCGCATGCCTCCTACGAGAAATCTCTGCCCATCCACGTTTTTGGGTATATGTGCTGGTTGGTATCCAGCGCGTAGAGTTTGCGATTTGTCGGAGCTTATATACCCGTGTTGCACAGGCAAGGATAGTGGTCCTAGGCGTAGGATGGCTGGACCTTCTCGATATTTCTCGAATAGGCTAGTGTGGTACTCGTGGTTGCAAGGAGAAGGATATACGAGTTTGCGTGGTTCTTGGTCGCCTGCTTGCTACCCTTGAGATCATAGGGTCGGGATGTTAATGTAATGTGAACTTTCAATTTTGTAGACAGTGAAAACTGATGCGTTCGTGCATTCTGCCTGCGGCTGACATTCTAGTATTTTTTTTTAGATTGCGTAATCATATCTACGATACTATGTTTGACAGATGCAGACACTGTGATATTACCGCTGGCTGGTTGAATGTCTGCTTCCTAGAAGCTAGGTTTGCCCTATGCGTTCTAGTTAGTTTTTTCACGTTCAGCAACAACCCCGAATTCTGCAAGCGGATCACACATAGGAATAAGAACAGTTTTTGCAACTTCACTGCTATTAGTTTAAGCAAAAAAGAAGGCATGATAATGAAGCGTTCATGCCAGAAAGCTCATGTCTTGCTTTTGAACCGATGCGTTAATGCGCAAGTTGTAGTGACATTTGGCTATAAGCATTAGTGTATGATCATTTTTTAGCGTACACCTTAAGTTTCCAGCCTGTCAATGTTACGTCAGGGGACGGTGTTCTGTAAAGCTGCATGGTTGCAGATTTTTTCCTGGCTGAGTTTTTCACCTTTGTGACAACATTGGAGGAAATAAATAATCTTGAAATTCTTGAAACATCAATCCCGGAAATTGCGTCTAGTGTAGCCATCAGTATAAATTGTTCTGCGGCACTGACGTCCTCCTTATAGCGATTACATGGTAAAGACGCTAGCTTGTGTCTGAGATATATTAGCTTCAGTTATGGTTTTCAGCCTTTCTTCGTTCCTTACAGGTGATGACGCTGTCGAAGCATTGAAACACGGTGTCTCAGCCATCATCGTCTCTAACCACGGTGGCCGCTACATGGATGATGCGTGCGCAACGGTATGATACAGGAAACAATACACATAAAAGCCTAATTGAGCCAAATATCTATACATTGGTTGGCGTATATAAACATGTCAGCAAGGCATAAAGGTGTCCGAAAATTTCGGATCACCCGATCATGTTTACGATACACAGCAATTAAGTTAGTGATTGTGATTGTTCGGCGTAGGCTTTTTCCACACCACGCCCGCCGCGGTGGCTCAGTGGCTAAGGCGTTGCGCTGCTGAGCACGGAGTCGGGGGTTCGATTCCCGGCCGCCGCGGCCGCTTTTCTGATAGAGGCGAAAAGCAAAAATCCCCGTGTGTACGAGATTTCGGCGCGCGATAAAGATCCCCAGGTGGTCAAAATTAATCCGGAGCCCTCCACTACGGCGCGCCTCATCGCCTGCGTTGCGTCGGCGCGTTAAACCCTACAATCAATCAATCACTCAATCAGGCTTTTTCCACAGTAGATACTGAGGGTGAAAGCCTTCTCACGTTCAATTTCGATTGTAAAAATTGTTTGCAAGATCATACCGGCAAAATTTAGCAACCGTAATGCCAGAGGCAGTGGCCTATGTCTTTTCACGAAAACGCCCTCAATATTTCCGTAAAGCTACTTCCGGTGGATAATATTGAAGGTGGTACCTCATGATAGCCGAATTTTTTCTCTTCGAGAAGGCTTCTACTCTGCCCATGGAAGAATAAACCTGAGACCCGAAATTTGAGCATGCACCCTTCAAATCAATGGTTGTATGGATGAAAACCACGGATAACGCTGGAAAAACATTCCATTGCTGCAAACTCAAGCATGTAGTGAACCTGCATAGATAATGCCCTTGATAGGTATACCGGCAGCGTGGCATCAATATTTTTAATATATATGGTCTCCCTTTCATTAAACATTTAACAATGGGTTTTAATCAGTCTGAAAAGGTCTCTTTCCTAAATTCAGATCAGTGATTAGGTTTTTGTACGCGGGTGACATGGCTGCTGTATACGAATGGGCATCTACCGGCACACCAAATTACAAGGTTCACATGCACTCCTGACAGTTCAGGAAGAAACATTGTGGAAGAACCTGCCGTGGCCCAATCACAGACTCCTCAGAACACAAAACGCTTCGTGAGAGGCGTCATATCACCAAGCTGATGGCCATGTGGGGACGTATCGTTCATTTCTTGCATTGCGCCGACAGTTTTTATAACGTGCTTATTAGTGTCTAAGAATTTGTGCTTGTCCTGCATATAGATATATGTTATATAATCTTTGATAGACTTCTTAATATCGCTGCTTCCAACACTTATTCTTAACGCGCAATTGTTACCAACACACCACTAAAACTGATTCCCTTTCAAACTGTGTCTTTGAAAAAACATTTCCTTCGGATAAAAAAGCCTGTAACTCCACTGTGTATCTGTAGTTCTTCTGCAAAAGCTGTCGCTCTCAATAGGTAATTTATTTGAGTACTTTTGTTTTTTGTCTTGTGCGCCTTTCTGTTTGTTGTCTACTTTAAAATAGCTTTCTCCGTCTCTGTAAGCAACGTTATTGTTTAAAAGTTGTAGAAAACTGGTGTCCTCAGTACATTTAATAGTCGGCACCTGCTGCAAGATACATATTGATTTAAAACGAGCACACAGAAGCAGAGTATCTCTCACATAACTGATATCTTTCTCAAGGTGCGAAAATTTCCCATAACTTTATCACCAGTACGCAGTCGTCTTCCTTAGAAGGATACAAAGGTAAAAAAATATTCAGGCTTGAAAAGGCCAAGGATGTCTAAGGACGTGTAACTTGTGCAGTTGGGGAATGGCTCATGTTGTTACGAGGGAAGCCAGACTATGGACCGGCGACGATGAAATGGAAGGTTATTGCTGGCTACATTTTCACGAGTGAGGCCCCAGGCATATTGTCGTCCGGACGAGCGTTCTTTGGACAGCCGTCCTCTACCGCTGCCCAAAGACGACTCCCCGTTTCTCTCTCCTCCGGAGGTCACCAGTCGCGCGCACCACCACGGCCGCGCGGTTCCGAGAAGCCGGCCTTCCGTCTCCATTGAATCCTCGACCCGCTGTTCGCACGATTTCACCCGTGCGCACACCTGTTCCTATTTTATCGACCTTACACACAGCCGGCAATTTAACTCACTTGTCTCTGTTCTGCCTTGGCTCCTCTCCCAATGTTATTCCAAAGCGGCACGGATGAGCAGGAGTGCCAGAGTTAATGGCCGCAGAGGTCACACGGAGTTCTGCACGCAACAATGTGCAGAAATCGTTCCCGATTCAATGCACATATATGGTTTTACGGGGATTGATGAATAGCCATGAGACTATGCAATGCCGAAAGATGAACTGACAAGAAAACTATACAAATAAAGAACAAACGTAGCTGAACTTTCAAGATCGTATTTATGGCAACCAAGCTGTACATTTACCATCACCGCATGTGTCTTCTCCAATTCGGTGTCACTATACAGCAAGCAATAAAGGCAAACCACCACGAAGCAAATCTACTTGTATACAAATCGCACCTGTACAAACAAAAAAATCCTAAAAAACAAACTATCGAGATCCACAAAGCACATCTTGTGTTCGTTAGCAGGAATACTTTCACACTTAATGCTGACGTGGCAATGTGTAGGAGGCAGACCTTATACGACCAGTGTTGCATGTATTTTTCTTGCCTAAGAACAAAAAATCCCGAGGCTACACCTGCACGAGGCACTCTACAGCGCGAGACATTTGTAAAGGATTGTCCCGGTGTTATCGTGCTACTATCGCGTGGTTTGCAAAAAAGTCACCCGCCGTTCAAAAACATGATTTGAATCTGGGGCGTATACGTCTGATCACTTGAATATGCCTAAAGGTTCGTATATGCAATTGCATATCCATCTTGCATACGCATCATGGGTGTGTGAAATATAAACAGGCACCATTTTCAAGGTCAATACAAGAGAGACCTCAAGCTTCTATTTCTTATCGCTTGGATATCAATTTTGATTTTATTCGTTATCAAGTGGGACCATTCTTAATATAAGGACAGTCAAAATAAGAGTGTACGTGTTCCTATGCGTCTTTCCGAGAAATTATATCCGTCGACGCTCAAGAAAGGTTGCATTGCTTCTACTTTCCCTACATTCTATGTGCGAAATGGCATCACTGGTCATGTGGCCGTTTTCTCGGCTTGTCAACGATGAAACTGTCACCAACTTTAGTTTGACACATGCAGTGTTTGCATTTCATTGGTTCATAAAACTGTGGCGCCTTGTTAAATTAGGTTTATTGGCCAAAAATACAACGTCGACGCATCAGCATTTCTTGCCTACCTTTATTTGCATGCATGAACTCTATGCTGTCGACGCGTGTAGCCCGAAAGAACCCATTCTCGTTTGACCCCTTCCCGTTTGAACCCATTCCCAAAACGCCCTTCCCGCTTGACCCGTCCCATGTGCGCCCGTTCCCAAAACGACCTTCCGGTTTGGGCGCTTCCTGTTTCAGCCCGTTCCCAAAACGCCCTTCCCGTTACAACCCGCTCCCAAAGCGTCCTTCTCATTTGAACCCGCATCGTTGCAACCCATTTGAATTTCTGAAGATATGCATTACCGTCTTCGAAACTGTTCCCCAAAATGTGTTTACAAGCAACGGGTCATGCACTAAAAACTTGTATGCACCAAATTTTCCGGAATCGACCGATATTTCCGGCCGATAAAAGTTTCCGAATGCCTTAGGCCGATACTGCCCTCTTGACACAAAATTTGTAGCGGCGAAAGTGTACTATAAAGATACCCAATATCTTGAGTATTGTACGCATTGGATTTTTCTGCAGTTGGTGTTCGTACGTAGCGGCTGAAATTGATTTATCAGCCGCTCTTATGCCCATTGTTTGGAGCGTAGCTTTGTCGTCGGGTTCGAGAGATCTATAGATCAAAGATATCCGCAGTAGAGACTTTAAAAAAAAAAACATGTGTAGAAATCTGAGAATTTGCTACTAATGCCTTTCCTACGTGAGTAATGGGCAGATATTTTTATTTATTTACCGATACTTTACGGCCTGGTCGGGCTCATGCAGGAGTGAACATAAAAACACATCAGTATTGGTTGGCTTAGTTTAAAAACGCCCCAAACAAATAAGTAAAAGACGTAAATATGTAATAGACGCAAAGGGGTGCGAACAAGCATGTGTATTCGTATTGTATTCCAATTTTAAAATACGACTATTCACCCAGAACACACATTTACAATACGTGGGGAAAATTCTTTTAACGATACCGAGTTCACTGGTCGTTCAATTAAGTTATTCCAAGTAAGAAATTGCACGAGGAAACAAAGAGAACTTTCGAATAGTAATTCAGCTGATTGGCTGCCTAATAGTCTTACTACGATGTCGTCTCGCTGAACGTCTGAAAGGCCCTTGGAGGTAGTATTCCCGCGACAATTTTAAGTTTCTGTAGTAAAGAAAATTTATGCTAGAGACGACCCTGTGCTGCTTAAGTTTCTGAAGGTTTGCCCTATTATGCAAATTGAGTACGCTAGAGTGACGGGAATAAACAGAATCAATAAAACGCTAAGCTAAGTTTATAATTTTCGCCGCTTCGCATGACTGTGATCTTTTATAGCCAGATGTGGCTAATGTATCCAGATACATAGGGTTAGTTTATACATCTTTTTATATTTTATAGTTTTCATCGGTTTCTTTTCGACATTGATGTACACTTGCGCTATCATAACAATTAAATGCGTTAGTCAGCCAAATACGGTTTCTTTCAAAGCGAGGGTAGGGTGTTTTTGCGATTTTTTATTTGTGCTTCCGCGGCGCTTTTCTGGGCTTTTTCATTTTATCATTTTTTTGGTTTGTTAATTTAAAAGATTTGTTTGTTAATTTAGAAGGTCTGTTTATTAATTTGTTAATTGTTAATTTGTTTGTTAGGCTTTGTTAATTTAGAAGATTTGTTAATTGGTATGACGAATTGTAACCGAATGCCGTCGTCTCCAGATTCAAAAACGGAAGCCCAGGTTTGAAAAGCAGTCAAGGACTCTGTCTCTACTGAGCATGCTATTGCAGCGGCTGTGAACAAACGGAAATAAATGAAAAACAATATGAAAATGTGTTTTATAACGTTTCATAGGTACGTTATTCAGGAAGGGGCTAAATAGCAAAATTACGAAGCGGGAAGGTTCTTTTCCCCCGGGTTGACATGGGAAGGAACAAACCGAAGGTTTGAAATGGAAATGGGTTCAAACGGGAACGGGCCAAGTGGGAAAGGGCGAAACGGAAGGTCGTTTTGCGCCGGGTTGAAACGGGGACGGAACAAGCGGGAAGGGTGAAATGGGAATGGGTACAAACGGGAACCTCCCCTGTGGACAACATCTTTCCCTGCCCTTGTGAAACGTTGTACATGTTTTATTGCACAGCATCTAGGCTGTTTATTTGCTACCATCTTTTGCAGTGCTCCGCAAAGTTTCTTAAAACTTGTTTTGGGGGTGCACACAATAGACTTAATCACCGACCAATTTTATTTTATTTTTGGTTGGTTGTCGATTCGTAACATTGTCAAGTGAGACAAAGTTTATAGTCCAGATTCTGTGCCATTCACTGTTGTCAGGTGCACTCGGATACTCAAAAATTTGTTCTGAACGCAGCTGGACGCTCTGCCGGAAGTCGTGAAGGCAGTGGGCGGCCGTTGTGAGGTGTACATGGATGGCGGTATTAGGTCCGGCCCAGACGTCGTCAAGGCCCTGTGTCTGGGGGCCAAAGCAGTCTTTATGGGGCGACCCATCCTCTACGGCCTCTCATATAACGTGAGTACATGCAGAAGAATGTGTGGCAGCCATGTGACCATTCAACTGCGTCCTCAATGGGATGTCAATGTAACCTTGTTTTAGAGGATTATGTAGATATTGCGGTAATAGGGGAAAACCGCCATGTGCCGCTTTGACTTCTCGCGCAAGGACTAGACGAAGGTACGACAATGACCTTTGCTAGGCACCTTGTTTTTTTTTCTTATGAATCCATTTTGCTCAACGTGACATACGTGTTACGGTAACCAATGAAGAGGGTTGGTACTGCAAGTTTCAATACCGTGCTTTACTGTGGTAGCTTGGGTCTGGCTGCTGTTCTAGTTTGGCCCAATTGTTGGCCCGCCGATCTCAAATTTCTGTAGAAAAACCAAAAAGTGGCAGAGGTCTTCAGTATTTTGGAACACCAAGTTTGGACTAAACGTGTGCGAATTTGACAAACGCTGGCGATGCTCTCTAGATTCTATTAGTCTTCGAGCCAGTTGGCGCGTCCGCATTTACACCGGGAAGTTGTTGGTCAAAGAATAAATACATAGCTGATAATATGTTAGGACGTTTTCCGGCATCAAAGACCAAGTTTAGTAATGGGCGTGGTCACGGCATAGTTTGTAGTCTATCGCACACCTGTCTGATACAGAATTACTCATCCCACGAGGTATATGTCGTTTATCTGTGGCACAACGGAGACACTTCCAGGGCCAGATTGGAATACTTATTTATACGTGATGCCAACATCAAGAACACTTGTAAATAACGACTGGATAAATTTAATGAGCTTGAACACATCTGCGGAACCACTCAACGCTATATGATCACGCCGGCATCTTAAATTTCTTCTTAGAGATGTGGTCGAGCATAGCGGTTACGAATGTGGGTGGACCTGTAGAACTGTGTATGTATTATAGGCGTTACAGGTGGAGTGGGTTTGTGATTCATCACCGTGTCTTACCTTGAAAGGCTTAAGCGACCTGATTCTAGCGTCATGGCTTTCCCATGGGAAAGAAAATATGCTCAGTCCTTTATTCTCAGTCCTTCTTGGTCCTCCTTTACTCAAATGTTATGATGTTTTTTGGTTCTACCACCCATGAAAGAACTAGCGCGAAACGCACGCGGCTTCCACAATAAGTAATTTTACTGCTTGTGCATTGTAATCATCGTATTTGTGTGAAAGTCTGGGCGTAGACCTCGTCTTTTGACTTTTATTCACGCTTACATTAAGCCATAAAACCACATTCCTGCACCCAAACGTACCGTTCTCATGCTTTCACCGTAGTTACTTCTCCCAAGTTCTCGCACCACTCGTCCATGGAATTAGGGTACGAGCTCGACGTACGAATTTTCACCGCATCACATCCTAGTCTCGCTCGAGCTCTACTTTATCTTCTGAAAGGGTCACTGAAGTTCTTTGTTCACATTGTGGAAATACGTGCGCAAATTGAAGTCTGGAGTCCCTAAACCACAAGTCTGGGTGCGTTTACGCAAATTTATTTCGAAGATAAAGCGATTCGAAAGTGCTGCTCTCACCTCTGCATCCTGCTTGTCGATTTATTCCGACGCTTGATATGACTCTTCACTTGCGGCTTGGCTTGACTGCGCCTGCTGCGCAGCTCGCCGACTCCCCTCCAGAGCCAGTCGGCTGGCCGCCGACGGGATAGAGTTAATACTACTGACTCGCCATTCGTTCTGTCAGTTAAAACTGAGCGCCGGCAAGATTTCTTCCCTGCGTTACGTGGCTTGATTTCGTTAGTTTGTAGACTGTACCAACCGTAGTACAGCCGACGAAGTCTAGTGAGGTCCAGCATAGCGCACACGGGCCTAAGGCGCTTCGCTGACTTCGCTGTACTGGATCGTCAAGCTGAATATGCCTGTTCGATTGACACGCTAGTACAAAATCTGAGGCCAGAGAAGAGTAAAAAAAGTACTATAGGTCAGAAGGATTAAAAATGCTACAAACACTTGATCTTAAACAGTAAAACGAAGGTACGAGAAGTACTTTTTCGCTGGGTGATCCAGCAAAATAGCACACCACATTTGTGATCATTTTTATGGGTTGAAGGAAAGCGTTCGCTGGTGATGAGATATTTTTTTTTGGGGGGGGGGCGGAAGGGGTAAGCTTACTGCGCAATTGTTATTCAAGAATTGCTCAGCGTAGCAGCTCGTATGCTGCAATACAAGAAATATATAGCAAAATACATGCCGGGGCAGGGGTTTGAGAAGCCCACAGTATCTTTTCTTTCGCCCATCCCTGGTAATTTGTTGTAGTTAAAAGGTTTGGAGTACTACGCAAGTGTTGTCGCACTGTGCGGGCTTGAATCCCGGCGGGCATCTTTTGTTTTAATTGGCCAACGGCCGGCCTCGTGTCAACGACTATTTTAAAGAGGAGGCAGTCAAGCTCCAAAGGTGCGAGGGAAGCGCCTCGGAACTCCGCACACCTTGGCTCTTCCATCGCACTGTATGGAACGATGCTTGCTCGCCAGCATTGCTGCTAGGAAGTCTATCTGGTTTGAAAGGCGAGTCTTGGAGTATTGCTAATGCCCCATCACAGATAAAGTCGGGAGCCATAAACGAGCTGTACCGAACCGAAACTAAAACCAGTTTGAACAACATTCCAAAAATGAACCACAACAACTACAATCTGACACATATTCTTGTCCTATTAAGGCTAAAGTTCCTCCTCAAAAATAACCTTGACACACGCGCAAGTGCATATGCATAAATTTTAAAATATTGGACATCGTCCAATAACATCGCAAAAGGAATGCGGGCCATTTCGTGTGACTGGTATAGTTATTGCAGCCTCCGCAAATGTCGCGTGGTAGTTATTCTTCTTTCTGGTTATATAGATTGAATAGGGACTATCAATCCGCTAAGCGATGAAACAAGCGTGTTTTTGATTACATCTATGTAGTAAAAACAAAATCAGAAGTTTGACAAATTCCCTCCAGTGTCCCTTTATAGACAGTGAGTAGGTCTTCGGTTTGCGTTTAATGAATCTCGGAAGCTGTGGCTGCTGTTTGGATGGCAGAGGCAAACGAAAGCGCTTGTATGTTGAGATTTCGACACGCGTCAGCCTACGCAGCAGCCAAAATTGAATCCTGAGCCCTCCACTACGGCGTGCCGCACATACCCTCATGTGTTTCTTCGGTGCATTGAACCTCCAAAAATTGGAAAGTTTTGTTTTTTTTTATCCTTGACCTGAGATTCCTATCACTGCAATAATTTCGGGTGCTTAGATGTCTGTCTGATTTGATCCGCTGTTCACAAATGCCATGAAACTCAATGAACGACAAGGAATCGAACCATCTATGTAGAGTTTGATATTCAATATTCATCTGAAAAAGCACGTCGAAGGCGAGCACTTTTAAAATGACGCTTCACGTCGTTTTCTTCACGGAACTGATAAAACCACTTCAGGTACACCGCCCGTATGTTGTGCGTTTCAGATGCTCCTGCTTTACGATTTCCAAGCTTTGTACTAGATCGCAGTAGTACCATGAAATTCTCGCCGCTGTATTACGGCTGCTTTTTTTGTTGACGTAGTAATTTACGTGAAAATAAATCAATTGTGGGCTGAATAACTCTGTCAAAGCGCGTTGTACCTACACCTGATATTGGACGTTATGTTTTTTACGTTGGCATGCCTAGTAGTGACACCTCAACAAGCACAAACAAGCCCAAAGGAACAAGCACAAAGCAGCTGAAGAAATAAAAGCTTTCCAGAAACCCAGACGTTTATCCCTAGGTTTCTTATTATTTTTTTCAGGGCGAACAGGGAGTCTCCCAAGTGCTGAGGTGCATCAGACGGGAACTGGACAAGTGTCTCGCCCTTCTAGGTGAGACGTCGATATTGGTTATCACTTGTATAGACATAAAAGAGATGAATTACCTGGATACAAACTCTTCAAATTATCTTTGTCCAATCGCGAGTCACCAACAATGGTGGACGCCTTGTTTATGCTCTGATAATTTACGCAAAAACGGCCTTTGTATGTACATGGATGAAGACGCTCGCTGCCATAAAAAAACAGATATAAAACAGCCACGCTTATACAGGAACACCAACAAGAGGTGCAAGGAAATGTCACGGAGGCAACGAGGCAGACATGGGGAAGCAACACAACCTATTCCTGTCTTCACATCGAATTCCTCATAACTATTTGATTGCTCCTAAACACAAAACTCTATCGCTGTCATTGTGCCTATTTACGCTGATCCAGTAATGTACACTCTGAACATTGCTCCAAGAAAGAGGTACGAAGTTTCACAAATTTTGGTGCCTACGCCAGAGTTCTTTTTACTGAATGTTTACTTTACCAATATTAGGATAATGGGAAAATTTTGTGCCGAAACATAAGTTGATTACTCCTGGGTTCTGTTCGTGCCAAAACTCAGAAACGGATAACCATAATTGACAGCCTTGTAAATTCCTAAATTACCACCGAGCATTACCACCCAAACAAATGAAATGAAGGCAGCGTGAAAAACACACGGAACAGCCACCGTTTTTAAGAGTAACTTCTCTGGCTCAATCTAATGCTTTGTACGGATTTGGGCTATAGTTAAGTGATTACTAGACCTAGGACGCTTAGCGAACATTTTTGTACATGCGAGTGCATCAAGGACACCCAATGAATTTAACGGGATTAGGTTTGTAACTGACAATAATTAACAATAATTACGCTGTATGCAGTAACGTGACCATGGTCGGGTCTATCAATTCACGGCATATAGTTTACAAGTAAAAGTTGCTTAGTATACCTTCCCGGCTATGCCTGCAAAAACATGCCGGAAGTGCACACTCAACTTTCACAATTTTAATCGTGTCCTTAAATAAAAATATGTTACGCTTAGTTTTCTAAACGACTTGTGAAGCGAACTACCATTTGATATTCTCTTTTGTACCTCCAAACACCCATATACCCATCACAGAGTAGTGAGAAAAACAGCAAACAGAAAAACAGCAACAGAGGGGATCCGTCCACATTACTTGAACGTGGTCGATAATACATAATAAAATTCAGTAGATTTACCATTCCGCTAATGGCATGATTTTTATCTATGCTTTGAAACAAAGATTGGACAAAATTATCCCACTGGTTAGTATTTCAAAATAATATAATCCAAAGAACCGAAAGCAAGAGACACCACAGTAACACTGAAAATACCGTAGCCAACTAGCGTATACTGCAACCGCACCATCAGAAATAAATGGGGAAAGCCGATACTGTACATTGCGAGAGAGAGTGATAGAGGGAGAGTGTGTGTGTGTGTGTGTGTGAGAGAGAGAGAGAGAGAGAGAGAGTAAACGTGTGTATCACAAGAAGCACATGGGGAAGAGCCGTCAGTCCAATACCTCTTGAGCATCAACAGCCCTCACCACCAGCAGGCTCCGATTCATAGAATTCGTAGGTGGCCAGAGCTCGCTCACAAAGATCGTGAGAAGAAAAGGAAGGATTGCGCGAATATAGTTGGGCGCGGGTGCAACCTCTACGCATGTGGAAGAGCGTCCCGGGAACTTCGCAGAAGCGGCATAGCGGGGAATATAGGGGGTTGGTGCAATAAAATGGCATTTATTGGAACGGGGAAAGGTATTTGTATTGAGTGCATTGCAATTCTTGCATCACATATATAGCTCACCACTCATGTTTCATCAGCTGAGCCGAGATGACGAGTCTGCAAGGTTTGCGGCAAAGAGCGGATTTGACTTTTATCTGGTCATCATCCTTAAGAAATGCTCAATGTATCAGCGTGTATGCGTTTTCTAGTCAGTATAGCCAGCCGTCACCTGAGCTTGCTTATGGGGGTTATGTCGCAGCATAAACGTACATAAAGCACACAAAATCACCCGAATTAAAATAAACAGCAGCCAAAATGGACCTGCAATAGTAGAAAACCACGGTGCAGAAAATATTCAACAGAAATAGCTGAAAGCGACCTAAAAGGGGAAGAACTCGCAAAACGTACAAGAAGCAGTAGCTGAAACTGACCAAAATCAACGAAAATACTAGAAATCGAATTTTTAATGTATCAAAATGCCATTATAGATAATATGAGTGATAAATAAATGTTTAAATATCACGAACCCTTGAAAATAAAAAAGGTGGTAACGGGATTTGAACCCACGTTATGATGTTCGCTTCGCAAGAGCGGAACTACTACACGACGAGAGCAAGCGGTTCTGTGCGGTTAAATTGAGGGCCACTAGCACATCGACATAGCTTCAAACATGCCCCTAGATGGCGCCATGCGTCGCTTGGCTGTGCTGACTAGAAAGCGCCTATACGCCCCCTAACCATGCGTAAGAGTATCCCGGGAGTTTCGCAGAAGTGGCATAGCGGGGAATACAGGGTGTGGTGCAATAAATTGGCATTTAGTGGAATGGGGAAATGTATTTGTATTGAGTGCATTGGAATTCTTGCATCAAATATATAGCTCACCACTCATGCTTCATAAGCTGAGCCGAGACGAGGAAATGCAGCAAAGAGCGGATTTGGCTTTTATCTGGTCATCATCAGTAAGAAAGGCTCATTGATACCGATAAAGACGACTGTGATGGTGGTGATCAAAAGGAACAGGAGGAAGAGCTAAGAAATCAGCTCATATTATTCACAGGTTCCAACTGCGTTCGGGAGGCCCCAAAATGCACGTTGCATTTGAGAAATAAGCAGTTCATTAATAGTACTTTTAAATAACTTACTATCTAGCTTTGTACTAGAAAAGGTAGCAAAGGTGATCTTCTTCCAGTGATCGCGTTTTTGGTCTAGCCGGTCGTGTGTGACTGCATGTAAGAACAGCCTGAAATAAAGTGAAACTTTCAGGGGAAGCACTGTAGCCAAAAAGAACAATCTTGAGCAAGAAATAAGTGACAAGCATCTGAGCCGAGGTTCTGTGGCCAATAAACAATACCCTACAGCAAATGCCTGGGCAATATCCTCAATGCCTATTTAGGTGGTGCCTGGGGATATGCTGTCATGGTGGGCAACCTATTTTGATGGATGTTGAAACTCTACTGCGAGTCTGGTGACGTACTTGCTGATTGATAGGTAGCCTATGAGCAAGAGCAAGACGACACCAATGACCGCATGTTACTCCGCAAATCAACGAACACCTTGCCGTAAACTTGTGCTGCTCCGCAGCCTCAGTGCTTTTACCCAATATTGAAAATTTGGGTTGAATAAACGAAGCTGCTTTTGAAAAAATCTAGTTTTCATTGAAGGCGCAAGACTGCAAATAAAGCCTCCTGAGGTTTATTCAATTACTGAACCATTCCTGCTAGCCGACATTACTGATATCTCTGAGGTGAGAGCGCAGCTCTCCAGCCAGGCAAAACAATTTTGTCGTGGCTTCATTTTTGAGTTCCGTATTTGTCCACCTGAGATACCCTGAATTTTTAGAGTCCTTCAAGTAATCGCTATTCAAATTGTTGGAACTCCTATCCATCAACCTATGAAACTACTACCTGCAATAGGTCCTCCTTTTCCTCCCACACTCGACCAACTGTTTGCCCAAGTCTCATGAAATGGTTTTTATTCAATGGTGGATAAGCCTTCCGAAAATATTGTTGGGACAGAATAAAAAACGTTTTATAAAGCGACACCTTTCTTAGTGGGACGGATGTATGCTGTCAAAAAAAGGCTAATGCGTTTTCCCATAGACTGGTTAGTAGACTGAAAAGCTCTGACAGCATCTCTGGACACACGTCACGTGGGTGAAACCGGACTTCCACTGTGTCAAAATGGTTACTTGAAATTGCGAAAAACGAACAGTTATGGAGACGTAGAGATGACGATACACGCATCGATCATGAAAGAGGAGTGCAACAGCATACCGTTATCTCAGAAACCACACATCGGTATTCATTTAGATCTTTCGTAGATGTGTTTTCATATAGCTCGAAAAACCTTTGCATGCGTTTGTTCTTCGTTCGCAATATAGGACTATGAGGGTTTACGACGGATTGGACGTGCTTTTAGCGGAGTTTATACGCACTTTCAGCGGAGGTTGGACGCACTTTTAGCAGAGGCTTTGACGTAGTTTTGACGCATTTTTGATGTCAGAAAGCGTTCCCGCTTCCGACGACGTACTTTAGAAACAGATGGTAAATCTTGTTTATTCACTGGCGTGTGCAACCAAACAGATCCTGAACATTAATAGAATTTACTCTTCCAAAATGCATTTGAGGTACGCCACTACCACCGCAATACCACCCAATTATTATCTGTACTGCCGCTCCGCGTGCGTTCATTATTTTCCTTGTTGCAATCGAATTTTCTGAAAAGACTCAAAAGAAGTCGGCAAATCACGGAGAGCGGTTAAATCTCTGTGCTGACGACGTCAACGCGTAGAGACTGGGAAGATTGAGAGGCCGAATTTGCTGATAATTCTTAGCGAAAGGTTAGTCCGATGGAACGAAAATTTGGCCTAAAGTGTTACGAAAACCAAGCAATATTTATTTTGAATATTTCAAGATTTTATGTTGCCGACTTTGAGTGGGCAGAACAGAGAAAAATTGCTTTGTGTGCAGCTTTACGGGTCCCAGGCCTTTACAGCGCCGGGCGTCCGCATGGCCAAGCTGAAATTCAGGCATAATTGCAAACACAAATTTGATACGCATGCATCACAACCATAGATATCAGAACAGTAATTACTGAGTGCAACCAAAAAAACCATATCCACGAACACCAGAGCACCGAAGTCTTTTTTGGATTGAAAAAACAATAGAAAAGTAAATAAAAAGTAAAAAAACGCTTCCAAAAGCTTCAAAAATTATACACGGTGGCTTGTGATCAAGCCGATACATCCGCAAGCACAGTGGAGCTCTTACTCAAAATAAACAAACATGTGTGTAAATGCCGCAAAATCAAGGTAGCAAATATTTAAACACATGTGACAATCCAGGGATGCGGGCAAAACGCAGAAAGGCTTAAAAAAGTAAGTTGAGATGGCAAGAGCTTTGGCCAAGATTCAAATTAGGCGAATTGAGGCAACTATCGTCGTGCTAATCATCATCAGCTGCTACTACTGTACTGGTCTAGTTAAAGCGTGATACTGTCGTTAGATCTGTACTGGCATGCTGGCGTACTGTACTATATTGTATAATGGCGGGAAACCGTAGGGAAATAAATTTTGATCAAACTTAGCGCGTTCGAAGTGCGGGGTAATGTATTCGGTAGCGTCTGAACACCTAACGTTGTTCGGCACATATCGATGCTTCGTGGCGCATGTTATCTGCTAGGATCGACATGATGGCTGCTACGGATAGCCGCTATACCTTCCCGGCTTCAATGTTTTTCTCAGTTTACTTTGGTAGATTTCATGCAAATGGGATATTCTTACGCACCCGTACGTCGAAAAAAGGTCAGCTGTATGTTTCAAGCTTTTTGTTATACATCGCACGCGAAGCGCTATTCTGCAGAAGGTAGAGGTGTTGCTTGGTTAATGCAGTGGTTGTACCACGCACCAAGTGTGCGTACGACCATTGGCGTGCAGCATAAATAGGGAACTATGCAACAGAAGTTTTACTTTGGTTACGTTACCTTTGCCCGCTACCTGCCCATGCTGTTCATTGTCCTAAGGCAGAACAAAATACAAGGCCCCTCTGAGCAGTTGCAGTTCACAAGAAGACGCTAGATGTTTTCGTATTGTACCTGAAGAATATAAAACGGAAACTGTTGGTTGAGATTAAAATATAATGTAGTCAAGACGTTCGTTAACTCGGTAGATCGGTAGACATGGCGCCCCAGGGAAAAGATGGCACATAAAATTCCCGACGGTTCAAAGAATAAGAAATAGAGTAATTATGTCGAAAAGAATGTCGGGTAAGTTTAGTTCTGGCTGGTCTTCCGACCCGGGGAGCTCGGCACGAATGAAGCTGGATAAAAGGTGAATCAAGGGAGCGCTTACACATGTAATTTCAGCATGCTAATTTTATAAGTAGCAATTCGAAGAGTAGCGGAGTCCGTTCTCGCTAAATGGCCCCTTGAGTGGTGATGCCAACACTGATATTTTTCTAGTCATACTAATACAGAGATGACAAAAAAGATGGAAAAGTACAAAAGTGTACTTAAGAATGCTCTTGAGTGTTCCACTTTGAAACTGCTGTTGGAGACGCCTCCTGACGCCTCCGCGAGCACGTTCAGCATTCTAATTGCGGAAATACCAAGTAAAGCAGTGCCTATGTTTGTTACCACCAAATCTTGTCCTTGGTTTCCGTTGCGAACGCAGAACATCTGTGAAATTACAGTAACGAACAGTAGAAAAGGGCACAAATAAGTAGGGGTACTAATCACCGGAAAGTCTACAATTTGGCAATTGAAGACCAATGTTTTCACAATTACGGCATCATAAAGAGTGGTTATGTTTTTTCGAATTTTTCACCTGAAAAATTGCACAACAGAGGATTCCACGGTGCCCCTCTGCGCGAAAGGCTCTTCCTAAAAAGACCGCACATTGGATGGATATACACCAATATAATACACATCCCTGGGAGTTACGGTGCTGCAGAATAGCTGAGGGTGTGGGTACGCAGAGGGCCAAACGTTCCTATTCTCATCATGCGACCTGCGACGAGTTTGGCCGAGCCACCGCCGAAATAACGCGAACCCTTGGACAAGTGGTGCTGGTTTGCCGGCTAACGTTTAAGCACTCTGTTGCTTTAGGCTGGCTAACGCTGGCTAGAGCTCTACGGAGGGGCTCTAAGTGTAATTCCCAGAATTTCGTAAAAAATCTTCACTGTGGAACTCTATAGCTACACAATACTACCTACCACCTACCCCTACCATACACGACCGCAAGAAAAAGCTCAGGACCACTCCGCGCTTACGTGGCTGAGACGGCGCCCTTTCCCCTCCGAATGCACTATTCTACACCCCGTGGCCTGGCTTCCCTACCACGGCTGGCTGACCACTGGATCAAAAAGCTGATGCCCGGCCTTCGACGGCCCTGGTGTACATGCCCGGAAATAGCGTGAACGGACCGGTATGGAACTCCAGGAAGGTTGTTTAAAGAAGCGTCTTGGAAGCACTAAACACACATTGCCGCTATCACGTCAAGAATGAAAGATGATCTGGTACCAGCAAGGTTTAGCTCAGAACTGTTGCGCTTGGAATCAGCTCAATTTCTTTCAATTCGCAAGTTCAAGAAAGTGCAAAATTAATATTACAATATTGGCACACAGCACCGCCCCATCTCTCATGATGCACGTATTCAGGGAACCACAGAGCATGCTTTCAACTGATGGTGTCGAGCGCGAACCACTTATTGGGTGTGCCCGAATGCGTTCATTAGGGGGCGAGGCACACAGGTTTCGTGATCAACGAGACTTCACATGACGTGGCGGGTGAGGCGTGTAGTTCAAGCCGGTCACTGGCTGCATACTTGTCTCTTTCCCGATACTCTAGCATAGCTTGGGAGAAAGACGATGCTATAAGAACTAAGCCTACGACGTTCAGACAACAAAGCACAGTGTCTTAAAAACCCACTGGCCAAAACAGCCCTCGAAGCACTCGCCATAAAGTAATGTTCAAACTCTTCCGCCGCGAAAAACAAGTCGCGAAGCAACTGTACCACCAATTGTAGAGCAAGTACGCAGATCCACAGGAACCAGCAATAATGCCCTGTTGTAAGTGTCCATGCGACCAAGCCCCGATGCTAAGACATAGCGTGGAATTGTGGTGGTCTTAAAATGCGACATTGAAGCACCACTAACAGGGTGGCAATTTTTTAGGAATATATAACGCCAGGATACGGAACAAGACGAACCTGGTCACATTAAACTTATTTCCTGAGGCGGCCGAGTGCTGTCTTCCAATTACTGTACTTGGCCCTCCCCCTGTAAGCGTTTGTTTATTGAACCGAAGCTCTTGATTGCTAAATAAGAGAGTACAAGGATAGCACGTTGATTAATATTATTGCGCGAAGACGTGTAGTGAAAAGCTATCATTCCAACCGCAGTAACGAGATGCGTCAAACATTCATATCAGCTTCCCCTCTGGAATCCGATAAGTATATGTAACGCAGCACATACAAAACAACAATTCCGACAAACATTTTACATACTCATGTTATCATGACACTACGTATGATGGTAGGAGGTAGGCTTAACTTTTCACATTCTAATGCACATCTTCGATACATTTTAGAAACTAGGCATGACGTTTTACAAACATGCTATCATGTACATCTTAGGTGCCTTCCAGATAATGCGACGTTCGAAAGTATTGCCGAGCATGGGCGTTTGCTGTTAATGCTATTTCCGCAGTAAAAAAAAAGATAACTCAATCGCGAGAACCGCTATAGGACACATTGTTGAAATATTTCCTGTCCCAAAGGTAATCGAAACATTTTCGAAACATTTTTCACATTTCTTACAGAATGCTTCCCACAAGCGTCTCACGCGACATCACTCAAACATTTCAAGAAAGTAACGCATCTATAGTGGTGGTGGTGATGGTGATGATGTTTATTAACGCGCGACATAGCCTTGCATGGCATGCCGGATATTTCTTCAAGGATCAGTACCTTTTTAGCCGCTGTGTGCGGGATATTACCAAGAGTCACTGGGGCTTGTGTCCCTCAAAAACCACAAAATCAGGCGCAAAATGTCTCTCCTTGTGATGCAAGGGCTTCTAGGGAAAATGACATTGCCCAAAGAGGCATGCGAAACTCTCCTTCGAAGATCTTTAAACAGAGTTGACCGCTCCAGCGCATGCTCTCGGCTGTCCATAAAAAAATGTCCTACGTCACCTAATACACCACACGTTGTGGCGAAAGGTGAGGAGATAAAAATACAGCCGTATATGCAATGTAGCGGAAACCACTCATGAATGTATTAGCGTCCTTTTTTTCATTGCAGAATGAAATTTTCGCACTAACGTAATGCGTTGTAATAACTCTACCATTTCGCCATCCCTGCAGGTTGCCCAGACGTGAAGGACCTTAACCGGGACTTCTTGATGCGCAATGGCGCTGGCTGCTGCGAGGCCTACCTTTAACCATCCGGCCGAAGTAGCTCTTTTTAAAGCAGTATTTTTTTGTAGTACAAGAAACCAGCCGGATCCAGGGACTACAAGGTGCTTTCAATATCGGTGGTGCACTAAGGGTTTCGCATACAGAAATATCTTTGAGTTACCACATGTTCTAGAACATATGGGAACCTGTGAATAAGGAACTACTCCGACTGAGCGAAAACAGCTCTTACGCTACTCTTTTGAAAATAAAAGTTTACTCTCTCTCTCTGTCTCTCTCTCTCTCTCTCTCAAAGTCAAGTTTAGTTGTATTTATTTGTACAGAAACATGAAATATGTAATGAACATCAGTTAGTTGTACAGTAAATAAGATGACTAACCAGGACCGTGCAGTCGAAATAGGCAGTGTTTTCATTATTTAAAGCAAGAGATATGCGCTTCACTAAAACCAATTTCATATTTAGACGCAAGCAGACTTAGCAGAAGAAGTAGACACCAGAAGCGTTTTGTATCAACTATTTCTTTCATGAAAGCACCCACAATTATATTTAATCCTTCCTTTACAATTTATGGTATGCGCGAAGCTCAAGACGATAACATTTGCTTTTCACTTTCTTATCCCGCGTGACTCCTCGAGTGTGGCCTCCAAAAAACTTGACTTTATTGGCCTGTGGTGTAATCGGCGGCTGGGGTGTGTACGTGTCTCCAGGTTTGCCAATTTTGTAAGCTTCCATGACAACTTAGCACATCTTACTTTTGCGCGCAAACTCTCCTGTCGCATCTTCCAAGATGGTTGCACGATTTACAATAAGGTGCGAGATTCTAATTTCACGTTCCTTTCGTTGAATTTTCATGTTCGCGCAGTCTCATATTCAAGTAGTTACTGGTTTGTTCTATACAGTATTTCCCGAATGCCAACGGAAAGATGAACACTACACCTGTTTTGCATTTTACATACGGGTGTTGTTGCTTCACGGGCATCAGTCAGAATCTCTACATGCTCCAGTTATCTTCCATGCTACGCTTCCACCGACTCTCCGAAGCTTGTTCCGAGCTGTAAAAACAACATCCACGCCACATCCCGCAGCAACCGTTTTGAGGCGACACGATACGCTGTGTACGCCACATAGCACCACCACCTTCCTTAAGCCCTCCGGTGACTCTCTTCAGGGAAGCCGCTTGCTCGATCGCTTCTTATGCCCAATCAATCGTTTCGACATTGAAGCGAGTAATGTCACTTTAAAACCCGCTTCCTTGAGCATTCAGACTTGTGCTTCGAAACCTGTCTGCATCTTGCGCATACCGGACGCGCTTATCGCGGCCTTCACGCACTTCATGGATAAGGACTGTTTCCCCAAATTTCAATAATTAGAAGCGGAACTCAGCAGTTGGTTTTCTCACCTCGACAATGTTGTGGAACCCGTCTTAGATATTCCTCGGGTCGAGCACCGAAAAGCCTGATGTCCACCACGTACCTCATCACGTTCGGCGACCTCATCGACCTCACGTTCGGCGACCTCATCGACCTCATCACGTTCGGCGGTCCAGTGTGTCCATGATGATGCCGCGCTGAATTATGCTGCCACTGGACAATACCCCTTCCAGTGACCTCGCGGCCCCTCAGACGCCAACCGGCCAGCGACGGTACACACAAAACCCACATTAGCCTGAATACGAGTGTTTTGGCTGAAATACGTCTTTTAAACTCCCCAGGGCAGGCGGCGTGCTCCCACGTGTGGTAGTATGATGGTGGAAAAACAGCCAGTTTACACCGGGTGCCACGAGCCGTCGCAAATAGGCGCATTTACCACGATTGTAACTCCCCACAAAACGCACTATCAAGGTGTGAATACTACGTTTGTCCTAATGGGAGTATTAAAGACTCCACGCCTCCTCTTTCTGCTGCCCCTCCTCCTCCTTCACTCCTTCCACCTCTACGCCTCCATACAAAATGGCTGCCAGTTGGTGTCGTGTGTCGTGTGAGCTCTAGCGTCCCCAAAAATTTATTGTCTGTAGGAACTTGCGGCCGCACGAATGGATGTGGAGTGCTTCCCGACAAATGGAAGCTCGTTGCGAACATTGTGGAACCAGCCTAGACTACCGTGCGACGCACTGCAGCGTCGCCTCCGATGCACTGACCTTCGAGCCAACGGAGTACGCCAGCGAGCCGAGGCGAGGCCTAGATGAAGTAATCGCATACAATGCCGCCGATGCAGAGTTTGAAAGGCTTCGTGCCATACGCCAGCGAGCAGAAAGAAGAGCGCGCAAAACTTTGGCGCCTGAGGACATTCGAGCATCCAGACGCGTGCAGAAGCGCAGTCAGCGGCACATGTGCAAATTTCCTTAGCGTGAGTGGACATCCTTCTGCTCAAAGTTGGACCCCAGGAAGCCGCTTACTAGAGTATGGAGCCTGGTCAGAAATCTTCGCACACCACCAACGTGTCTCAACCCATTTAATTCGATTTAATTGCGCAACAAGCTCACATTCTTAGACGTCACTGAGATGTTCTGTACAAATATATACGGCTGCTTCAACGTCGCCTCCGTTACTTACGCTCCTACCGGATATTGGACGCCCATCTGATAAAACCCCGTTATCGATGACCCATTGACAATGTCGGAACTCGTCATGGCCGTATCATCGGTTAACAAGTCTTCTTCCCCTGGCTCACATGGCACAACCTACACTGCACTCGCTCATCTATGGGATGCGGGGAAGGGATTTCCCCTGGACATTTTCAACCAATCTTGGATGACTGGTTGTCTTTAGCTTACCTGGAAGACCGGTCGCATCGGGCCAATAATAAAACCAGGCAAAAACCCCACAGACCTTCCGTCGTACCGACCTATTGCACTTTTGAGCTGTGTAGGCAAGCTCATGGAAAAAAAAGTACACCATCTTCCCGTAGGGGAACCCTGAGTAGTATGCAAAGCAGCCATGGGGTCGATTCAAGTGCCCATTAGTTTTCAGTTCGTCGTTGAGCCCATGGCTGTTTCGTATACTACTCAGGGTTCCCCTACGGGAAGATGGTGTAATTTTATTAGATGCGACGGAGCTATGTCCCTCCCTTGTCGTTGTTGCGCCGTCCACACCCCCCACTGCGCATGCTCGGCTTGCTGAACGCCAGGTGGTGTCTTACCCCTTAATGGCTCCTGGAGCGACAGTGTTACCGGTGTCTTCCTGGCCGGCCCGAGATGAGCCGAGCATGCGCAGTGGGGGTGTGGACGGCGCCACAACCAGAGAGGGCCATAGCCCCGACCATGAGATGCTGGAGCGACAGTGTGGCCGGTGTATTCCTGGGCCGGCACGAGACGAGCACGCTTCCTCCTAAAGGGCTGAGTGGCAGTGTTGCCGGTGTCTTCCTGGCCGGTGGATGGACGTACGACAGACGACGGAGCCGAGAGCAAGAGATGCTTTGCATCTAAAAATGGTGCTGCTTCGATTAGATTGTGACCTCACCACCAAAAATGTTTACCGGCCACAGATGTCCATGTTCCGAAAGGGCAGGAGCAGTATTGACAATGTTATCGCCCTTGAAAATTGTGCAAAACACGAAAAAGCACAGCGCAACACCGTCATACCGGTGTTTTTGGACATCAAAGCTGCGTATGTCTCCGTCACGCATGACGCTATCCGCTTTCAAATGATTTTGTTAAGTATTGGAGGCCGTATGTATGACTGGCTCTCGAATTATCTCAGCGACAGAACCACCTTTATGACCACCTCTGACGGTGACACACAAAAGCACAGCGTAGCTCGTGGCGTTCCGCAAGGTGGAGTATTGAGTCCAGCACTTTTTAATATTTTCCTCAACGGAGTCAAAAAAGCGTTTTTCACGACCTGTCGTGATTTCCCTATACGCAGATGATATTTGCTTATGGTGCTCCAGGAGCAATCGGCATGTGCTCCGTGCGACGCTTCAGCGGGGAATAGCTTCGATCTCAGCGTTCCTTGCGGCGCGCAGACTCGAAATCTCCGAGACAAAATTAACGGCAATCGCTTTCATGAAGCGAGGCGTTACACGGTATGAGCTCACTGTGATGGGAATCCCGATACCATACGTCGTAATTCATAAATTTATCGGCGTTACATTTGACAGATCATTGAAACAGACACCACACATCCATAGTTTGAAGGAAAAGTTCGCATCATTTTTCAACACCTTTCGAATGCTTTCTAGCAACTCTGGCGGCTGCACAGTATACTCGCTTCTTCGTCTCTACAATGCTCTCTGCGAAGGTCTACTACGCTACAGCCTTCCTGCCTTGTTTCCCCTTTCAGAAGGAAATCTAAAAGCTTTAGAAAGTATGCAGGCGCGCATACTGCGTGTGTTTCGTCGCGTCCCAAAAACGACATTCACTGTAGGGACTATCATTGAAAGTCGACGTTTGATGCCGATAGCGCTGTGTAAACAGAAAGTGCTTCGTGCCCGTTTACGTTTTGTGGCTAGACAAACAAATCAGCCATCGTCTGAGACCTGTGCTCGAGATCTGGAAGACCTCTTGCCACAACAACACCAAGCCCCATCTGTGTTTTCCTACCCGCTATGGGTGTTCCCACCCGTAAGTATTCACACAACCGTGCCAGGAATCAGGCGAAGAGCAGATTGTCCCTCTCCAGCTCTTGCGTTTTTTACTCTGCAACTGCTATACAGCAAATAAGCCTGCCCCACCAACATATATACTGATGACTCAGTCACCGAAAGTTCCTCTCGATTGCTCTTTATATTCCGGCGTCGCGAACCATGATCACCAAAAAGTCGGCGGCGAGGGATGGACTTGGGCAGTGCACGACAGGAGCGGGTAAAGTTAAATGGGAGGGGCGTTCATTCTGCAGTGTCCTAAGTGGGCTTTTGGCGATGATGATGACGATGATGGTGATCATCATCGTATTCATCATAATGATTATGCAAAGGCGCGCAAATTGGAGCTTATTTGAAGAAATCAGAAAAGCTGCTTCACATATAAATGTCGCTTCAAATCGCGCGCCATCAGCCGCAAAGGGTTCGCACAACATCCGACAGATGGCGACGAGTGTACTGGCCAGTAGGAAGACGCAGTGAAACATCCCCCTCGCGAGGGGCACGATCAAATGCAGAGCATTTACGGGGGCGCACGACGTTAAGTAGTTTGCGTTACGTTAATGTTGTTGCACTTGTGGCAACTGCTGACGAGAGAGCGCTCGTCAGCAGTAATTTGAATGAGTCAACGATATAAGGCGCGTTAGTAGCGTCCCATTCTGTGTCGGCTTTGTGGCCAGTGGGTAGAGCACCATGTACATTGCGTTCCGCCCGCAGGGTCGAGGGATCGAAACCTGGCGCGGGATAGTATGTTTTTTTTTGTATAGTAGGGAGGGGTGCGGTGCGGACTACGGACGTCAACGCGGGTGACATCGTGAGTTACTGAAATGCTCTGCATTTAAAAACCTCAGCCACAAGGCATCATCTACCGTGACTGAGGTCGACGAATGCGTGCGGCTCTTGAATACATGACCACCCAGCCGGCAAGTCAATGGGCAATTTTTAGAGTCCCGCGCGGCCCGACAATGCCTTCAGTCTTTTGCTAATCAACAGCTACACTGGGACATTCGGCTTTTACACCACCAAGCCGTCCGTGCTCAACACCTCGTCAAACTCGAGTGGATTCCAGCTCATTGCGGTGTATCGGGCAATTCTAAAGCAGGCGCTACAGCTTCCCAGGCTCACAATCACGAGGTTCCTATTGCGGCCGTACCATTGTCCAGGAAACATGCGGCTACACTGCAATCTCGTGTTGCGCGGCAGGTACACCTTTCCATATGGGCTGCTCAATTATGCCTTTATGCACCAATCTACTCGCTTGACCCAGAATGTACTTTCAAGTTACCGCCTGGTCTTAAAGGAGCCATGAAGAGAAAACAAAAGTTTGTTTTATTCGAAAGATTAGGTGTTTCATAGTACCCTAAGCGCTTTCCCGGAAGCAAATGATGCTTCATTCACTGAGAAATAAGGCAATTTAAGCCAAAATTTTAAATTTCCCGCTAAATTGCACATTTCGTGACGTGAACAATGGCGTCATACGAGCCGGTCCATGAAACAGATACTTAGTATGTCGACTCCATATAGCACCCACACGCGGGAATCAAACAGAAACCGGAACTTGTGCCGAAACCGAGACGGCGGCCATTTTAAAACTACTAGTAAAACCTAGTGCACCCGCAGCCCTACTCACGGAATCGCCTGATCCGGAGAACAAAACTCTCGCCGAGAAGCTCGGGCTTGCATTTAACAACCTCACACCACTTGAACGCTCAATGCTTCTAAGTGCACGAGCGGCAGGAGTTGTGGGATACGCGCATGGACCAGAAACCGACCATTCCGCGATAGCCACAACAGACGAACGCCCTGCCGTCGGCACCGCTGCCTCGTCAGCCACGTCGCGACGGACGCATACAAACTGGTACGTATGTGCTGTATTTTTATTACGGTTAATAATAGTTCAATTTCAGTAGCAGTATCGCTTATGCCAGCTGGCCGGTGTCGTGTATGGAAAGCCGTTCGCGCGAGCTCTCTGCTCCGACCAGAAAGATACGAGCGTCAATGCGCGGTGTGCACGGCATTTTTCCCCCCCAAGGTCAGAGCGCTTTGACGGCGATTTGACGAAGTCGGCGACGAGCGCCAGCATGTCTCAGGAGTGAGCTAACGTAAGGGTCCCTGCCGTAATCACTTCCTCGGAAATAAGCGAGCACACTCGTACTTCCTTTAGCTCTCTTTCTCCTCCGTTTCCAAAGTTCACAAAACGTAGTCACTTGCTTCGCCGAGGTTCGTCGTTGGGCAGCACATGAAAGGAGATCTCCTCACCGGCGGGGATGTCGCACTCCCTCGACGATTTTCCCGTGCTACATGGGCATTTCAAAACGCAGCAACGAAATTTCATTGTAAAGTACTCGAACAAACTGAAGTTTTCAGTGGTTGTAAACTGTAAACGAGCTCGTAACGACAGCAGCAAGCCAACACGACCTCCATACCGAAACCTGTGCGACGAGTGGCACTATCTCGTTGCTGCTTTCTGTTCCTTATTCCCGTCGCTTCTATTTTTACCTTTGCTGGCTGGCGATATGACGGACAACTTCCTGTGAAGGGACTACTGTACCAAGCAAGGTCGCGGCTGTGCGTGCTGGGACGGTTCGTTGGCCCCGAAGAGCCTCGAACCCGAAAATTCGTCTGCGCGACGGTGGCGACGGCGAGATGTCGAGTTTGGCTGTCGGTAGTTTCGTACGCATTGGCATACACGCTTGCGTGTTTATTCGGAACTTCAACCGTTTACTCCACCGTTCTTAGTGTCATAAAAGGAATGTGCAGTATGTTTAACGGGCATATAGTTCACTATGCAAACTGGTAAGCCCTGCCTAACATGCGTTTGCTTTTGCCGGCCTCCGCCAATCGCAGAGCATTCTCGTGTGACATCATAGGTTCTGTTGCGGGAAACGAGCTGGTGGGTCGCATGGTCATTCCCTTTTTTCCTAATTATGTAGCTTATTTGAGCGAAGCTTGTGTTAAAAGTGGTGTCAGTATGGTTCTAACGACGCAATCTTTCGAATGAACCAAACTTGTGTTTTCTCTTCATGGCTCCTTTAACAAGAACGACGCAGCTGTAATACACCGCATACCTCTGAACCTGGCCTACACACGACTTTTCCTTTTTAAGCTTCAGCCGCCCAGCTGACCCTTCTGCGAAGACTACCTCTGTCCAGAAGATATTCACCATGTTATCTGTCTGTGCCAACGATATGATACACCCACACTCTCCGTGACAGTGAGTTTGAGCAAACTACCCACATCACGTCTTACATTTCATGATGTGCTTGGCCACTGGTCATGTGCTAAAATGGCCTCACGTGTGACGAAAGGTTTTCTCAGCATCCTCCGTAGTTCAGGTCTAGTCAACACTCTTTAACAGTGCTGAACATCGATGATACGTGTGATATAGGACTGCGATCTTCATTTTTGAACTCTTAACCTCTGTAGAATGTCAAGTGAACATATCGCTTGTGTGTGCTCAGCACGGCCGCTATGGTAACCCTTAATGTGCCGCGTTCCCGTTAGGCTACTCCGCAGTCTCAGAACTCTGTTCACCTTGAAGCGAACGATTCATCGAGTATACTTCAACATATCCGTTTACACCGAACTAGTGAAGTTGGTTGCGACTCCAATTCTCACCATACCTTTTTCTTTTCCTTATTTTTCCTTCTTTCTTTCTTTCCTTTTTGCTTTATTTCTCGTTTCTGGTTTTTTTTCTCACTCGTTTCATCGTTCACCTTTCGTAGCATGGCAGGCTCCTTGCTGGACAAACCCCGTCAGTGTCATAAAACCATTCTCTCTCTCTCTCTCTCTCTCTCTCGCTAACGGAGAGGGGCTCGTTAAAAACGGTTGTGCCTCGGCGAGTTGTTTGAAGGTAAGATTTGCACGTTTTTTATTCTAACCAACATTTTGGGAACGTAATTGTGCCCCTTCTAGTGTCAAATAAACTGAGTGTTTTTCCCGCGTCGCTGCACGGGTGATTTTCCGCCACGGCAGGTGAGCGTTGTGCGTGAGAGAGGGCGCCATGCCCAGAACGTCATTGGGGAGGCCGAACGGTGTGAAAGCAATGCGTACTTGGGCGGGTCTCGAGCCGAACACTCATTCATTCACACTCGCGAGCAGAATTAAAGTGTCCGCACTGTGAACGGCTCTTAGGGGTTTTCGTTAGGCTGTGTCTGTGGCTTATTGGCAGGCGAAGTTTAAGTTCGCCGATCAAACGTCGCAGGGCCGTTTTTCTTGAGAAATACGTGTGGGGGCCTGCCGCGCGTGCTACAAGAAGAATGACTGCCGCGTGCCGCCGGCGATTAATTGCTTTCACTGGAAAGGGTGAAGGTCGGTGCCCCGTGGGAGCTCCCCGTGCGCTAGGTGCGCTAGGTGTGTGTAACTATAACCAGCAAACGCCATTCGAGGGAGCATTTTGTAGAGTCGACGGACGACTATTTTATTTTTTGAAGGAAGGGGGGGGGGCGCAGGCGCCACGCCGACCGAAATTTTTCCTTAACGTTTGGTGAGGCGAGAGAGGGGGAGTGCGGGTGGTAAAACCTGAAGGTCACTCCCAGAACACTACACGCGAGGAAAAGAGGGAAAGGTAGCATTTTGAAGAGTTTGTCGCCACAACAGCCGCGCTCCCTTTGGAACAGCAGTTCGTTTTCACCAATAAGTGAGCGCAGATGCCTCGGACGGAAGTGTGATTTTGCGTACTTTTAAATAAACATTCAGACATTACGCAAAGTTGGACACACGAGTGACAAGTGCGGCGTCATTGCGGTACCATTTCTTTATTTTTTTCAGGTCGCATGCCAAATATGCTTCTGCATTTGTTGCTGTAGATTTCAAGCGTTTTGTTATCCCTGTAATGCATATGCTGCTGTGGCTTCCTGGGGAACGTGCCAGGAGGTGCGGCAATGTCAGCGTTTGGGAAGCAAGTGCAAGCAAACAGCGCACCGACAACATGCTGACCCCATTGTTTGCAAATGGCTTATATTTTTTTCTTTGAGGAGTGTTGTAGTTGATAAAGTTCTTACCATGATACTTTGTGTTCTCGATGTATATGTTTTGTTGATTCAGTGGTTTTATTGTGTTATAACGTGTTCACACGTATATCGTATTTATGTAATTGCTATGCAATAAATTGAGTGTGTGCAGAAAACAAACTTTTCAGGATTTGCCATTCAACGTTTGAAGCAGAAAAAGACTAGAAATTAGATACTCCTAAGCGAAAAATGAAAATGCAGACTGTGTGCTCATTAAGAACTCCCAAATACCGTAATAAGTTCCTCTACAGCGCTCATATCAAACACCCCAAAACGGAAAAAAAAATAGCTCGAATGCAGGTCAACACTGGTCCCAACGCGCCCTCTGAAAACTCGCAGTTGGGGGAAATAACACACTTCAAATGGTACCCCCGAAAACTCCCATTGCAGTGGCAGTAAAATGAAACTCCCATATGCTACTAAACAAACTGTGGAAATAATGGCAGTAAGGCGATACTATTATTGAAAGGAGTTTTGAATACTCCGAATCGGTACTGAGTTATGCGACAAGCCATTTACTCCCACTCTGCCTTATTTGTGCTGTGTGTTATGACAGTAGCATCGCTTGGCTGCCGCACGGCAAGCTTAGGCGGCGTGCCGGCGCATCATTGTGATGCCCTTCGTGGTGTGTCTGTCGACGCTACAGGTGTGTTCAACGAGAACCCTATACAGACGTCTTCCCGGAGCTTCGACATAGAAAGGACACAGAGGGCTCCGACCTCAGGCTCCAACCGAGGCAACCTTAAACTCCCCCGTACAAGACAGAAACGTCTCTCTCGGTGTGTGTGTGTGTGTGTGTGTGTGTGTGTGTGTGTGTGTGTGTGTGTGTGTGTGTGTGTGTGTGTGTGTGGTGTGTGTGGTGTGTGTGGTGTGTGTGTGTGTGTGTGTGTGTGTGTGTGTGCGTGTGTGCGTGTGTGCGCGTGTTTGTGCGCGCGTGGGGGCGCTACTATCAGCGCCATGAATTTTGTGATTGGTGCCTCCTGACGTCAGCCGAAAAAAAGGGTGAAAGGGGACGGACTCAACGCGCCTGTATTATTTATCGCACGCAGCAGCGCAGTTGCCTGTTCTCTGAGATCGAGACGTAAATACTTGTACATAAAGTTTTCTTCTCCATAAACTTCGTCCTCATGACTGCCCCGGCACGGCATGAACGACGGTCCACTTCGACCACGCTACCCTGGTTCGCAACAGCGCATAGTACCAGTGAACGTGGTCATGTTTGAGCTTGAGCCTTAGGTCTAGAAACTGAATCGCGCCTTTGTTTGAGGTTTCAAGTCGTAAACTTCAAGCCTTTACCACTCTTTTGAACAAGTTGAAAACATAATCTGTGCACATCTGCTTACTTAGGTCAACATCGGGTAATAGTCGGCAAATCGAAAGGCCTTGTCCACGACACCGACACCTCCACTTCTACACTCTTAGGCAAAAAGGACTAAAATAGGGACTAAAATAAAGCCGTTTGTCTTCGCGGGCGACCGTTCATCTTCAAGGGGAGTATCTGCGGCAGAGTACGTGCCGTGTGCATAAATGCGGACTAACTGTTCGTCCCCGCCGATCTATAAGGAGTGACGGGAAGACGAAACGCATGCAGTTAGTCTCTTTGCTGCGTCGTTAATCCTCTAATGGCGTCGTCGTTGCCCTTTCGCGCATATGTCTGCGAACAGTTTTATATTTCCAAAACACAAGCCATTGCAGTCACTGGGTGCTTTAGATGGTGCCAAGGGAGAAACTATTGATGTTAGTTATAAGAAAATCGCCTAGGGTTAGTAGAGCGGCGGGTAATGGCAAGCAGCGGCGAAGCGCGATTGCCGTACGCTTCTCGGCGAGGTTATGTTGATACGCTGTGTTGCATACGATTCGTGCGAGGTAATAACGGCCAATGAAAGCTTTCAAGCGCCTTAACAGTAACGCAAAAATTAGTGACAATAGCAAAAGTGGATTCCTGAGCGTAATGAATATGTATATGTTTAACAGACGCATGTTGCTGATGACAAACGCATGTTGCTGATGACAACTGCAAAACAAAAATGCTCGCTACAGGTAAGCGTCTCGAAGTTATCTTTTACACTCGCTACATAATTGCCTTGGGCACCAAAGCTATGACAATGCTGCAACTGCTGTAAAACCCGCTTGCATTTCCCAGTCGCAATCGTCTAGCGACGCCAATTTGAAGAATTCAGGCTAAGCAACACCGAATTCACTTTCGCCGATGCAGGAAAATATGGCATGTTTCCTTATTATGACACTCACACAGACGACACCTTTCACATACGTTATATAGTGCACTTAACCTATGTATCGAACACTAAGAAAGCACTTAGCTTGCGCTAATTTGTGCGGAAACAAATGAGTCGTCCGATCGCCCAGCTACCTATCTCAACTAGGCGACGACGAGTTGATTGTTATTTACGATAAAAACTATGGTTGTGAGGCTCTACTTCGAACGAACTGATCAATAGTCCCTACACCTAGCAAAGCGCTAAGTGCAAGGCGCAAAACGCGGTCACGTTCGCTTGCACAGATAGAAATTCGGGCACCAGTTGCAATGGATCTGTTGCGTTATGCACAGAACTACACGCTATACACTTGAACATTATCTACCGCTGGCTTCACCCGGCGGCGTGGTCTAGCGGTTAGCGCGTCGGGTTCCTTGTGTATATTTCCGAGCGTGAGGGGTTTCGATCCCTGGCAGTGCCGGCGGTTTTTTCTTTTTTCTGCACTCTACGCCGTTCGTCCTTGGGGAGTATCGGAACGGACCATCCGGGTGGGGGACTAACCGTTCATCCCCTCGCCGTTAGTCCCCAAAGGGACTAATGATTGTGGCAGAGACCGTTAGTCCCCGAAAGGACGAACTTTTAGTCCTTTTTGCCTAAGAGTGTACGCTCCTATCAACCTTGACCAGGAATATGCAGCTGAGAATTGGAGATGCCCTTGAACCAATGGATATGCCCGATTTCTGTTTGTGCACCTCTCCCATTCAACCACAGTAGAATTCAAATTGAACGACAGAAGCTTTAAAAACATTCAACAGAAGTACTACTGCTGGTTGTGAAGACAAACTCGTCTTTCTCACCAGGAATGCCTTGCTTTATGCACTGCATCAGCTTGCCGCGGTGAATTGAACGAGAGCAGTCCTCTACGTCAATGCTCACTGTGGTGCTCCGACCTGGGTTCTCCGCTTGAAAATACTCAACGACGACCTTCGAATTACGCACCAGGAGCGCGTCTACGAACTGGAGCTTGGCCAGCTATGGCAACTCATCGCATCGCCTGAAAAGGTTGCTGCGAGATACGGCGTCGATGTTGTTTCTGCAGCTCGGAACAGACTTGGAAGGATCTGGAGGAGCCTACCCAGGAAGGTAAGTAACACGCGCAGGGATTCTGACGAATGCGCCGCGATGCACCAAGACCCGCATGAGAAATGCAAAACAGGTGTGGCTTACAACCTCCCGTTGGCATTTGAGAAACACTGCATAATACAAACCAGTCGTTTCTTCAGTGTGAGGCGGCGCGAACATTAAAATTAAACAAAAGGAACGCCAAAGTCAAATCTCGCACCTCCTTGCGAAGCGTGCAAATGGTGCCAGCCAATTTGGAAGAGTACGACAGCAGAGTTTCTGCATAATTATGAAATGTGCTGACTTATCGCGGGGGCTTACACAATAAACAAAAAAGTATACACGTGCGGAACAGCCGTCTTTTACACTACAGGGTAATGAAATCAAGTTTTTAGAGGCCACACCGAGGGGTTCCGCGGGATGATGAAATGTAAAGTAATTACTATCGTCGTGTGCTTCTCCACATATGTTGTCAAGGTAGGATCGAATAAAGTGTGGGTGTTTTCATTAACGAAACAGTTGATAGAAAGCGCTCGTGTTGTGAACTTCTTGTGGTACGTCTGGGCGCGCCTTAAATATGGATGCGGATCCAAGTAGCTAAGTTTTCCGTTTAAAGGGACACTGAAGTTAATTTGTCAAGCTCCCGGTACTGCTTGCACTGCGTACACCGCCTCAAATTACCACCCGTTTAGATCGTTTATCCGGTTGATAACTCGGTAATTATTTTATAAATCGGGAAACAAGAAAAATCTACCATGCGCGGTCTGTGGCGGCCGCACCAACTAAAGGCTGTGACGTCGGGAGGAGGTGGCACCGTGATAGGACGATGTCCACAAGTTTCGGTTTCGGTTCTGTAAAACAACATGCTTGACATCCGACAGCAGCGCCGGATGGGCATTCGCAATATCTCAGTAATCGTCGTACCGCGCTTCTGCCATGTTGCCGGCTGTAATATGGCTAAGATAAGCCTCCCAGGGCGGCTTGGCATCGTAAAAATCACTAGCCGAGGCCTACGCAGTGGATAAACGCCGCCTCCACGTCACCGCAGACGCTCAAATGCATTGCGCGTTTCCCGCAAATTCCGAGCTTGAATCATTCATGCCTGTATTGTAAAAAGCATGTTCGCACCAGGCCAAGGGTGTGCTGATTCTGGCCTGTGTCCACTGCCCGCAAGCAGTCGGTGCTTGTGGCAACAGAACGCCAACGAGAACTCACTACCGCGTCAGTGTAAGTCTGCGCGCGTTCTGCGAACTCGCTCGTGGAGCAGTGAACGTACGTAACAGCCCAAAAAAGTGAACTCAGGTTAGAAAATATCGGCCGAAAAGGAAAAAAAATCACACACCCACAAAAAAATGTAGTCTCCGGTATTCGAACGTGCGACTTGCACACACCTAGCGCTCCAGACCACTCGGCTACGGGCCAGAGCTGCCGGTGTGGGTAATATAACGTATATAACCAGTTTACACTTTTATTTAGTTTTAGCATTTCAAGCAGCTTAGGGGACTATTTGTTGTACAGCGCTCGTGCAGTAAGCGTCCCCCAAATTTCCGCAATATCTTACGTCTATCAATTGCATTTCTTAGACGGAAAAGGGTTCGCAGATGTGGGGGCGTGCTGCTGACCGCTGTGCTTGTTCACCCAGCGCAAAAAGTGCTTCCGGCTCTCTAGTTTTGCGCTGTACGGTAAAAGTTTCAGCTGATTTTATTTCCTTAGTACCTATATTGACGTCGCTGACTCTTCTTCTGTTTTCAAGTGGCATTAGATTTTCCTACTAGCGTAATGTCAGTGAAGCGTCTTATGTGCACTTGTGCAGCGCTTGCGTGGAGCGACCCGGACTCAGAGCTTGATACAGTGTACAAACTAACAAAGTAAAGAAAGGCACATTCTTCCATTCACAAACGTGTTGTGGCTTAGTTTCAACTGAGCCAGCGAATTGCGACGACCCGTCGGTGGCCGGCGGACTAACGCTGGGCCGGCTGACACGGTCGGAAGGTCGGCGAGCCGTGCAGTAGCGCAGCCATTTGCCAGCTCATCTCCTCCTGACGTCACACGAAAACTTCGCAAAAAATGGGCGAGGGTGCAGAGAGGAGGACAGCATTTTCGAATTGATTTTTCTACTAAGTAAATTCGCGTAAACGCGCTCAGAGTGGTCGAAACATGGCCTATGGACTCCGGACTACAATTTGCGCTAGTAACCACGCAATGTTTACAAATAACTTCAGTGTCCCTTTAACTACTACGTGTTATTGGGCGAGTTCGTTCACTAATGTGAGAGGGTGACTTCGCGAATTAAGCACACGGATGGCGAACGGGCAGGACAGGCGCCCGTCCTCTCCGTTCGCCATGCGTGTGTTTACCACGCTACATCATATTTACTTAAATATAAAAGTGCATTGTTTAACTTCCCATTCACCCACGCCGCTTTATGGCTTAACCTCTCTACCATGCTTTCTAAGCCGAAGCGAGGCTGGTGGTTTTGTCTAATGATTAGGTCCTGGCTAACCGCCCGGACTCTTCTTGTCGCGCCGCAAAGTCCGAGCTTGTCAGACGGCACGCGCATCTCCTAACTCGCATGGCCAACAGTTGCCCACCAGCGTCCTTCGAGCTGTGTGTTGCAGTTGGCTGCTCACAATACGCCTCAGTGGCTGTGGGCTGCGCCTGGAAGCTAAGCGGTTGGCCACATTCCGTTTCCAGTGCAGTGCAGGATGGGAGGGTTCAGTAGCGATGCGCTATTTTAAATAAACTTGGTGATAGTATCCTCCGCCGCACACATACCTATCTAAAGGACTCCAAACTACCCTTATTTGTGAAAAAGTTGTGTATATTTGAAGAAAGGGAGCAGTTTTCGAAGCTACCCACTATACCACACCCGGTCCGTTTAGTATTTAAACAAGGAGATTGCAGCCAGTTTCGAAAACCTATTAGTAGACGGCACCCGGGATAACTGAAAGTGTTCGTCCTGCACTGCCTTGGAAATAAAATGGTACAACTGGTATTTTATGTATGTGATAATTTTAGTTGGTGAGGCTGCCCTCACAATCGGATTGGTGAATCGGCCGTAATATTTTCTGACGAGAGCTGTCACTGTCATTGGCCAGCACCCTTGAGTGGGTATGTGAGAATTGTGTGTGGGTGCGTGTGTGTGCGTGTGCGTGTGTGTGTTGTGCTGTTGATGAAAACGTTCCTTGAGAAAAGAGGAGAAATAAGATTGTTCAAAAAGAGATTGCGATTGGTCACCCTCGCCTTGATTTTCCAGTTTTTTTAGAACTCTTTCCAACCAGCTTAAATTATCTTTCGTAAGCGTCTCGTGATTAGATAGGAATTCCTTTTATTTTAACCATCCTCTGTTTATTGGCCGATCCCCTGGTTGGGTATGTGCCATATCTATAGGCGCAACACAAACAACAAGTGGAGAAATGGGTGGCCATCGTATTCTGATAGGCCGCGTGCCGTGGCTGCAATTAAAGGGGGTTTGGTGAAACGGCTATTGCCTTTTATGTCAGCTGTCATCGTTCCGCGTCAATCGACCTGAGTGGGTGTGTTGCAGTTCATATATTCACCAATATCGTGGTGTTGACTTCATGTTTCATTTGCCGCGTGCCTTGAGAACTGCCACTCGTCGTGCCTGAAGCCGTATGTATCGCTCATCAACGTTTTTTAAATCCACAACGCATGCACTTTACTACTTCTAGTAAGGGACGATATTGAGATAGAACTGATCCGTTTTTAGTGCAATAATTTGTCTGTGTAAGGCGGGAATTCTGTGTGAAGATGTATGCGATGTAATCTTCCCTGTCATTCTGTATTGGGCGTCATGCTCTGCGCTGCATGACAGGACGCGTTAAAGCGAGGGTAGCGAATGGAAAGATTGCATCGTGCAAAATGTTTCTTCTTTTTTCTGCTCACTTGTATGTTTTCCGTTGTGACTTGGTCGAGGGAAGGGGACCTTTCTGCGTGCATAGAGAACTGACTGTTCCGTTTTTAAACACTATTAAACAGTGCAGTATGTCTCCCTCCATTGTTTGGACGGGAATGTTTCTTTGTGACATCCTCCAAAGGACACTTCGGAAGGACTTTCTTTTGAGCCTACATAGCATGTTTTTTTATAGACAGAGAGGAAGTGGTTCTACATCATTTTGCCGTGTTGTTGGGTGTGCAAAGCATTTTGCGTTTGCGTGTGGCGTGGGTCCATGGTGATTTAGACGCGCGGCCGACGTGACCGCATCTTTGCGAAGAGGTTTCTCAGTTTGTTGAAATTCAAAGATCAGAGTCCCATGGTTGTCAGCATTTGAACCCTTGCCGTGTTAAAAGACAATGCGGCCACATGATGACACGGCAGCTCTAATGTTGATTGTTTCCTCTGTGTCTTGCATTTTGTGTTATTGGCAAAGCCAAGCAAGAAAAAAAAATGAAGAGCGAACTGCTGTATTAGGACGTGTGATTGCTTCGCCAATCAGGTGCCTGGCTTTGGTTTTTATCCGGACCGAACTGGACCATTTCTTTTTTCAAGTTTATTCTCTCAGTGCCGTCGCCCATCTTGAGAGCTGTTTTGTTGCTACGAACACCGGAGGATGGCTTTCCCGCTCTGTCGAACATTTAAAGCTTTTGCAATACTAAAGGAATGACTTTGGCATTTTGGCACGCCCGTTCAGGAAGTTAATTCAATTTGATACAAAACAAAACAAGAGACATTAAAAAACATGGGACATACCCGGCAAAAAGTGTGCACAAAAGAGATAAATTAGTAGAGTGTCAATTACGACACACTACAAACAGCGACAGAGCAGGATCACTGGAATGCCTTATTGCAGGCAAGCATTCCTCGAGAGTGACAGTTTCTTTTGTGTTTTTGGTTAAATTTTGTTTTTAACACGTTTTTTCTGATCGCAATTATCGCCACGCCAATTTGTTATTCAAAGAAGCGTTTTGTTTTGGTTCACGTATTCGCAATGTTTTATATTTGCTGTAATATGTTCGCAGGTATGCAGTATGGTACCAGGTTCGGTAGCTATAAAATCTTTTGCCGTGAACCTCTCATTGAAGTATTCGTTTAACGTTTGGCCGAGCGGCTGAATTCCGGGACAGAGTTGTCCGGCTGTAGAGAGCGCACATTTGGCGAACAAGAACTTCTCTCCTTCATCTCTGGTTTCAACAACTGTCACCCCCTTATCTCCTTTTCGCATCATACTCGGGTGAAACAATCAACTTTCTTGACGTCTCAGTGTCAGTGAAGGATGAAAAACTAACTAAAAATCTTTGTAGAAAATGGCAGCATTTCCACTCCGTAAATGATAGCGAGAATGCAGAGTACGGGGACTCGAAATGACATCCAAGTTGCGCTCCGAGTAGAAAATGGCAGCATTTCCACTCCGTAGATAAGGCGAGAATGCTGAGTACGGGGACTCGAAATGACATCCAAGTTGCGCCCCACGTGACATCCGATTTGTGCCCTGACCGCCATTCGATTTGAGCCGTGGGTTGCACTTTGGTTATTCCCTAAATAAAACTGCAACTCACGGCTCAAATCGAATTTCGTGTGATTTTCGCTTGATGGTGGTGTGCGCACGGATGGACGCGGATGGACATTATGACGTCCTAAAGTGCTCCGCAAAAGTACAGGCGAGGGAGTAAGCCGTTTGACTCTTGGGTACTAACTCATGGTGGTAGCCCAATGGGTAAGATGACTGACACTAAGTCTCTCTGGTCTACCATACACAGGCTCGAATCCTGCCGGTGCCTGTATGATTTTTTGCGATATTAAAGGCTATGTGCACGGACACGGACGGACATTGTGTGGTCCTGAGGTACTCCGCACCTAAAAGCCCACAGACCGCCATCAGAACCTCAACTTAGAGAGCAGGCGTGTAAAAAATAACGACATTGAAGGAGGGAGGGACACAGCCCCGAGCATAGATGCTTCGCATCTAATAAAACTAGTATACCCTAAAGCCAAGCGGTTCGTTTTAAAAGAATATGCTCGCAAGAATGCGAGTTCAATCAAAGCTGCGCCGTACTCCGTGCCGCCCTCGCTGGACAAAAGTACCCCACACAGATTATTTACGATGCAGTGAGAATCGCAAGCAAGCTTGATCACTACGCACTTTTTTCTGGTGTTCGCGCACTGCCGGATGCACGTGGTGTACATTTTTCGTCTCTTCCTTTTTGCTTCAGTGTATGCATGTCGTATATAGGCACGTTGCACCGGCCAGATGCCGCGGTGAGCACAGCACTTTAACTACTAAAGTTTTCGGTAGCGCACGCCAGGCCATCGGTGAAGGAGTGGCGATCCCTCAACCCGTTATCACCCACTGCCTGCAACATGCCGTGCCAACGATCGGCGGGGTAGACGCTGAGACACGGATATACAGACACATGGCCGCGATGACTGAATCAGTTCCTCTCTGCCATTTGTATTACCTGCAATCTGAATGGTCGGCTACAAAATCCACAGCTAACGTATTTCTGTCGTCGCGGCTTAAACTGTTCGTTCTTGTCGGCCTTGTTATCGTGGCGTTGCTTTACATGCCTTCTTTGTGAGGGCGCCCGTGCGTGACTTGCGATAATCTCGGCTGTTGCTGTCTAGGACAGAACGGCGACACTTACGTAATATGAATGCTTCGAGCCGGGCCAGTGATATGCGTGGCAACGTTTCTGCAAATGACCTCCCGAACCACAAGGGTATAGAAAACGGCGCTGCTGCTTGCGAGGCCAACATCAGCGCAACGTGCCTATATGCTTCTGCTTTTCGATATAAGCTCAATTGTTAACATCGCCTGTCTCGTGAGCCACTGTCCTGGTCTTTGAGGTAAGCCTCCCGCGCAGTATGTTCCAACTAGCCCATCAGCACATTTTTAAAGACGATAGTCTGTCTTGGGCTACTTAAACCAAGAAATTTTGGTCTGTCTGTATGTCTGTCTGTCTGTATGTCCGTCTGTCTGTGACTCGATTGAGCCACCAGGCCAAAGTAACACAATGTCTGCGCAATAGTCTTATATAGTCACAGCTAAATGTGCCCGTCGAAGTCCGGTGTAATGTTCAAACTTGTCAATATTTTTGAAGAAAAACAACACATTACGCATATATAAGACAACAAATAAATGCAGAAGTGATATTTGAAGTGTTCCTTTATAAAAAAAAATCGTACATGTTTCATTTTGGCGAAATTAAATACTTCATCAACTGAAGAAAAAATATCACTCCACCGTCGCCTGCTGTCGCCCGCGCCATATAGCTTCTGGCGGCATCTGAAGAAATCAAGTGGCAAGAGTTACGAAAGGTTCGACTAGATAGGTTCCACGTTCTGCTTGGAACGCACGTGAACTAGGGAAACACGGTTCTATAAACGTTGATGTAGGGCGCCTCGAAACACACGCGTCTTCGCCGTACGGCCGCGTTGGCATCGAGACACCTGATTTGGAACAGTGGAACGCGGGAAATTTAAAATGATTTAAGCAAACCTTTGGCGTCTTTACCTTGAGAGGAGCGCGAGCAAGAACAACAACATACGAAGGTGAGCGAAAGCGAAGGGAGGCATTTACTTGGCAAAAGTCGATACAGACTATCGTCTTTTGACGACATTTGCAACGAAAGGAGCAGATACGCGGCCAATTTTTTTTGTAGTACTTTTTGTGTCAGTGTTCACACGAGCTATGCATCATAATCATCACCACCACCACCACCACCATCATCAAAATTTTCTTTCTCTTCAACGTCATGGCTCTAGAACCACATAAGGGGAGTCGGTGGACACGTCAGCTCGCAAATGGTTATAATAGCAGGGCAAAGAAGAAGACGAAAAACCACACGAAAAAAAATACAACAGATGTACAAAGCTGTTTGTATTTTGTAGTTTGTAGGTGAAGCTCTTCATGGTTCCTGTTCGGCCTTCTTTTATGTTCGCTTGTTTTAAGCCTGCGCAGTCAAATAATAAGGCTTACAAGATCGTAAACCCAGTGAATGGGCTGCGACTTTATTGCGGCGGAAATTGTGCGCTGAAGTGATAAGCTTGGCGTTTTAACACGTGTCAGTTATCCTTGACGACGACTGGCAGCCTGGCGTATTGAAATAGTTGGTCGGCGCCTCCTCAGCAGCTTCCGTGGACGGTTTGCTGTTCATAACGTGAAGATATTCCCAGAGAGACAGCGTTGTTAAGCAGCCGCGCAAGATTTTCTTAGCGTCGGCCTTTCAGATCAGTCTGCAAACTTTAGCGGTAAGTTTTTGAGCGTTTTACAGTTTCTCCTGAGCAGCTTTCGTGGATGGTTTGCTGTTCATAACGTGAAAATTTTCCCTGGGAGAACACGTAGTTAAGTACCTGCCCAAGTTTTTCTTAGCGTCGGCCGTTCAGGTCAGGCTGCAAACTTTAGTGGTACGTTTTTTAACGTTTTACAGTTTCTTTGTTTTATATAGTATATCAGGGACGGGAAAAGACCTAAACAACAATCTCTCCTCTAAACATATTCCTCCAGCAGCCCTTTATCGGTCATGTGAACGCCAGCCAATCATTCTCCCGTTCTTGTGGAGCGCGGACGAGCTGAACGCCCTTATAAAAACTTACATTTTTATACACACAATAATAATCGCACGCCTAAAAGTAAAAAAAAAATACCTGTAATCCATCAACTTTACATGCATTTTTAATTATCCACAGTAAAATGGTTGCATCGAAAACATGGCCTTTTTTACTTTCAGGCTCCTGACCTAAACACGATGTTTTTTTCAGCGGTAAGACACCATTTACACATAAAATTGTGGTTCGTTTTTGGTATAAAGCATTTTTCACTTGTGTCCAAATATTGCAAAAATCTTAGCCCTGCATTTTACTACTTATCATCTATTCGTGCAAGCATAATAATGTTTCTCCAAGAGGCGTATGTTCATGAAAATATCCCAGTGTTTTTCTGCGCGTAAAGAAAAATGCAGACAATGATATACAGGGTGTCCTGACGATAAGTGGAACACTTTAAAAATTTTCCTTAGCGAACCGCCGCTCTGTTCACGCTCAAACTTCACACGAAAGTAGCATTTTCCGGTATATTTTGTTTGACACTGGAAACAACGACGGTACTTACCTGTGTATTCTGAAAATAAATAAAAACGATTTTCGCCTATGGGAAAACGGCGGCTGATTTAGACGTGCGAGCCAGCGCAAGTTGAAGTTGGAACGACGGAACCACCTGCAGAGTGAAACGCATGTTTGGGATTCACGTACGGAGCCAAATGGTGCAGCAGAATATCAGAAAATGCACATAGAAATGAGCTAACAGACGATCAGAAAACCCTTTTTTCGGGCTCGCACGTCCAAATCGCCGCCATTTTCCGATTGGCGAAAATCGTTTTTATTTATTTTGAGCGCGAACAGAGCGGCGGTTCGCCCAGGAAAAATTTTAGATGCGACGGCATTTCATTCACTCGCCTTGTCCTCCATATGGCGTTGTTGTCCGTCCACACCCCTCCCCCATTCTCCTCGCCGCGCGAGCTGCGCTTTCCGCCGCTCACCCCCTCTCCTCTCCGATAGCGAACACTCTCTCGCGGGGGGCATTAAATTGGATTCTATTGGCTTGGCTTGGCTTGTCTTGTCTTGGATTTGGATTGGATTGGATTGGATCGGATTTGGATTTGGATTTGGATTGGATTGGAATAAAGTGGATTGTGTTGGATTGTGTTGCGTCATAGCCGCGCCACGTTGCGTCATAGCCGCATCAGGAGGTTCACGGCACGTTTCACGCGATGGGAGAATCAACCTAACGGAAACAACAACGGAACCCCTTATGCGTCGCATCTACACAGGGGTTCCCGCGAGGGGAGGTGGGAGTAATTTTTTAAAGTGTTCCAATTACCGTCGCAACAGACTGTATAGTTCGATATGACACTTGATTGCCTCAGCAATTCCAGGCCCGCTTTCTCTTCACGAAACATCAACCGTAGTAAGGAAATACGCAACGCTTCTATCACAGCTCTGACGACAACGTGTGGGTGCTGTTGCATATTTAAAGCGACGGGGACAACAAGAGGACGAAGAACCTGGCATGAACTGAGGGGATGCGGGGAACGAGGTGGCGCGTGCCATCATCATTACGTTTTTCCGGAATGATTCTTGCTGCGGGCACAATAATGTGGTCCTCTCTCTATGGTGCCGTGACCAGGATGTGAAATCCTACCGTTGAAGACCCCTACCGCGAACACTTATCAATAGTGGCAATGACAGGTCACGATTGCAAGTTTTCGCTTCTATTTGAACAATGCGTGGATGTGTTTTGTGACCTTAATCAGCCCACATGGGTGATTGTGGAAGCATCTCAAATGTATCGCGAGGGCGAAGACGACGTCAGCATGGTCTCCTTACCATTGACCGCGAAAGAGCAGGCATTTCTGGGTGCGCGCATGTCATAGGTTATGTGGAACGGGTGCGTGCCTGTACACTGCGCATTTCCATTGGTTTAGATTTGATGCGATAGCGTTATTACACTCTTTTTTCCATTTCTCCGCGCCTGCTAGCCATCCGCTAAGAGCCGTGCTCATCAAGTGTCCCTGCAAATGCGTCACAGTTACCAACCAGAAGCTACGAATGAGGCAGGAAGAGGCGAGGGCTCACCTGAATCTGGAATACGCGCAGCACCAACGGACTTCTGGAAAGAAATACAATGATAGTTTCGCCGAAACAAAAAAAAAGATACAGAAAACAGCGGGCTCCGCGCCTGCGCAGTGAAGTCTCTCGTACGTTCTGTGTTCTATAAAATTCTCGCAAACCGTCGCCAGCCGTTCCACAACTGACGCCGTTACACCAAAGCGGCTGTCCCATCGCAACTAAAGCCGGCACAAACATTGCGCCACCTCACTACAGTGGTTGGTTAGTGTCTGAACGCCAGCGGCTGACACACGCCATTGCCTGAACGCCAGTGTCACCCGCCGGCGTCTGAAAAATGAAGGGAGAGTAGATTATGAGCAGAAGCCAAATGAAAGGTCTCCCAGAAAAAACTACAATCAAGTTTATAGCGCCTAATTACAATATTCTTAAACCACTTTTCAAGTTTTTCGCGTTTCAGTCACAACCGCAATGCATGTGGGGCAAAGAAAGGACGGCACCGCGTGCCCAAAATAAATTGATTGAACAACTCTTACTGAGCTTCGAATGAAGAATGGTGCGCGGAGGCACCAGATGGGGTGGTTCCCGATTCTCGTGACCCATATCTGTCCAGTGATTCTCCTCCTCTTGCCCCCAGCAGTTGCTGAATGGCGAGGTCAGAGCTGGACAGTAAGGTCTCCCATTGCCGAGCGGGTTGGGTTTGGGTGAGGCGTAATGGTGTAAGGCGGTGTTCTGCGTTTTGTGCACTCCCCAATTATGTGCGCGGGAGAGCATAAAAAAACACCCAAAATATTTCAGGATGTTGCCACCAAAAACACTCACGTAAGATTCCTCGGCATGGCCCTTCTGGGGAGCGGCAGAGTTATTCTCACAACCACCAAAAGAGATAACATTTTAGCGAATTCTGCGACATTGTAAAACCCTAACCAGGGATAAGCACGACTGAAAGAGGAAACCATAAGACTCTTGCTAGCACTTATTGCTGTGCAGCCGGTCGTGCCTGAAACTTACCCTCACCAAAGAAAACCAAATAAACGCCTTCATCGGGACTGATAATATGGCAGCCTTCAACCTATCAATTTTCACGGTCACCGAAAAGGTCCTCAAATTAGGTCTTACAACACCTTTGAAGACATCGGGGAAGCCACTCTCCTAACGCAAAAGAAGCGGTGTAAAGAAAAATGGAACGGGAGATAGCACCCCCCTTCGCATCTAAGATAGCACTGCGATAGCACCCCCCTTTCATATCGTATCCACCTTCGTAACACCCCCGCCGGTTCGTAGCACTTAGTATCAAAGACAATACCCCCCCCCCCCCCCTTTTGCAGAGAAGATACTCCACTTCATAACCGACATGTCACCGCTCCAGCGACTTCCCATAAAACCCTTCCCAACCGAAGCAATTGCATCCAGAAACGCGCAAGGACAGGCGAGAAAGCACGATCTGATTAATTCAATTAAATTATCCAAACCATGCAAACGCAGTTTACACCGATGCCGGAACGGGCAAAAGTAATGAGGCCTAAATGGTCGCGATGGAATACCGCTGCCAGCTTCGGGACTGCACGACCCTCCCCGACACACAGGAATGGAACAAGCGCAAGTTTGACCCGTCCTTTGGACAATTCAACTCGCGAAATTATGAAATAATAGCATAAACATCAAGGAGACTCTCATCACAGCATTTAAAACACCATTACAGACGGAATACCAAAACGCTTCTAAAAGATTGTCCCCTGTATGTACAATAGAGCAAGTTGAAACGTCACGGACATCCGTATACGCGCGTGTCTGGAAGGCATGGAGGGGGCTGACCAAGAAGCCCGCGAACTCACATGCCCTCCACCCTGCGACCACGACTGCCACAGCCCCCCTCCCGAAACCATGCAGAACCTGTCTTTTTTCTCAACCTAGAAGCATGATCTTTCGCGAGATGAAGAATCAGAATCTCTGCGCAGAAAACGAACCAAAGTCTATATTCACAAATTTATATGAGCGGAAATGTTCAGTAGGAAACATCTAACGCTACCTCTATGCTGTGTAAATGCGAAAAACGTGCACCCTTTTCCGCGAAACCTAGTCATGTCTAAAGGTATGGTCAGTGGCGAACAACTCGAGCCTTACATTTTTACTTTTGTAGAGAAGTGCAAGGCAGCTTTGTTTCAGCGTGAGCCGATTGAGGCGGCAGGGAACAAGCTGCTGAATTCGGGGTGTATGGAACTTATCGACACTATGCACTCGCAACCATTTACGCCCTTAGCTTAATTAAGCCACACAAGCGTAGATAGCATCTGTCTTTCCTGGGCCTCGGCCGTTCTAAACAATTGAAGCTAATCTTGCCTTAATGACGGAGCTTCGGTGTTTGAGAAGGTTTATAGAAAATGTCGGAAGTCCGCTCCAAAACGACCCCTGGGCGCCGAAGTACCGCTATCGCGTCGCACATCTTAAGACATAAACGTACATGCCACTGCATATTTTCGTTAGCACTGCTGTCTATATGTGTCATTTTAAAAAGAAAATTTCAGTTGTAAGTAGCGCATGTCTATGTGATGCGGTACAACTTTCACATGAGACGCTCAAAGCATCGGCGTTTGGCCGCGTGTCTGAAATTCCTTTGGCAGTCCTTTGCGTCTGGGCATTTATTGCCGTAGAGTATTGACTACTCCATGCGCTAAAGATATCGATAGGACAACATAAAGATGCAGAGTTTATTTGAAGCAGCTTGTGTTAATAATCATTCAAACAAAGCCGCCTCAAAAATGCCAAGTATTGTTGTGGTCGTAAGTAGAGACAGGTAACTCATACCCCAACATTGCCTTGATTCGGTCCGTACGAAAAAAAAAATCGACTGGATGGCAATGGTGCAACAGCTATAGGATGGCTTGCCATATTTCGAACTTTTTCCATACATGTCAGTGCTTCGATCACATGTCGGCTTGGGGAATTTGGTGACGCTGATAATCAGTGGTATACCTTAAGCACATTGAAAGCGCCGGTGACAGCGGAATCACTAACGTGAAATTTAAAACAGGCTTTCAGATGTCTTGTTGCACTGACTATGCTTCTGCTGGTAACAATGGCTGAAGATGAAGAGGTGGTGGATGGTAATTGCGCGAACCTAACGGAACCGGTAAGATATTTTACACCACTTTTATACTGAACTTGTTAGCACCAATCTCTCTCTCTCTTGATATATATATATATATATATATATATATATATATATATATATATATATATATATATATATATATATATATATATATACCCACAAAGTAGGAGTACGCTCTTCCGAAGAGCGTACTTCTACTTTGTGCGTATTCCTGCAGCAACGGTAACGTACATCACGACTATCACGACTATATATATATATATATATATATTCGGCTATCTGGGCGACTAGTCGCCCAGATAGCCGAATGGTAAGGCACTACGAGATCTAATCGAAAGGCGTGGGCTCGGTCCCCACTCTGGGCGCGTGTTTTTCTTTCTTCTTTCATCCGTATATTAAAAAAAAATGTTAACTTCATTACCAGTAGTAAAAAAAAAGAGCCTAACCATACCCCTACGTTTCCTTTGGCGTTGTAGACTGCCGACCTATCTTTCTGTATTTCCTGAACGAGCCCCTCATTTCCTTACTGCATTATATATATATATATATATATATATATATATAATATATATATATATGTTAGGAATAAGAAAAATGCCGGAAGTCACAACCAATGATGTATATGAAAGTTTGCGGCTTGGGGCAAGCCTTCGTCACTGTCTGCCAGTGTAAATGACCTGGGACTTAGAAATGCTGTTAGCCTTGATATGAAATCAAATGTTCATCAACTGTTGTCGTCCTGCCCAACACAAGACATCTTCCCATTTTCACCGTGATTCGTTCCTGTTGCTTTATAAACCAGTTTCATGCTATTTGTTTTCATTGTCACGAAGGCTTGCCCTAAGCCGCAAGGTTATTCCACTTTTGTTGGTTGCCCTTTATTCTTCTCTTTCAGTGTACATTTTTACCGGCCCCATCGTACCTTATTGCTAAGTATATATATACAGGGTGTCCCAGCTATCATGCACCAAGATTTAAAAAACAGCAATTGCCTTACTCGAAGAAAACCTAGTGCATAATGTTTCTAGTGCAGTGTACTAGTGGGCAGTAATTTTTTCGTTAACGAGATCTAGATAATTAATTTTAATTAATCATCTAACTCGACAAATACTGTCCAAATCATCAAGGTGTCAATGAGGCACTTGTGTGTACGGATGAGAGGAATCTAACAGCGGTATTTTCAGCGAACTAATTGCGTACTCGTTTATTCTGACTGATAAAGAAACCCCGCGAAATATGAAAAATACCACGTGACGGCGCTCCCACCTGCATAGTAAAGTAGCGCCCTCGAACAAGCTGATTGAAAGCAATGGCTTTGCCTGTCACATACCCGAAAGGACAGCGCATCCCCTTGATAATGGCATGGAAGGTGTAGCAACACCAAGTTTTGGCGGCTTAGGAGCGGTTTGTTCCTATCAATTATGCACCGCTGTTCTCTTTCCTACGGCCGAGATCCTCTTGATAAAAAAAGGCCCCCGCTACAGCAGTCGACGCGCTGCTGTAACAAAAGTGGAAACGCGAAAAGCAATGAATTAGACATACAATATTTATCCGGGCTAAAGATCTCCAGCGGAGCAAGCCGGCTGTCTTGAGCCCTTCAAAACTGCCGCCATGAAACGTGCGCCCCCTCAGTAAAGATACGATGTATCTTTACTGTTTTTAATTTTGCTAAAACCCACCTTGTGTTGTTCGCAACAATCGGTTAACAATTGCCCATATCCTTTGATAATAAGGCGTATCCTTGCCTAGTTGTTTACGGCGAACAATTAATAATAGAGAAGAAATATCAGTAAGTAATGCATGTTTCAGCTGTAATTATTAATGGTGTTTATTTGTATTTATTGCCTGATACAGCGCTTTGCCATTTACGTACAGCAGGCATTACAATATTTCTGTGCTCCTTTACAGTGCTATGGAAGGGACTGGTTGTGCTGCAGGCCCTTAGTTTGCAGGTGGAATTTTAAGAAGAGGAGAGATCTCTGTCGGAGGGCTGCCGGAAAGCCTATTTACTTGCCGGTGATAAACTAGCATGCAATAAACAATTTACGCAGCATTAATTTTGCTTTTTAAATTTAGCGTTCTAGCATCACTTCACGCACTGATTTTACGGTTGGCTGAATGAATATTGTGGAACATTTATCAAATCAATCAATGTAGACAAAAGTAATGCGAAACTATGCTCTAAGCAACTGCACGTTGTTCCTGGGCTCACGGAAATACTGCTCGCCATACCGTTCTGGAAGCGCTGTCGCGTGCACTCCTGTGGTTCCTAGGATGACTGATTTTTTGTAAGCTTGTGTGGCGAAACTGCTCGTAGGCTTTCCCTAATTCGTTCTCTCTTCAGCCCAAATAACCCAGATCCCTTGTAAAATTTGTGACAAAACTAAAGCGGCAGAAATATTAAAGTGTAATAATTGCCGACATTAATTGAACGTTTTGGTGAAGGTTTTCGTTTAAGATGCACTCTAAAACTGAATACAGCATGTCAGAGATGCTACATACACCACATAGTAGTGGTGACTCGCAATGAGGGTTAGAAAAAGCACTGCTCCCGCTGTGCCAATATTGAGGTGGCCTCCTGATCATTGGTGCTAACTAGAAATGCGAAGCTGTACAAGGGACGCTTGTCAAGTTGCGTGGATTTTGCTCCTTTCTATCTTTGCTCCTTTCTATCTACCATTTTCTACTTTTCACCACTTTACTGAAAAGTAGAACCTGCAAGTAGAAATAGAAGCGGTAATTTAACAAACCTTTCGGGGGGGAGCGGGGGCTAATTAGCTTGCTAGATCACATCGTTCGCCTTCGCAACCGCTTCTTCAGTGAGCGCCGCGGCGCGCCTATGCCAGCATGGGATGCGTGTTCACACGGAAGAGCAGCGTGCCCTCTTTAGGCGTTGCACGTTCCGAGTAGCTGACTGGAAATCAAGTACACTTGACAAACGCCTCACACTCCATGCTGCTTCCACATCGGACAACCGCACCTGACGCAACATTCTTATTAAACACCCTCAACCGATATTTAAAGAATGGGAACAAGAGCTTATGTAAACCGCATGTTGCTCTTGTGCGCGAAATCTTAATTCCTGAGAAATGTTTGAGGCAGTTTTCTACCTTCGGTAGAAAAGAGGGTGAAGGTGTGCGTTGCTTAGAAATTCTAAGCAACGCACAGAATTTCTAAGAAACGCACAGCATTACCCTCCTTTCTATCGAAGGTTCATTGAGGATATTTTTCTCATTTGGTGCCATGGGCAAGAGGAACTTCTAAACTTTATATCTGCTTTCAACAAGGCCCACGATAACATTTGATTCTCCCACTCATAATCTGCATCTGCCATTAACTTTCTCGATGTTACAGTGAGAATATCGGACAGCAAGCTTCTGACCTCAGTGTACAGGAAGCCAACAGACCGACATCAATACTTGCATTTAAAAAGCAACCACGTTAAACATTGTACACTCGGCATTACAGTCAGTTTCTGCGTTTTAGAAGGATATGCTCCGACCCAGCTGATTTTTCCCCTAACTGTCAACAACCAACTAATGACAACACAACAACAATACCCACCACCTGTCATCAGTGACACCATTAGGAAGTCTGAAAAAGAGGACCCCCGCCACCTGATAACAAATCCAAAAGCCAAATCTTTGAATACGACTCCCAACCTTATTCTAACATATGCCGCTTCGTCCTCCAACGTTAGCTGCATACTCAAAAGCACCACAACATTTTACTTCAAAGCGAAAGGTTGCGAAGTGCTTTTCGTAAGCCTCTCCGCGTCGTGTACCGACTTGCGAGAAACATCAGAGATATTGTAACATGATATAAGGTCAACACCCCCAGTTTCACATGCAGCGGACCCTGCAATAAGCCTAGGTGCAAACTGTGCCCCATGAGGACTACACCATCTGTCGCCAACAGCACCACGTCTTCATTCCCTTCCCAGATAAGAGGAAACTTTGACTGTGACAGCGCAAACATTGTCTACCTTCTTGAATGCACCATATGCCACGCCCAGTACGTTGGTCAAACTGAGAATCTGTTTCGAATGAGAACCAACAACCACCGAGCACACATAAAGCCCCTACCACACCTTCCCTATCTAAACATGTAAATAATCTAGGCCATCCCTTCCACGCATTCACAGCCACGGTGCTTCAGTCATATTTCAATCGCATTATGACCGTGAAGCCCGTGAATCGTACCTTATATAGAAGTTTAACGCTGTCTTGAGTGGCGGGGCGGTTGCTCAGTGGCTAAGGCGTTGCGGTGCTGAGCACGACGTCGCGGGTTCGATTCGCGGACGTGGCGGCCGCTTTACTGATGGAGGCGAAAAGCAAAAACGCACGTGTTAACGAGATTTCGGCGCCCGTTAAAGATCCTCAGGCGGTCAAAATTAATCCAGAGCCTCCACTACGGCGCGCCTCATCGCCTGCGTTGCATCGGCGCGTTAAACCGCACATTAATCAGCCCTGATCGGCATAAATGAAAACACAGGCCGATTGTATTGCTTGCCCAATCAGACACCAGAGAAGGCTGATGCAGATAGCAACTGAGGAACTTTGTTCGGTGAAAGAAGCGTTTTTACTTCTTCTTTTCTCTCTTTTTTAAATCTTTGTATAATGTACTGTGTACGTAATGTACTTTGTTCTGCGTCGATGTACTGCTTGTGTATTGTTGCCGTACCGTATAGGCACGAATGTACTATCGGCGTCAAAGGAAACACGAACACGAAAATATGAACCAGAACGTGCAAAATTGCAAAATACTGTTCGTAGAGTTCATATAATGGCAGGCTATTGGTATTTTTGAAAATCCACTTTTCCCAACTTTGTTTTTGTAACTAAGCCACGCGTCATTTTGTCGTGCATGGAAAGAAATCACGCTATTTGTGCGTTTCGGGTCATATTTTCGTCTTCGGGTTTCATTTGACGCCGATAGTACATAAATTTCACCATTGTACCCCTTTCTTTTTTATTGTTGTTTCTTTATTATTATCAAATATATTATTTTGTATTCTTTTGTAATAATATTATTATTTTGCACTGAACAATGGCTATTGGTAATATGATCTTGCATGAATGATCTTCGAGAACTTCATGTTGCACTGTATATCTTCCTTTTTGTATGTGTTATCTAGCCTTACGTCCACTTATTTTTGGTATTTATGTGATCTAGCTTAAATTAGCGTTACTCTGCATTGTATGGTCCTTGCATTGCATGACCTTGCCTTTCTGCGTCCGCCTCGTGGACGGTGTCACGTTTTACGCAGGAAAACGTTTCAGCGATTTCACTTTATGTGAAACCATGTGCCGTTTGGGGCTTTCTTCGAACCTCTTTCATCCCCGTATTCACCCGCCCCTACCGCTAATAAAACCCCCTCTCTTATCTCATTCCCCCTCTTCCTTCCTGCCTTCCTCCTTTTTTGCGTGTGTGTCTGTGCGTTAACGCTCGCACTAGGCGTCCATAATTAACTTTGGGCTCTCCCACCCTTTTCTCCTAAAGAGTCAATTCCCAGTCAAGAAACGACAGGAAACGAGCCCCTCCTTAGTCCCTCACTTTCTTGCTTTCCAGCGGTGACTTCAGTGCCATCCAACGCTTTCCTCTTATCCTATAGCCTCGCCGGTCTTGATTACGCCCCCTTTCCCCTCTTTTTCCCCGGGCACCACTACAACACCCGCTCCTCCCCCCCCTTTCTGGGGCTTCGATATGCTTCTGTGGCGCGTAGAGCCTACGTTTTGCTTGATACATCATCTTGCCCCGCCCGCAACTGAAATGTATTTAAACCCAACTGCTCTGCAGTATTTGTATCTTTGAAAAAGACCGGCCCCCGGTCGAAACGCCAGAATAAATATTGTTATGTTTTTCAATTTGACTTTTCTACCACCGCTTATATATATATATATATATATATATATATATAGATATATATATCATATATATATACGGTCAAACAAAAGAAGTTTCCAATGGTCCAGAAAAAATATCAAAAGTAGAGTCCGACGCAAGTCTCAAAAACAAAACAAACATGTTTACTAACGTTTCGACTGGTGGTCCAGTCTTCATCGGAGTAACATTTACAGTACACTGCAGAACGCTTTTATAGGTGCGTGTAGAGAGAGGAGGAAGTTGCGCTACAGTGCGCCCTCTTTTAAAGAAATCATACGTCATCATTCAGCAAAACAAGAAAATTCCCCCGCATTTCCCCGAGGGAAGAATGTGAAAGTGCGAATGCACGGTTGTCGGCCCGCTTGCGGCGCTTGCGCTCGGCCCCGCAGCCCACCGCCTCGCCGCCTTCTCTTCCATCTCTTCCATCGGGTTTGTAGTATCACGTGTACACCACGCAGTTATCAAGCCGCTATAACGCCGCTGAGTCGCCAACGCAAAGCCGCTGACGACGTAGTTTGAATGCGTTAAAGATATAAGGCGCGTCTAACACTGATATCACCGTCGCGTCCGTGGCTTGGTCGGTAGAGGCGTCGCGCTGCGGCCGCAAAGTCCTCGGATCGAAACCTGGCGCCGGATGCTGTTTCTTTTCAATATAGAGGAGCACTGCTGACGCCAACGCCGCCGACGCCGGCGGTGGATGGTTTGGGGTCGCTTATAAAGTGCATTCGCACTTAAAAAAACGCAAGACATACACATGAGAGGGAATGCACTGCCCTCCCTCTTTTTTGGGAGAAAAGGTGCGCTACAATGCGCCCTGTTTAGAAGTATTTATTGGCAAGTGGTACAACAAGAGAAAAGAAAAATGCAAAGGGACGTCTAGGAAGGAGGTAAATTGGCGCCTCTCCTCATAGGAATTAACAGAAGAAGCGGGGGCGGGGAAGAGAAAGGAGTAAAGGCAGCAGAACGAGATAAGGAAGTGGGGAACGCCCGTCAGCACGTCATCGCTTTTCGTCTTAGGAGTGTGTCAACAGAAGAGGGGGGGGGGAAGCGGCAAAACGAGATAAGGAACTGGGGAGCACGCGTCAGCACGCCTTCGCTTTTCGTCTTAGGAATGTGTCACGTGAAGCCGGCGCTATGTGGCTAAGCCGGCTCTAAGAGGCTAATTGAGGGAACCTGGAGGGATGAAGCCGGCGCTGGTATGCCTAAAAAAAGGATTGGTCACGCAAGAAGCGAACGGAAGAAAGGCGAGTAATTATTGTGGCAAACATGTCAACGCGCCCACGCCTTCGTTCAGCCCAGAGGATGCGGTTTTGAACTTAAATATGAGATATGATTCGCGAGCTTCGCGTGCGTGGTTGCTGTTGAAATTGGATTCAATTATTGTTACCTTCAAATTATTAAATGAATGACCCGGGATTCCGACGTGACGGGACAAAGGAAGGTTAGGAAGAGACTTGGCGTGTGCCCTATGATTGTTGAACCTTAATCTAAAAGCGTTCGCCGTCTGGCCAATATATTGCTGGTGGCAGGCATTGCACTCGAGCAGGTAAACTACGTTGGCGCTGTCACAGTTAAAATTTCCCTTCAGGTTTACAGAGAAGTGCGAGGCGGTGCTAGAGGCGGTTTTTGTTTTAGTCATGTGGGGGCATATATACCTGACAACGAGGCTTGTTGCAGGGCCCACAATCGGTCACTGGTGAATGGCTGAGCCTCGAGGATGTCAGAATGTCGCGCAGGTTTTTTTGTTTCGCCTATAGACAACACGTGGTGGTTCGGAAAATATAGATGCTAGTCGAGGACTTTGACTTAATATGTTGTGATGCTTTCGAAGTATGCCAGAAACATTCGGCACAGATGCGGAGTGAGTGAGAACTAGGTTACTTGAAGGGCGTCGGTCGGCTGGCTTCCTGGACTTAAGGAGTTCATTGCAGCTCAGCGCTCCTGCTCGGCGAATGGAATCGTCAATTAATTGGAGCGGGTACTTTTGTTTGAACAGATCGTTTTTCAGTCCCTCACAGTTGGAAAGAAAATCGGTTTCCTTGGAGCATATCCGGCGGAAGCGGTGCGCTTGACTGTAGGTTATGCCCGTTCTCCAGTGCTTAATGTGACTACTTTGAAAATGCAAATATTGATGGGAGTCCGTCGGTTTTCGGTAAAGGGTGGTCTCTAATTTGTTCTGCGAGACAGATACCGTCACTTCGAGGAAGTTGATGCGGGTAGTGGAAAACTGGTGTGAGAAAGAAATGTTAGGATGGACCGCGTTAAACTCGGCTATAAATCTTAGGAGACTGGATTCTCCGTGTGGCCAAATCAGAAAGACATCATCGACGAAGCGCTTGTAAAAAAATGGCTTCAAGTCGACGCTTGCAAGAAACTCCTCCTCGAGGACTGCCATGAAAATATTTGCATAATTGGCATGGCCCTATCCTTGTGCCCATGGATGTACCACTGACTTGAACATAGTGTTTGCCATTGAACTCGAAATTGTTTAGCTCAAGAATAATCTCAGTAATAAGGCCAATGTGGAATTCTCGACGGGCTTAGGCTCCCGTGATTCACTGTAAGCGTGGATCACCGCTTGTATTCCATCAGAGTGGGGAATATTGGTATATAGTGACGTGACGTCCATGGTGACAAGCAGACAGCCACTGGGAATCTCAAGGTACCTCGAGAGGAGTTTTCTTGCAATCGTCGACTTTCATGAAGCCATTTTTTTTTACAAGCGCTTCATCGATGATTGTCTTTCTGATTTAGCCACACGGAGAATCCAATCTCCTAAAGATTTATAGCCGAGTTTAACGCGGTCCACCCTAACATTTCTTTCTCACACCAGTTTTCCGCTACCAGCATCAACTTCCTCGACGTGACGGTATCTGTCTCGCAGAACAAATTAGAGACCACCCTTTACCGAAAACCGACGGACTCCCATCAATATTTGCATTTTCAAAGTAGTCACATTAAGCACTGGAAAACGGGCATACCCTACAGTCAAGCGCACCGCTTCCGCCGGATATGCTCCAAGGAAACAGATTTTCTTTCCAACTGTGAGGGACTGAAAAACGATCTGCTTAAACAAAAGTACCCGCTCCAATTAATTGACGATTCCATTCGCCGAGCAGGAGCGCTGAGCCGCAATGAACTCCTTAACTCCAGGAAGCCAGCCGACCGACGCCCTTCAAGTAACCTAGTTCTCACTCACTCCGCATCTGTGCCGAATGTTTCTGGCATACTTCGAAAGTATCACAACATATTAAGTCAAAGTCCTCGACTAGCATCTATATTTTCCGAACCACCACGTGTTGTCTATAGGCGAAACAAAAACCTGCGCGACATTCTGACATCTTCGAGGCTCAGCCATTCACCAGTGACCGGTTGTGGGCCCTGCAACAAGCCTCGTTGTCAGGTATGCCCCCACATGACGAAAACAAAAACCGCCTCTAGCACCGCCTCGCACTTCTCTGTAAAACTGAAGGGAAATTTTAACTGTGACAGCGCCAACGTAGTTTACCTGCTCGAGTGCAATACCTGCCACCTGCAATATATTGGCCAGACGGCGAACGCTTTTAGATTAAGGTTCAACAATCATAGGGCACACGCCAAGTCTCTTCCTAACCTTCCTTTGTCCCGTCACGTCGGAATCCCGGGTCATTCATTTATAATTTGAAGGTAACAATAATTGAATCCAATTTCAACAGCAACCACGCACGCGAAGTTCGCGAATCATATCTCATATTTAAGTTCAAAACCGCTTTCCTATAAAAAAATGAACCAAAAAGGCTGGGCGCGTTGACATGATGGGGCCACAGTAAATTAAAAAACTGTTTTCTTCCGTTCGTTCTTGCGTGGACCAATTTTTTTAGATACCTATCTGCTTCATCCCTCCAGGTTCATAATTAGCTTTTTTTTAGCGCGGTTTATTAAAACATAGGCCGGGGGTAAACGTGAACATCCCTAAGACCGAAAATCAAAGGCCACCCTAAACACGTCCGCTGCGAAGTTCCTTATCTGGTTTCCTGCCCCCTTTATATTTCTCTTCCCACCCTTTTCTGTTAATTCCTTTTGCGGGAAAGAGGCGCCAGTTGCCCCCTTGAAGGAAAAACCGTCCTTTGGGGCATTGTGCTCCCTACTCAAGATGACCAACTTGCCAACAAAGTACTTCACAGCAGGGCGCATTGTACCCGCACCTTTTTCTCCCGCAAAAAGTTGGGAGGGCGTCATTCACACCCAAACATTGTAGTCTTCGAATTTTTCGGGGGTTTTGGCGAAAAGCCGTAATAAAATTTCCTTTAAAAAAGGGCGCTTCTTGGTACGCAATAACCAGCCGGGCTCCCGGCAGTACCTATAAAAGCGTTCTGCAGTGTACTGTAAATGTTACTCCGATGAAGACTGGACCACCAGTCGAAACGTTAGTAAACATGTTGTTTTTGTTTTTGAGACTTGCGTCGGACTCTACTTTTTGATATATATATATATATAATATATAATATATATATATATAATATATATATATATATATATTGTAGTGGGGTTTATTTAGACAGCCTAGGAACCGAGGGGATCAAGCGACGGAGGCAGAAGAAGCTCAAGCAGCCGAAGAAGCAAAGCAGCCAGCACTGAACACGTCACGCTGCGAATGCTGTGCACTTGATGCGTGGGGATTGTCCGTAGGGATTGTCCTGCTTATATATATATATAATTATATATATATATAACTATTGTCACGAAGCCATTGACGCGAACTTGTACTCCCTTAACAACTCAAAAGAATACAAACGTGCCGAAGCAGTGGTCAACAAAGTGACTAGCACAGGCGAGTGTCGTCGAATGAATGCCGCGGAGTCTGCTCTGCAGGCTTTAATCTTTCGGCGCAAGTGTTTCTGGAAACGTCGATTCACATCCAGAACATTGTAGATCACAGAATATAATTCTGGGCTAGTGGCGTTAGGGCGAAACAGCCTGCTAATCAGAATGTGATAGCCCGTGCGGCATAAAAGTAAAGAATGTAAGACGCGCTTCGTTTGGACACAGATAACACAGCCGGGCGTGGCCCGGCAGTAAAAACAAACAATAAATAATCAATCCCATACATGGTTCGCGGCATTACCCCCCCCCCCCCCTCTAAGAGTGATCGACCTGATGCTAAAATAAAACACAGTCCGAACGAACAACAAAAAAATTCACCGAGCTCCCGTAGGCGTCCATGCGCCCCGGAGCAATCGCCCAAGCCAGCGAATCGGCCAGCTACGAGAGGGCGCTGCGCACGCAAGATGGCGGCGCCCTCGTTGGAATAGTCTATATGTGGCGAACTGTTTTCTGGATTACGTATCGTTCACGCAACTAGGCACGGCTGTACAATATGATAACAACTGAAACGTTATTTGAGCTACTGAAGAGGTGTTTTTTTGAGGAGATGCTAAAAAAAACATCCCCCTCGCGAGGGGCACCATCAAATACAGAGCATTCCCGCGGGGGGCGCGCCTGAAAGTAGTATGGATTACGTATTGGTTGTTGTGATTGTTGTCTTCCAGCGTAGACATTGTCGATGAAGTCGCTGGTGAAACGTGCCGTGAACCCCCTGCCGCGGCTATGACGCAACGTGGAGCGGCTATGACGCAACGTGGCGCGGCTATGACGCAACACAATCAACACAATCCAATTTAATCCAATCCAGTCCGAATCCAAACCAACCCAAGCCAATCCAATCGAATCCAATCCAATGCCCCTCGCGAGAGAGTGTTATAGCGCCAAAATCGCGCCACCACACGAACGCGTGATGTTGACGTCACGATCACGCCACAGACGTTAGCGACCGGAGCACGCGCGAACGACATATGTTGTTTAAGCGCGAACCGACCGCGGTGAGAGAGCGCGATGCGAGCGCCCCCACCTGTTCTTGCGCGCGAACCGGCTGTTGATCAGCGCGAACCCAACGCGGCGAGAGAGGGTGTTGCGCACGTCCCCACCTGTTGTGCGCCCGAACCGAACGCGGCGAGAGAGGGCGTTGCGAGCGGAGAGAAGGCGAGGAGGACGCGGGGGAGAGGGCGCACCTGTGGCCGACGGTTGAATGAGTCAAGGATATAAGGCGTGTTCGTAATCTTTTATTCCGTGTCGGCTTTGTGGTGCAGTGGGTAGAGTGCCATGCACCTTGCGTTCCGCCCGCAGAGTCGTTGGTTCGAAACCTGGCGCCGGTAAGCATTATTTTTTTATATAGTGTAGGGGCGAGCGATGCGGAAAACGGACGCCAACGCGGGTGACATCGTGAGTTACTGAAATGCTCTGCATTTAAAAAAGTTCGCCATCTTGTATAGTAAGGTTTCAAGCGAACTACGTGGACGACTTCGGGCTGCGTGCGTCGTCGTGATGTTCCGGAATCACCATCGGGAATCACCTCGTAGGTAACTTGGCCGACACGTCGTAGAATCTGGTAGGGTCCGAAATACCGTCGCAGAAGCTTCTCACTTAGTCCGCGTCGACGGATGGGAGTCCAAACCCACACACGATCCCCAGGGTGGTACTCGGTTTCTCGGCGTCCGAGGTTGTACCGCCCGGCATCCACTAGCTGCTGGTCCGTTGTACGAACTCGAGCCAGCTGGCGGGCCTCCTGCGCACGCTGAAGGTATCCTTGGACGTCGGCGTTGATATCGTCGTCTTCTACGTGCGGAAGCATGGCGTCGAGCATCGCAGTCGGCCGTCTTCCGCAGACAAGCTCGAACGGCGTCATCTGCGTAGTTTCCTGGATAGCCGTGTTGTACGCAAAGGTGACGTACGGTAGCACTTCGTCCGAAGTCTTATGTTCAACGTCGACCTACATTGACAGCATACCGCGATTGTCTTGTTCAGGCGTTCGTTAGTCCGTACGTTTGGGGGTGGTACGCCGTCGTTCTTCGGTGATCCGTGTTGCTGTAGCATAATATCCCCTGCATCAGCTCCGCAGTAAAGGCCGTTCCGCGGTCCGTGATTAGGACTTCCGGGGCTCCATATCACAGCACAACTTGGCTTATCAAGAACTTTGCGACTTCTTGGGAGTCCCCCTCGGAAGTGTGGCGGTCTCTGCGCAGCGCGTCATGTAGTCTGTCGCTACAACAATCCACTTGTTTTCGAATAGGGATGTAGGGAACGGGCCCAGAAGGTCCATTCCAATCTGATGGAAGGGCCTACATGGGACGCCGATCGGTTGCAGAAGTCCGGCGGGTCTCGTCCGTGGCGTTTTAAATGCGGAGCATTTCTTAGGCTCGCGATGTCACTTGTCGATGTTGTCGGCGCCGTCCACACGCTCACTGCGCATGCGCGTCGCGTCGAGGCGCAGGCGCGCGTCTCTTCCCCGTACCCTCCTCACTCTCAACAACAGGTGCGGCGGTGCGGGAGGAAGCGCGTGTACCCCGTGCGCTCCGCCGCTCTCAACAACAGCTGCGGCGGTGCGGGTGGAGCGCGTCTGTGCGCGCATGCGTCGTAGCTACCCGTGCGCTGCGTCGCGATCAGCAGTAATGGTGGCAGGGCGTGTACACGTGATAACGGCGTGGCGGGTGCGTAGAAAGTCCGCACGCTTGTGTACGGAAGTGTGCGCATGCGCGTCTCTCCCGCGTACTCCTCTCCCTCGAACGCGGGCGGTGTGTATATAAGCGGCGGAGCGCGCGTTCGGAATTCAGTCAAGGGCGTCTTCGCTTGGCTTTCGCTTGACCTGACGCTTTGCTTGACGGCACCAAGCAATAAAGACAGACTTTAACTTTACACTCCTTGCCTTCGCTTCTCCTTCATTCAATAAATAAGAATAATAAAGACAAAACAACAATTAAGCATTCCCAAACCATACCCAATTACGCAACATTCACGCGATACCCCCACCACTCTGCGATGAATTTACTCGAGTTCCCCCGTGGGTAGATGCGGGCGGGTTTTTTTTCGTCGCTGGCAGTCACGGCAGCTCCGGACGTAGTGGGTGACGTCGGATGCAAGGCGGGGCCAGTAGTACTTCGCCTTGAGTTTCCCAATTGTGCGAGCTGTGCCGAGATGTCTGGAAGATGGCACTACGTGGCACGCTTCGAAAATTTTGTCACGAAGATCGGCCGAGATCACAAGAAGATAATTTGCTCTCGTTCCGCGGCTGCAATTCTTCTTCACGAGCACGGACGTTTTTAGACTGAATGCAGGTAAGTTGCGTTTGAAGGCCCTGGGCACGGCGACGTTGCATCCTTGGAGGTAGTCCATCATGACGCGTAGATCGGGGTCGGCACGCTGCTGGGCGGCCAATTCGCTCTCAGTCACGACTCCGAAGAACGCGCTGTCTTTATCGGAGTCTTGTGGTGGTGGGTCGACGGGGGCACGGGACAGGCAGTCGGCGTTGGAGTGTTTCCTCCAGGATTTATAGACTACAGTGACGTCGAATTCTTGCAGGCGCAAGCTCCATCTACCCAGACGGCCAGAGGGGTCCTTCAAATTGGCGAGCCAACACAGCGCATGGGGGCTGTCACAACATTGAATGGTCTTCCATACACGTATGGGCGAAATTTTGAAATGGACCATATAATAGCGACGCACTCTTTCTCAGATGCTGAGTAGTTTCTTTCTTCCTTGGACAGACCACGGCTGGCATAGGCGATTACTTTCAAGCACTCGCTTTGCTTTTGCACGAGGACGGCACCCAAGCTTATATCACTGGCGTCCGTGTGCATTTCCGTTTCGGCATTTTCGTCGAAATGCGCGAGCACAGGCGGACTTTGCAGGAATTGTTGCAGCTCGCAGAAGGCAGTTTCTTGGGCATTTTCCCAGCTGAAAGGGGTGCTATCTTTCGTCAAGCGGGTGAGTGGCTCTGCAATGCGGGCGAAGTTTGCGACGAAGCGCCTGTAGGATGCGCATAGTACGAGAAATCTCCGCACGCTCTTCTTATCGTTCAGTCTTGGGAAGTTCACTATGGCGGAAGTTTTCGCCGGATCAGGCCGGACTCCTGCGGCGTTGATGACATGGCCCAAAAACGTGAGTTCCTCTTACGCGAAGCGGCACTTTTCAGGCTTCAGCGTTAACCCCGACGTACGGATGGCCTCGAGTACAGACTGCAACCTTGCAAGGTGTTCGTCGAAAGTCCGGGAGAATACCACAACGTCGTCGAGGTATACGAGGCAGGTGTGCCACTTCAGGCCAGCTAGCACAGTATCCATGACTCTTTGGAACGTTGCTGTGCCGTGCATAGCCCAAAAGGCATCACCTTCAACTCGTATAGGACGTCCGGGGTCATGAATGCAGTCTTCTCTCGATCTCTCTCGTCTACTTCAATTGCCAGTAGCCCGTCTTCAGATCCATCGATGAGAAGTACTTCGCGTGGCAGAGGTGGTCGAGGGCGTCGTCAATTCGTGGCAGGGGATACATGTCCTTTTTAGTGATCTTATTCAATCGCCGGTAGTCAGCGCAGAACCTCAGTGTGCCGTCTTTTTTCTTCACGAGTACGACCGGCGCCACCCATGGACTTTTTGATGGCTGTATAATGTCGTCGTTGAGCATTTCATCGACTTGAGTCCGGATGGCTTCGCGCTCGTGTGAAGAGACGCGTTATGGTGACTGTCGCGTACGTCGAGCTCCATCCTCCGTTATTATCTGGTGCTTCGTCAGAGATGTCTGGCGTAACTTGCAGTTCGACGAAAAACACCCACTGTAGCGACGCAGCAAAGCCAATAACTTGTTCTTTTCTTCTTGCGGTAGCGCCGAATTCACGTCGAAGGGATGCGGAAGCTTGAAAGTATCGTCGGGTGCGTGTTCAAAGTCGTCTAATGCGATCACGTCACTTGCTTGTTGTGTTTCTTCAAGGAACGCAATTGAAGCGCGCTTGTTTAAATGCTGGTAGTCCTCAGTGAAATTGGTGACCAAAGCTTGAGATTTGCGCTGCTTAAACCACGCAATGCCTCTTGCGACAGACAGACCGCGGTCGGGAACCAACCTTTGGTCACTCTCCACGATAGCATCGACGTCGGGAGCAGCACCTTCACAGTAGACGGTGACCATCAAGCTTGCACGGGGTGGCAGGGCGGCGTGGTCATCGGCGATCCTTGCAGCTGCACGGTGTGCGGGGTTCGATTCCGGCGTCATGGAGTGATCGGAGGAAAAAGTTATCGACTTCGTCTGCAGATCGATTATTGGGGCGTTGTCCGTCAAAAAAATCCCGCCTGCATCTCCCACGGGGGGAACTCGAGTAAATGCGTCGCGGAGTGGTGGGGGTATCCCGTAAATGTTGCGTAATTGGGTATGCTTTGGGAATGCTTAATTGTTATTTCGTCTTTATTATTCTTATTTATTGAATGAAGAGAAGCGAAGGCAAGGAGTGTAAAGTTTAAGTCTGTCTTTATTGCTTGGTGCCGTCAAGCAAAGCGTCAGGTCAAGCGAAAGCCAAGCAAAGACTCCCTTGACTGAATTCCGAACGCGCGCTCCACACACCGCCCGCGTTCGAGAGAGAGGAGTACGGGGGAGAGACGCGCATGCGCACACTTCCGTACACAAGCGCGCGGACTTTCCATGCACCCACCACGCCGTTATCACGTGTACACGCCCTGCCTTCGTTGTTGAGCGCGACGCAGCGCATGGGCAGCTACGACGCAGGCGCGCACAGACGCGCTCCCCCCCGCACCGCCGCAGCTGTTGTTGAGAGCGAGGAGGGTACAGGGGAGAGATGCGCACCTGCGCCTCGACGCGACGCGCATGCGCAGTGAGCGCGTGGACGGCGCCGACAACATCGACGAGTGACATCGCGAGCCTAACTGCTCCGCATGTAAAAGTCCATTCCGAGAATTACGTCGCGGGTGCAGTTAGTCAAAATGACGAACGCTGCTGCGTACGTCGTGCCGTCTATGGTGACGCGCGGTGTGCACGTTCCACTTGGCGTCACGAGGTGTCCTCCTGTTGTGCGTATATGTGGACCGTCCCATCTTGTCGTAACTTTCTTCAGCTTAGACGCGAATGACCCGCTAATTACCGAGTAGTCGGCTCCCGTGTCGATGAGGGTGACTACGTCAAAGCCGTCGATGGACAACTGCACGTAGGACGCTGCCTTCCTTGAGTTCCGGGTGCGTCGGGGCGTCGCGTCACGGCTTGTGCGTGTTGACGGTCGGGCACTGTGCATCGCTGTTGTCTTCTCAGGGGCAGTCTCGGTCATGTCGCGTACGCGTCGCGCTGTGTATCTGTCGTCGTGTTCGGGAGTCTCGCCAGGGTTAGGTCGCGTCGTCGGGATGAGGGCATGTCATGAATCGGTGTCTTCGGTGCGTCCTTGCGTCGTTGGAGGGTTTCCAGTTTTTCGTCGTAGAGCAACTACACCTCCAGAACATGCTTCCTATAGTTTTCCACGCGTGGGCTGGGACACCTTCCACGTGAGAACTCAGCATTGCTACGGCGGTTCGGCGACTGGTATGGGTAAGGCGACGGCGAACGGTTGAAACGGGCTGGTCGACGGCTGGTGTTGGACAGGTACTCTTCGATCTCCGATGGGCGCTGGCCAGTTCGGGGGCGGGGTGCGTCGACGGAGAACCCTCTCAAACCGAGCCTCCTGTAGGGGCAGCGACCGTAGATGTGGTCGGCCTCTCCGCAGTGGTATCACAGCGGACGATTGTTGGACGTTCGCCTCACGTCGGTCTTCCTTGGGGCGGGGGGTTGCGCCACAGGTGGTCGGGCCGGCGACAGAAAACGACGGTATGGAGCCTCGGGAAGATGGGGGGCAGGCGGGCGAGGTCGACGGATGGTAGCCGCGTAAGCCATAGCTTGCGGCTCGCGGGTTGCCTCTGGCGTCGTTGAAGTTCCCGGCGCTAGCTGCACTTCTTCCTTAATGAAATCGGTAAGGGAAGCGACTTGTGGTTGCGGCGGCGTTGGGAGCAGTTTCCGCAGCTCCTCCCTCACCATTTCGCGGATAGTCTCCCGTAGGCTATCTTCGGGAATGCGCACGTTGTCGACACAATTCGCATTGGCCATGCCAACATAGTTCCGGTCGTACTGCTTAGCACGCATTTTGAGGGATTTCTCAATGGTGCTGGCTTCGGTTCCTAGTTCGGCGACGGTCATTGGCGGTTTTCGGAAAAGTCCAGCAAACAGTTCCTCCGTCACACCGCGCATTAAGAAGCGCAACTTCTTTTCTTCCGTCATTTCGGGGTCCGCGCGGTGAAATAGATGCTTCATCTCCTCAACGAAGATCACGACTGCTTCGTTGGGGTGTTGCGTGCGCGTTTCCAACAAAAGGGCGGCTCGTTCTTTCCGCACGAAGGTAGCGAATGTTTTCAGGAACTCGCTCTTATAGAGAGTCCAGTTGGTTAGGGAGCTTTCATGGTTTTCAAACCACGTTCGGGCCGTATCTTCTAAATAGAAGAAAACGTGGCGGAAAGTTTATTCGTCATCCCACCTGTTAAAGATGCGGGCGCGCTCCACTTTCTCCAACCAGTCCTCAGGATCTTTTCAGGGGGATCCGCGGAACGATGGCGGTTCTCGGGGCTGCTGCAGGATGATTGGCGACGTTGTTTCTTGCACCATGGTGTTGGTAGCAGCGTTCCTTCTCTTGGGCCCTTCTGGCAGAAGACCGAACTCGGGTAGCAATCCTTGCATTCGGCGGCTTTCTCTGGTTGTACTGGCTTGGCGGCTTCCAGATGTCGTAGAAAGCATAAAGGCTTAGTACCCCGCACCTCCACCAGATGTCACGAAGCGAAGGACGACGCAGTTGTCTTGAAGGAGAAACAAGTTTATTGGAGCGAACTTGTGCTCCCCAAACAACTCAAAAGAATACAGAGGCGGCGAAGCAGCGGTCAACAAAGTGACTAGCACAGGCGAGTGTCGTCAAATGAATGCCGCGGAGTGTGCTCTGCAGGCTTTAATCTTTCGCCGCAAGTGTTTGTGGAAACGTCGATTCACATCCAGAACATTGTAGATCACAGAAGATTATTCTGGGCTAGTGGCGTTAGGGCGAAACAGTCTGCTTATCAGAATGTGATAGCCCGTGCGGCATAAAAGTAAAGAATGTAAGACGCGCTTCGTTTGGAACGAAGATAACACAGCCGGGCGTGACCCTGCAGTAAAAACAAACAATAAATAATGAATCCCATACATGGTTAGCGGCAATATATATATATATATATATATATATATATATATATATATATATATATATATATATATATATACAGGGTGTCCCAGCTATCATGCACCAAGATTTAAAAAAAGAGTAAAGGCGTAACTCGAAAGAAACCAGGTGCATAATATTTGCCGTACTTTGAAGAAGCGGGCAGTATTTTTTTCTTTAATGAGACTTAATTAACTAATTGTAATTAATTATCTAACTCGAGAAATACTGTCCTAATCACTAAAGTGCCAATGAGGCACTTGTAGGTAACCACGAGGGGCATCTAACTGCGGTATTTTCAGCGATGAACTAATTGCGTACACATTTATATTGAGTGATAAAGGAAACCCGCGAAATATGAAAAATACCACGTGACGGCGCCTCCGCGCGCACCGTAAAGCAACGCCCTCAAACAGGCTGCATCTGAGTTAGCCAGAATGAAATAGACAAAAGATAGAAAGAAGAAATCGCGACCGAGTTTGTTCCTTATCTGCACACGCGTCCCGCGAATCTTGCTGCTGCTGCTCCTTCCATGCATGCTGTTATCAAAGTGATGCGCTGTCTCTTCCGGCGGGTAACACGCGAAGTAGTTGCTTTCAATCAGCTTTGTTTGGGGACGCTGCTTTACAATGCGCGCGTAAGCGTCGTCACGTGGTATTTTTCATATTTCGCGGGTTTCCTTTATCAGTCAGAATAAATGAGTACGCAAGTAGTTCGTCACTGAAAATAGCGCGGTTAGATGCCCCTCGTGGTTACCTACAAGTGCCTCCTTGACACTTTAGTGATTAGGACAGTATTTCTCAAGTTAGATAATTAATTACAAATAATTATTAAGTCTCATTAACGAAAAAATTACTCTCCGCTTCTTCACAGTACTGCAAACATTATGCACTAAGTTTTCTTCGAGTTACGCAATTTCTCTTTTTTTAATCTTGGTGCATGATAGCTGGGACACCCTGTATATATATATATATACATATATATATATATATATATATCATATATATATATATATATATATATATATATAATATATATATATATATATATATATATATATTTATATATATACATATGTGTGTAAATATATATATACAAAGAGATATATAGCGAATCAAATAGGAAATGAGGTGCTCGTAGAAATTACACAGAAATAAGGGTTGGCAGTCAAGAAAACCTTGGAAAGCAAAGGGGAGGTTGTGGTAGGTACTCGAAACAGATAAAGAATTTGGAAAGCAAGAAAGAAAGCGCAGAAAAAATGGCCGCCAGGTGGGATCCGAACCCACGACCTCCAGAACACCGGTCTGGTGGGATAACCACTACGCTACCAGCGGGGCGATTTTCCTTCCCGCTTTCTGGGGTATTTATGTCAATGTAATTTTCTCCTGTGCATGAGGGTGGTAGCCAGCGCCACTCTGACTTCTCGGTGAGAAGGGGACCTTCTTTTAAATCCCCGCGCCGTGACTCGAGTGTCTACGACATGTCTAGAGTGGTCAACCAGCGTTAAACCCTCTTAAGCTCCCTATGGCACCAAGACTGCCAGAGCAGAGGCCCTCGCTATGCATGTACCGAATCAGAATAGGAAATGAGGGGCTCGTAGAAATAAAACAGAAATAAGGGTTGGCAGTCAAGAAAACCTCGGAATGAAAGGGGAGGTTGTGGTAGGTCATTGAAACAGATAAAGAATTTGGAAAGAAAGAAAGAAAGCGGAGAAAAAATGCCGGCCATGTGGGACGCGAACCCACGACCTCCAGAATACCGGTCTGGTGCGATAACCACTACGCTACCGGCGGGGCGATTTTCCTCCCCGCTTTCTGGGGTATTTATATCAATGTAATTTTCTCCTGTGCTCGGGGGTGCTAGCCAGCTCCACTCTGACTTCTCGGGGTGAAGGGGACCTTCTTTTTAATCCCCGCGCCGTGACTCAAGTGTCTACGACATGTTGAGAGTGGTCAACCAGCGTTAAACCCTCTTAAGCTCACTATGGCACCAAGACTGCCAGAGCAGAGGCCCTCGCTATGCATGTAGCGAATCAGAATAGGAAATGAGGGGATCGTAGAAATAAGGGTTGGCAGTCAAGAAAACCTCGGAGAGCAAAGGGGAGGTTGTGGTAGGTCATTGAAACAGATAAAGAATTTGGAAAAAAAGAAAGAAAGCGGAGAAAAAATGCCGGCCAGGTAGGACTCGAACCCACGACCTCCAGAATACCGGTCTGGTGCGATAACCACTACGCTACCGGCGGGGCGATTTTCCTCCCCGCTTTGTGGGGTATTTATGTCAATGTAATTTTCTCCTGTGCTTGGGGGTGGTAGCCAGCGCCACTCTGACTTCTCGGGGTGAAGGGGACCTTCTTTTTAATCCCCGCGCCGTGACTCAAGTGTCTACGACATGTCGAGAGTGGTCAACCAGCGTTAAACCCTCTTAAGCTCACTATGGCACCAAGACTGCCAGAACAGAGGCCCTCGCTATGCATGTAGCGAATCAGAATAGGAAATGAGGGTCTCGTAGCCTGCTTCATGGGCACGGCTTCAATCCACTTAGTGCAAGCATCCACGACCACCAGTATCATGCTTCCTGCGACCGGCTCTCTGAAAGCGACGTGCAGTCTCGACTATTTTTCTTTAACTACCGGCAAGCTCATTGGTTGAGCATAGGCTGGCATAGGCAGGTTTTGAATGCAGTTAGGACATGACGGCGACAGGTGTTCTATACCTCGGTCTTGACCCGGCCACCAGAATGCCGATCCGGCGACATTCTTCATGAGCGACGACCCTTGATGCATCTCATGCAACATGTGTAGCACCCGTCTTCGTGCTTCTGTGGGAACCACAACTCGATGACCCCAGTATAGCAGCACATAGGCCACGGATAGTTCCAACCGGCGGTCCGAGAAAGGCAACAACTGCGCGTCTTTTACATGTGTCGGACAGCCGTGCTTCGTATACTCCACTACGTTCCCTAGTAAAAGGTCCCGCCCATTTAGCAGTTTGAGTTCTTAGACAGACACAGCACCATAATTGAAGCTTTGCAGGGTGTGAACATACTCTGTGGGTTCGCTTCTCACCGCTGGTTCTGGCGTCTGCAGTGGTAGCTGGCTGAGGGTGTCGGTGTTTAATAGCAGCTTACAGGGCAAACACTGAAGCCTGTAGCGAAATCCCCCTAGGTGGAAAGCCCAGCGCTCCATAGCGAGCTGCGGCCAACGCTTGCGTCGGCTTGACCGCTTTCACCATTGCCAGGAGCGGCTGGGGATCTGTGACCGAGGTGAAAGCTGTGTTTTTGAGGTAGTCGCCGAATTTCGACAGCCCAAAAACTAGGGTCAATGCCTGATGTTCTAGCTGGGAGTAATTCCGCTCAGCATTAGTCAACGTTTGCGACCGGAAGCCGATGGGTCGGTTAAATTTTCCATCCGAATGAAACAGCACTGCACCAATGACCTGCGGAAAAGCGTCGTACTCGAGTTTCGATGATTTTGCGGGGTCGTAGTAAACGAGCAGCTCTTCCGCAAGTAGTCACAGCTTTGCGTTGGCAAAGGCGTTGTGTTGAGCTTGTTCCCAGACCCAACGCGTATTTTTTTCAAGCAACTGGTACAAAGGTGCAAGCAAAGACGACATATTCCGTAGGAAGTTAGAGTAATACAACAGTATGCCCAAAAACAAACGCACTTACTGGACGTTTGCCGGGCTAGGAGACTTGGCGATTGCTTCCACGTGTTTCTCGGTGGGGTGTAGGCCTTTGTCGATTTGGTGCCTTAAGCACGTGACTGACGACTTACCAAATTTGCATTTGTGTATCCGGACTTTTACACCGTGATTACGGAAACGCTGCAGTACCGCTCGCAGGGTTTTGCTGCGTCCCTTCCGCTCCGCAACCAACACATCTTCGAGGTACTCTTGTACGCCTGGTAGTCCTTGCAGGACAGTTTCGATTTGTTGTTGGAAGATGGCTGGGGCAGACGCTATGCCAAAAAAAAAGTCTCTTGAAGAAAAAGCCCACGATGCGTGTTAATTACGCGTCGCTTCTGCGATACTTCATGAAACGGCACTTGATTATACCCGTGACACAATGCGAGAGTAGAGAAATACTCTTAGCCATTTAGGCATGCAAACATGTCTTCAATCACCGGCAATAGATACTGTTTCAGTTCGCAGACAGGATGTCGCGTAATCTTGAACTCGACGCAAATCCGCACTGTCCTCCGTCTTTCTTTAAGACGGCCCCAATGGGAGTAGCCCACTCCGCATGCCAACATGTGATAACACCCCGATCGCTACCAGTCTTTCAAGTTCTTCAGAAGCATTATCACGGAGAGCGAAAGGAATGAATCGTGCCTTACACAACTTGGGTGTAGCTGATTCCTTGAGTTGAAGGTGCACAGGGGTTCGCTGATCAGCCGAGTTCTGTGCTGAAGACGTCCTGAAACTCGTTGACGATGTCATCCGTGGCCGGGAGACTCGATGGCGATCCGATTTCTGCAGACAAGGTCAGAACAGGTGACCCTGCGTTGTTCAGCTAAAAATGTAGTTCACGCCCGCATAGACTAGGACCAGGGCAGTTCAATACAACTAAGGGCCATTTTGCTACGGCACCCTTTTAGGCTACCGATATGTCAGAATGTCCTAGGACGGGGAGCTTGCCGAGATAATAGGAAAGCTTGTCAGCCAAAGTTTGGAATGGCGGCGAGCTCTCCCGGTTCTCTTCATAGATTTTGCGGGGCACAACGCAGACGAGCGACCCCCTGTCTACTAGCATTGGCATATCAACGCCGCAGCAAGTCAAAGTCCTGTGAATTGGAGGCTCTAACTGCCACTACCAAGATTAAGTCAAAGTCCAGATGTGCATAGCCTCACCTACGTTCCCCTCTTCTGGACCACTGCTCTACACAACAAAGGGAATACTTCGGAATTCGTACATACAGATCTTCACCTGCGTGGTTGTGCGAGCAGTTCATCTAGAACTCGTCAAGGATCTTACGATAGAACAGTTTAGGCTCGCTTTTCCAAGATTTGTATCTAGACGAGGACTGCGCAAAGTTGTTTACTCTGACAACAGCAACACTTTCAAAACAGCAGCGAAAGATCTTACACTTTTCTGGTCCATCACGACAGTAAAAACCTATAGACATACTTTTTATGTCACCGGATTCAAAGAAAATTTTTTGCTGAACAAGCTCCTTGGAGGGGAGGCTTATGCATTTGAACTCCCTCGCGATGCATTTGAGCTGCTTCCACAATCTCCCATGTGGGCTGAACATGGTCACGAAACATATCCATACATTGTTCAAATGCAGGCGAGCACTTGCAATCGTGGCAATGGCACGTCACGATTGCAAGTGTTCGCGTCTAATCGAACAATACATGGATATGTTTTGTGACCTTAATCAGGCCACATGGGAGATTGTGGAAGCAGCTCAAATGCATCGCGAGGGCGAAGACAACGTCATCATGGTCTCCTTACCATTGACCGCAAAAGAGCCGGCCTTTCTGGGTGCGCGCATGTCATAGGGAATGCGGAACGGGTGCGCGCTTGTACACTACGCATTTACACTGGTTTAGATTTAATACGGTAGCACTATTAGACTCATTTTCCATTTCCCTGTGCCTGCTAACCATCCGCTAAGAGCCGTGCTCATCAAGTGTCCCTGCAAATGCGTCACAGCTGCCAACGAGAAGCTACGAATGAGGCAGGAAGAGGTGATGGCTCACCTGAATCTGGAATACGCGCAGCACCAACGGTCATGTGGAAAGAAAGACAATGATAGTATCGCCGAAACAAAAAAAAAGATACAGAAAAGCAGCTGGCTCCGCGCGTGCGCAGTGCCGTCTCTCGTACGTTTTTTGTTCGATAAAATTCTCGCAAACCGTCACCAGCCGTGTCCACAAGTGACGCCGTTATACCAAAGCGGCTGTGACTGCGCCACCTTACTACATAAAAGCGTAAGGGTTCCGGCTAGTTGGTAATTCATTGTCAACACAGCGCGCAAAAGTCATTGTCAACACAGCGCTTTTGTCGTCTTAGTTCGTCCATGGTCTTTTTCGCGCTGTGTTGACAACCTTACTACAGTTGTTGATTAGTATCTGAACGACAGTGGCTGACAAACGCCATTGTCTGAACGCCAGTGTCTAACGCCATTGTCTGAAAAACGAAGGGAGGTCTAGATTATGAGGAGAATAAAAATAAAAAGTCTCCTAGAAAAACATAAAAGCAAGTTTATAGCGCCTAATTACACTATTCTTCATTCACTTTTCAAATTTTTCGCGTTTCAGTCACAACCGCAGTGCATGTGGGGCCAACAAAGTATGGCACCGCGTGGCCAAAATGAAAAAGAAACAGCCAGAATATTTCAGTATGTTGCCACGAAAAACACTAACGGAGGGCTCGTCGGCATGGCTCTTCTGAGGAGCGGCAGACTCATTCTCACAACCGCCAAAACAGAGAAAAGTTTTAGCGAATTCTGCGACATCGTAAAACGCCTAAACAGGGATCATCCCGACTGAAAGAGGAAACTATAACACTCTTGCTGGCACTGATTACCGTACAGCCAGCCGTGCCGCAAACTTACCCTCACCAACGAAAACCAAATAAATGCCTCACAGGAACTCATATATGGCAGCCCTCAACCTAACAAATTTATGGTCGCCGAAAAGGTCCCCAAATTAAGTCTTACAATACCTTTGAAGACATCGGGGAAGCCACTCTCCTAGCGCAAAAAAAAGCGCCTGTTAATAAATTGCAACGGCAAATCTATCTAGGATAGCGGCCCCCCCTCACAGTGAATATACTTCACTTCATCAGAGACATGTCAACATTCCAGCGACTACCCATAAAACCCTTCCCAACCAAAATAATTGCATCCAAACATACGCAAGGACAGGGGAGAAGCCACGGTCCGATTCATTCAATTAAATTATCAAAACCGTGCAAACACAGTTTACAACTATGCCGGAAGGGGCAAAAGTACTGAGGCGATGGAATACCCCGGCCAGCTTCGGTACTGCATGACCCTCCGCTACACAAAGGAATGGAACAAGCGGACATTTGACCTGTCCTTTCGACAATACAACTAGCGAAAATAGGAAACAAGAGCATAAACATCATTGAGACTCTCATCACAGAATTTAAAACACCATTACAGACGGAATACATAAACGCTACTGAAAGATTCTCGCCTGAATGTACAACTGAGCAAGTTGAAGCTACATGGACATCCGTATACGCGAGTGTCTGGAAGGCATTGAGGGTGCTGACCAAGAAGCCCGCGGACTCACTTGCCCTCTTCCCTGCGACCACGACTGCCACATAGCCAATCCCGAAAACATGGAGAACCTGTCTTCTTTCTCAACCTAGAAGCATGAGTTTTCGCGAGATGAAGAAGCGGAATCTGTGTACCGAAAACGAACCAACATAAATATTCACAAATTTATGTGAGCGGAAATGTTTGGAAGGAAACATCCAACGTTCACCGGATACTGTGTAAATGCGAGAAACATGCACCCTCTTCGGCGCAACTTAATCATTTCCAAAAGTATGGTCAGTGGCGAACAACTCAAACATTACATATTCCACTTGTGTGGAGAAGTAGGAGGCAACTTTGGGTAAGCGTGAGCCGAGTGACAGGGCATGGAACAAGCTGCTGAATTCAGGGTTGCTGGAACTTATCGACACCATGCACCCGCCACCATTTACGCCCTCAGCTTAAGCCACACAAGCGTAGATGGAGTCTGTCTTTCCTGGGCCTCGCCGTTCTTAACCATTGAAGCTATTCTTGCCGTCTTGACTGAGCTGCGGTGTTTGGGAAGGTTTATGGAAAATGCCGGAAGCCCGTTCTAAAACGACCCCTGGCCGACGAAGTACCGCTATCGCGTCGTACATCTTGAGTCCTAAACGTCAATGACACTGCAACGTTTTTTGTTAGCACTGTTGCCCATATGTGTCGTCTTAAAAGCAAAATTTCAGTTGTAAGTAGCGCATGTCTATGTAATGCGGTGCTGCTTTCACATGCGACGCTCAAAGCATCGGCGTTTGGCCACGCGTTTGAAATTGCTTTGCAGTCCCTTGCGTCCAAACATATAATGCCGTACAGTATTGACTACTCCATGCTGTAAAGATATGGATAGGACACACTAAAGATGCAGAGTTTATTTGAAGCAGTTTCTGTTAACAATCATTTAAACAAAGCCGCCTCAAAAATTCCAAGTATTGTTGTGGTCGTAAGTGAACACAGGTAACTCTATTACCGTAACATTGCCTCGATTAGGTCCGTACCAACACAAATCGACAGGATGGCAATGGTGCAACGGCTATAGGATGGCTTACCAGAGGGGTAAATATTTCGAACTTTTTCAGTGCATGTCAGTGCTTGGATAAAATCTCGGCTTGGGTACTTTGGTAACGCCATCAGTGGTATACCTTAAGCACATATAAAACGCAGGTGACACCGCTATTACTAACGTGAATTTAAATACAGACTTTCAGATGTCATGTTGCACTGACTATGGTTCTGCTGGTAACAATGGCGCTGCAAAAATGCTCCATGCGGTTCACGCCTTACACATTACAGAACGACAAGACAGTTGTGTCAGCCAAGCAAGCGTGTATCTTCATCCATCATAATGCATATCGTGGTGGGCCTTGACTGTTGCGGCAGTGTCTATGCATTTGGCTTATCACCGGTGCATTTGTAAACTTCTTGCACTGATGCGCAGTGCTTTTTTTTTCTTGTTAGGCGTTTCTATTCACCCTTCTTTATATTAAACTTTATTGTTAGACAAGCAGCTGCCCTTGCGATCCTCTTCCTTTCTTGGTGATCTTGTGGTGACCTTGTTTAAAGCGCAACAGCTGCTCGGCCAAACTTTTCAGGGCACGATTCTAGCGCATCGCACCTCATTCCTGCAAGCAAGGCTACAATAGCGAGTCAGGAGACTATAATAAAGCGCAGCTTTATGTTTTGAGAGATAACTGCCAGTGAACGTCAACAAGAATCAAACATGGATTCTGTTCTCAACTTCACGCATGTTTTCCCGCATCGTGTGCTGGTCCCAAATACTTTGCCGGCCGTAAATACAGAGTTAGTCATTGACAAGATATTTTTACATTATAGGGGGAGGGGGCAAATTGTTCCCTCCAATAATGTCAAACCGCCAGATTTCTGCCAGGGAACCACCTGAAATTGTCGTTATTTGTCGCTATTTATTATATAATGAACTGCTAGCTTGCCTCCTAACGCTTGAATTATCGTGCTTGTGTTGCTTTCCTTGACAGTGAACCGGTCATTTCGTTGCTTATTGCTCCTGTGCAATGTACTTTCGGTGTTAAGGCCCTAGTCAGGCAGCGTGTTGCCTGACTAGGCAACATCCTGGACAATGTATGTCTGAACGAAATCGGAAAATAAAATAAATAAAAATATTTTGAAATGGAAGTTGGGCTTCACCACACGGCATGAGCACCCCGCGTGCTAACATTTTTTTTTATATCTGACAAACTGTTCCGCAGAAGTCAACATTCTTTTTCGGGCATGTTTTTCCAATGTTGACCCTGCAAAATGTATATTCTAATTTTTTCCTACTACTGGTGGTTTGTTATACACAACTCATTTTTTTATAATTTTCTTCGACAACTGGACAAAAATTTTCATTTTGATATTTTTTCGCAACTATGATATACTAAAAAAGTTCAAAAACTGGTGTTATTGAAATGTTCATAAAAAAGTCTGCAATTTGTGTTCTTGTAATTAGTGCCTCACCAATTTCTTTAGAAGAAAAAAAATGTTCTCTTGGACCCCTAAAAATCGGTCCATTTTCCCGCAGCCACAAAAGAGTTAAAGACTTGTCTCTATAAATAATAATTTAGTAAAAGCAATTTCCAGTATTTTCCTGAGTTTATAATTTTTTGAACATCCTTGAGCCATTGTAGTCCTTCGCACTTTTCTAATTCAAATCATTTGAGAGCACCCACAACTGTTGTTGATACAGGCAAAAAGGCTCCTAAGCTAAACCATCACCCATTCCTGCGGCGTCACCCCAAAGCATGCCCGCCTTGCCATCTCCCACTGCCTCTCAACTCTGTGTGGTGGCGCCACCCACCGACCCTCCCGGTACCGATTTGCTCCTTGTAGGTCGCATGGAAGCAGGCGATTCACGGGCAAACCGCGCGCCGATCCCTCCCGCTTATTGCCAATGAACCGCTCTTCATGTGACGCATTTTTTACATCTGCGAACATACCTGCAGCTGAATTTGTGTAATACCTGCCCACTAATCAAGCGACGACGTTTTGCTAGTGAAATTTAAAACCCAACATTGTGATGGTTTTGCATCCTATGCTGCTGCGTGCGGAAGAAGGATCCGGATATCTCCCACCCCGAGTTCTCAGTGAACGAAGCTCTGAAAACACAGTGGGTAAAGAACATTTCTAGAAAGAACTGGGAACCCAACTGAACATCCAATTACTCAGTGGTCTGCATCTGCACTTTCAGCCGGAAGACTTTCGGAGTGACAAGAAAAGACGTAAGGTGCTGTGTCTAGTTTTTTCCCGCCCTACCCTTCGTACATGAGGCCGGAAGCGAAAAGAGAATCAAGAAGCAATGTCAGCTTAAAAAAAAAGCGGGGGAACCCACACCAGCCAGATCGGCAGATACCCAACGCAGCAGCTAGTGCGACTGCTTCATGCCTTGAACAAGTTTCCTGACGCGATGCTTTCCGGATCGTCGGTCGCTACGCGAGTCCCTCGAAGCATGCTTGAAACAGAGCGTTGAGCTCATCACATCAATGCCAGTCTTTGTGCGTGAAAATCCTGAAGAAGCTAGGTCACCGGCGAGAGTTAGTGTAACTCTTGTGTACAAAGTTTATTAAGCCGCTGTTTACCAACCATGCATTTTGGTAAGACCAACAAGAATGCCGTGAGAAAGATAGATGTGTCACAAAGCCCGTCTCACGGAACGTTCGGAAGCTTTGAAAATCATCTTTCCACCCATTGCATGCACGCCTGCATGCATGCATATGTACTTGCAGTGTAACGTAGCAACTCACATGTTTTCACATGTTTCGTTTCTGTTCATTTATAATTGTTCTTAAGCTGTCTGATGACGTTTAATTTGTTGGAATTTGTGATAAACTTATGTCTGTTGTCCATCTCAATCATATCGTTGCCCAATGAGACTGGCAGCTTCACCGCTGTTGTTTCATGCGTGGAAAGGCAGCTGTTCAGAACATATGAGAGCCGTAAACTGTGCAGAAAACGGTTTACATATAGGGAGTTGCCGTTGTCTTGCAAAAGTAGCCAATACATCCGCCCAAGAGCTACAAAACTGATACAATTAAAGCGGGCCAATAAACTGTACGAGCGAAACACAATGTATTCGTTTACTAATTGCACACTAAAGCAGTCTGGAGAACCGAAAAGTTACCTAAATTGACAAAGAAAATGCAGGCGAACAAATTTACTCTTAGAATGTACTTCAGACGAAAGCAAAATCGCGGATAAATACCCGGCATTGGATGACGACGCAACAGCCACGAGAGGATCGGTCACTTGCGCCACCACGCGGTGGGTGAGTCACATAAGTCGGTTATCTGGCAGCAATGGGAACCGGGGCGACGCTGAAGGTATTGACCTATTATCTTAAAATCTTTATTGTATGGACCGCAGAATATTTGGGCTTTCCCGGGATCGAGGCGGCTTACTGCGGCGCTCACCACCTGGACTTTACTGTATTCCATTCATTAAGAGAAGACACCACAAGAGGCTCGGGCTTCACAGCCCCACATCTATGTGTCCCCCATGCAGTGCCATCCTATCCCACGCCAGCAATTCAGAAGGATATATCACTCGTCCCATCCAACTCTCAGTGACCAACAGGCTCATATCTGGCGCCGGCTGCAGACCGCTACTGACTTGGAGCACACAGTCCCCTGCCCTATTTTCCTCTCACTCTTCTGACACACGCTGCAACACTAGCCAGGTCTCTCTCACTACGTAGCATTTGATGCACTCGTTCCCAGACAATCCAACCTGCCCCTCCGAACCTGCACCTGACAAGTGGGAGTCCACGCTGATAAGCTCGGCTGCAGGGCAGCAACAAGTACTTTTCGGCTCGGCCCTGGAATCTTTGCGGGCTCGCAGCGTACTTGACTAAGTACGGTGACCGCTTACACACATAGCCAATTAAGAGCAATCAACATTTATTGGTACCATTTCCCGCTTACTGGAGTGATGTAAAGCTTGGGAAAAGAATTCGCTTTTGAGATGCCGCTCAAAAAAGTCGCAGAAGGTAGTAAAACATGTTCTCAAAGGACGAGTGCGTGAAACTGCTTAATTAGTAGATTTGTCTACGAGTCAATATCGACTATCGTCTATAAACTCTAAATCGGACCCACTGCAAATACTAGCTAACAAAGAACAACCCATGCTGCTGTTACATAAACTCCACACAGTGAACCCACTGGGACCCAGGTGACACAAACCCACTGAGACCGCGGGCATGATTCCTGATCTAGGCGCGTTCATTTGTGTGTTGCCTCATGTAGGAAGACAGGGATACAGAAGGGGGTACGCACCCGCTAAATAATGCACGCCAGGTGGCTAGCAACGCCGAAGCGGGCTTACCACCGGACTCTCGTTTTCCTCTTCGAAATGTAAGAATGCATCAATAAATCAATAAATCAATCTTAGTACGGCTCGGAAGGCGTCGCTATCTAAAGGGTATAGACCTGGCCCAGTGTTCTGTGTTTTCTTTTCATATACAGTATACGGAAAAGCGCTTGCGAACGGCTTCTTTGTCTTTATTCTTTCTGATGTAGAAACGCTAAAATTTTCATCTGACTCTCTATCGATTATACTTGGGTGGTATCGGTAGTTTTCTATGTCTCTTTACTCAACATCTCCCGATTCATCCTGTTGCGCGGGGCGTTTATATCGGCAATACATTTCCACACTAATAAATCTGGCAAAGTACTACACACTTTGCAACATTAATCAGCAAAAAAAAAAACAATCTTTCGGGTTTCTTGAGGAAAAACATGAGGAAATAACTGGTACAAGCAATATTCACTTATTTAAAAATAAAAGTAGGCGCAAAGTTTGCACCAGCCAAAATTGTCGCAACTTGCACTGTGCAAGGCTGGAGGAACGGCAGAGCTGGCGGCCCCGGTCCGTTCGTCGGAGACCCGGCTGCTGCACCTCACATTGATTTCCGAACTTGTCATTGAAATTTCTCCATGAATGGCAGACCCGGATAGTTTTGTACGCAGGATTTCACATCTCTCCCAAAGTTGACCGCGTTTGTCCCCGATAGAACCCGGGGCAACCAGGCTTCGTGAACTCGGAGTCTGTGCTCCCCACTTCAGGCGCGAACGCACCTGGACTGGCGAGGGGAACAGCACGCCAGAGATCATGCCCCGAAAGCTGGGCAGAGTGTTCTCGAAGGTCGAGTTGGTCGACGCCGGCCGCTCCTTACGGGGAGCGTGCTCACGCGCTCTCGGTATTTTTTATTGGTAATTTTGTATGTCCTTACGTGGCGCAACGCTACGCGCAAGCCGGGAATACGTCAGTTGCTTCTGACGGGGCCTACGCTCGCATGCGCCCGGCTGGGCTGAGTTTTATGGTAACGCTCGGCGGTGGTACTAAAAGCTAATACAGCTCTGCTATAAAAAAAACCTCTTTAAAAGCAGATTGTAACCAAAAAACCGAAAAAAGGCTGGGGCTGCATCGTCGAGCACCTGGCACAAGGTTGAGGCCAAAACATAGAAAAGTTGTGCGAACGCGGGCAAATTTATTTAAACTCCACAAACCCCCCTTGCGCTTATCCTCAGAGGATTGAGACAGAAAGGGAAGAATTATTGTGAAAGGTGGGCGGCGAATACAGGTGAGGCAGTTACGTGGCGGCGCCGCGAGAAGACACCACCGTCTTTTGACATCTATATTGAATTATTACGCCAAAAATGTTTTCATATTTCATTTTTTATGATGTACCACTTCCTGCGGACGCTATGCGGCTCCGCAATAAGTGAGTGCTTTCGCTAACACATCTAGTTTCCGTGGTCGTGTGGAAAAGTTTTGTGTCCAAGCATATCCTCCAGCCAATAGCAAGGGTGTGGTCTCTACAATATAAATGAGCAAAAACGTAGCGTAACCGACCAAGAAAAAGACGAAATACCACCAATAGTAGGCCAAGAAACAGCGTATTTAGCGGAAAAAAAGAAGAGGAAAAAGAACTATGAGATTGGTAAGTGTGAGGATCCGATTGCAGCGAAAGCCTGTAAAGTCGCTTAGGAAACAACTAAAGAAATACAAGTAAGCAATATGTATTCGACGAACACAATCACGGAGCATGAGCGTCTCGCAGTCCATCAAACCGGACGTGGTCAATTCTAACCTACTCACCATCTTGTTAAGCCTTGCCCCAGTCTAGAATGATTGCCTGGTTACAACCACCGGCACGTTTATAGCTTTCACGCTACCTTACCTTCTACCAGAAAAGCAGTTTTAAGTTTTCATCGGACCATTGCGGCTGTTTCCTTGTCAGCACTTCTCAACCAGCTCCCAGTAGCACCTTCGTGGCTGACATTGTTCACCTCTAGTGAATCCTCAGTATGGCATGGCCTCCACCGTAGTATTGCACGGACGGGTAAATTTTTGAGTGATTGGTAATGTATGTGCTTGAAGCACATGCCGCCGCACAGGGGCAATCAGTTTATTCCTGCGTGTGGAGTTCTAAAATTTTTAAACTGAACTTTCCGCGCGTATATTCGAAGACTCTATGAGTACATCCGCGGCACCCCGTTCCACACTCAATGTGCCAGTATATTTTCGTGGTGGCTATAAACGCAATACTGATATTGCCCAAAATAGTTATACTCACCAATTTGTTTTCTTTTATTTGATTCTGAATTGTGAATGGATGCCTCACTACTTATCTCTACAGTTTCTTTACATTTTCCAGTGGCTCTTAGGCCTATGGCGTGCATTCTTTTCCACAACCCGTCTGCAGTGGGACAACTAAATATACCTGGTATTTTAGCATCTGTGGAGCCTTTTACATGCAGCTGTCATATTTTCTCCTGAAATGCCCAAAGATTGTGAAAGCACACTGTCCAAAGGTCGCCGGCAAGTTTTGGGATCCGCATTGCTGAAAATGCAAAACGAACCAATTATTTTAATGTGACCCTTCCTGCCCGTAGCCCTTCCTGTTGTTCAATGAGTAATCCTAGCCATTCTGTATTGTAAACATTACTTAAAAGGACGGCTTTCATTTTGAGGTGCAAGGAACACGACAAGAAATACAAGGGCCTAAGTTTATTTTGTTCTGGTTTGTTTTTTGTTATTGGGGGAAAATATGTTTATTGATGTCCACTGGCTTTAGTTCTGGTTCTGAAAATATCTTTGTATGAAAATACTGGGGTTCGCCTTTGCCTTTCGGGAATATTTCACGAGTCTGTGTCTCAACTGATGCTCTTGCACAATATTTGATAATAAGTACCCTCTACGACATAGTTTAACATGTTCGGCTGAACTTTCACAAGTCCTTTTTTTCGGTTAGCCAGCGTTTCAACTCCAAGTGATGCTGCGTGGAACTCTGTGCCAGAACCATTCACTGCTGGCGTGAAGTATTCATAGGCATACTGGCCGTTAAGAGTTACAGTCGCAGAGAAAGGACAAGTCTGGAATAAACAAAAAATATTAGTGTGAGCATAGATGTATTGCATCGAAACGCGAGCAGTCATCTAGACGGCACATGCGAATATACTTATGTGAGGAAGGATTTAACTTAAGAAAAACGTGACCCCGAATCCGTCCGCTTCTTCTTGGCAGCTTTACTCATGGGCCCATGCCGAGTTTTCCTCAAAGGCGCTTAGTTCTCCTCATGGACTCACCAACCGAAATGCTTAAAACAGCAGGCATCCTAACGATGCACAAACAAGCGAGACTTGCACACCTGCGATTCATGTACCAGCTACGCCATAAGCAAACCAACATCGACGCCTCCAAATACGTAGCAGTCAAGCAGTCATCACCTATGCGTAACAGCAACCCGAAATACGGCAAGAATAGTGATTGCGAACACAATGTTTCGAACATTGTGTTCGAAACATTGTGTTCGAAAATCCTAGAGCATATAATATATAGCGGCATAATAAAACACCAGGAATCTAATAGATATTTCACGAACTGCCAACACGGCTTCCGGGCAGGTTTTTCCTGCACAACGCAATTAACAGAATTAAGCCATGATCTCTTCTCATCATTTGACGTAAAACAACAGACATACTGTGTATTTTTAGATTTTAAAAAAGCATTTCATTCTGTCCCGCACTCGTTGCTGCTCCATAAGTTGTCTTTTCTTGGCCTACATCATGATGTTGTGATGTTGTCCAGTGGATAGCAGGTTATTTGCGTAATCGTACCCAATGTGTCCTGATAAACGGCTGTAAATCAGGTGCTGTGAGTGTTAGTTCTGGTGTTCCGCAGCGGTCGGTTTTAGGGCCCCTGCTTTTCCTTGTATATATTAATGATATTGTAAGTAATTTGTCCTGCAAAGTACGCCTTTACGCAGACGATTGCGTTGTTTATCGTAGTATCAAAAGCCCAATTGACACGGACTATCTTCAAAGCGATCTCGACCATATCCAAACGGGGTGTGCAAAATGGAAAATGACTTTGAATATTGCGAAATGTAAGCATGTTTCCTTCACAAGCAGTCGCAGCCCTGTTTTATCAAATTACACTCTGGAAGTACGCATATTGATACAGTGCTAGATTATAAATATCTTGGCGTCTATTTTTCATCTAACCTAACCTGGAAACGTCAGATTGAACACGTGTCCTTTTCTGCCTCCCGCATGCTCAACTTTTTAAAACGCAACTTCAGTGATGCTCCTCCAAAAGTTAAAGAACTTTTATATTTCACGAACGTAAGATCCATTGCGGAGTACGCCTGCGCCGTGTGGGACCCACAATTTGAAAATTATGTGCACTACTAGAACGCGTCCAGAACCGCGCCGCCCGATTTGTAACTAAAAATTATAGTTTTCGCACTAGCATTACATCACTTAAAGCAGAGTTGGGCTGGGAAACATTAGGTAAACGTCAGTTGCATCACAAACTTGAACTACTATATCGTATTTATTTCAATAAGACTGGTATTGATCCTAAAATTTTCTTACTACCCCCGCACTTTGTATCTAAGCGACGCGACCATGAGTGGAAAATTAGTGAAATTGATTGCCGTACTGATGTGTACAAGAGTTCTTTCTTTCCCCATTCCATTGGGGAGTGTAATATACTACCAAGTAATATTGTTAATTGTACATCTGATGCTCTGTTCCACACGTTTTTGTCGCACATGTAAATTTTTTATTGTGACACTGCTTGTACATTTGACGCGCTATTGTGCAGATTTTTACCACTTATTCTCATGTCAGTTTTTTTTCCCATGTGATGAATCGTATTCATGTATTTGCATATACCCCCCTGCTGTAATGCCTTATTGGCGCTGCTGGTAATATGAATAAATAAATAAATTAATTAATTCTTCCAATCAACAATAAGGAATGCTTATTTGTTTTTGCCTTGCTTATTCCTCATTACTTTAGATTTATTCATATATAGTTTTAGCACCACGGCGGTGTTTGCAGATTGAAGTTCCTGAAGCATTGTTTTCAGGTGCTCTGTAGTCTACTCAGCAATACTGCGTCGTACACAAATCTTAGGTGGCTCTAGCATGCCCCGTTTATCCTTAATCATATCTTTTTCTAGCCAAGCTTTCTAAGTATCGCCTCCACACAAGCCGTGAATAGTTTTGCCGAAATAGGTACCTCCCTGTGTTACTCCCTTTCGGATAGGGAATGTATTGCTTTGCTTGTGGAGGGTTACTCTGTCCTTGTATTCTTTATCTTATATATGTCTGCTAGAAGTCTTATGTAGGTCTCCCTTTTCCCTTGTCTTTAAGCGCTTCTAGCACGGATGCGGTGAGTACAGAATCAAACGCTTTCAAATAGTCTATAAATGCGATGTAAAGGGGTTTAGTGTATTCTCCGGACTTTTCTGTCCCTTGATTAACAACATGGATGTGATCCATGGTTCAGTACCCTTTCCTAAACCCAGCCTGCTCACCGGGTTGTTGGAAATCAAGGTTGTCACCGATGCGGCTATCTATTACTTTGGTGAAAAGCTTGTAAACAACCGATAGTAGGATGATGGCTCGGTAATTCTTCAGGTCCTTGGGCTATTTGTCCTTATGCTGGCGCTTTATCCAGGCATTGGGGACTTGTTGAGTCTTCTCGCATTCCGAAAATAGTACAGCAAGCTTTTCCAGTACATATCTTCTCTCTCCGTCAAAAGATCCACGGTTATCCCGTCGTCACCTGCAGCTCTCCCTGTGTTCATGCCTTTTAGAGCCTTTTCTACCTCCTCTTTCGTAAGTCGTTGGGCGTCGCAAGTTAAGCTTGTACTCCAGTAGTTTCCCCTGGTATAACTTAGCTCGCATACAGCCTGGTGTATAATCGTGATGCTACCTTTATTATATCGTCCAAGTTGTGCGTTATGTTTCCCTGCTCGTTTCCTAGTGTGATATCCTGTCTGCCTGCTGCCTAGCTCTCTCTTAGTTGCTTTTAAGCTTACCCTTAATTTCAGCGTTTTCTTGGTCACTACCATGTTTTTTATTTCTGTTAGTTTCACCAGCTCGGGTAATTCGACCTGATCTGCAATGCATGACACTTTGATGTTCTTACGTGTGGCAATTAGTTGCTTTGTTTTCTTAGTTTTACAGTTTGTTCCCGACATGTTCCTTCTCTCACATCTGCTGTTGATTCACTGATTGCCGGTGTTAGGTTTTCATTTAGCCTGTCTACATTGGCCTCGTTCTTCTCATCTAGAAGCGCAAATTTGTTTTGAAAAGTTATTTTAAACTCGTGCAGTCTGGCTATGGCTGAGTCCATGCGGCGTTTTCTATTTTTCATGAGGTTCCTCCTTTTTCTAATCAAATTCGGCCTTAGCTTACATCTACCTATTCTGTGGTCGCTGCTCCGAATCTTACTTGGAAGCTTACGTCTGGCACAGAATTTTTTGGTTGTCACTCCGAGGCCGGAATCACATCTAAAATCGATTTTGATTGTCCAGGCCGCGAGCTTCCACAAATCGGCAGCACTAGCGCAATCGCTTTCGGCGTGACGAAACATTGGCCTACGTGTCTGGCCGGTTCAGGGTGACGTCATATAGTCGTTTTCAGAATCGGAAACGATATCCTGCGCTGCTGTTGTCGGTGGTATTCGTTTGGGCAGGAGACGTGCGCGTAGCTGTGTGAGCAATGATTGTAAACGTTGCGTGTTCGACGTCTTTGCTCTTCAGTTCGTGCCGGCGCATGGTGTTCGGCACTGGTGCCGAAAACGGCGTGGTGCGCGATGTCACGGGCACCGCGGCGACGCGGCGGTGCGCGTCGCCGAGCTCGCCCAAGTTGTGCTATGGCAAGCTCGCGGTATGCGAAGTACTGCTCGTGGAAGCCTGCCCGAGCAAATCGACGACGACGCCAAGATGCATTATTTTCCACGCGACGACATGCAGCGCTAAATGTGGACTTCGTGGAGTTCGTGCAAGCCGGCGGCCGCCAGAACTGTCGCCCAAGCCAGCGGGCTCGGGGTTGCACGGGTCACCTTGGGTGTTGGGAACTTAGTCGACTTAGTATCGTGGCGACTATTTGATCGCTGGTATCTGTACAACTGCGAATGACCATCCCTTAGACAACTTTTCACCACACTATCATCCCCTTTTTCGCATATGAAGCTTTATTTTGGCAATAATTTCCGTTTCTGCGATCGGTGACCAAGACATCTGCCGCGGCCTGTTTTGATTCTAGCGCGCAGTGGCGCCATCTTTCGGCCGCTCGCCGCACCGTGGTGCCGATAGTGCTGGGTCGGAGCGCCGAACTTACCATCGCGGCAAATATCTGAACGCCACTTTTAATTCAGCGCTGATAACAACTCCTAGCACAATTTTCAACACACTAACATCTAGTTTCTCGCATTTAGAGCTTTTTTTTGTGATCAGATTGATTAGAAGAGTGCGACAAGCTGTTGCTATCATAAAATGAGGTCAGTTTTTTTGTATCATCATGACTTCCTTATGTCCATTCTCTATTCTTTCGCTTGTAAAAGAATGTGTTCCTCAACCTAAAGTTATTAGGCGCGGAGCACCTTAGGACCGTACAATGTCCGTCCGCGTCCATGCGCATAGCATTTACAATAGCAAAAAATCACACAGGCACTGGCAAGATACGAGCCTGTGTCTGGTAGACCTAGACCAGACAGAGTTAGTGTCAGTCGACTCACCCATTGGGCTACGACAGCGAGTTAGTTTTTTTAATCGACCGCGAGTTAGTACCCGAGAGTAAAACGGCTTACTCTCTCGCCTGTAACGGTGCGGGGTACCTTTGGACCTCCCAATGTCATTCCACGTCCATCTGTGCGCACACCACCATCAAGCAAAAATCAAGTGAAATTCGATTTGAGCCGTGAAATGCAAACTCATTTAGGGAATAATCAATGTGCAACTCGGCTCAAATCGATTGACGGTCGGGGCGCAAACCGGGTGTCACTCGGGGCGCAACTTAGATGTCATTTCGGGTCTCCGTACTCAGCACCCTCGCCATCATCCACGGAGTGGAGATACTGCCATTTTTTCTTTCTGAAAACCCCACCAGTGCATCTCATCGACTGCTGGATTGTCTATTCCGATGTTTCCCACTGACCTTTCTGCCATTTTCTTCTTACCAGCCATTGCGTTAAAGTCTCCCACCTTAATCATGAATAGCGTTGTTGCCTTCTTCATAGCTGATTTGACATCCTCATAAAAGCTGTCTTTGGCTTCATAAGCATAGCAGTTTGTTGGCACATAGGCCTGTACTATCTTTACCCTGCATTCCTTGTTTAGCTTGATCACAACCACCGCGACTCTCTCGCTAATGCAATAAAACGGCTTAACAATTCCTGCTATTTTTCTGTGTATTAAAAATCCCACTCCTTGTTTTTTCTTCTCTTGGGCTCAACTGTAGCACGGAATATTCCCTCTAGTGAGTTCCACGAAGCCTTCTGCAGTTCTTCCAACTTCGCTTGACGCAATAACATCCCATTTATTATGCAATAGCTCCTCTAGAAATACAGCTAAGCTTCCGCGCCAAAAACAAAATAAGACTAATCGTGCTAGGAGGAACAAATTTGGTATACAGGTACTCTAGATCTGTATGAAGGAGGAATGTGAAAGGATTAGAGCTTACATGCTGATTTACTGACGAAAACGTGAAAATTCCCGCACCTCCGTGCAAACGTGTCCGCCATAAATGCAATTTTCTCGAAGCTTTTTATATCAAACTGGCAGTAGTTTAAATAAATTGATAAATAGCGATTAAATATATTACTTGTGCCTATTATGGATTTTAGCACTCATTAGGGGTGTCACACCATTCAGGCTGTTAGCGGGCGGGCTTCCGGCATAGGGTGCTACGCCTAAAAAGTGTATACGTAGTGCTCGAAGAAAAGAAGGTGCGTTGAGCTAAAACACTGTATACTCCATGCTTTCAAAAAGTCTTATTGTCAAACGTACCTGGTTATACAATCTCATAGTAACGTTGCTGGGCTTCCGGTGTGAAGATCTTGGGTTCACCGTCCGATATATAATTGTCGATTCGTTTAGGTTCACGGTTACAAGTTGTCTGTCGGCCCAACTTCCAATTATAGGAACTTTTAGTTTAGACAGGAGACTGAATGGACTCAGCAAGCTACGTTCGACACTCCAAACGAACGTCCTTTCAGCATTTGTGCGCCGGGACAAGTTGAAACGTTGTATAATTTCTTCCGGCACACTTTATTCTATCCGTAGTTGCTGACAGAGGGTACCTGGAAAGTATGTAAACTTCACATCAGGTGAATGGACAATATGTCCATTTCGTGGCTGCTGATTAGGGTTTTAAATGTGAAGGTATTTTGGACGTTTACGTTTTTTTTAACGGGTGCACAATGGTGTAATATGCACTATCATATATTTTGTAATTCAGACGGAAAACATTCCTAGACAGTTCGTTTTCGCGAACCACAGTATATAGCGCCACTGCATGCTTTCAACGCGTTTGCCAATACCCCACAACGGTTATTCGTGCAACTATGTAGGTGCGCAATTCCTTAGGCTTCGGTCCAGGCGCACAGGATTCGAAGCGCGGGGCCCGATTTCTTGCGGTCGACTCTACCGCCTGCGTTCGAAATAATGTAGTGATAGGTTGGCGCAAAAGCTGGTGTTCAATACACTACGTCGGGTAATTGCTACACGGTCTGTATGCATCATTTTGCTATACCACCAATGGCAACTGTCAGATAGGCATCAGCTAAAACATGACCTATAGCTTTGACGCAGTTTGATCGAGCCCTACGGCGTCCTATGCAACGTGATACTCACTGTTCATTGAACTGCGGACGTTCTGTAATCTCACACTTCAAATCATGACGTTATGCCTTACCGAGAAGCGCCGCATGCCCACGTCACGCTATCCATCTGGTGCCCACCAACTTTTTCTTAATCAAGTTATAAAATGTAAAGTGCGGGAGACTACACGAAAGAGCCTGCATGAATTTTCCGCTAAACTGGCAGACGGCGCCTAATCGTGCTGTGGCAATAAAATGATCATAGTCATTTCTAAACGTGGCCTTTAAACATTGACACTTAATTCTAGAGCCAGGAAAAGAGAGAGATAGAGAGAACGCAGAATAATGGTACTGACGAGGTCTGTCCAGCAGATAGCCTAACATGCTACGTCAGGTGAATAATGACACAAATGAAAAAAAAAAACGACATGAGGTTTGCAGCCAGAGTTCAGTAGTTCGAGGTAAAAATAAAAGAAGTGTTAAACACACTAGAGAAATGTTGTAACGCACTGGAGAAATGTTCGCTTTCAATTCCGCATTGATGATCCAGGAAGTTTTCAAACGTCCCCTGTTTAGTCTGCCGCTCATTAGATTCGGACTGAAGCCAAAATCTTCTATTTGTTGTTTTGTCAGGTGTGTACACGAACCCTGTTACACTTCTTTAAACTTTTTATGTTTGCATACTTTCAGATCGTACTCAAAAAACACGTCTAGTACTTAGAAAAGGGCGTCACAACCTACATTATGCGAATCTGCTCTATGCGAATCAGATAGCTTTCAAATTTGCTGAAATAATTTTTCTCTTTTTTCCCTGTCATGGCATTCTTTTGAGTGCTCGGACGGCAGAAATTAAAGGGGTTTGTCGGCTATTGACCGATTTCCTTTCAGTTGCCTGCAATAAACGTATTCGGTAGCCACATTAAAATCGCCACAATGAGAGAAACGATCTGCAGAAAAAGGAAAGACAGGGAGGTCGCCCTGAGGAAGTGCCACGGCCAGCTGCTTTGCATTGGGAGGGGCGCAGAGAAAGCACCGGCGGAGATGTGCGAGATGACTATGGCAGAGGACGGCATGAATGCTAAAAAGCTTGCACAGTTGCAGTCAATTTCCCTGCAGAGACATCTGGACGAACGGTAGACAATCTACACGATGCGAAGCAACGCAGAATATGAATGCAGATCTGCTGCAACGAGAAAATGATGAAGTGCCACTCCGGGCTGACAAAAAACACCAGTTGCAAAGGAAAGAGAGAAAGTGCTTATGCGAAGTAGTGCAGCGTCGCTTTAAGTAAAAGTGGGATAAGCTGTGTTAGGGGACGAACTTAAACGCAACGGCGACTGAAGAACGACCACTCTAATTATTTGGATGTATATATGTTTTCTACGGTGATTTTGAGTCACAGTGCATTTGTACTCTCAATCTGATTAACAAGACCTACTCGGCGGTTCATTAGAGGTTCACTGTCTGGAGCAACAGCAAACTTCGCTGGCCTGGAGCGGAGTTCGAAATAGCTGGCGGGTGCTGGAATGGATAGATATCGCACCGAACTGCGCAGGCAGAACGCGAAGAAGCCACCTATGGACACGTTATCGTCAACCAGGCGGTACTACACGTTTGTGGTAGGTGATTCCATAAATAAGGTTCTTGGCGCTCGAACAACGAACGAAATTCATTGATCAGTCAGTTATACGCCAGAAACAGGCACCGACATGCATTCATTTGGGCAGCGAGCTTTAATGTCGAAATATAGGCGCTGTTTATTTATTTATTTATTTATCATGGTACCCACAGCGCCAGTTTGGCATTACAGGGGGGGGGGGGGAGAAGTACATATATATCATGGACAAAGAAAGCAGTTAATACTGAACGTATGAAAATAACAATTACAGTTCAGAACAAATCACTGACACAAATCAAGAGCAAGAACCGTTAATGTATGCGGAACAACAACGACAACAAAGAAAATAAGCAAGACATAATCGCACATGTGCGAAGCAAAACATGGTTCTGGTGGCGCAAGAAGGAAAGCACTGAAAGGAAATGAAATCCCAAATGCGAAAAAGCAAATCACATGGCTGAAGCAAATGCATCACTTGAAAACAGCGATACGACATCACTAGGCAACCTGTTCCACTCACTGACCGTCTTAGGGAAAAAAGACATCTTAAAAAGTTCTGTTCTACATCTATATTCTTTAATCTTAAGTGGATGATCGCGCCTTGCTGAAGTGTACTCTGGTGCCTTTATATAGCTATCATGTTTGAGGCCGCTTCTATTATGATATATACTGTGCAAAAATTTTAATTAGAATGCCTTTCTACGGTTTTGACGAGTATTCCAGCCTAAGTTTTCTTTTGTTTGGGATGGGCTAAAATGCCGAGCATAATTTTGAACAACAAAACGTGCTGCTAAGCTTTGTACCCTTTCTAGTTTCATTATGTCGGTCACAGTCCAGGGGTCCCAGATGGTACAAACATATTCCAGTATTGGCCTTATGTTAGTCTTGTAAAGTAAATTTCTTGTTTCTAAAGGAAAGCACTTCGCATTTCTACGCAACATACCATGAACTCTACATGCCTTAGCAATTATATAGTCAACATGACGGTGCAAGCATAGTTGTTGGGTCAAGTAAACACAAAGGTATTTATATTCTCACACTGATGCAAGATTTGTCCCGGTAATGCTATACGTATATACATGTCGCTATCTTTGTCTAGTAAACCACATCTGCAACGTTTTGTCAAGATTTATACCCATGCCCCATTTATCACACCACTCTGCAACCTTGTCTAAATCTTTCTGTAGTTCATTGTAATCCTCGGGACCTTTTATAACACGATACAAAACGCAGTCATCTACAAACAATCTGATACAAGATGATATGCCAGTGGAAATATCATTCATGTATAACAAAAACAAGAGCGGACCTAAAACTGAACATTGAGGCACTCCCGATTACACAACACCGTGCGACTGTTCCCCGCCAACGACTACACGTTGCGTCCTACAACTTAAGTATTCTTTTATCAACTCAACAGCGGTTTTGTTTATGTTGTACCACGACAATATTTCAAGCAGCAAAGAATGAGGAACTACGTCAAAAGACTTCCTTAAATCTAAAAAAATGCAATTTGCACAACCCCCTTTGTCAAGGGTTGATGCTAAGTCGTGTGTTAATTCTGTAAGTTGAGTAACACAAGAAAAACCACTTCGAAATCCATGTTGCTGGGGAATCAATAAAGAAAACCTGTTCAAGTGGCTCATGATGTTGCTAAAAAGTACATGCTAAAAAGTACATCTTGCAGAGGGCACTACTCAAGAACACAGGCCGATAATTGAACACAACTTTTCGAGGTCCTATTTCGGAATAGGAAGAACATTGGCGATTTTCCAGTATGCAGGCAATAAACCACATGTCAAAGACTTAGTAAAAAGTACACACAGGTATTTAGACAACGGGCCTGCACAAGCGAAGAGCAGAATAGTTCGGCAAGCCATCCGGTGCGCTGGCACTAGTGGTAGTTAAACGCTCAAGTTGCAGTTGAATGCCCCTCCTGTCAAATACGATGCCATTCATGGGTTTATGCTCGAAAACGCGATTATTATCTGGCAGGGTTTATTTACTTGGATTTGCAACACATCGTAATCTTTCTATTGCGACTTCATCTTCGAGGAGCGATGAAAACCATGAGATCCCAGTTCGAGTTAACCGTTCTGGATGCCTGTGCGTTCGAATTATCGGGAGTTTTCCCCCATTGAAATATGCAGGGCTGTGCCTGGACCAGGGTGTCAGTTCGAATCAATTGTAAGGTCCAATTAATCGAGTTCGAATTAATCAGCTCTTACGGTACTAAAAGTGACATTTTCTCTTTTCACCAATATGCGAAAGGAGCCTGTAAGTCGTAGGCCCTTCTTGGCTGCTGTGACAACAGCTGGAAGGAGGGTCTCTTTGTACGGACAAGGCCCACATAAGTGTACTAAATCTATTTGGAGGAAATACCACAGATTGGGGAGCTTTTGCCACATCTGGCGCAAGCGTTTTGCTAGTGTGGGAACCCAAAGTTATAAAGCAATGAGCAAATTTGCTTCAGGAAGGTGAAGGTAGAGAGACCTAGAGAAAGTAAGGGAGAGAGAGTGCAAGAAACAGATTAATTGAGAGAGGGAGAGAGAATAGACGCCCATTGAAGCGAAGACCGGTGTTCGCCTCCGCCCAGGACGTTTTTCGGTCTAGGCTGCAGTCTTAACGGGGGTGACAAAAAATCTTGTCAGCGCGACCAGAGCTGGGCACCGCGCCCTCCCACATCTCGGAAAAGGAGACGGGATCGGGGGCAGAAGATGGCTTGTTCCGCGCAACCTGCACTGCTAGAATCGTAGGGGTATTTCTGTCATTCACCGAAAACGCCGGCTTATGTATCACGATCAGGCTAGCACATAACGCTGCCATTTAAAGCTCATGTTTTTGCATAGAGCGTAAACATTTTTAAAGCAAAGTATACTTACTGTTGGTAATCTCTGTAGTTCCAAAGGCCCCACTCGTTCCAGTCGCTCCAGAACTTGTAACTGCTGGTCAGGCCAAATGAGAGCAGCCTGTCTCCGTATCTATTTTTCAGGTAAGTTTCGGCTTCCTCCGTAAGGTTTATCGAAATTCCGTTGCCTGGCTCCAAGCAAAGTTGTTCATGGGATGAATAAATGCTTGATAAGTTCAACACGAGCGAACATTTTCATTAATAGTAAAAAAACACGAAAAGAACTATGGTAACGCGTAACGGTACTGATCGCCACCGGATTGATGGCAGAGATGTTTTTTGCCGCGGCTCTTTCCTCAGCAGTGATCAGAAATTCTCTTTAATCGAGGCCCGATTCCTCTGCCCCATATCATTGGAACTGCGCTTCTAATATAATTTACGATGCCAGGCTAATGGATATTGCCCACGAAATTGCTAGCAGCGGTAACAGAAGAGGAAATAAAAATATGTGTCGTGTCTCGTAACAAGGCAAACACTTCACGGTAGGCTGAAAGGCACGAGATGTAAGAGACACAGGTAATATAAAAACAAAATTTGGCAAACCTTTCTTGCTCCCGGAGAAGTGTATGTTGAGCTCATTGCCCGCTTCAGTACTACACTTTAAGGAACTTTAGAGATCTTTGGCTCCTCCACCGAAAGCCGACACCGCCAACTTCTAGTACTCTCATTCCAAATGTGAAGAATTACTCCTGCTGGTCATTCAGACAGAGCATTGTAGCAAAAGAGTTTGCCCTTGGCAACCGCAAGCCTACCGGGAACCAAGGCGTCTTGCGATGTCAAGGCTATAAGATCGGAGGATGCTAATGCACCTTAATCTCCTGTCCAGCTACTATTCATGATGCTCGTGCTGCCCTCGAATACTACGGTGCTTAGTTTTTACACCCTTGTTAACTCGCTTGTTACTGGAAATAGCTCAGTGGGCACCCAGTTGAATAGCAGATAATCCGCGAGCGCTTCCTCTCACCTAAGCGTTCATTCTGATTCTGTCGCTGTAGTGAATGTCGCTTCTGTCAGTCCAAATGGCTGCTTCTTCCCCCTTTTCGCAGTCTTCTCAAAAATGAATGAGGCTTAGCATTAGCCCGAAATCAGGTCCACAGTCTACAATCAGAATTGGGTTGAAATTTGCACAGAAGCGATGCATTATTATGCCAACGTTGCCCGAATAATTCGACGTGTAGTGCATCACGATGACTTTGTCACCTAACTGCATTGTTTCGTTTTCATATAATTTATGGATGATTTTGCTGTTTTTCTACTAACCTAATTGGTGAGGTGACAATGCAAAAGTATGGTAAAAGAGTCTTCTTTGCTTTCCAGAAGCCTTTCCACGTGTTCCTACGGTCAGATATTGAGTGAAATAGTGAGTGCTTATGGGCAAAATAGACGTAAGGGGCGGAATTATGTTGGGTTTGGTGCGTTTTTATGTAGTCATTCATTGAAAATGCCGGGCTAACATCCACATTACTGGCCTTACCCCACACGTAAAATCCAGACGTCTAGAAAACGTTCCGTTGATATTTACATTTAGGTGTTAAGATAGACGACGCGATGGCATTACTTAGAATCCATATGAGCAGTTTCTGTTTTCTGTACACTGCAGGCCAGCCAAGGAAGTAAGAATAGCCTCAATATTTCTAAGTGGCCATGGCACAAAAAAGGCAGACGACATCTACGCTTGTGTGCCTTAAGGTGTGGCGTGAAGGTTGCTGCTGCTTGATGTTGGTCACTTTCAGTGAGATGGCGTCACTGTGAACGGTTCAAAGTGCTCTCGTTCGCTTACCTCCTGGCAAGTCTGAACGTTGTGTTTTAGCCTAGAGAGAGATAAAAATATAATACCTTTGTTTAGTAGGAATTAGTGGGCTAAGGGCAGAAAGGAAACTGAAGTCCAGAGTCCAGGTGCAGCAGCTTGTTCCATGCCCTCAAACTCAGCTTACGCTTCCTTTCAGGTGACGATCTGGTCAAAGCTGCCTCCCATTTCTGCACAGCGGCAGAGTATCTAACTTTTTAGTTGTTCTTATATGATCGTATCCTGTGATGTGACAGTGTCGCGTGAAGCGGGTACAGGTTTTTCGCATTCGGCAGCTTTAGCTCGCGTAGGAAGTTTCTTACCAAAACAACTTCCCTCAACACACTTATTAATACATTGATTGGTTTGTATCCTGCGCAGAGTTCGCGATCCTTCAGACTTTGAGAGTATATTCTTGCAATCGAAAGATTATGTTCTTATGCCTTGAAAGAGGCGACGTTCTTCATACTTCGGAGAGGCGAGTGTGGAATTCGTGGTCCCAAGGAGCCCGGTATTGAGGTCGCGCGCTTTTTAGTCCGCAGCCGTAGGTTTTCCCGGTTCGCCGCATCCAGGTGTCCATGTAATGTGAAATTTCTTGCTTGTGGATGGGAAAAATTTTCTGAAGCTTTACGTTCCGCCGGTAATTTTTTGCAGTAGTATAATGGATGCCTCTATTAAAGTTTGTGCTTCTCTTTTATAGTTTGCTACGTTGATTGCCAGGGGTGTGGTTCTAAGTTCCGGATATTCCGTTTCTCTGTGGGCAGGGTCACGTAGCCACAAAGATTGTCTTGGTAGACCACTGCCACGATTGTCGCTTCAAATACTGTGTTTGCATGATTTTGGCACTTCAAAAGAACGAATTTTTCCTGTCTCCTCACATGTCCATGTGTAAGTTTGGGTTCAATAATTCTGGCAGGGATAAGTTTTTATGAGGAGCCGCTGCATCGGTGACGTGTTAATCAAACGTTCCGTTTCTTTACGTGGGAGTTCTATCTAGCACTCAATAGCCCGTCTCGATTTCGGTTTCACAGACGCCACTTTGCACCGGGATATTGCCGTGCCCGAATTTTGAAAAAGTGTTATAAAGACCCAATTTGACGGATCTTCTGCGACAGTGAAAATTGCGAGGCTGAGGGCGGCCTTATATGCTGCCGTGATGAAGGCGTTTATTTCGTCTTCTTGGGTGAGGGTAAGTTTGTGGTAGGGAAGGCACTAAAATATATGGCTCACGATCGCTGCCTGCACGAGTACCATAATTTATTTTCTCACTCCTGCTGTGCTCCTGTTCAGCCGCTCCCCAAGGCGGCCCAATATTTAACTGTCTTCTGTAATTTGGCTGCTTTCAGGGCGGCCATACCGAAGATTTTTGCCTGAGTCCTCTTTTGTATAACATCAACAGTTCCGACGTTTTCTCTTTTATATTAACTTGTTTGCCACGACATCGAAGTTATTATTCATCACCGTTGTTTCTCTTATCTCAGTAACCCCGGGATCGAAGCTGTGTCGCGCGGCTTTATCGTCAAAGATCACGTCCGCCGTGACAAAAATTGGGCCGCGTATTTTCTCACTTTGTTGCAAATGTCATCAAAAGACTATTGTCGTCTGCCGCAGTGCTAAGGGAATGCCGTCCTTATTTCTGCCTATAACCTCTAATGTCCTTCCTCTCCATCTTGCTTTTCCAGGATAAATACGCCCGATGTTTAATCAAGGCATCCAAATTTACATGCGTTTCAATGCTCCACGCGCGGCCCCGCTCGATCGTTTTGAACCTTTTACTACTGTTGCCGTTTCACTTTTTGGAATTCTACCAGGATGGGCTGATCTTCTGGACGACGCTTTTTGTATTTTTGTGCGTATTTCAATCGCATAGCCATGTATTTTTGTAGAAGAGCATTGAAATGTCCCTTTTTTTGATTTCTTTTTGCTCAACAGTGTTCACGAGTATGAGTATCGTCACCAGAGTTAGAAGATTACAAGTGCTTGGTCTATATAAGCGGCTTGTTCAACACCGCTGTTAACGCTTCTCGGGCGGCTGAATCGAGGGACAGACAGACCAAAATTTCTGCTCCAAATAACCCAAGTGAGGCCATCGTCTTTAGTAGGCGGTGAAATTCAATTCTATTGGGTCCGACAATAATTTGAAAAAGCAACCTTTCAATACATATGTTTTTCCTAGTTACACTGGCACGAACAACTCCTAAACCTTATACCATACCATACGCACGGAGAACCGTAATACGCGCTGCAGTGTAATGTTATTTTTCCTTAACGCTGAATTGAAAACTAGAATTCAACTCGCATGTGAACTTGTCACTCAGCCTTTGTCTCCGCACACTTTGCGTAATTTCACCGGCAACCAATGATTTCAAGAGGGATTACGCTTCGTCGAAATCTACCACGCTTAAAGCTATACCTCGACTGAGCACTTATGAGTTCTTTCCGCCCTTGGTCGTCTTTTACGATTGTAAAGGATGTAGAAATGCACCACGAAAGTCGTAGCGTGTGGGTACACGTCCCTACGTTTAATAAGCGCACCTCGAGATCCTCAAGTATCCGAATCTGATTAAACTATCTAAGTGCCCTGCAGACGCGACCCTGATTCTTCTTTTAAGGACGGATAGCCTTTTTTCTACCGCACCTATTCTGAATCAGGAGCCCTTGTCGTGCGAGCTAAACGCACGTGCGAGTGATGAATACACCTTTCTGCTCTGATGGCTCCTCTCACGTTGGTTTAACGCGCAGCCTGTCACCAGGAGGCTGATAAATATGTGCGGTTTAGAGACTTGTTTTACATTGAATCGAAATTTTGTTAAAATCATTACTTTACTTAGGTGGTTTATGAAACTATAATAATTTGATTCCCTGAAGTTGGAGGATTGACCTTGTAGATTTGCTTTATTTTCTTTACGTCTCACACACCAACAACCCGCTACTTATGCCTTGGCGGTATCACCTACACGCATTCTCATGTTGTGCAGAAAATCCTGACATTTTTTTTTTAATTTCTGCCTTCGTTCGCACTGCTATTTTGTGTATTCAAACATATTCATTTTTACAATTGTGTCGTTAGCTGTGGATTGTTGTACGCTGTTCGTTTGTTGGCTTTACTTTCCGCATGTACACAGTTCCCCATCCGGGAAGCGGCAGGCTGTTCGTGAGATCTTTTAATAAACAAACAAATAAACAAATAAATAAATACTGAATGTCTTGTAGCCGTCATACCCACTGGTCGTCATTTGCCGTCATACCAACTGGTAGTAACCTGCTATATCGCATGGCACCGAGGCTGTCATTGTTTCCTATTATGAGCGTGCCTTCATATAGCTTTTGCTCATCTTTCGCTCAGTAGCCATAGCAGCACCCATATGCAAGTATTTGGCGCTAATAGTACGAAATTAAAATTCATTGCCACTGCCCATGAAAAGGTGTCACTTACCTGTTGTAAAAATGACCTGGAAAAGGAAGACAATCATGTTTTTCTCTCTGGAAATGCATATCCTTTCGCGTGCCTTAAAGCATGGCACATTGGAAAGATGTTTTTGTAGCGATATTAGAATGGTAAGTAGAAGTAATACGATGAAAGCTCGTTGGATTTGAACTTCAATATTTTGAATTTATGGGTAGTTAAAACAGTTAGAGTTGTGTCGGGCGAAGCTTCGTCAGAAAAATATGCCTAAGTAAGCCTGTTGATTAGAAGTATAAGTAGGTCCCACCAAGGATAATTCGAACTAAGCGTCCTGTGCTGTGGCTTGGAGCCTTGTACAGAAGACAGAAATCGACCTGCTGCACACATTCGGGTAGCGCGCCTCCAAAACGGGTTAGAATTACCGATACAGAAGGCAACACTGGACCAACCCTAACCGTGCAGAGGCAGACAGAGCGCCAGTTGGTCTCTTTTAGTTTGTTCGAGAGGCCCTGTGAGGCCGCCAATCTCAGAAGCTTGAAACAAGCATAGCAGGAAGTATAGAAGCCTCCCAAAATGTATGTATGCAGTTTTGTCTGGGCAGTCCCCTCTTTTGATGTAGTTTTGAGTTCTCAACGTAAGAATCACCGGTCGTCCGCGATACTTTGTGTTACGTTTGGTTCGGAGGACGTCCGTTGATGTTGCGCAGTCGGACCATGAGCTGCAAGTTCACAATGGCTTGTCCCCCGCGGAAATACCTTGCCAAAAAACTACACGGCTTCAAAGCACTACAAAGTATTCCCCGCTACTTCCAAATTGCAGTGTACTTTGTTTTCCGGCACTTCCGTTCTTTGGACTTCCGCTATTACGACTGAGGCGGCCTCCTTTCGTGGTTAAAATTAATTAGCTTTTACAGTACGGCGTTTGATTGACTGTAGGGTTTAACGCGCCGAACCAACGTAGACAATGAGGCGCGCAGTAATGGAGGGTTCTGGATTAATTTTGACCGCCTGGGGATCCTGTAACGGCGTCGAAATTTTGTACATACCGGTATTTTGCTTTTCGCCTCTATCAGAAAAAGCGGCCGCCGGGACGGAATCGAAACAGTACACGAGTTGAAAAGTAAATTGCCTTCTGCAAACCGAACCGATGAAAACAAGTGGTCATTTGCAAAACATAAATTACCATCTGTATTGCGAACCACGACATTTAGCGTGCGTTCGTAATTTTAATCTATAATAACGGCTCGTATGCCTAAGGTTCCTGTATATTTCCGGAATGCCTCAATGCTCGGTGGCCGGTTCACCGTATATTCAAAGAGTCTAAATATCACTTTGGTACAAAAATCCTGGCTGTAGGCCAATCGGATCGGAATATTTTAGTTGTTGCATCCCACGTGCGAGTATTTCGCACAGTGCGTTTAAAGAGGCTCGAACCATTTAAAATACTAGTTTACAATTCTTTGTTCAGTAGAGTATTTTATGTGAGTTTTAGGGTGTTGCCTTACGGGAAAAGGACACTCTTTAGTAGCAGTGTACTGAAATGTAAAAAAAAACTACGCAATGACCGATAATGGCACGGCCTTAACGCTTTCTATTTTTCTCATTATTTGCTCAAAGAGAGGTGGATACGGGATAAATGTTTTAAGGTTGTGTGAAGTGTTGTGTGTGCTCCCTAATGGTACCAAAAACAATATTCTTGTGTCTATGTTGGGAAACGCTAATATAAGTACTAAATAGGGTGTAGCAAAAGATTTTGGCATAAATTCTGAAGCAACTGAATCTATACCTTAAGTTCTGCTGGGAGAAATGTATATAGGTTTTATTTTTCAAAGGTGCCATTGCAAGAAATATTTCATAAATCTCCTAATGAAGTAAAAAAGAAATTGCAATAAATTGTCCTTATTGCAAGGTTATAACCCTCCAGATTCATTCAAACGTCACTACTATTAAAGAACTCCTTTAGTGCTTTCGTTTCGCAGGTGTGCTGGTATTGAGCAAGACGGATTTCTCGTAGAAAAAGGTGCGAAATTGAAAAGGTTCAAGGTGAGGCACCACCAGATCGGATACGTATGGGTGCCTAATTCATGTTCGCCTTACGTTTTGTTGCCTCGACATTGCCGGCACATGAATATTTTTTTCCTGTTCTGAGATCAGGCGATCTTTTGTATTTGCGTTGTGTTCGGCCTCGAGTTGTGGGCGAATTGTGGCTCGCAAATTTCTACCTATGTTAGTACTAGCTTACTGCCAATATTCACCCCTGGACTTTATGCTTCCTGTTCTTGCATTCTTCCTGTCATGTGTCGCCAGAATTGTTTTTAATTTTTTGAACAAACCGTTTACGCAGGTATTGAGTGGTACCCCTGTTCCACCAACTATGAGTTCCTAACAGACATTGCAGTACTAATACAAAAAATGACCGGACCTGAGGAAAAACCAGTGACTGAAAAAAGGCTGCTGGCCTTCATTTCCGCGTAACTTTTTCTTTAACTGCTTCGTCGGCTACGTCTGGTAATTTCATATCTTTGTCGTGGGAAGCCATGTTCGAAGAAAATCAAATTAGGAAGCCATAGAGGCGGTGTGTTATTTTCTTGGTATTTGTAGGCCCTAATGGTGCCAACCAACTCACATCAGATGCTTTCACTCCGGAACGGACGCAAACGTATTAGGGTTCTTGCTAACACAGCTACGCTTTTGTGTGAAGTAACTTTTCTGCGCATCCAGCGCTTAGTAGCAGTAAAGAATAAAGAGGTAGCCACGTGTCTGACGAAGATCTAACTCACTTTTTTGATTTACCTAGAGTATTCTACGTAAATCTTGGCGGCAAAAACAATACCCGCACATGAAAAAAAAGTATAGTTACTTATTGTGCCACAACAACCCGAATGCAGTATGCTTACAAAACGTTGCAAAATAAAAATGGAGAACGTGCTCACCTTTAAAACAAGAATGGCTACAGGGAATATTCCCGGCCATAAGATTTGTTGCCAACGGTAACTCTGAAAAAAATTGGCAAAGGGATGCGCTTTTGGGTTGTTACTGCACCTCTATAAACCTAACTAATGCATGCCGTACGCAACCGGATACTTAGTATGATTTTAATGTGGTGAAGCAAAGGTGTCAGTTAGACACATCACGCTTCCAACAATGTAGGGGAGGAAATTGTGATGTCGGTGCCTTGAACAAAAGCTGTTATAACTGGATATGCTAGAGACAAGAAAAAAGTGTACTAGAACTGGGTTCAATGCACATAGAATGCTAGAAAGCCTTGTTAACGCGGTCAGGCAGATACAACATTACGATGACTTGGCTTGCAAGTCTTTTTTTCCAGAGTTGATGTGCGATGTTTGGTGTGGTCCGATAAGAACGCCTCTTGATCACCAAGCGCACAATAACTAACATAGGAAAATTGGAAGCGTTTTGCCGTGTCTAAAGAGGCGCGAGTTCATGGCGCAGCGATTGGTATGAAGAATCCCCTTTTTGGGGGATTAACAGGCTTTGTTGACTATTATTTGCTCTTGCACCTACTGTCGCATTGACCACTATGGTAATTGTTTTACTAATCGAGAACTTGTTGCGGTGTTCAAATTTCTAAGAATTTGGCGTAGCAGCTGGAAGTTCGCTGCGGATGACTCCAAAACGGGCCGAAGGTGCCGGTGGTAAAAAAAGGAAGGAAGGTCACACTAACGCGTAAGACTGAAGTTCGCGAGTCCGTAGGTAACCTTCACGACCATCACCATCCGCATTATAATTATCATCATCTTCCTGTCTACGCCACTGTAGGGTAAATGCATGTCCCATAGATCTCCAATTATGCCGGTCCTGTCGTAACTGCGACCAATTTGTCCCCGCAACTTCTTGATCTCATCTGCCCATCTAACTTCCTTCCGCGACCCGCCACGCTTGCCTACTATAGGGATAAACCCTGTTACCCTTATAGACCTACGGTATCACGACCATCATGATGGTCTAAGTCTTTGATTGCAGCCGTTGGCTTCTTCGCCGCCGCAACGACCTTTACTCGATCACTGTTAGTGTAAGTGTGAGAATATTTATTTTTTGAAGTGACATCATTGGGAATCGCTTTGGAGTGTCTTACGCTATAACGTGTTTTTGTCTAATCACGCAAAGTATTGCACGATTACGGCGAAATGCGGTTGTCGTTCCCGTTCCTAGCAAGCGTTGCCACGATTACGGCGAACGCTGGGGTTGTTTTCCCAATCTTCGGCCAATCTTCCCTAACTGGGTATGTTTCGGCTAGACAAACGTGGCCCGGAGGGACGCTGGGCGATCTCGCGAGGATCGCACACCAGTTTTACCTGCCGGGCAGTCGCCACGAGGCACGCACTCACGTGCGCTCGGCATTTTCGTGGTATTTTATTCTCCGACACGAAACTCTAACGATTGCTAAAACAGCTTCGCCGTTAAAATAGGTACAAACTGGCGGCACGAGTACCTGGTTCGCTCTCCAGGTATTCAAAATTGTTATATGGCGGCAGGACAGATAGTGCCAGGAAGCCATGGTTGACGTGATGAGCGATGTGTTTTACAATGTGCACGTGGGCGGGCCATAAAAGATACCTCAGAAGGCACGCGCCAGCCACTTCGTCGTTCTCGTCATCATCATGGGTAGAGACATTGCAGGGCATTCTTTACATATATGAGTCCCTTGACAATGTAATGCAAAAGAATTGCGTGGGACATTACGCATGAATCCGGTCTCTGCAGTGGTGCGACCGAGCGATGGTTCTAAAAACAGCTGTCGTCGCGTAGAGTAAAAAAACAGGTAAAAAACTCGAATGGCAATAGAAGTGAAGTTCCTGTGCATAAAGTGCATTAAACTGCTTTGAATAGAACATTTTGGACATTTCGTCTGGCTGGGAATTTGCTGGGTAGCTTACGAAAAGTATGCCTAGTACGCGCGTCGTTGTAAATGTGACGGCGTAGCAATTTCTGGAGGGGGTGGTGGTGAGGTTCGCGCGATGGATAAAGAAAACACGGCTCCACCAGCCATGGATAACGCTGAAAATAGAGAGCGTTAGCCGTTTCCCTCTCTTGTTCTTTATTGCTACAATGCTTTAAAATTTTACATGTATTGAAGGCAGGACCCAACGAGTGCTAATATTCTCAGAAATGTAGCATCAACCCGGTGGCGTTTTGTTAGCGCCGCGAATCTTTAAAGCCGCGGAGATAGGAGGCAACAGAACGGGGGGAAATGGTAGCCCCAATTTCGAAATATCAAAGGCCCAAGAAGTTACTCTGCAGCTTTTTAAACGTGGAGGTATAAGTACGAATAAGCTGTAGCAAAGTTTGGAGAAGAAACATATCACGAAGAATGAAACTTTGAGAGAAATCTTCTTAGAGTGCGAGTGCAAAATGAATGTTAACCGTTCGAAGGCTTTCTTCACGATATTAAACCTAATTATGTCGTGCATGAGGCTAACCACGTCCTGAATAAAGAAATATTTAAGTAGGCGATGACAAGAAAGACCCTTCGGTTTTTGCCTCCTGTGTTTTTTTTTCGAAAGCCAAAACAATGTATATAAGGAAGAGAACTCATGTTCGGCGTAAGAAAGTGATTGTCGAGCCATGCTCTTTTTATCTGAAAAGCGTTATATTTTTTTCTGTGAGATTTTGTTCAATAGGCGTCACATAAATGGCATGTGTTACATTGGCGAAAGCGTGCCCGTACCCAGCTGTGTAGCCTCCGTCATGTAGCGGTAGCGTTGTGTGGACGAGTGCCAGCAGGACAGTTGCCTCGCTGTTGACGACAAAGAGCCGACAGCGAAACCTAGCGGGTTTTCTGGATGGCGAGAGATGAACAGCGATAAAACAGGAACAGCACCCTTGGGGGCTTTCATTACTCGCCTAGTCGAGCACTGCACGGGCCTGATTGTAAGGCCGGGGCCCTGCCCGAACCAGCTTCATGATGCCCAAGCCCGACGGGGGCCCGTAACTCATTGCCCAGGCACGGCCCGGGCCCGGGGGTCCACAAGTGAGCCCGAACCGGGCCCGGCCCGGTTCCGTCAACTCAAGACGAGGCCCGGCACAGGCCGGGTCATTTATTTTTAAGCATAGGGAGGGGCCTCCGCGTGCGTGACCAGGCCCGGGCTTAGACGCTGAAAAAAATGTTTATATGTGGATAAGTGTCTTCGTAGCCGGAAACAGACCGAGAATCTAGCCTCTAGAGCAGATCATGAACTGAAATGCAAAAAATTAGGGTTAAGAAGTGCACGTACTTTAGCTTACGGCGTCTTCACGTGGCATCGGCGGAATAATAGCTCGAATTCTTACATGATAGACACCATTACCTTTGATGACCAGATTCTTGGCAACTCGATAAGGTTGTCTCGGCCACAAGTTGGTAGTGAGAAAGAGAGAGAGAGAGACAACTTTATTTTTGTCCAGTTGTTTGTAAGGAGTCCACCTTCCTAAACGGCGGCCAGCAGCCCTTGGGCCCTGGCGGCGTTTTCCGCCAACTGGACGGCCCAGAGTTGGTCTTTTGGGTCAGAGCTGAGCAGCACGGTCTCCCACTGCTCGTCATTCGCGATTTTACGGCCTTCTTGGGTCGCCTGAGGACAAGCCCATAGTATATATTGACAGGTCCGCCCGGTCCTTACATAGTGCGCACATGCCTGAATATGCTGAATGACTGTATGCCACGGGTTGGATATGTATTCGTTTGGAGGAGACGCCAGACCACCGACTGCCTTTTGTTTAGGGATGGATGAGCGGGAGGATAACGGGCCTCGTTCGAATCTGTAATGATTAGGTAATTTCCCTGTATTAAGACCATGCGGTCTCTTCCCGACCTCAGCGGAGGCTCTCGGTGGCTCGGCATGCGAGTCCTCGAGCCGTGTTGTGAGCTGCCTCGTTGCCCGGGAGGGGAAGAGTGTGCAGTGCCCATAAAATTTGACTTTTCTCTGGTCTCAGAAATTTAGCAGCATGCGTCGTGCCTCCGGCGATATCCGCCCTCTTATAAAATTTCCGAACTGCCGTTTTCGGAGTCACTGATTATGTATTTAGCTGTCGTAGAGGCTATCGCAAAGTGCGATGGCGCATTCCTCGGCTGTCTCGGATTTCGCGGTTACGACCGTTCCGCAAGAGGTTAATTTACCTTCAGCAGTCTACTGCTGTCATTGACATGGCATCACAAGTGGGCATAGTCTGCCGCATCGATGTAGATCACGTCCCTAGAATTTTGAAACCTTTTCTTAATGGCTTGGGCCCGCTCTTGCCGCCTCCCCTCGTTGTTCCGGGTGCTGTTTCTTGGCAACAGAAGTATTTTGGAACACTCGCGTATTTTCCTGAGGAATGTTTACCTTGTTGCCTTGTTGTGATGCTGAATTTTTTTCCGCATTTCAATGCACAAGTATGTGCTTGCATTGAAACGTTTACCTGCAGTTTTTGCTTAGGCGGTGGTGTTTTTCTAGCACGGGAAGCCGATTCGCGGCCACGGCCGACACATTTCCAATGGTGCGACACCTGAAACACAGGTGCAGAGCTCCAGGTTGTCTGAATTAATCCCTTCCCCGCTGGGGCAATTGTATCTTGGTACCTTATAGACCAAATATAAAACATTCATACAGTACATAAAGTATGCCAATAAAATTACAGTATAATGAGTATCTGATCTCACAAAACACGTTTTTAAAACAATCTGTACAACTAACATCAGGAATCGTGTAAAAATAAACTCTGAACATAACTTTTAATGCCCTTTTCTACATGTCACGTTGGAACTATTACCGACCGTGCCGGTGAATTCAAGCCTGAGCCCGCCCGGCCCCACAGCGTCAAGCCGGATCCCAGCCATAGCCCAGGGCGTTGAGCCGGAGCACGGCCTGGGTCCACGGCACTGATCCCAGTCCCGGCCCGCCGATAATCGTCTTCGGGAGGCACGGCCGGGCTCGGGCTTTCGGGTCAGCCCGGGCAACTTCATTTCCCTCAAGGCCAGCGTGCGCCGGAGCCCAGACGATTTCTATGGGGGAGGCGGGGTGTTTGTTCGAGAATTTTGAGAGCCTGAGGCGAAATTAAGGCGAAGGTTTGAACTGCTGGTTTTAGAAACAGTGATGACAATGGAGGGGCCTGGCTTTTGCGTTAGCGCTGATGCTACTGCAGCCTGTTCCGCCGTGGCAGGTATGTTGGTGCAGATGGTAAGGAAGTCGCGCTCTACTTTATTGCAATGCAAATGGGAAAGGATGGAGAAGGAATCTTGCCGCGGTTATTCCGCTGCGTAGACGTACTGTACGTACTATTTGTCGCGGAATTGTTTATGTAATGCTTGTGAGCGTTGCGAAGCCCTCTTGTGGGTTGAGGTTTCTCGGTATAGGCTTGATGATTAAGTAAGATATATTGTCGTGAGGGAGTGTAATTTTGTGTTCTCTGGGGTCTAGAGGGGAGATTTGTCGTTTATGAAGTATATGAGCGCCAGTGGCAGTTTTTGATAGTATGGTGATTTGATTGGCGCGATGGTCTTCACTGAGTTTTTCCGCGGTGTTGCTCGCACCGAGGAGTTCGAATTTGGCAGTTGAGGTGCTGAGGGCAGTTAAAACGCTGCATTATAGGCTTTTCTGAGTATGAGGTTGATTCTGCATAGCTGGATTTAAGATACATGTGTTCAAATGTGAGAGGGAGTATGCCAGCCTGCTGAGGAGCCGAAGCCGGAGGAGCTCAACTTCCCTTAGGCTTTTGTGTCTACTGGTAACTCGACGAAATAAACCTATTATTTATGTGGCGTGTGTTTTGAGTTGGTATATGAAGTGGGCATTATATCTTATGTTGGATGGTTACGCCCAACATTTTGATTATTTCAAACTTCGGGATAAGGCGATGAGTTTTGTGCTTTTTGGTGAGAGTAGGAGCAGCTGGGATTTGGCTGGAGAAAAAGTGAGGCGCCCTCAAACAGCCGCTTCTGTCAATGCTTTTAGTTATCCCTGCAGAATGTTCTCAATTTCAGCGTCGCTGGATTTTTTGGTCCAAACCGTAATTACGCCGGCGAACCAACCAAAATTAAGATTAAGGATTTGTTGAAGTTGTTGGGCACGGTAAAGACGGCGAGATTGAACAGTTATGGTGGAAAGGACGGCCCCTTGTGGCGTGCTTTTTTAAGGGAACGCCAGGGGGCTGGAAGTGATATCAGGAATCTGGATAATAGCTGTCCCGTTCGTGAGAAAGCTTCAGAAATAATCATATCTGCCTCATCCTAGGCATATGTAGTGTAAGCCATTGAGTTCGGCTGTGTGCGAAACGTTATCAAAGGCTTTGGTTAAGTCTAATGTTAGTATAGCGGCTGTGTCATATCTGTGCTGTGGCTTGATTATATCGTGGGACAGTTGGAGAAGAATGTCCTGTGCGGATAGTTTAGATCGGCAACTAATCATCGTTTGAGGAAGGAGTTGTTTCTACTGTAAATTCTTGATGACTGTGTTGCGTATAATTTCTTCCGTAAGCTTTCCGAGGCAGGAGGCAGAGGAGATAAGTCGGAGGTTTTTTAGCGTGAAAGGTTTTCCTGGTCTGGGGAATGAATGTGATTTCTGCATGTTTCCAGGATGAAGGTGAAGTGCCTGAGTTCAATGGCAATTAAAGAAGTTCAGGATAGCCTTCAGAGACAAGGACTCGTGTAGAGTACATCACTTTAGGGAGGGCTAATGAGTCTAGATTGAAAGCGCGAGCTGGGGTTCGGAAATAAAACAACGGCACACGCAACGGTTATAGGTTATCGAACGGCTAGAACGATTATTGTGACTGTGATTGTAGGGGTTAAGACGCGCCGAAGCTACACCTTGGAGATGAAGCGCGCAGTAGTGCAGGCCACCAAAGTATTTTTAACGTCGTGTGGGGATCTCCAACTCACTCCGAAATCTCTTCCGACGAGCCATCTTTTTTTCGCCTCCACTAAAAAAGCGGCTGCGGCGCCCGGGAATCAAACCCGCGTCATTGGGCTCAGCAGAACAACGCCTTAGGTACTCAGCCACCACGGTGGGTAGGACACGTAAAACGTTGACAAGCTCGACTTTTTCCAACTATTCTTCTGAAATCCCAGCGGGTGTCCTGGGGTGCCGGATCTGGAGGCAGCTACAGGATGTCTGGAGAAGTGAATATGTTCATGCTTTCGGCTGTGGAGTGCTTATAAAACGAAGGTATCGTTATCCTACCTCCGCGGATTTTAGCTTATACGTGGAGCCTCATTTGTGAAGCATCCCTTATTTCATGGTTTTCAATTGACCTTGAAACTGGTTTGCGCGGACGAGGGTATTTGGCGTGCTGACGTAACATTTAATGTAATCCTTTGAGGCCTTACGACGTGGACTGCTACTCGACGTACAACCACGGGGACGTGGTCGGCCCCGTCGTAAGGCTCAGCTGAAAAGCCACCTAACATACAGTTAAACTTAACACACCAGACCTAACTTCCTGCTTTGAGACCTAACGTGGTGAACCGGTACGCACTGGAAAAAGTACTGATTGTACTCATTGTACGCCTTGTTGCGTGTGTTGATTGACGTTGTAGGACTTCAAGTTGGAACGTCATGTTGTAATTTGACGCACGCAAGGAAGAAGCGAGCGCCAACTAACACTTCGAGGGAAATGTAAAAAAAATATAACCGCGAAAGAAAAATCATTGCCTCATTTAATTTTTTCTTCCCAAACTGTTCACATTATGAAGTTTGCATTCTCAGAGGGTTGTAATTAATTGGCGCGCTCTTAAGTATACCTGAATAACCATACAACCACCTGCAAGCATCATTACCCTCTCAAAACGCACTCTTGATGAGGCCTCAGGTACCCGCAATCTCAGGCAGACAGAGAATATGTTCACCTTTATCAAATTACCTTATGCATTGGCCGTCTGCACGTCTACTGCAACCAAACGAAAATTTCTTCGCGGACGTTACTGCAGTTTTCCAATCCGCTCATGATGGTTAGGTGGTTTAGGAAGCGAGAGAGTATTATCGCCTGCTGTAATGTAGTCTACTTCGATTAACGCGCAATGAAACTTTGCAACAAAAACGTCTCAGCAAGGACGCAAGAGAAAACCAATTCGTGAACCTGCACGCGCCGGATATCTGGTTGTTTCACATGTTGTTGCTGGAGTACACACCGAACTTAGTGTTGTGAATAACAGCCATTCACCTATGAGAACACCCTGCAGTTCTATACCTTTAGTGCCAGAGGAAATAATGGAAGCTAGAAAGCTTCAAAAATAAAGCCGGGAAACAATTTACGCAGCATAGCTTAAAGAGCCAGGGCGTTCTCGTAGTTGCAAAGGGTGTTTCCTGTGATACGATCGCCATGAAGTGCTGAAATACGTCTTTCTAGCGCAACTAAACAACTCTCCGATAGCGTGATGCTGTAGCCCTACGTTGTGCACAAGGCATTTAAGAAGATTAAATTAATAGCGTAAGGGTTATCAAGGAAAGTGGATCAGTGGAAATGATGAAAGTTGTGTTTCGAGCTATTGCGACTACATTGTTTCAACTTTTACAGAAGCGGAACGCCTGAGTGATGAATAAACCGTACTGCCACTCCTCGCAGATACATCGCAAAGCAAGGTTCATGTTACACAACTTTGCAATCCCCCAACCTTGCAAAGCATCTCCACCAGTCACGCAAACATCTAAGCCTCTCTAGCTTGCGTGTTATGCTAGCATTGTTACTTCAACAGTGTCTGGGGCAACGAGATTGAGCTCAGGAGAAACGTTTGTGGATTGGCATTTTTACAGTTTCAGAAAGCAGTTAATCTGGGGTCGGATGTTGGTTATCTCTGTTGTTTTGGTTGATTATCTCCATTGCATAAACCTTTGTGGATAACCAACTCTGTATCTTTTGCGTGTGAGTAAACGTGTTTAGGGGAAGCTGAAGTTTCAAGGTTTGCAAGACCGCATACCTTTAGATTCTAGAAGCAGCCGCGTAACACCGCACTCGCGATTTCAATCTGGAATATAAATGATTGGAAAATAATAGAAAGATTGAAACAGCAGCACAGGAAATAGAAGACACGAAGGGAAACGTGACGACAAGGACTGCGCTGCTGGACGACAGCCGTTGACAAGTCAAGGGTGCCGAATTTTTGGTAATAGGAAGATATCTGGACAAGCGTGCCCCTTTATTTGTTTTCAAGAATGAGGTTTTAATGATTAACTGAGCGTTATGGAGACATATCCGGTAAATACAACGACAGGTCTCGAAGTTAAGCATTTGTCACGGGATATGCTATGAAACTCATCAAGTGCAATGTAACAGCAGTAAATTTGATACAATTTCAAATCTAGGTAAAAACAATGAGAAGTCAGCCTTAGTCACAACGTAGCAGGCGAAGTTTGTGAAAGACTACAAAAATTTTTCTTAAAAATCTATATGCCCTCACTTCGACTCAAAAAGTGAGCGAGAGTTCTAGTGATCCGGTGTAATGGTATAAAAGCGAAAAGAACTTACGTCTTCTAGCCCACAGTCAATGTCCCGCTTTAGAAGGTTGGCGGCTTGTACACTTTTATACAGACCACAAGTACTGCACAGGAGATATAGGACTGATATTTAAAGAGAACGTGTCCAGTTTATTGGACTTTACGGCTGTCTCGCAGTGGAGCGAGTTTCTGAAAGTCAGCAGAAACTAATACCACAGACGTTATGCATGTCGAGATGCAGTGGCGGGGAAAATGTTTTTGCGGGTGAGTGTCCCTTATGGGAGCTAACAATTAAATCTCGTTTCTGGCGCAAGATCTGTAAAAAGAATGATTGACACCGCGATATGACCAAAGAGTGATACCGGAAATCTTATAGCTAAATCATATTAAACTGCTTATAACATAATTTAGCCCATACAGACATTTGTAAGCTGACTGAAGACAAGTCGCAGTCATTTGTTTAGTGCGAACGACTTGCTCATAAGTTCTGTAATAAAATTTACGCATCTGCTGATGTGTTTAAAAGTTACTCAAAGCTCACATGAAGTAGTTCACAACCGTGGATTGGGTTTCAGTAGAGTCCGAAAGGTGCTTGTATATATTTGCAATTGTCGCTCGAAGTGAAAGGGCAAGACGTAAGTGTTCTTCCGCGCCTTTCGTTTTGGCTGTCGGACTTTCACCACACCATATGATAAATTAGCTGTAGGACACCTATCGTAATTTACGATAAGAAGATTGGGGACGTACTCGTGGTACGTAATTTTTTGTTTGGATTTTTTCGCTTGTTTCCTGTGGAAGGACAGAGTTTCTTGAAAACACTGGCCAAAAGTCAGACATGTGAACCTTCACTGAACTTTTGTTGAAGATTATAAGATAGATTCAATTAAATAAAACACTAGCTACGGCGACTAATATTGCGAAGCAGGGTCAAAGCTGTCTGAAAAATGACGCGTTATCTTCCGTGGTGCCTTATATTGCGCAGTGTTATAACTGGATAAGTGTACAGCAGTATTTTCTGAACTGTGAGAATTCTAAGAAACCAATATGGAGCTTACAGGTCTGAAATTGAAAATGGTAAATTCTGGGACCTTATGATGTATTATTTCACTTTTTAATAACGTCATTTAGGTTGTATAAATAATTATATGCATTTTATAAGCCAGAGTAGCAGAAAGTTTGAGGGATGTTTCTGAAGACAGATATTTGTAAGGACAAGATATACGACAAAACTACAGCGTTTTCTAGGTGGTTTATTGGCTATAATTTTGTCATAAAATGGCAATAAATGTTTTTCAAATGGTGGCTGTGTACTTAGGTACTTACTAATAAGCTGTTCACCTTCGCAGAAGCAGAACAGGGGCACGTCGTGCATGCTTATTGACAACGAAAGGACACAGCAGACCCAAGCGCGGCCGTAGACAAGTTTCTATCAAAGGGAATGGAATGCTGAAAGCATCAGCAAACAACCACCATCAGTGGCTGCTGGTGTACTGGGTGAACACCAACTGCTTCTGGTCTGCTGGTTTGCCTACAAAAAAATGAAACTGAAATATTGTTCAGTGCGATGCGTAGGCTCAGTAGAATTTCGTACATTCTCTGATGCGAGCTACACCATTTGTATTTTCAGGCGTGTTCCGGATCAGCATCAAGAGATCGAAATATTCTTCCACCCTTATTTTGTCAAACCGGTAACCTTTTTTCTATTCCTAGTCATCCAGTATCTATAGCGTAAAGAAAGCGTCACCACCAAGATGGTGTTTAAAATGCACAGGTTCTAAAATCCCTCGTCCGTTATAAGGAGAACACAAAAAAGGCGTACGTGAATATGCTCATAAGAAAAAAAGTATACGTTAAAAAGCTGCCACATTGACTCCGGAGTGAGATAAACTTCCGCAGATGAATGGAGCGATTACAACCTTATGAGCTCTTCTTTTTCTGAATACGTCTAAAGAGGTCATTTCCAAATCAAAATATGTCACAAAACGAACAAGATATACCGAAAACATTCAGCGACTAAAGTAAACGGAGTAAAATGAATTCCGTCAGGCGTGACAGCAAAGAAAATGAGGCTAAGATAAGAGCTTAACATGTGTAAGAAGCACTTTCGCTTAATCAAGTAAAGCAGCCGTCATCTGTTCCAAAATCTGGCAATAAATTACCAACTCGTGCACAGACCTCACAGCAAAAAGAGGGAGAGGTTTATTGACATGGGTTCACCGACATGCTACTCAGTGACACGACAAAAAATAAAAAAAGGTAGTGTACATAGGGAGCAAAAGAGTAGCAGGGAAAAATACCGGTCCTGTTCCAGAGCATTTACTAAGAAATAAACCTTGCACGCGGATGGGATTGGTGAACTATAGTACTTATTTCCTATATTAAATCAGGTGAGTGTTCTGCCGCCTCTAAATGGCGGCAGAATGCTCTACTAGCATGCTCTACTAGCAAATGCTCTACTAGCACGCCAGTCGGCGAAGGTTCGCGTGTGCGCTTGTGCGGAGCTACTTTGACTTAGACTTTACCGGTATTAATACAGTCTACAGACTTGGACTTTACCGGTCCTAATAGAGTCTACAAACTAACAAACTTACGGCACATTCTTACAGGCACAAAATACGGTCGCCGCTTATTTTCAACTAAGCGAACGAAACTGCAGCGACCCTCCGGCGGCTGGCAGACTGGCTTTGTCGGAGGGTCAGGGAGACCCGAAATTATAACCTATTCGTTCCGCGTGAATGTTATACGAAGAGTTATATGAAATCGGCAAGGAAGATGCAGAGAGGACAGCACTTTCGAATTCATACTTCTGCTAATAAAATGGTGCAAACGCAGCCAGACGGGTCGAAACATGACCTACTGACTCCGGACTACTATTGTCGCGAATAATCCTACAATGTTTACAAATCATTTTAGTGGCTCTTCAAGAGCGTCCACTTGACGTGGCCGTCGAATGATTGCCGGACGGCCAATCTAATGCACGAACGGGGGGCAGGGGTCCTGTTACGGCACGAGCTTAATCACGTTCCGCGAAGAGCGCCGCAGCCCGGGAGCACGATGGAACCTTGGCGCACCAACCAAGTGTGGTTGGTGCACCAGTGGCAGGATGGTGCCTAAATGATCTTTCCAACTTCGGCAGTGGATGACGTCCTGCATATGGATGGTTCATGAACCAGGCGTCCAATGTCCTAGCTGCCACAACATCCTGTCCCATTCTAGTCGTTTTGCGCCTGCTCGGTTCTCGTTCCTGTCCACTCGCTCTTTGCGTCCCTCGCACCCCACCTCATCCTTAGTGCTATTGACCATCAGCAGCCGTCTTGCCGTTAAGCACCTCGGACGTAAATATTTGCCCTTGTTTTCCATTTACTTATTGTTTCTTTTACCCTGCGTGGTCGCGCAATCATACCAACAAATCTGCTTCGCCCTTTCGCAGCTACGCAAAACAGACAGCTATTGCAAGCTCTGGAAATGCCACCGCAATCCCAGGTTGAATGGCTACAAAATTTACCTTAGAAGTACACCAGTAGTGTTGCAAGCACTTTCCTTTTAGTGGACATCTTACTACGTATGTGAAGACTCCGGGACAACACCCGTCGCAGCGTTTTCTATGCTCACTCGCGTGATTTTGTTTCCCTTGAAGGTGACGAGAAACAATGACATGTTAAATAATTGTACTCATCAGCGGGACCCTGTATTTCAGTCGCATGGATTATTGGCTCACTAGTTAAATATAACGATTATTTAGGCGTTCCTGTTGAGCTCCAGGGCTACGCTGTTCTTTCTGTTGTAGAGTCGGGAATACTTACACTTGTTCGGTGTATTATGTAACTAGGTACCACTATCCGCCCATCTATGGCGCGCTAAGGACACCCGATTTACTTGCACGGAATAACATTTCTAACAATGCGCATAAAGAGTGTAAAAGAGTTGTGACCTTGCTTCATACAGTTCTACCATATAAAACAAGCAATAGCACAAAGGAGATGTTATGCAAAGATAGGAAGGAGCTATAGAATGTGCACAGCCTAGACGGGAGAAAATTTCGGAAAGGAATTGTGACTTGAAGTATTTGTTTTTTTATGTCAAGGAACCGGGTGTTCTGTAATTATTGTAAAGTGTAAATAACTGTCAGGAGGGTAGTTTGTTATTAGCGGGACCATTCATGCACATCGTGTAGAAAAGACTGTTTACGTTCCTTCTGTTCCCTATTTTGTGATACGGGAAATACCTTCGGCTCCTCCAAAACATTTCATTCACGGGCACAGGCTAAGTTTGGGATCGGAAACAATGTCTGATAGTAAGTACCCGCTACTGCGTAGACCTACTTGTCGCGCTCCGGCGACCGCAGTCTTTTTGTTCGGTTAGCCACAGTTTTAACACCAGGGGAGGCTTCATAATAATCCGTGTCAATGCAATTCGCTGCTGGTGTAAAGCAATCGAAGGCATACTGCCCGTTGTGAGTCACTTTCGCTTCAAAAGAACCCGTCTGCTATAGGTAAATATATTTTAAGGAATATTTTTGCCAGCTTAGCACATGAGGATACCTATGCATAACAAAGCGCTATATGGGTGATCTATTGAATGAAGTACATCAGCCACTGCGTATCGATTTATTAATCTTTTACAATCTGCGTTCAATTTATACCAACATTATGTGTTAAATTTGTATGTGTTCCCTTGTACATGCGTTACACACGACCTTGGAGCTCTTGTTGTTCAGAAAATGTTTTTGTCTTCTTCGATCAGACTTCACTTTTTTTATGTATTTTTACCGATTTTTGCAAAAGGAAGGGTAATATTTTGTGGAGACCTTGTGGACAGCGCTATTTTTAAGCACTCAAAAAAATAAAAATAAATAAATAAATAAAAAAATAAATAAATAATAATTAAATAAAATAATAAATAAACTCAAACATCACCTTGGCCGCCTTACCCTGTTGGGATGCACCGTTTTGGCGCTTAGCTCATCTGAGAGCTCTGCCTTGGCAAAATATTATCGCTCAAAATGCTGTAAAAAACAGTAATTACCTGCTTGACGGGCTCTCTCTAGAGTTTTCCTTAAGAGAATTCTGTTTTATAAAGCGGTTTAATTGCCGCTTTAGCGATAAATATTTAAACCGATATTTCAGAGGTAAACTTTTATAGTACTGTTATATTCGAGTTGGTACGTTTGTCTGCCTTCCTATTGCCTATGTGATTGCCGTCGTATAAACTTCCTACTGCCTATGCAAACTCGACAAATCCATTTTCCAGCCTCCGTTCCTCGAGAAGTTGTTTAGAATTACGTATGAATGGTTGAAATCCTTAAATTACGGCTGTTTAAACGCATAAGTTTAAATCCGCAAAGCAGAAACATCGGATTAGGTGCTTCATGCCGTCACAAATAAAAATAACATTTTATAAGCTTTCATGTCAATAAATGATGCAGGTGTTGCCCTAAATTTCGCCAAGATTTTGCTACAGTAGAAGAATGAACTTTACATGAAACGCGAAATCAATGTTTCAGTCACTGAATGCCAGTGGCCCTGGGAGAGTGCACCATGCCATTTGAATTTTCGTTATCTGCAAATAATTCACTGAAACACTTTTGTATCCATGTTTGAAATTTTGGGGTTTATAACAATGAAATGTAACAAAACAAGAAACCTAAAAATTGCACGCAAATTATTTGGCATTACGGGGAAAATGCCACCATAAATCCACACCAGAAACCTATTTTACGACAATAAACAGAACAAATCTTTAAAGGAGAAACGTAGTAAAAAGCGCTTTATATATGTGCACAAGTTTATACGTTGAACTGACATTTATGCCTTAAGGATCCTGAATAGCATTTATGCATATTTTCTCTTTAGTAGTACAACAAGCCATGTGCAAACCCTTCGTGAAGGTTACGTGGCGACATGAAATGGCGAGATTATATACTGTGTAATACCTCGATATTCGATAACCATATAGGCTCAAGATTTGGCTTCTAGAGGACAGCGAAATCGTATATCTTGGTCGTAGGAAATCTAGCATTATACTAAAAAATACAGCTTTTGTTCGGAAGCTTCTTTATTAGATGACAACAAACGAGACAATATCTTTTAATCTACGCAGGCAGGACACGCACAAATCATAAAAGCATCTGCATAGAAAATCCCTACTTTGGGTTTTCGAGATTGCTTGTCACGTCTAAAGCAAAGATAGCACCAAAGATGGCTGTATTTGTATTGAGTGACAGACTGCTTCATATTCCGCACGGCAGTTGACAGGTGCAAGTGCACCTTCCGGTCAAAGTAATTCAGGCCTTTCTAGCATACCGGATAAATTATTTGTAAAAAGTTCCGCTCGAGTTCGAAAAATAAAGTAACGAAGACTAGTTTCATGAGAAATGGCGGAACTCTCATCATGACACTACTAAGCAAATCGCCAAAATCGCTGCACAAGATGCCTAAAAATGCAAGCTTTCAGAATAATCCAGGGAATTGTGTCAGGACTACCTTAGCACTAACGTTTAGGGTATGAGTACAGACTGATCAAGAAATGAATAAAAAATGTCTACGTTACAGAAAGCTGGCTACACAAAAACAAAAAAATGGTACCGCAAGTGTGTAATTTCTCTTTGCAGTCCAATATAGCAACGGCTCTCACCACGTAATAGGGCATTATTTGGAACTGTTTTTTTATACTTCGTGAAGAACCCGCCAAGAACTCTGCTAAAAAAGGGAGAACATCCACCCTTTTCCCCGCAACCTAGCCGTGTCCAAAGGTATGGCCATGGGAGAATTATTTAAACATAACATATTCCACTTCTTCGAGGCATTGGAGGCAGATTAGACCAGCTCATTACCTCAGATCAGCGCGACCTGATTCATAGGGCAAGGGAAGGAGCTGCTGCATCTGGTGCCGTAGACTCAGGTTCGACCTTTAAGCTCCCTTGCATGTCTTTGCCGCATTTTCGTAAACAAGTGTTTCTTCCTGAAAAAAAAGTCATCTTTCTCTTATTCTCTCTCTCTCTCTCTCTCTCTCTCTCTGAAGAAAGCAAAATTATGCAGCCGGGCCCAGACATCACACAGTAAACATTTTGATACACTGACAATGACTCCGGCTCGCTCAAACTGACCAACACGTCGCATTTGGAACCTTTCACGCTTACATTTTGAACCACAGAAGCGAAGAGACCCTTTGTTTCTCTTTTGACACGGTCATTAAAAACCCTGCTTGCTAGTCTTTCTCTTTTCAATAACTTTTCGTGCTCGTGAAGGATAGATCGGAAGTGCAGCAGGTGCGTACGCACACGCTCCTCGTGAGTCGAAATATTGCTATCGGGCCTTACATCTTAGGTTACAAACGTAGATGTCTCTGCAACTATTTTGAAGTGAACATTTAATGGTCGCGAAAAGTATTTACTTCTGTGCTTAATGAATCTGTAATAACGCCAGTCTCGTTTCAGTATATCGTATCTGAAAGAAAAGGTGTTTTTCTTCTCCGACAAAATGCCAGAACAATAAAGGCGGTGGCGTTAATTTCTAACGGTATTGAAAGGATTCGGTGCTTGCAGACGCTTAAAAATTGTCTGCATGAATTGGGAGGCAACTTGAGTATGGCACAATAAACCGTCACGGGCCTGCTGTGGGTGAGTCTAGCACTAACCACTGGGGTTTTTGTTCGACGAGACGAATTTACCAACAGGCTGCTTTCTGCGCAATGGGTCATTGGAACTGCCACAGCAGGCTGCGTGTGTAACGTGATGTTGCTGGCTCGTGCCGTATCATCCATTGCGTAAATAGACAGTTACAGTAATCTGCGAGGAAGATTCGAAGAATGTACTCGTGGCCTGAGGCTTGGCTCTGCTTGTCTTGTGCTCGCCCTTTGTTGAAAGTAATGCTGTTTATACCATTGACCTCACTGCGGAGAGCATCTGACCTTTGGACTCAACTTTTCCTAACTATGCATGATAATAAGAACCACTACAAAGATTAACTACCAGCTGTGCCACGGTAAATATGAAGCATTCTCCAGCTGCACAACAGAAAATGGCACATTATGAGCTCAGAATGTCCGACTTGACCCATTTCTCCAGTATAACTTTGCAGCAACGATTATTGGCACTTTGGAAACGCCAATAAGGCAGGAGGAAGGCGCCAACACGCGGCGTATTAGGTGAAATGTTTCGTAAGACATGCATATGAATTTATTAATTAGGCTCAATATGTGAGCGCGAGTACTAATGCAGGTTACGGCGTACTTTACTTTGCGGACGCAAGAATTAAGTTAAATAAATACTGCGAACACCCGAACGGTTAGTCTACTCAGAAAATGAATGGCGAGAGCATTGTGTTTGTGAATTTCGATGACGTATTGCAGTAAATCCTAGTACCACGGTAAACTACTCACCTGTTATTGCATCGGAAGCGGAATTTTGCTTAAGAAAACCCCCGTGACGTTACAACTGACGCTTCTGGTATTCTCACTGTAGGAGAGCTGAGATTGCTATTCTCCAGGATTTCCCGCTCAATATATTCCAAACGCCAGTGAATATAATCCCAGCGCCAGTGAATATAATCCAGGTGCCAACCAATATAATCCAGGCGCCAACCAATATAATGCAGGACCCACGCAGTGCAGAACAGACGCCAGCGCTTTGTAATTTAGTTGGCCACCAATACCATCCGGGCGCAGTGTATTTTCATCCAAGTTAGATGAACTAGGTTACGTGACCAGTTTAAGCAGACGACCTAAGAACTGCGCAATGAAACAGTCACGTGACTATCAAGCACTCTCGCCTAATTACTATACTGAAGCTGAGGATGGTCTCATGAGTATGAATTATCGCATTTAAATTGCTCACTCAGTGAAAATTTTAGGGGAAACTGCCAGAATGCCTAACTCACGAAACCCAATAGGGGCCCAAACGTGGGACAGGTGGCGCTGCTGGGGCCGTTCAACAGCGTCACCAGCGGAATAAAATCGAAAAAATGGTCAGGACATGACCTGGCGTGTACTTGTCCAGAACGCGTGTTTCCGTGTTGTTTAAAGGGGCAACCTCTCGTAACCGTGATGATTTTAGTCCTACAAAACTGACATTTTTTTGTCAGAAATTATGTCCGCGGGAGACGCGTTTGGTTTATTTATTACCTAAGACAGGTACTTAATTCATTATTCGTTAGTCATTAATTTATTTAAAAGCAAAAGTTATGTAACCAGGCAGGGCTTGTGAGCTACCAAATTAAAGGTATCCATAAGGGGAATGACACAGGAGAAATCAAAAATTGCTTCCCGCTATTAGTCATGCGATAGTCACGTGAGTCATGAGACTGGGTAAATGTCAAAGTAATGGCACTAGAGCTTGTGAGGTATCACATAAAGGCCTCGGTAAGTGGAATCACTTGGACAAATAGAAAAATAGCTTCCCGGTTAAAGTCACGTGAGACCGAGATTGGGTTAAAAGTCAAAGTGATGGCACTAGGGCTTGTGAGGTATCAAATTAAAGGTCTCGATGAGACGAATCTCGTGCGAAAATTAAAAAGTGCTTCTTGTTATAGTCATGATATAGTCACGTGATTCACAAATTGGGTTAAAAGTCAACGTGATGCCACTTGTGCCTATGAGGTAGCAAATTAAATGTCTCGAGGGGAATCAAATGGAACAAATTAAAAACTTCTTCCTAGTTATAGTAAGAGACAGTCATGTGAGTCATAGATTGGGTTAAAAGTTAAAACGATGTCACAAGGGCTCGTAAGGTATCAACTTAAAGGGCTCGATGAGGGGAATAACGTAGATTGATTGATTGATTGATTGTGGGGTTTAACGCGCCGACGCAACGCAGTCGATGAGCCGCGCCGTAGTGGAGGGCTCCGGATTAATTTTGACACCTGGGATCTTTACGTGCGCCGAAATCTCGTACACACGGGCGTTTTTGCTTTCGCCTCCATCAGAAAAGCGGCCGCCGCGGCCGGGAATCGAACCCGCGACCTCGTGCTCAGCAGCGCAACGCCTTAGCCACTGAGCCACCGCGGCGGGTGGGGAATAACGTAGCACAAACCAAAATTATTTCCATGTTACAGTCATGAGATAGTCACGTGATTCACAAATTGTGTTAAAATCAATATGATGCCACTAGGGCTTGTGAGGTATCAAAGTAAAGGCCTCGATGAGGGGAATCACATGCGACCATTTAAAAATTGCTTCTTGGTTATAGTCATAAGATAGTCACGTGTGTCATAGATATGGTTAAAAGTCAGCATGATGCCACCAGCGCTTGTGAGGAATCAAATTAAAGGCCTCGATGAGGGGAATCACGTAGTACGAATTAAAAATTGCTTCCTGGTTATAGTCATGAGATAGTCACGTGAGTCATAGATTACGTTAAAAGTCAATATGATGCCACTAGGGTGTGTGTGGTATCAAATTAAAGGTCTCGATGAGGGGAGTCACGTGGGACAAATGAAAAATTGCTTCCTGGTTATAGTCATATAATAGTCAGGTGATTCACAAAATGGGTTAAAGTCAAGGTGACGCCACTAGTGCTTGTGAGGTATCAAATTAAAGGTCTCAATGAGGGGAATCAGGTGGTACAAATTAAAATTGCTTCCTTGTTACAAGCATAACATAGTCACGTAAATCTGAAAATGGGTTAAAAGTCAAAGTGGCGCCACTAGGGCTTGTGAGGTATCAAATTAAAGGTCTCGATGAGTGGAATCAGGTGGTACAATTTAAAAATTGCTTCCTGGTTATAGGCATCAGATAGTCAGTTAATTCTCAAAATGGGTTAAATGTCAAAGTGGCACAACTAGGGCTTGTGAGGTAACAAATTAAATGTCTCTATTGTGCAAATTACGTGGGACAAATTAAAAATCGCTTCCTAGTTATAGTCATGAGATAGTCAGGTGCTTCCTGGTTACAGGCATGAGATAGTCACGTAATTCTCAAAATGGGTTAAAGTCAAAGTCAAAGTGGCGCCACTAGGCCTTGTGAGGTATCAAATTAAAGGTCTCTATTGTGAGAATCCCGTGGGACAAATTAAAAATCTCTTCCTAGTTACAGTCATGAGATGGTCATGTGAGTGTTTTGGTTAAAAGTCAAGTGATGCCACTAGCAATTGTGAGGTATCAAATAAAGATGAGGGGAATCATGGGGGACAAACTAAAATTGCCTCCCGGTTAAGGCCGATCCACACGGCGGACCAAAACGATTATTTGGACCGCGGTCCGCGCATCACGTGACCGGACGTCACCAGTTCGCGCGGACCGCCTTTGGACCGCGCAGGACCGCGGTCTTCGCGGTCCAAATATTCGCCGAGGCTTTTCGGTCCGCGGTCTCGACGGCGGACAGCGACATCAATCAGCGTGGTCTGACAGACCCCGCGCCGCGTGGGCGGAGCCGGGTCCACTTGCGCCAATAGAGAACGTCGCGGGCAGCGCGGTTGATTCAAAGCGGTCGAAGGAGTCGCACCGAAGGAATTGGTCTGGACAACGAATGTTGTCTGGCAACGCAGTGTTTTTAGCCAAATCCAATCCAATTTTTGGCTAAAAAAAAGCCAGTCGTTCTGTCGTCTGCTTTTCCGCCCCTCGGCCGCCAGTGCAGGGCAGTTCCGAGAAACTGCGGCGGGCGCACATGTCCCTGCTTTTATGACCGTACGCAGAGCGGGCGGTCGAAATACCCCCCCTCCCTTTTGTCGGACTTGGCTCCCGACCCAATGTCTCAGGCACCCTTTCGAATGATTTCTCTTTTTTCGAGGGGTTCGGGAGGTCGACCCAGGGACAGTAGCAGACGGTCGCGAGAGTTCCGCACGCCACAACTTGGTTCTGCAGTCCCAGCTCTTTTCGACACATCCACTTTTTAACCCAGCACGACCTTTTCGGCGCAGGGTAGTCTTCTTCATCAACGTACAAAGCTAACGCCATAGCGGCGAAACGACGCTTGTGCTCTGTTTCCATTTCGACTGCTCCAAAATGCGCGCGGAACCACGAAAACAAGCGCAACAAGCGCAAAATATACATAAAACATGCGCTGCGCGGGCGCGAGCCGTTCGTATGGGTTCGCGAGTTCGTCTGGTTGGAAGCACTGTGGTGGAGAGTGTAGCTGGTTGGACCGCTCTGTCGTCTGCTACGGCGGTCCGCCGTGTGGATGCTCTCGGCGCTGCATCGGACCGCGGCGGGCCGTGACGTGGCATCACGCGACCGATCGGACCACTGACTCGGTCCGTCGTGTGGATCGGCCTTTATAGTAAATAGATAGTCACGTGAGTCCCAAATTGGGTTAAAAGTCAAAGTGATACCTCTAGGGCTTGTGAGGAATCAAATTAAAGGTCTCGATGAGGGTAATCACATAGTACAAATTAAAAATTGCTTCAAAGTTATAGTAATCAGGTAGTCACGTGAATGATAGATTAAAAATAAATGCGATGCCAATAGAGCTTGTGAGCTATCAAATTTAAGGTCTGGATGAGGGGAGTCACGTGGGACAAATTAAAATTTGCTTCCTGGTTATAGTCATGAGATAGTCACGTGAGTCATAGATTGGGTTAAAAGTCAACGTGATGGCGTTAGGGTTTGTGAGGAATCAAATAAAAGGTCTCACTGAGGGGAATCAGGTGGGAGAATCTAAAAATTGCTTCCTAGTTAGAGGGATGAGATAGTCACGTGATTCTCAACATGGGTAAAATTTCAAAGTGACGCCACTAGGTCTTGTGAGTTATCAAAATAAATGTCTCGATTAGGGGAATCATGTGGGACCAATTAAAACTACTTCCTGGTTATAGGCATGAGATAGTCACGTGATTCTCAAAATGGGTAAAATGTCAATTGATGTCACTAGTGCTTGTGAGGTATCAAATTAAAGGTCTGGATGAGGGGAGTCAGGTGGGACCGAATAAAAATTGCATCCTGGTTACGGACATGAGATAGTCTCGTGAGTCACAGACTGGGTTAAAAGTCAAAGTGATGCCCTAGAGCTTGTTATGGCCTGCCCGAATGTAAAAACAAAGTGATTCATGCGAGAAAGAGGCTGATGGTGTGTTGAAAAATTGTTAATTAGATTTCTTGTGATATCGCGTAACTCCTACAGATGATTAATTACTCACGTGGCTTACCATGACGGTTATTTTTTTACGAGTAATAGTATCAAAGGTATCAAATGATCGCCATTCATTTGCTTGCTTGCGGTACGTGTGCAAAAGAAGTTGTCATTTGAAACATTATTCCCAAGGATGTCGCATGATTTCCATGCATCATGATTTAGCCACGTGACATATCTTGTGGTTAATTACATCACGAGTATTGGCACCATCGGTATGAAAAGAATACTGTTGAATTGCTTGTTTACGTGATGCGGAAGAACATCTTGTCATAGTGAACATGTTTTCTTTTGATATCGCATGACTCCTATGAATCATGAATTAGTCACGTGACTTACTATGAGGTTTATACACGGCGACTATTGGCATCATGGGTGTCAGATAAACGCTGTTGAATTTCCTGTATTCCAGATAGGTACGAGAATCTTATCATGCTCAGCATGATTCCTTACGATGACGCGTGACTCCAATGGATAATGAATTGTTCATGTGACTTACTATGAGATGTATTACATCACGAGTACTGGCATCCTTAGTGTCAAATAAACGGTGTTGAATTTCTTGTTTTCGTGATGGGCGGAAAAGCCTGTTATTGTGAACATGTTACCATAGAACTCGCATCACACATATTGATCACGAATTATTACTGCGAGTTATAAGGTTTATTACACCACGAGTAATCACATCATAGGTATGAAATAAATGCTGTTGAATTTCCGCTTACATGATTGCAATTTTTTTTGTTGTGCACATGATTACGTACGATATGACATGATTCCTATTTAGCATAAATATGTAATGTGACATATCATGAGGTTTATGACGTCACGCGTAATGTCACCCTATATATTTAATATAATGTTATTGATTCGTTTCTTCAGGTGTGACGTCATAAGACTCACGGTACATCACATTACACATTTATGGTAATTAGGAGTCATACCATATCATACGTAATCATGTGCACAACAAGAAAGAAAATTTTGCCATCACGTAAGCAGCAATTCAGCAGCATTTATTTTATACCGATGAGGTGATTACTCATGGTATAATAAACCTTATAATTCGCATTAAAAAATTCATGATCAATAGGTGTGATGCGAGTTCTAAGATAACATGTTCACAATAACACTTTCTCTGCATATCTCGAAAAGAAGCATTTCAACAGCGTTTATTTGACACCCATGATGCCCATACTCGTGAAGTAACAGACCTCATAGTAAGTTGCATGTCTAATTCATGATCCATTGGAGTCATGCGTCATCATAACGAATCATATTCACCATGACAAGATTCTCGTACACATCTCGAATACAATGAATTCAACAGCGTTTTTCAACACCCATGTTGCCAGTACTCGTCGTGTAATAAACTTCATAGTATAGTAAGTCAAATAGTACAGTAACTATAGTAGTATAGTAAGTAGACAAACCTCATTGTAAGTAACGTGACAAATTCATGAACCATAATAGTCATGCGACATTTTTGGGTATAAGGTTTGCAATGACAAATTTTTTGCACATACCGCAAACAAGCAAATGAATGGCGATCCTTTGATACCTATGATGTTATTTAATGAAAAAATAAACGTCATGGTAAGTCACGTGACTGATTAATCATCCATAGGAGTCACGCGACATCAAAGAAATGCAATTAACAATTTTTCAGCACACCATCAGCCTCTTTCTCGCATGTGTATATTTCTTTTTCCTTCCGGTGGGTGATAACAAGCTCTGGGCCATCACTTTGACTTTTAACCCGATCTATGACTGACGTGCCTGTAACCAGGAAGCAGTTTTAATTTGTCCCACGTGACTCCCCTCATCGAGACCTTCAATTTGATAGCTCACAAGCTCTAGTGGCATCGCATTTACTTTTGATCTATCACTCACGTGACTGATTACTATATCTATGAAGCAATTTTTAATTTGTACTACGTATTTCGGCGCATCGAGACCTTAAATTTGATTCCTCACAAGCCCTAGTGGTATCACTTTGACTTTTAACCCGATTTGGGACTCACGTGACCATCTCATGACAATAAACAGGAAGCAATTTTTAGTTTTTCCCACGTGGTTCCCCTCATCAATACCTTTATTTGATACCTCAGAAGCCCTAGTGGCATCACTTGACTTTTAACCAAATCACTCACGTGACTATCTCATGACTATAACTAGGAAGGGATTTTTAATATTTCCAACGTCATTCTCACAATCGAGACCTTTAATTGATGTCTCACAAGACCTAGTGGCATCATGTTGACTTTTAACCATATCTATTACTCACGTGACTATCTCATGCCTATAACCAGGAAGCATTTTTAATTGGTCCCACGTGATTCCCCTCATCGAGACCTTTAATTTGATAACTCACAAGCCCTAGTGGCATCACTTTGACATTTTACCCAGTTTGAGAATCACGTGACTATCTGACGCCTATAACCAGGAAACAATTTATAAAGTGTCCCACCTGATTCCCCTCATCGAGACCTTTTATTTGGTACCTCACAGGCCCTAGTGGCATCACATCGACTTTTAATGTCATGTATTACTCACGTGACTATCCCATGACTATAACCAGAAAGAACATTTTAATTGGTACCTCGTGACTCCCCTTATCGACACTTTTAATTTGATACCTCACAAGCACTAGTGGCGTAAATTTGACTTTTAACCCATTTTGTGAATCGCGTGACTTTTATCATGACTATAACCAAGAAGCAATTTTTTATTTCTCCCACGTGACTTCCCTCATCGCGTCGTTTACTTTGATACCACACAAGCCTTCGTGGCATCATACGGACTTTTAACGTAATCTATGACTCAATGAATCTCATGACTATAACGAGGAAGCAATTTTTAATTTGTACTACGTGATTTCCCTCATCGAGACCTTTCATTTGATTCCTCACAAGCGCTAGTGGCATCATGTTGACTTTTAACCATATCAATGACTCACGTGACTATCCCAGGCAGCACGAGACTATGCGGCCAATCTTTGCCCAAAGAACATTGGCCAGCCCTTTTCCTCCCGGCCAATCTTCGGGCCAAAGTGTTTGGCCCTTAGCCCAAAATGGTCCTTGGCCGTGTAAGGCTGGAGCTTGGCTGTCACTCATTGGCCAATCTGCTTTGGCCTCTAATACCATTGGCTGACCGACCATTGGCCGAATACGTATGGCCTACAATTGGCCAAAGAAGTATGGCGTATCATTGGCCAAGCATGTATGGCCTACCATTGGCCAATTGTATGGCCTACCATTGGCCAATTATGTATGGCCTACCATTGGCCAGATTCAGATTATTCTATGCAGGCCAGAGGAAGCCCGCACAAGGCTGCTGCCATGCATGCCCTACAGCAGGCCGTTAACCTTGGCCCTGTTAATGGCACACAGGTGTTAGATAAATGAAACACAAACCAAAGTCAGTTTTATGTATTTATTTGTCCTTACGCATTGCATGCAATTTCTTTTTGTCGGCTTTCAGTGCACCTAGATGGCATTCGCAGAGTATATTATCAATTTCTTCATAATCAGCATCATTCAGCGTCGTGCTTGTTTACATTGCCTTTCTATCTCTGTCTTCGTCTTTCCTTACGTTGTTTTCCAGTGAATTCTTCATAATGGCTGCCCCAATCCCTTGTCGGCTTCTTGGTCTGGCTTTGATGGTCCTGGAAATAAAAAATGAAATAATTATGAAACTAACAAATGAAATCGAAGAAATAAGCAGACCTTCCAACTCTCCTGGACTGTTTGGGGGGCCCTTGAATTTCAACCCCATCACCATTGCACCAGTGGCATCTCAAATATCCCGAAAAGTGGTCGCCACAGCACAGAGGTTGTTTTTTTAATGATACGTGCACGTTAGTTTTCGCTGCTGCGACAGTTACGGTGCTGCGAATGAGCTACTCACCACCATACCTATAGAACATTTTACCATAATGTAGAGTACCACTAAGTGCAACTAGGTGCTACTCGAATGGTGTTTATGGCTTAGAAAAGCTGCCCACTGGACACGCTCACCACAGTACTCCCTAAAAGTCTTAAAATAGGTACAACAACGGCTGGGTCTATCTGTTGTAGCTGACGTTGAACGCATAATATCGGCAGGAAGCACTGATGCAAGTCCGGTGGGGAGTGTGGGCAAACATGCGCTAGAATGGAAGTGCCGATTGAGGCGGCCGTGTGTGCGTAAAAGTGTGCTTTACTTATGGTGAAGAGTCACTCAACCGGACAATGTCTTCAGCACATGCATTCTGAGAAGTTTCGAAAGCATGCGAAGCTCGCAATTGCTACCGTAAAAATTCGAGCAAGTGCTCCCCGGCACGCAAGTCGAGATCCCCGGCAAAGTTGGGAGGGAGCGCCATCCCAAAACACCAAAATTCAAGATGGCGGCAACGATCCCTCACCAGGAAAAAATACAGGATGCACATGCACCTAACATTTCACCAATGTTAGTCGTCGCTTTCAAAACCACCGAGACAGTTTCACCGAGTCAGTTTCAAAGAAAAATTAGCAGAATTCCGCTTGAAGTCCGCCCCAGTATCCTCATGCCCTGACAGTAAACCATGCAGGCTGCCTTCCTCCGAACCATCCAGTGCATTCCTTATGCCACAGCCACCAAAGGACCGTACAAGAGCGTCTTCGGGTACAACGGTCCATGCCTCGGCAACAAATTCAAGCACATGATTCCGCCAAAATAAACCGACACCACCAAAGGAAAATGACAAATCGCGCGTAGTTATCGGGCTATCAGGCTGCTAACCACGAATGAATTGTAGTATAGACTGGCTGTGGCACGCCAGTGTTGCCTGGGTGTGGTGGATTTCAGGGTGTGGACAATGTGGAGCGAAAGAGGAAGGGCCCTATCCCAGAACGGTGCAGAAAATTGAAATTAGCAGTAAATTTGCGGGGTCCTTGTACGGGTGGGGGAGCTGCTGAATTTTTCGGTAGGTAGCTTCATAAATAATGACGTTTCGCGCTCTCTGCAACACGAACCAGGAGTAGTTTCTCATGATGAAAGAACAAATCAGCTGAAAAGAAACACCCTTACCCCTTTCTGATGTCAGTTTCCAGTGTTGGTAATTTCTGAAATGCTAAACTAAAAATATAACCTGCCCCAAATCCCTGCGGACTCCCCAATTTTCGTGTTGCTAGTTGGCAGGTCTAAATAAGCACAGCCTAAGCAGTTGCACTGTAGTGTGCATGGAGTTTTTCTTGAAATTCGCACCCTCCTTGCTGCAACTTGCCAAAGCTGCTGTAGCTGTAACAAAACAACAAGCATTATATAAGAAACAATCACAAAAAATAATGCTGTGCTGTCTCTGATTTTATTAAATGTGAAAACTATGCCAGCAAAGGTTTAGCCGTGAAAGTTTGATTGATTGTAGGGTTTAACGGGCCGACAGAATGCAGGCGATGAGGATTGCCGCATTTTAGGGCTCCAAATAATTTTGACCCCCTGATGATCTTCAACGTGCACCGAAATCTCGTACACACGGGTGCTTTTTTTAGCCTCCACCAAAAAAGTGGCCACCGGGGCCAGGAATTCAACCCGTGTTCTCATGCTCAGCAGCACAACGTCTTAGCCGCTCAGCCACCACGGCGGGTTAGCAGTGAAAGATTGGCCTGAAGCTAACCTGAATATAGAAAATACTTGAAAGAGGGTTCTTCAAAACAACCTGTGAACAACGTTCCTCTTAAACCATGAGCGTTACAAAAAGTATAGCGACGTTAGTACGGAAAGTTATAAATGCACCTTTATAAATGCATGCTTTCTAGGTGCCTCCTGTTCTAAATGAAATCTGCTAATCGAAATGAATGCAGATTGTTGCATGAAAGACCAACCGCGGTGGCTCAGTGGTTAAGGCGTTGCGCTGCTGAACACGAGGTCGAGGGTTCGATTTCCGGCCGCGGTAGCCGCTTTTCTGATGGAGGCGAAAAGCAAAAACGCTCGTGTGTACCAGATTTCGGCGCACGTTAAATATCCCACATGGTCAAAATTAATCCGGAGCCCTCCACTACGGCGGGCCTCATCACCTGCGTTGCGTCGGCGCGTTAAACTCCACAATCAATCGTGTTGCATGAAAGAAGAATTGAGTTACAACACACCGAAGGTGACTGCTATAGATGTCTCGCGATAGAACCAGCCAGCAAAAAGAAACTAAACATACCTCATGGATGCTTACAATGTGAACAGAAGCACATGGGGACCGGACAAAGGACAAAACAAATTTCCCTACAGCGGTGCATGATACACGCAGACATTCTTGCACAGCCTAACATAATGTGTAACTAAGCTAAAATAGCTGAAAGTGCCCAAGAACACACAGGAATGCAATACTGGGAATTGAAAGTTAGCAGGGTTAGTTGTAAGCTACAAGAAATGCCCATGCCTGTCTTTAAACGTACACTGAGGGCCTGTTTACACAATCATCACCAAATCTGTGAATTTCTGCTGCCCCCAACTGTTTACCATGCCTGCCAATAACCGAACACCTCTCAAAAAGTGTGGTGTGGCCGGAACCACAGCAATGTACAGCAAGATGGCTTCACGCTGCCATTAAAAAGTTTTTCTGGTGCTTCTTGAGTTGGGCTCGAGGCATCTGCCTGTGTGCGCAACGTAGTGTTTGCCGCAAGATGGTGTAGAGTACACCACTCTGTACGCACACGGCACGAAGGGGTGGCAGTGCTTTGTTTCGCATTCGGCAGCCTTTTTAGGGTGGCCATTGACGGCGCTGCATAGCCTGAAAAGTTCTTTCAGGTGCTGGGAAAAACCTGACTTCGCAGCGGCGTGCTATCATTTCAGGTTCTTAGACATTCTGATGTATACATGGCTCGACCATGGTTGTTCTTCCGTTGCGAAGTGTCTGTTCCTTAAATTCCGCCATAGCTGACATTATGTGCGACAGGTACCCTGAAAAAAATACAGCTACTCAGCGCTTTCAAGTTTCAAACTTGGGGTGGTGCAGTGAAAGCAGAACCTGTGCAGTGTTTCGAAAGCATGCCCTTAACAGAGCCCTCTTTACAAGCTTTGATGGCGCTGAGTCATTCGGCAGCAACGGCTTTTTCATGCGTGGTTCATTTGACCAGCATAAATGTCCCAGCACAAAGGTTGGCTTCAAATTTAGGTACCTGATTCACGATTCTTCTGGCACCGGACACGTTAAAACCTGTCTCATGGCTACTTTAGAGCAGTAAAAGGATAGTCATCCACACACCTAAATATTTCAGCCACTTCAGGGCCCCATAGCTGTTTATGCAAAACTTTTTCTAGGTTGCTGAGAACAAAATTGAGTACGACATCTACGAACGACCCTATACACATGCCTGTTTTCACAAGAACAGGCCTACTTCACTGTTTGAAAAGGTAGACCTTAATTAAACGTCTAGCAACTCCCAAAAAACGGCATTTGAAATACCCGCATAATTTTGAAAGGAAACAGCAGAGCAGCTGGTCATAAGGCAGGGAGTAAGGGAGCAATAACAATCCTTCACATCATGCTAACATAGGTATTCGCTCTCACTAGTTCTTTTGAAAAAGCCAATACCTTGTTCAGAGTTTTCCCTACAAAATGATTTCTAACGCCAAGAGATTGACGTTCACGAGCAAAAATTTTGATTTTCCCTTCAGCCAAGTTGTGCTTTCAGAAACAACGACGTGCAGTGAACAGACTACTTTATGTGTCTTCACACTGAAAAATATTTCCAAGCTTAAGCCCTCCTCGATCTTACTGATTGATGTAGCCAATCGAGATTTAACCTCTTGCAAAGTCTTTTTGGTTGTGCCATTACCTCTCGAAAATTTATGTCGCCTCTACATTTAAAGCTTGAACCTAGAGCATTGCTTTACATTTCCTTCAGAAACTCATTCCCCAATATGTGCCCTCCTTCTGAGGCACACCTGTCAGATTCTGTTACAGCATATAGTGTTGCATTGTTTTTTAGAATGCCTAGTTGTTTGGCTGTTGACTTTTTCAGCTCCATGGTAAACTTAGGGCCATGTAAAAGAAAGTCAGTGGAGGCGTCAGGAAGAGTGACATCTTCGATGGTGTGACTGGGTTCTGGCTCTTGGGATCACATCTTAGCATTGGCGTTATCGAAGACCTCCTTGGCTGTTGTGTTAAGTTACCTGAGGTGCCTAAACGGTCAAGGACCGAGCTACTAGGCGTTGTGAGGAACGTTGCCAGACTGCTGCAAACCGGTTGCCAAGAACGTTCTTGTAAGTGCAGCTGTGTCATTTCTCAGGAGCGACGCACTTGTGTTGTTAGCCGCTGAAAAAAAGGGTTTTCCCTAGTTCTACAGAATGAGTTACTGAAAGAAACGAACAAGTAAGGCTCTAGGTTCAAGCTTTGAGAGAAGAGGCGACATTAATCTAAAAGGTATAGGCAGAAGCAAAAAGACTCTGCAAGAAAGAAATTGAATCTCGATTGGTTACATAGATCACTAAAATCGAAGAATTGCTTAAAAACTCGGAAATATTTTTCAGTGTGAGGACACATAAGGTAGTCTGTACAGTGCACGTCATTGTTTCTGAACGGGCAACTTGGCAAGAGAAGATATCAAAGATTTGGTAGGTGAAGGTAAATATTTTAGAAGTATATGACCGTTTTGTAGGGAAACGTTAGGGTCTCGGCTTTTTGAAATAAACTAGCAAGTATAAATACTTGGTGTGTTCGTTTGATGTAAACGGTTATTATTATTCCCTCCTCATGACCTGCTGTGCTGCATTGAGGAAAGAATTGAAGTTTATGGCGCTCTTTCCTTTAAAAATGACGCAAGCGTTTCAACTACCGGTTTTTGGAGTTGCTACACTTTTACTTAAGGTCTACCTTTTCAAACGGTTGAAGGCAGCCTGTTCTTGCAGAAAACTGGCGTGTGTATAGGGCCGCTGGTAGACGCTGTACTCAGCCTCTTGTTCTTCACTAGCCTAGACAAAGTTTTGCAGAAACAGTTATGGGGCACTGAAGTGGCCAAAATATTCATGTATGCGGATGACTACCTTGTAATGCTCAGCAGTAACAATGAGGCTGGTTTTTAAAGCAGTACACATGGAGGGGCTCAAAGTGTTTGAGGAATGTTTGGCCCCACTGGTTTTAACGTGTTATGTGCCACAAGAATCGTGCATCAGGTATCTAACTTTGAAGACAGCCTTTGTGCCAGGACATGTATGCTGGTCACATGAACCACGCAAGGAAAAGCTGTTGCTGCCGTGACTCAGCGCCCTCAAAGCCTGTAAAGAGGGCTCTGCTGAGGGCATGCTTTCGAAACACTCTGCATGAGTTCCGCTTTCACTGCACCGCCTCAAGTTTGAAACTTGAGAGCACAGAGTGGCTATTTCTTTTCAGTGTACCTGTTGCATATGCCGTCCGCCGTGGCACAATGTGTGCTCTGAGTTAAACACATTTACACCATCTTCCCGCGAGGAGAACCATCGGGTAGATGCGACGCATCGGGGGTTTCCGTTGCGTTTCCGTTATGTTAGTGTGTCCATTGTTGTTGTGCGTCCATATTTTACGCAGCATGTTGACCCCCGATGCGTCGCATCTACCCCATGGTTCCCCTCGCGGAGAGATGGTGTAAATTTTTATCGGGGCCGACCATCGCGATAGCAGGCCTGTTAGTCTCCATTATAATCATCAATGGTCATCGGAGGATGTCATCGGCGGAGCGGCGGTGGTACTACTGAGCGTAGCGGGCCAGTTACCGCGTTTATATGCAGCGGGATGAGAGAGAGCAGCGCATAGCAGCGCATGCGCATGTGTTAACCGAGCGCAGGCTGCACGCTAACCCGCACCCACGCACAGCTGGCACGGCGACGGAGCGGTCGCCGGCGAGCGCTAACACGCAGATGGCGCTGCGGTGAGAGCGGCGCTAGCGCGCAGCTGGTCCGGCAAGGAGAAGGGGGAGAGATGCGGACTACGCCGGACGACGCCGGAGGGACAAGGCGAGTAAAAGAGATGCGTCGTATCTAACAGCTACTAAGGAAGTTGTGGAATAAAAGCCTCCCAACGGAACAGTAACTGTGGTTGTAGCATATGCATCCGCTGATGAATAACCTGAAAATATTGCACAACCAGCGTGATGTCAAAAAGATCTTTTAAGCCCCTAGGCTAGGCAGAGCGGTGAACGCAGGCCCTAAAAAGCTTCCAAATGTGAAACAAAGCACTGCCACCCCTTCGTGCCATGTGCACATTGGGTGGTGAACTCTGCACCATTGTTTTGCGGCAAATACTACGTTGGGAAAACGGGCAGATGCCTCAACATCCATCTCAAGGAGCACCTGAATATTTTTTTAACAGCAGCATGGCTGTACATTGCTGTGGTTGTGGCTGCACTCCACATTTTGAGGTGTGCTCAGTCATCGGCAGCCATGGCATCCAATCAGTTCAACAAGCCTTGGAGGCAACAGAAATTCAGACTTGGCAATGAATGTGTGAGAAGGCCCTCGCACTCCCTTTCAAAAAAGGAAGTGCGTTTCTTACAGCTTAACTCATCTAGCCTTCAATTGGTCGTGTTGCATTGTTGTGTGTTTTTAGGAACTTCTGCAATTTGATCATTGTTAGATGCTATCATAGGTTATAAGAGAATGCTTGCATGTTTCACACAACCCTGTTTGGAAATTCGTTTTTTTTCCTTCAACCAGCAATCCTTCTAAGTGCTGTGTTCACATTGTGAAGAATCATCTGTGACCAATTTTTCTTTTTGCTCGCTGGATGTAAGCCATAAAAAGGCGCTGTGTTTAGCTGAAAGTTTTAATTGCAAGTTCAGCCCTTTGCCTGTTTGCTACCTCCTCTGTGGCATTATTTTGCACTGGTTATCTTTCTAATGATGCACCAACTCACCCAATCTTCCGTTTTAACAAGCAAAGAGTTTGGTGTTACATAACCCGAACAGATTGTTTAAAGAAAACAGCACATAAAAAGGAAGAAAAGTGAGACAACATGGAATGCTGACTGCCAACGGAAAGTTGAGCGCAGAATAATTGTATAAATGCACGCATCCCAGGTAAACCGGTAATGTCTAAGACTAAAAATAAATGAATCTCTTGTGCACATGACCTTGGTATAGTCTTAGAATGACAGTTTCATCATAAGTTGGCAACCACACATCCTATGTGAACTGGTAATGCCGAAAACAAAAAGTGAAAACCAGGGATTCAGGGTTTAGATACATGTGCCCTTCCAATAAAGGTAACAATAGTGATCGGACAAATTCTTTCCCTTTAGGAGAACGACAAAAACCAAAGGAATCCCTTCTGCACATCACCTCGGTATAGTCCTAGAATGACAATTTCGTCACAACTCGGCAAGCCGTTGCTGCCCGCTGATCAAGCAACGAGAGGTTACTATTGCCAAATTACAAGCAATACACGTGTTCTCTAAACAATCATTGATTCATTGTGTCGTTTTGGCTGATGAAGTACCAGCTTTACCGCTATTTTATTTCGCACACAACACCGACATTGCGCTTATTGCGACGGCTCTTGTATTTGCTGCAAATGAGGGTCGTTTGGAGTCTTCATAATGTGGTGCAAGCCTGAAAACACAGTTGCTGCAGAGAAAAACAGATGCTCACCAACATGACCAGCAAGCTTTTTAATCCCTGCAAGACCTCATGAGCATAAGGAGAATTGAGGTTCCATGATGGGGTTTATTGGGTTGGTGTTTGCTACCTAGGTTCTTGTGCGTCTCATAATGGTACTGCTGCGAGATTATAGAGCTCACCTTCTGGATAAGCAGCGGAACCTAACCTCTGATTTGATTTAAACGCTTTTCCAATTATGTGGGCCCATGAGATTACATTCAGCCTCGGTACCCCATGGTCTACTTCATAATCTCACAGAAGTGCTGCTCTTTCAGGCCCCCAATAGTTTATCGAGCAATTAACAGACCAAAGCTTAGCTTGTTTGGTGCCTAGCCCGTGTTTAAACCAGAATTATTTCGTATGCTCACCTCACCAAGTCTCGCTTAGGGATGACTGGATGCTCATGTTGGCTTGTGTCTGGTGTTTCGTGCACCAGATAAGCTTGGGGGAATGTGCTTGACTTGGAGTGACCGAGGCAGGAAAGTTATGTGCAGCAAAAAACGCACACGGTTGCCTTACATGTAATGTTGTGTTGTGTAGACAATCAAATGTTTCCGCGGGTGACCTTACACGGCAAAACAACATGGCGCATTAGTCACCGTTAGAGAACATACGTGCTGTTTAAAATCTGGCCCAGGCAGTTGAATCACAACGCAGGAGTTGCTCGCTGGATTTTGACAACCTGTCATTTGTTATAATAACGCGGTCAACGGGCACAGCAGATTTTTTAGGATTTTATTCATTCACGGAAAATGCAAGGAACACGCCAGATTGCCGTCCTTCCATTTATAAAAGAATATTACATACAGTAGTGCCAAACCTTTTGGGCCATGCCAAAGGTCATGCTGGGCCAGAGAGAATTTAAGCAAAAGCTTAACGTTCACCTGCAACCACATTACATTATAAAAAGAAAAAAAGGTGCTTTCTTTAGATTTTTGGCACACAATTTTTCAGCCTTGCTTGAAGGAGAAGTTATACTTTGAATTTTTTTTGCAGTTGGTTCACTTTGGTGGACCTTAGAAAACTTTGGCAAACACTACCTAAACCTTTGCTCTTGAGTAATTCCTCCCGTCACTTTTTTTCTTCTTTTGTCGTCATTTTCCTAAGCAAACTAAAAGTTGGCAGTCAGTGCTACGTGGTGTCACGTCTTTCTTGATTCTGTTTGTGGACTGTTTCTCTTTGGGATCATGCACAAAATGGCCAGAGTTACCCGCGTTACAGAGCAAATGGAAAATTTGGGCCAGTTGGTTTGGAATCATGATAAACAGCACAGAGAACGATTTGAAGAGCAGGAAGACACGGGACGAGCGCTGACTAACAACTGAATATTTAGGACAGAAAAACAAAAAATACACAGAGATCCGTGTGCACCATAAGCACATTACGAAAAAGAAAAATGGAAAATAAGCATTATCATGTCGTCTCCAAAAATTGACCTCACAATCAAGCAGTGCAAGTAATGGCGCACTTACGCATGCGCCAAGATGCTTACGGATTGCAAAAGCTTCGGCAATTTCTCTTCTGCGAGAATCACTGTGCAGAAAATTGACGGTGGTGCAACCAAATTTGAGACTGCAGCCACACGTAGAGCAAAGGGCCGACAAATGGGCCGACGCCTTTTAATGAGCTTTCATGCTGCCGCAGACGAACATTGAGGCGGCACCCCGTCTGCCCCACATACACCTTGCCACACGACAGCAGAATGGAGTACACCACATTGCTTTTACATGAAACTGGTTGTGGTGTTTTACTGTACACACGCAAACCCGACCCTCCAGATTGTTGTCAACAGACCCTTTGCGAAAAGGCAGGCAACACTGTATATTCAGCGGTGGCAACACTGGCAGTTAACGCAACGACGCCATGATAAAGGAAGCGCCGCGCTAGAACGCCGTTGCTATTGAGTGTTTTGGCCCATCGCTTCACCGTGTTGCAGCCTCACAAAGCGATTTTTTGGGTTACTTTGTATACGCTGCCAGTGCTCTTGTAGCATATACAAGGATGATGCCCACGCACTGCTGCATACCTCTTTGCAAGCGGTATGTTTACGTGCAGTGATATGCTGGGCGAAAGGTAGGACGCGCTCCTTTAGAGTCTCCCGTTTTAATTTGGCGATCTCCAGAGCAATGTACTCTTTTTATACACTGTCTTGAGAGCTGCGTTTCTCGTCCCTGCCACAACGTCAGCCGTTATCAGCGCTGAGCATTTAGACAGCAGAGTTTTTTTGGTGCTGGCCGATTCGGGCCTGCATTCGTGCTTCGCTCTGCCCGCACTGGTCGATGTTTCAAAATATGTGAACCGCAAACGCACTTGTCTTCCTTCTTTTTAGAACTATTTTGTGGTACAGCTTCACGTGCGGATCATGACTGCCAAAGTTTTAACCAGAACATTCAGGCAGGAGAGTTGTGAAGGAGCAGCCAAAAATTGAAGCCTGGAGGCATGCTTTCTCTCTACTTGTTTTGACACTTCTACGGCAGTAGGTCGGGAATCCGGTTCGATTATGCGAATTCCGTCTTCCTCGTGGTGTTGACGGCGCATACCGTGCAGCGACCATCGCCGTACGCAAACTCAATTAGAATCCTGTTTTTTTTACATATCGATATAAGTACAAACCCCCTGATGTAACGCACGAATTGTACTGCTTATCAGATACAGCAAGTGTTTATAACTCTCATAACTTATGTGCATGTATCCTATCACGAGTTCCCAACTGACGTACAGACGAAAAAAGATCGCAGCAAATCAAGAGATATGAGCGACAATATTTTACTGTCTGCAAGGCACCCGAAAGTGTGTTTGGAAACATTTCGTGGAGACAAGAGCAGTGTATTTATGTATGCTTTCGTCCTTTCTGCGAATGGTTAGAAAGCTGAACGGTCGCAACGTGAGCGCTCAGCAAAGAACGGACCCCTCATATATATCCGTTCATAGCGGTCACGCACTACTACGACGGGGCAAGGGCGCATCGAATAAACACAATTAGAACTACACGACAGAACGAGTATGCAGCGGTAAAGCTATTCGTTATTAGTACCAAATCCTGCGTTCGTTTCTGCTGTTCGTCCTCGCAGACGATTGCGTTGGCCTGAAGATGCTGGCCCAAAATCTTGATGCTTGGGCTTAGAGTGATGGACTGGCCATCAAGGAGTATTTTAGTGTGTTCCTTGATTGATTGTAGGGTTTAACACGCCGACGCAACGCAGGCGATGAGGCGCGCCGTAGTGGAGGGCTCCGGATTTAATTTTGACACCTGACGATCTTAACGTCGCGCCGAAATCTAGTACACACGGGCGTTTTTGCTTTTCGCCTCCATCAGAAAAGCGGCCGCCGCGGCGGGAATCGAACCGGCGAACTCGTGCTCAGCAGCGCAACGCCTTAGCCACTGAGCCACCGCGGCGGGTTTTAATGTGTTCCTTGAGGTTTCGTTTGGCGTGAGGACGGACGACAAGGATCTGAGATTTTCTACGCGAACACTGGAAGCCACAGGCTTTAGCACACTGGTGTTCCAGAAGGGAAATGCCGTGGGTTGGTGCGAGCTTCCTTTATCGCTATCGCGTGGCATTAAGCGAGAATGCAGATATTAAACACGTAGATTAGCTTGGGGAGGGCACCACTTATTTCCCCGTCTCCGCGTGGGCTCGTAGCAAAATCGGTAAGACAACAGGCTCTGGCTTTGTTACTCTATTAGTTCCAGATTCGATTTGTCGCGGTGCCAGTAAATTCTCTTATTTTCTCGCGGGAGTTTTCTGTTGACACCAACGGTCGCGCAAGAACCGTGAGGGGGTAGGGGTTAAAAGCTTTGGCTTTAAAAATCCAGACGCGGTCAGCTTCGCCTTAAAGTAGAACGCGAGTAGAAGAGGTCCTGACTGCCTCTTCACGCTTTGCGGCATCTGCAACTTTTGGAAGGGTTTGCACTGTTCCACAATTTGTGGCGGAGTCCCATAAGGATCATGCACACTCAGCCAACCTGCCACCCTTTGAAGCTTTTCGTGGGCAGCGCCTCACTGTACGCAGTTTGCACAGATTTAAGAGCGGCGCTCCCTACCCCCTGGGCAACACGCAGGCGCGCAGCCAATCATTATAGCGGCAATGTAATGCTTTCACGGGTCGCTGTAATCTAAAATTATTTTGTCTTCGGCTCTGTCTGCTTTGTCCAGGCTCGACGCCTCCAATATGTGGCGTGTTGCCAGCAGCGGCCGGTGTGGAGTGAGCATGTGAGGAGCCATCTCCAAAGGCGGCTTGGGTCCGCGCGTATGCCTGGACGGCCGGTTCAACGTTGCCACTTATAAAGATCTGCTAGACACCGTCATGTTGCTGTACGCGCTGGATGGTCCGTTTTGCGACGGCGTTTTTTTAAAACACGACCGCAGCCCCATCCACACTGCTGCATGCGTCACTTACCTCCTGGAGGAGATGTACGTGATGGTGCGTGACTGGCCGCCGCAAGGTGCGGACATGAAAATTATTGAAAACGGCTGGGTGGAAATAAAGAAACCTTTCACGCCGTCCACCACAACTTTGTTCCGCAGACGACCTATGGGTGGCGGTGCACGCGGAATGGCAGAAGCTGGCGGCTTGCTCTACCTTTACCGCCAGCCTGTACGACAGTCAGCCATGCAGAATGTCTGCCATCGTGCCCGCGAGAGGAGAGCAGACGAAGTATGAATGCCCCGTACTACACGCAAAATTGCCTGCAAATTTCTCCTTCCTTTTTTTAGTTTACATTCTGGAATAGTGGGCATAGCGAAATGCACCAAGCAGCAAAGCTGACCAAGTTCTGTCACTTCGTTATGCAGGCAGTCCTTCTCGGAGGCTTGTTGTTCGAGCACGCCAGCTATCAAGAGCCCGTCTTTCCCCCGGTAATCAACTTATCTCAGCGAGCCACTCCATTCATAACAACTGGACCAGTGCACGTGTGGTTCAACTTCCCTGCCGTCACCGACGACATGGCGCTACGCTCTGTGACGTCATCATCGTTGGTACCTATAAACTCCGGCCCTCAACGGTTCAACTTCAGTGGGCATGGCGAAAATGCACCAAGCAGCAATGCTGACCAAGTTCTGTCACTTCGTTATGCAGGTTGGTTGTACGCATTCTTCTGTTTGTTCAAGCAACAGGTTCTTGGTTGTTGTGCCATGCCCACGCACTGCCTTGGTATTTTATACGACTGTTTTGTTGTGTGCAAACTTATGCTCTGTGGCGATATTGAGTAAAACCCTGGACCCGACATTCAAGAAATACTAGATAAGCTTTTGGAAGGGCAGAAAGAAATTCTGAAGAGTATCTCTGATATAAACTCGGAACAAACCGCCCAACGGGCAACATTAACAGCTGTCCTTCAAAAAGTCTGTAACCTAGAAACGCTTCTTAACACCATGAACAAATCTACTTGCTAGATCGATAACTTTGATACAAGTTTAAATGTACTAAAAAGATCGGTAGCAGATCAGTCGGAGAAGATAGTCGATATTGCAGACAGTAGTCGGCGATCAAACCTAATAGTGTACAGCCTCATTGAAAAACCGAACGAAACTGAGGACGTCTTAAGAAAAGAAGTAGTGGATGAACTATTTTGTATAAAACTTAATGTATCCTGCAACTCGATTGGTCGTATACATAGACTTGGTAGACAAGCTTGAACTCGTCCCGTAATCATGTATCTTCAGGACTTCACGGAAAAACAAGAAATATTAAAAAACGCAAAAAACTCAAAGGAACTGAAATCTTTATTCAAAACGATTACTCCCGTTGCACACTGCGTCGACGTAAAGTGCTGTGGGATGGGGGAAAAATTGACGAAGCAAATGGGAAAAAGCCATATCTTGTACACGATAAGTTACGGATCGATGACGACACTTTTATGTGGGACGATAGCAAGAACATACGCGTGAAGGTTTTAACCGTTCCAAAGCCGACACCAGTTTCAAGCACATCCCAACCGTCAGTTAGTGCATGACAAGCCCCTCGCCGATGTAATCAAAATTTGCGCCTCCTTAATGTTAATGCTCAAAGCATTGTTAACAAAACTGTAGAACTCGAAAGTATCTTGTTAACCTACCCACCCCACATCACTGTTCTTACGGAAACTTGGTTAAGCGATAATTATTCTGATGAAGATGTAGTACCGGAAAACTACAAAATAATTAGACGAGATACAGCGTATCGCGGTGGTGGTGTCGCTGTTGTCTTGAATACTCGCACATCCACTATTCTTTTAGATCAAATAGAAGATCATGAAAGCTTATGCCTACAGTTAAACGTCTTTGGAAATACAATTATCTTAATTGCTATTTACCGTCCCCCGTCTTCAGAAGTAGAATTTTTAACCAAACTTTATGATTACTCACTCAAACATTCCAAAAACTACTTGATTATTGCCGGTGATTTTAATCTCCCGAACATCAACTGGGCTAAGTTACTCTCTCCATGTTTTAGCGATCAAATTGTTTTTGATATTATGTTGGCATGCGATCTTGATCAAGCAGTAGGAACTCCAACACGCGTTCAGGAAAATGCGGCATCCATTCTTGATCTCGTTTTTTATAGTAAAAGTTTCTCCAATGTATATGTATCTGTAGAAGACGGCCTGTCCGACCATAAGCTTGTCCTTTTCACATGTTCTGTAGTAGATCTATCTGACCAGGTGCCCTTACAGCGAAAAATGTTTAAAGACTTTAGTAGGGCTAATGACGAATCTATTCTCGACTATCTTGATTTGTCTTTCGACGAGTTTTTTCAGGCAATGATGCTAATTAGCTGTGGAAAAAGTTCCGGTCGCTGTGTGAGTTTTGCCTCGAAAACTTCATTCCAAACAAAGCTAAATTTCATACCGCAGAAACTCTTGGATAACCAGAGAAATTATTCATTTAAGGCGTAAGGTTAAGAAAACGAAAAGGCGGCAGCCGATAGGCCCGCTGCTTTCAGAAGTTAAAAGATTCACTTGCTAATAATATACGCGCAGCTAAACTCCATTACTTCTCGGTGACCCTGCCACAGGTTCCTAAAAGTGATCCGGCAAAATTCTGGCGCAAGCTTCAGCCTAACAAACAAAATCAGTCGAATGTGTTACGCTCGGAGATGAGATTATTCGAGATTCTAAGCAAATCGCGATTGAATTTAAACCGCTATTTTCCACTCAGTGTTTTCTGACCCGTCTGTGGTGCCAATTCAAATGATATCTGTATTAAGGTTGATCCAGATTTTATAACATTTGAAGTCGTATTTTCCATGCTTCTTAATATCAATCTAAAATCGTCATGGTGGCCCAGACCAACATTCCTAATGTATTTCTTCGTCGCTACGCCGAGTCACTCGCACGTTTCCTGGTTATAATGTTTCGCTCGTCCTTATCGCAAGGCATTGTCCCGAAAGATTGGCTCATCGCCCGGGTGGTCCCAGTGTTTAAAAAAGGAGATAATGCCATCGTAACAAACTTATAGGCCCATATCGACTAACAGTGTCATGTTGTAAACTCATGGAGCACATTATTACGAACTACATTTAAACGTTTATAGATGAGCGTAATATTCTGTCACCATTTCAGCATGGGTTCCGTAAGGGCCTTTCTACCACTACTCAGCTTATTACTTCTATTCATTCCTTCTCTGCTGTAATTGACAAATCAGGCCAAACTGACGTAGTTTCATAGACTTCAGCAAAGCCTTCGACAAAATTTCCCATTCAAAGTTAATTTTCACGCTTAATTTACTGGGTCTTTCCATCTACCATCGTAAACTGGATAAATCTTACCTGCATTCCCGCGTTCAATTTGTAGATATAAATGGTTCTCATTCAGACTTCCTTCCTGTGACTTCCGGCGTCCCCCAGGGAAGTGTTCTGGGACCGTTACTCTTTTCCTGATTTATATTAACGATGTAGCATCATGTGTTAAAGAAGGCGTTGAAATACGATTATTTGCAGATGACGTTTGTATCCAGCACAATTATTTCTTCTAATGATCAGCAAATTCTAAACGATATCCTTGACGCAATAAAATATTGGTGCGACCTTTGGGACATGAAACTAAATACTGACAAACCGTATTTATGCGTATTACTAAGCAAAAGCAACCATATGAACATCAGTACACAATCAATGGTCTTCCTATCTCGCGAACTGATAGCTTTAAATATCTTGGCGTTACAATTACTAGTAATCTAACATGGTCCTCCCACATTCTTAAAGTATGCGCCTCAGCACGACGAAAACTAGGCTTACTAAGACATAAACTGAAAAACTCGCCTGCGAACATAAAGCTTCTTGCTTATAACACTAATAGTAAGACATGCCTGAATACGCATGCGTAGTCTGGGATCCACATACTAAAAAAAGACATTGACAATCTCGAAAAAATTCAAAGATTAGCCGTCCGCTTCATTTACAACCGATACCGCCGTCATGACTCCCCAACAGAACTAATGAAAATAAATAAAATCCCAACTTTGCAATCTCGACGCAAAATGAATAGGCTAAAATTTCTTTTCCAATTATCACCACGGGAAATATCAGACTCGAAACATCGGCCTTCCTGACTCCGTTATCATCGCGTCCCACCAGGAATTACCATTCTGCCAAAGTTCACGCCTATCACAGCGCGCCACTAACAATTTTAAGTATTCTTTTTTTTCCTCGCACTATAACCGACTGGAATAACCTCCCGCATAAAATTCTTTCATCCGATAATGTGCTAAAATCTTTTGATCAAATGTTTGACTTGTAAATTTTGTATTATTAATTCACAGTGTTTTTCAAAATAATTTTGTATTGTCCTGTTTATTGTTTTTACCTCGCTAAAGATTCTATAATTGATCTAACGGCACTGTAACACCCCCACTCCTGCTTGGGCGCATTTGTGGCCTGCAGTATTGTATAAATAAATAAATAAATAAATAAATAAAGTTTGATGTTCCTTCATGCAGACATTCGTGTTATTCAGATGAGCGTGACCGTGCCTTACACGCACATTATCTCTGCCGCATCGGAAGGGCACACGTAACAAGAGCGCGAGCGGACGATGTCGCGAAATTGCGCGCACCGCCGGGCGACTACCGTCGGCGCACAAACCCGCTCCAGCGCTACGGGCTTACAGCGCCCCGTTGTCGCTGCGGGGAACCACAGTCTCGTTCATTGGGAACCGGAAGCAGTAAGCCTACGGTCAAACGGCCTCCACCATCGCGGTATACCACACTGCAACACCTCGCTTCCACGGGCGTCCACGCGGCGGTGCTGCATGTGCCGACGGCCACGCGCTCGCAATGCCGCGTTTCAATCCGTGAGCACTGTACATATATCCACAGATGGAACCTCCTGTATGACAGTTCTAAAATTCTCTACTATGAGCCTGCCTAGTACCTACATTCGTCCGAGGGCATTTCAGTAGGAGGAAAGTCGAATTATTACAAGGCACAAAGAACTGCGCACATCGGTTTCAAAGTTGTGCAGGAAGGGAAAGATTTGGACAGATAATGAATTAGAATATGCTAGCAAACCTCAATATGAAAACAAATAACTATAAGCACCGCAGTGAACAATTGGAACGATATGGTGGTAAGGACTGCTAGCAAGGAATTAAATGGGCTTAAAATAAATCACAAAACAGGGCTGAAAACAGAGCATATGCAAGACAAATATTTTTTAATGTTTTGAAGAATCATTAGGTTAATGGGAAACCGAGTCTGGGATTCGGCTGAACAACGTATAAAAGAAACTACGGCTGATGAAGGTATGGTGTAACGAGATTCCACTGTATATGATTAACCTACTTCAGAAGCTTGTCCGTCTTGACAATATGACATTGACGACGTAGGCGACGAGAGGGTGACCATAAAAGATCCAGGTGAATGGGGTTACGGTCGCTACCACGGCAATCTGTCTCCCGCCTCCATGTAACTGCCGATAACCATGCCACGAATCTAGGTCTGGGGAACGTGGAGGCATACGGGTAGATGTGGAGCTGCGAGTCGACTAGTTCGGGTCATTAAGTAGAGTGGAGTGAGCATGCTCCATAATCTTGAGGAGATCTGAACCTCGTGGACGCACTATGTCATAGCCCCAGGCCGGGTGCGGACCATTAAAGTCACCGGTGATGAGAACAGGACAAACGATATGTTGCGCTGGTATTACGAAACCCACCCAAACCGAACACGCAGGGCATGGCCACTTTGAGGACGCACATAACAGGACAGAAGGATCACTGCACAGTGACTCAGCTGAACTTTCACCGAAACAGTTTCTTGCCATGGGAGCACCAGTTCTGAAGGTTAACGGATTGCTTGGGAAGGCACGTGAGGACATTCACCACAGGGACGTTGCGGTGGTCAATGATTGTTGAAGACGCATAACCGGTAAATGAGCGGAAACGGTGTAGGCCGTTCGCTTCCTCAACCAGTAGTGACCATGCAAGAAGTGAGCCTAGGGGAAGGCGTTCCTCAAGTTCACCCTACATTGTGGGCAGGCCCCAAGATTTCCATTGTAGTATAGTGTCATTGGATGTGGTTGAAGGCACGATGGGCGCAGAATTCAGCGGAGGCACGCTGCGCGAGTCGTAGTTATATATATAGTTGCTGCACCACGTAGTTCAGAATGGAGCGAGTGTCAGATGTTGACCAGATTGAGGTTGTTGCTTTTGTTGATATTGGAGGAGGTGGAGGCAAGGGAGCCATTCACCAACCTGGGGGCTGATCACACGCGCAGGTGGCTTGGAACTAGGCTTAGTTGGGCATTTCCGGTCTGTGATATCGGAGATCATCCGACGTGCATCGCCCAGAACGAAATTTATGGCCAATTTTACTGTCAGCGTCCGCGTTCGAATTCAGCCGGGGCTTGAGTAGGTAGTGGAATTGAAAAGCGGTGTGCATGTTTCTTCTTGTAAGGCCGAGGGCGACAGATGAATCCATTATATTTTAATCGCACCGGTAGTTCGGGAGGACCAAGAAGAGTAACGAGGCATGTACTACGACTGCCCAGAAACCGGGCCAGGAGTACTTGATGCGTCTCGCATGGGATGGTGTCCTCCACCACGTCGGAAGGCTCACCAGCATTTACGTTCGAAACAACAAAATGGGGGCATTAGTACCACCTAAGAGGTAAGCTTGTACCGCAGGTTAACTCCGGTAGAGACGGGTAGATTCGTGAGACTATACAGCATAAGGAGTGCCTCTAATGAGGCTGCCCACACAAAAATTGAGTTTGTGTCTGGGTGGAAAGTGTAGCCATTGTAAACCTGAGGAGGCAGACATGCTGGTAATGTCTGTAGAAGTGCTTTCGGTGGCATTTGGTGGATCTTGAAATTATGTTTCAGTTTGATGGCTACCTTGAAGAAACCTTGTTGAACATCTTTAGTGCTTGATAGGGAGGCCTGGGTAGTTAAGGCGGCAGGGAACTTCATCATTAGAGTGTACGCGGTTGCCTGTTGTAAGGTCCGTCAATGCGTTAGCATCGTCAGGAATCTGAGATGCGGCACTAAAGTGGAAGACTCGGTGCACAGGCGTTTGTCGGGGGCTCAGTACACTCAACAGTGCCATTGGTATATTCTTGAGGCACAGGAGGGTCGCTAATAGCATCCATAGGGCAGCTGTCATCGCCCTAGGGCGTCCGAGGCGGGGATGTTTGAAGGGCGAGGTCGGACGCAACTTGACACGCCGGATTTATTTGCTTGAGGAGCTGTTGAAGTACTCAAGAAGGCTTTGTGCGGAACGTCACCCACCGCCCGAAAATGAGATTAAACCTGGCCCCTGCTTAGAGGCGATGTGATTGAAATGCTTGCCATTAGAGATATTTCCGAACAGGTAGTAGATCTTGACGGCGCCAGGACTGTGAGCGTTATCAATGGCTACAAAAACCGCTGGGAAGTAGAAAATTCTGGAAATCTGTTCACAACACGGAACCGAGGTAAAGACCTGTCTGGAATTTTATTGGGTTTGAACTTTAACGCCATGCCCTGGGCAGGCATTAACCAACCGCTCTTGTTTCTCGAAGACGACAAAGAAAGGGAGCCGCAGAAGAAGAGAAAAAGAAGAACTTGAGATTTCGGCCAACGCTAGACGTTTGCAGCTCTCTCGTGGGGACAAGTTCGGCTGTGTAAATAAACAATCCTACTAGTAGTTTTCTTTCTACCATGACAGAAGTATTTGAAGTGCGGGGTAGATGATACCCAGTTCATCAAGGGCTCTGAGTAAGCTCTAGGACACCCCGACAACGCCTGTTTACGCGAGGACCAGCCGCGACATACTTGGTCTGCCAGTGGAGTACGGACCGCTGCCAGATCGCACATCCAGGATGACGGGACGCGACAACAGCACACCGGTCCCGCCTGAGACTCCCATGACCATTGGGTACGTTGTTCAACAGCAACGGGTGCCGAAGCCCTTTTACGGCGATGCTTTCGAAGAGGCAGAGGGCTGGCTCGACCAGTTTGAGCGCGTCGCTAGATTAAACGGTTGGAATGAGAAGCGTAAGCTTCACAATGTCTACTATAGTCTAGAAGAATCCGCGCGTACCTGGTTTGAGAACACCGAGGCTGCAATGACCTCCTGGGAGGCTTTTCGCCAGCGGCTACTCGCTACCTATGTGAGGATCGACCGTAAACAAACGGCTGAGATTGCGCTGCAGGCGAGGAACCAACGTCCGAATGAGAGCGTTGCCACGTACGTTGAAGACGTGGTCCGCATATTTTGGGGCGCTGATCCATCCATGCTCGAGGACAAGAAGTTGCGGCATTTGATGCGAGCGCCAAGCAAGAGGTTTTCGCCGGACTGATGAGAAGTCCTCCAGGAACAGATCCCCGCATTTTTTGAAGATGCCACCGCAATGGAGAGGGCGCTTCAACAAGGGGCACGGCAGTACAGCCGCCGAGAAGGTGTCGTCTCTGGTACGAACGTTCTGACAGCGCTGGAAGGCAACGTCGACGAACTTTTTTGAACTGGTCAGGAGGATTGTCAGGGAGGAGCTGCAGCAACCCTTGAAAAAATTATTTCTAAATTTCTGTTGATGCTTTGTTGCGTCCTCATTGATTCAACAGAAAATCAACAGAAACTCAAGGTTCATTGAGTTTACACATTGAGAACACAACGAAATTTTTTCTTGTGGTCTGCACAATAATTTTTCTAATGTGGAGTTCTTGTTGACTTTTTCTTGTATTCTCAGTTACTCGCGGTTGGTATTATTGTAGGCAAGTCATCAGCGAACGATATGATATTCAATCGACGTGCCTGTTGGATATGGAGAGCCAGGTGCAGTAAAACTTTATTACCCACTGTCCTCGATGTAAGAGCCAATTAGGCAGCAGAAGCATATTTTTGCGCAGTGCGAGAAAATTAAATGAGTGGCATTTTTCAAGCGAGTTCCATTTGGTATAGGTAGCCAGCTTTCATAATGCAACTCTCAACGCTTTCTTGTACCGGTACATATATCCAAGCTGAAAATATAGCGACAATACCATACGACATGCCTGATATCATAACGATTTCAACGAGACGTCTTCCATATCACAAAGATTACAACGATAATGAAATAACTTTTACGACATGTTGTCGACATCTTAAGGATTCAACGACATTTCGTATTCCTCAACATCGTGAAGGTCCAATATCACAAAGATTTCAACGACTTGTCGAATAAGTATAACGACATGTCTTTGATGATAAGGACTTCTACCAGATGTCGATACACTGCACGAATATAAAGGTCTGATATCATAAAGAGTCAAACAACATGCCGAAGAAGATCAACAACAGGTTTATGATATAAAAATTTCAGCGATGAGTTCTAGACCTTCTGCAGTATGTCTTAAGGTATTCTTACAACATGTTACATATCGCACAGATCATCCCGGCATGTCTTATGGTTTGTGCAACATCTCCCAGACAATATATGTGAATACCCGCGGTATACTAAGAAATAACATGAACAGGAGGTGACCTGCAAATGCATGTGAAAAAGCGTACACGTGATTCCGTGACTGGCGCCTCGGAGGCGTGGTGAAATCTCCTGCCTCCCCCCTACCCGAGGCTCGTAATTCCATGCAGTGAGCTTGGCAACTATTGCGCTCGCTTGACCGGCTGCGGCCATCGCGACCATCCGCCTCGCGGTCTACGGGGGCTGCGATATGCATTTGTATGCGTGCCGTACTCGTGGAGCTCGGCAGCAATGTCAGGCGTCGTGAAATTGCTGTACTCGCTCGCCAACGCGCCCCGACAGCGTACGCGTCGGCGGGGTGCTGGCGGAGTTGTGCTGGAAGAAAAGTAAACACGAGATGACGACGCAGGAGGTGTAGTTAAACAGATCAGAATTTAGAAAGCGCCGGGGGAGATAAAAAGTATGCAAGGGCAGGAAACGGTGAGAGACTTGGGGCGCGCGCACAGCGAGTGAGTACGGCAATTTCATGACGCCTGACGTTGTTGCCGAGCTTCACGAAAACGGCACGCATACCTACGTGTCTATTAATACATTCTTACTGGACCTAAATTTCACTTTGGGTGTTGTTGGAATGCTGTTATTAGTGCCTCGGAGGTTACTGTCCTTAGACGATTAAAAATCTACTGATGTAAGCATTCCGTGCTTTCGTATGTGCTTTTCTTGTATTTCAACAAGTGTCAGCACTACTCACAGATTATGCACCTGCAGGTGCTGCTGTTGACTGTGCTGGGTCGGCTGCCTTTCAGTCTAGTTTTAAAGGCTTTGGTAGGGCCTTCCCCTGGCCAACCAACACTGCACCTGCTGTACCCAAGTAGTGGCTGGCCTTTCGTTGGTGCTGCCGTACGCTTTCCCTTCAGAAATAGTCATTGCTCCATCCATGATCTGGCCTCTTGGACCACCCGTTCAGAAGCCAGCGCATTTGCTCGACGCATCGCTCAAGGCACTGCTACCATATCACTGCACCCACCGATTATGTACTTTCAGGTTAGTTATTGCATGTTGTGGAACTTCCCTAGTCATGATGTATCCCTGTTGCCTCTGGTTAAATTAAACATTTTCATGGAAGCAGTGCTGTGCATTTGTTGCATGTCATTGCTTGCAGATGGTCGATTGAAGAGAATCTGGGGCTGATGACTAAAGTTCATGAAGAGAAACTGAACTGACTTCGAAGCAAGTACCCACATGTAATCAAGCCAAGCAAACATTTAGGATCTTTCGATATTGTTTTGAACTTGCAATACAAACTGCTGTCGAACTACTTTCCTATTTTAAGTAAGCTTACAATTTCATCTACTTCAGATCATACTGGTATTAATCACACTATACGAAAAGTACATCTCGCAGTCTGTAAACTCTGACGGCACTTTTTTCGCTGTCTCTCATGACAGGAACTATTCTCTATGATTGGAGGATAGCCGAGGTAGCACCAATCTTTAAATCAGGGGACCGTACTTCACTATTAAATTTTCATATCAAGCACCATATGCAATGTCGGGGAACACTTCATCCACTCTCAAGTCGCTAATTATTTAGAAAATCCCAATATCACATTGAAATATCCGCACGGGTTTCACAAGGGTTAGTTGAGAAAGAGAACTTTCAGGATGTGTGCACGATAAACATTGATCCATTGACGCAGACTTACAAACTGCTGCAGTTTTTCTCGACTTCTAAAGCATTCAATCGCATTACACACCACCGACTACTTCTCAACCTTCATCCTAATGTCCTCACTTGAATGAAAGATTTTCATTCTTCTCGAATACTTCTAAAAAATATACACTTCTTTTGCTCGTGCTACTTTTGTTGTCCCCCCAGGCAGTTTGCTTGTCCCCGCACTTTTTTAATCTAGATTAATCATCTTTCATGTTGCATATTCTCCCATGTGGGTCTATTTACAGACGGTGTTGTAATTTATCATACAATTCTTTCAACAACGACAGTCAATGCATTTCGTCTGCTCAAACACAATTACTCATGGTGCTGCAAATGGCTTATGTCACGTATCTCTAAAACAAAGTGCATGACTTTAACAGCGGTAGGTCTGGAATTGTAAATACTTCATTAACAGTCTGATTACCTCTCGAGACAAAGGTGTTTTGGGTATGCCGGTAGTGGGGGGGGATTACAGGGTCGATATCGAAAGGTAGAGCGATTGGGAAAATAAGATGTTGGATTATTATTTTCATTTGTACTCTAAAACTCGCTTTATTTCTTATGTTTCACCCGCTGCAGTGGCTAGGGTTGTGTGATGTGGAGGCGAATGTCGGTTAGATACCGCTTAGGGTGGCCGCTTTTCAGATGGAGGCAACACGTGAAGACGACCGTGTGTCGAGATTTTGGGGCGCACAAAAAATACCCAGTTGGTCAAATAATAAGAACCCTTCCCTTACAGTACTTCCCATAGCCCAAGTGTAGCTTTGGCGTGTTACACCACCTTTTTTTCATGTCTATTCGAATGCTACTTGCTGCTGTTGCAGGTGATTTCTATAGCAACATAAAGGTGAAATTATATATAACAGCCATACAATATGTTTCCAAGAGCTTACTATAAAGGCCATATTGAAGTGTGTTTATTGGTCTATCTCATAGCAGTAGTGAAAGGTTCAATACTCGGGTACAAGTTAAGAACAGCAGTGGATCATGTAGTATAGTCCAGTGATTAACGTAATACCGTCCAGGCTGGTAAAAATATTATTTCAACGATGAAACGTAGGTCACTGGCGCAGTCAAAAAGCCGTTTAACGCTTTGGTGATTGTTCACAATAAGCATGTGCCATGGAAAACGAACCTATATATTGGGCATTACGCGGCGCAATGAGCTTGCATAGATATGGTGCAGATTGCCATACATAATGTTGATACTGTCGGGCGTCGCCTGAATGATGAGGGTGTCAAGCAGAAATCAAGATAGATAGATTGCGCTCAATTGTCAGTACTTTCGTCTTATCTCAGTCGACCACGTGTCCCATCTTCTTAGAGTGCTCTGCCAGTGCACTTGTTTTTGCAAGGCCCCTGTTCACTCCATTCCTACGCGGCGTTAATCTTCTGTGCAGATTGTCCGTTTCGCCAATGTACACTGATTTACATTCGCCGCACGGAATCTAATAAACAACACCTGGAAACTAAAAGAGTGAGAGGGGGTCTTTCACAATGACAATATAAGAACGCAGCTTGCTAGTGGGCATGTGCGGGATGTGCACACTGTGCTTCTTGGGCAAGTTGGTACAACATTTAACAAAACACCGCGACGCACGGGACAAAGGGAAGAAAAGACGACACAAACTCATGGTGCTGCAAATGGCTAATGTCACTTATATCTAAAACAAAGTGCATGACTTCGATGGTGGCAGGTCTCGAATTGTAAATACTTTCTTCATTAACAACAGCCGGTGTACCTTCGCTTGAGTCGTCTTTTCTTACCTTTGTCCCGTGCGTCGCGGTGTTTCGTTAAATAATTCCTAGCACGTTTTGGTGCACTCCTTGTGGCTCTCTAAAGCATTTTATTCGAAAAGAAGCGAGTAGGGCGACAAGCACGAATCCGCGTTGAGATAAGCAGGCAGAAGCATTTACGAGGACTACGTCAAAACTTGCATCAATTCTTATCGGTGAAGCTTTTGCATGCGTTTTCCCGAAACCGGCTGTGCACATCGCGCACGTGCCGACTAGCAAGCTGCGTTCTGACCTTGCCAGCGTGAAAGACCCCCTCTTACGCTCTAAGTTTCCAGGTGTTTTTAGATTCCGTGCGGCGAATGCAAATCAGCGTTCATTGGTGAAATGGTCAATCTGCACAGAACATTAACGCCGCACCAGAGCGAAGTGGAAAAGGGCCGTGCGAGAACGAGTGCACTGGCAGAGCATTGTGAGAGGATTGGATACTTGGTCGCACGGGACGAGGAGAAAGTACTGAAATCCGAGGGCAACCTTTCTTCTCGATTGCTGCTAGAGTCCGTCATCGTTCAGACGATGCCCTACACTATCAACTAGAACGCGCGACTACCTGCAACATATCTATGCGAACTCATCGCACCGCCTAATGGCCAATATATATCTTCGTTTTCACGGAACATGCTCATTGTGTACAAGGTACTCGTAGGGGTACTGAAACGTCAAACGGCATTTGTGACTTGGTCAGTGACCTACCTTGTTGCAACACTCATATAGTGTGTCATTCTAGGGAAGCGACATACCCGGGTGTCAACCCGCGTGCTATTTGAAAGGGAATGCATTTATGCGTGACATTGTCTTTTTTTTATGTAGTGCTCGGGTGAGAGCATGCTCGTGAGGCCCATTTTACGGAAACAAGCTTGCGCAACTACCGGCCCAAGCCTGAGTGAGGGCGTGCTAATGCGTTCTGTTGGCCCATTAGCCTTGATGGTTTAGCCCGTGCCATTTGTTCGGGCTTCAGCTTCATGGTATGCTCAACAAGCACCCTTGCAACGTTGTACATTAACCGTAGACCAGGGTGCACAGCTTTCCGTCATTGCCTACCTTGCACACCAGCCTCAGAGATTGGGCCATTTTTCTAAAATTGTTTGTGTGGGACTGGATACAGGCGTAAATATCAAGTAGCTACTTCAATTTTGTGCTCTAGTAATTGTGGATAGCTCCACGTCATTGTTGCCTCTTTTTCTTTTTTTTAGTTGCCACTTGGAACTTTGGGGACCGAGAGGGACAGGGGATGTGCCTGTAGGAAAGCTTCTCATGCGTAATAGGTAAATCAGCAATCATCAGCATGCTGTGCTACGTCAAGTAATAAATTGAAAGTATTTGTACAGACAGGTGTGGTATGTACAAGTGCTTAAAGATGCAGGTACCTCGGCCGTGGAGGACACCTTTGCACTTGACATTTGCAGTGGAATAAGTGTTGGCTAGAAAAACCGCTGCTGTTGTGTCTTCATGACGCAGTGGTTACGTTATCTCATTGGAGGAAGTGGTGCATGTTATAAATGTGTGGCTGTAAATGCCAACTGCGTATAGCTCCAAAGCCCCGCTTTGCCCAGGCAGCACAGGACTCTATGTCCTCAGTCAAACCGGCGTACTTTGGGCAGTGAATTTCTGTCCGACCTTTTTCTGGCAGACGGGTTCGGCCCGTGTCCAAATGTGGGCCTTTTGGCCGTATACGGGCGTACTCCCATGGCTGTTCCAACGGCCAGTGTCCATCGGCAAGTAGTTCGACTTACGTTCATACGGCCAGATACCAGCCGTAATGCTCCGGGCATTTCAAAGCCACCCGTTCGCGGCCGAAGTACGGTCACCGGAGGACAGCCGAGATGCTGTCGTCAGACTCCAGCCGGACTAAAGCTGCCGAAAGTTTGGCCATGCTACGGGCATCGGAGTTCAGCCACAGTACGTTAATTGTACTGAGGCCGGTGATCGACCACTGCATGCAGCGCAAGCAGATGACTCAGTCACGCTGTGCCATGGAGATAATATACTGACTCTAGAGGGAAAGCGCGCCGCTGAGTCAATGCATTGGAACCGTACGACACACAGTGGCAGACATGATACAACAATTTGAAGGTTGCCAGCTGAGCTTTTGCTTACTAAAAACGGCGAAAGCGATGGGTTGTAATCTGGCAACGTGCTACTGTGGCGTTTCCGCGTCCGGCTACCGAAGCATGCCGGGATTAATTGTAACATGACGGTATATTCTAGTTCGCTGTAATGACGGCCCGCTGGCGAGGTGGATTTTGTGTAGGTGGCGTCGATAGCATCGCGGTGTTTGTCTCCTGTGGGTAGGTAACCAACGTGTTTTCGGTTTAGCGTGTGACTTATATATACTGAGACTATATGAGCGAGATGTGGCAACGCTCACACAATACTTGCGCGCAAGCTCGAATGCGATGATCGCATGCGCGAGGACGCCAGGGAAACAGCTGATCCGTACCGGGGCGCACAGAAAAATTATTCTCCGTCATGATCTCAGTGCATTTTTGCGCTGTGCCGCTTTATTTTCCATTCTGTGACATTTTGCGAGTCGCTCAATGCTTTTCAAAAGAAGTGAAGTGAACTGTGGCTTTATCTGAATGTGAAACCTCTATTGACACACACACACACAGACACACACAAAAACGTCATCTCATGGGCCAACGCCGATATTGCCGATGAGTCGCGGCCCTTTGAAGCACAGGAACGAAAGAGCGCGGTCGAACGCAGGCCAATGGAGTGGCAGAATGCATGCCAAGGGAGTATGCGAAATACAGTCAGCGGCGTGTACCGTTTTCCTTTCTGTCTCTATTCTTCAAGTTCTAGCTGCTCTCCCCCCATTCAAAGGGAAAGCTTGCGGGATTGAATGGGGAGTATTGAATGGGAAGTAATTTGCCGACATAGCGCGCGAGGAGAGAACACTGACTTATTGTGACTGATTATAAAAGAAACCGCATTTCGTTACCTATTTTTTCATTCTACCTTCACGAACGTTTGCGCGAACGTTCAAAGCACGGAGACCTGTATAAAAGTCTAAGAATGAAACAACTGAAACGGAACGATTATAAAAGCTCCTTTTATTTCTCTTCCAACGGGAACGATCGCTGGCTGCCACTCCGTAGCCTGTAGTGAACTTGCGGCAGTCAAGTGCAGATCGGAATCGCTTTTGCGGCGTGAGTTTAGGGGCAATAGATAAGGTGCTTAACGTGAAGAAATGAATGACAGCCTCGCAAGCTCAAGGAAGGCACATGCTCAACGCGTGCATCCGAGTTGTACCAGTTGTACACGTTTTTCAAGCACGCAGATCTGAGCTGGAGACTGCACATACACACACACTGCGCAAGTCAGGCGCAAGGGCCACGCCACTTCCTGGCACACTTAAAGAAAATCGAAACCAAAACTGAACTACGCATTCACTTTTTGTTCGCTAATTAGAGCTTAATTTCACTAAAAGATTTTTATAGAGGTACTTTTAATTACTGAGGCAATTATTTGCAAGTATTTTGTTTCATTCCTTTGTTTTAGTTAAATAATCACGTAACAATTTTTAGAAAGCTGAACACAATTGCTCTGGCAACCATGGAAATTGTATCATGTCAGCGCCCACGCTCGCACGGTCTCGGAGCTCGCTTTACCCCCCTGCGCTGTGCAGAAAGCAGAAACCCAGCAATTATCAGCGTGAGTTGACAGCAACATTTATTTATTGAACGGTGCTCACAAATGACCATTAATTTAATTGCTGTGCCTCTTTACTGTCGGCTGCTGAAAATGGTCATTTGTTTGAGAGCTGGAAAAATTGTATTGTCCAGGACCCCATATGTTTTGGGGGGTAGTTTACCTGTAATAAACGGGGAAGAAGGGGAGGGGGGCGAAGGCGCATACTTTGGATAGCGTTGACAGAAGCCATTTAAGTGGAAACAATGGAGCAAACAATTCTGTAAACGACAAAAACAGACCCCGTAAGCGGAGAGGGAAAAACAAATGCAATAAATATTTAATCAGCTACATAAATATGCAGGGAGGCAGAAAGCCAGATAAGTGGGTGGAAATTCAAAAGCAACTTGAACGGGAAGGAATAGACGTGTACGCTTTAGCCGAGACTCACCTCCGGGACCTAGAAGCCCCACCTATCATAGACAATTATGTCTGGGAAGGTTGCAACAGGACCACAGGAATGAAGAAAGGGGGAGGTGTTGGCATGCTTATTAAACAAGGGGCCGACTGGCAGAGAGTGCATGAAAGTTGTAAAGAGCATCTATGGGTTAGAGGCACCATAGAGGGGAAAAATACATGGTTAGGAGTGGTGTATCTGTGGACCGGAAGTAGTGCTAAGGAAGAAAATGAGGAAATGGTAAACTGTTTGAGAAGAGATATAAACGAGTTCAAAGATTCGGGCGAAATAATCATAGTTGGAGATATGAATGCCCATATAGAAGGTTTGGATGGATACACAGACCACAACGGTTCTCTAGTGATAGATCTATGCCAGGAAAACCGGCTTGTAATAGAAAACACGGAAAGCAAGTGTGACGGACAAATAACGTGGGAAAGCGGTAACAGGCAGTCCAGCATAGACTACAGTTTAGTATCCGAGACAGTATACGGAAGGCTGCGGGAAATGAGGATAGATGAAAATGGAACAGACAGCTTAGGAAGCGACCACAAGCGGTTTAGCTTGCACTTTGGAGGCGCAACCCGGACAAATGCAGAAACAGGTACAATAGGAGGAAATAATTTGAATAATGAGCAGTTAAAGATCATCGCTGATTCATTGGAAGATGAAATCAATAAATACCCAGGCAAAAATTGGGATTACGATGAAATAATTGCGTTCATAAAGGGTAAGATTAATGAAGAAAAGGAACGAAACCGATGGAAAGGGAAGAGAAAGCCGAGAAGCTGGTGGAATAAGGAAATAAAAGAGGCTATCGACCAGCGAAGAAAGGCGTCGAGAGAACATAGAGAAGCAAAAAGAACTAGTATGGAACCGGAGGTAGTGAAGGAAAAGTGGGATGTCTACCGTGGGAAAAAACTAGAAGTGCAGAAAATGGTGCAAGCGAAGATCAAGCAGAAAAGCGAACAATGGATGGCAGAAATACGGAAGAAGGACAAAAGCGCATCCAAGAAGTTTTGGAACCATGTAAAATCACTAAGCTCAAAAAACGATAACCATCAAAAATTCCTGATTGATGAGGAGGGGGAACATTTAGAAGGAGAGCACGCGTTGGCGCATATTCATCGAGTGATTAGTGAGAAGTTTAGGATAATAGTGGTAGGGAAACCTGCACCGATAACATCAGCGCCACAAAAGACTGCGGAAAGGGAAATAAGTTTGAGCAACCTTGATTGGAAAAAAGCAGAGCAAAAGGTTTCCCCTCAGACAGCAGTGGGCCCGGACGGAATACCAATGCAACTGATAAACCTATTTGGACCTAAAAGGAAGGAATCGTTTATGAGGGCAATAGATAAGGTAATAGAAACCAAACAAGTACCAGAGGACTCGTTAGAAAGTAGGATGAATTTATATATAAAGGCAGAGGAGACAAAGCCAGTATTGAGTTCATACAGACCACTCACAGTAACGTCAGTGGTGTATAGATTCGTAATGCAGGCGATAAAATCAGAAATTCAAGCATGGATGGAAGAAAATGAAATACTTGGGGAACTGCAGAATGGATTTAGACAAGACAGGCGACTGGATGACAATCTGTTCGTGATAACGCAATGCATTGAAATTGCGAAAGCACAGAATAGACCACTATGGATTACGTTCTTGGACATTAAAGGGGCATATGACAACGTAAACAGAGAACGGCTGTGGAGAATGTTGAAACTCCAGGGATTAGATGACGTGTTAGTACAGTTCCTTATAGCAATCTATAAAGACAATAGAGTGCACCTTACTTGGGAAGGACAGAAATGCGCCCGGCAGGTCAACATCCATCGGGGACTGAAACAGGGATGCCCTTTGAGCCCAATACTGTTCATGCTTTACATGGCAGGGTTAGAAAAGAAACTGGAAGAAAGTCAAGTAGGGTTTAGCCTAACCCATATGCTGCAAGGCGAAGTGGTACAACAGCATATTCCGGGAATGTTATACGCAGACGACATTGTTCTTTTAGCTGATAACCAAACCGATATGCAGCGGCTAATAAATATTTGCGGCCAGGAAGCCACTGACCTCGGGTTAAATTTCGGTGCAGAAAAATCAGGAATAATGGTTTTCAATGACGCTACCACCGACGTAGTGTCTATCCAGCAAGGCGAATTACCTAGAGTCAAGGAATATAAATATTTGGGAGTGTGGATAAACGAAGGGGATAGCTACTTAAGTACTCACGAGGAGCAACTTAAGGTTAAGGGAAAGCGAAACGCAGCTATAATGAAGCATAGAGCTCTGTGGGGGTATAACAAATATGAAGTAGTAAGAGGAATGTGGAAAGGAGTAATGGTTCCGGGTCTCACGTTTGCGAATGCTGTACTCTGCTTAAAATCAGACGTTCTATCACGCCTTGAAGTAAACCAGAGAACGGTAGGACGTCTGGCCTTAGGCGCGCATGGAAAAACAACTAACGAAGCAGTTCAGGGAGATATGGGCTGGGCGTCGTTTGAAGTTAGAGAAGCTCAGAGTAAAATATGCTTTGAGATGAGGTTGAGGGCAATGGATCAACGAAGGTGGGCAGCTAAGGTTTTTAGGTACCTATACTTGAAAAGCGTGGACACGCAGTGGTTAAGAAAGACTAGAAGGCTAACGATGAAATACGGAAAGAACAGTGGGGAATCCAAAACAGCCAAGGTAACCAAAAAAGAGGCAAGGCAGATTGAAACGAATAAATGGAGGGAAAAAAATGGAAGCCAAAACGTCGTTAGAGATGTACAGGGCTGAGAAGATGAACATCAGAAAGGAAAATTTCTACGATAATTCCCAGGGCAGTGCTTTGCTTTTTGAGGCTAGAGCAGGTTGCCTGCGAACTAAGAGTTTTGTGGGGAAGTATTCAGAAAATGATGGGGTATGCGTGGTCTGCGGAAAAGAAACAGAAACTATGCGGCACATCGTGCTAGAATGTGAGGGTATCCATCCAAATCTACATGAAGGGAATATTGGGCTGTCAGAAGCCCTAGGATTTAAGGGTATCACAGAGGAAGTTAACTTCAAGGCTGTCGAGGGGACGAAAAGAAGATTAGAATGCTGGTGGACGAAAAGCAGAGAGGGGAATATTGACTAGGACAGTTACCACTTGTAACAGAAAAAAAAAGTATTTTGTGCCTAATAAGCTTTTTGTGCCTGCCCTAAGCAGCGCTAGTATTGAACCAAAAGTGTAAAACATAGGTATATTAGTCTTTTTTGGTAAGATGACATGTCATCACCCCGATACAAAGGGGAAACCAATAGAAATCATCATCATCATCATCATCATCATCGGGTTGAAATTCAGAAAGAAGAAAGTGTCGCTTTTAGCCGATTTCTTTTAGGACAATCTTCCTGAACACGTCCATGCTCTGACTAAATCAGCTATTTTTACAACAGTTGATCGGCCAGTTATGTTGTATATAAAACTGGCACGAATGCCTTAACGAAGCGCTTTGGTAGTGCACGAAACACTGAGGAACATTCATTATAGTTTCTTTCACAGAAAAATCATGTCTTTCATGTCACAGAATCATGTCACACAAAAATCATGACCATTTTTCTTGCAAATAAATTTTCTACTCGATCAACTTTTCTGATGGTCTTTCACGGGGCTGATTCTAGGAGAAATCGAACACGTACTTTCATTTTGACTCTATTTTGGATATTGTTTTATGAGTTACGTGCACACCACTTAATAGACCAAAAGAAACTAAGTTTCCTTTAATGTCCTACTACGTTAAAAAAATTCTAGACGCGTTGCGAATGACGACCAGCTTCTAGTGGCTGCAGTTGTATCCCTCTGTGATCACGCAAGGAAAGCATAAGACTAGAGTTTCATCATTTGTTAAAAACCAATACCATAGCAATGGTAGTACGCATACAGCAAACCTTGCATACTGCAACGAATAAAACAATAAATATTTCTTTGGTTGAGTTTGAATGCGTAAGGCTCTCAACCCGTCGAAGGCCAACTGAAGGCTGCGCAAGTTTATTTATTTATTTATTTATTTATTTATTTATTTACTTTATTTTTATTTATTATTTTTTTGATACCGGCTTCGCCTTTGCATGCATTACAGCATAGAGATACATAACACTAAGCATCAAATTTGAGACCAAATACCAAATAATACTACAAAGCGCGGGAAAAATTGTCATTATAAACAGCGGATGCAACCATACATGAAAGATAATTAGACTCCGGTATTGATCTCAGATAAAATTAACCGCGCAAGGCGTCCTCTTTAAAGGAAAGCTAATAATTTGCTTTAAGATTGCGGTCCCACTTTGGGATATGTAGAATGGCGCTTGGATATACTCTTCCCTGCGATTCCAGTTTTAGAATGATAGATATTACGAAAAGTTTCACTCCAGGTTTCGTCTGTGATCTTTTAATTCTTACCATTTAAATTTATTTTACTTTCTCTCATGCTAAGCTAACAGTGCCAATTACCTAATACGAATCGCACTGCCCTATCCCGTATCTTTTCGAGCGTATCAACCAGCTCTTCGGTGTAGGGATAACAACAAGCATATCCCTACTCCAACACTGAGCGCACATGAGTGAAATACGGTCATTCTTTTAAGTAAAATGAAGGTTCGCTGAAAGTTTGCTACAGAACGCCAAAAACATGAGCAGCCGTAACTTTTTTGCTGTGAACATGCATTTTTAACCTCTAACCTTTCGTTAAATAAACTCCCAGTTATTTATATTCCCGGCCGTTCTTAAAGCAGCCTAATTTACGGTATACGTATTCAATTGGAATTAGGGTATTCTTGAAAAGGTGACGTTAACGCACGTTTTAACATTCAACTGCTTTTATGAATTAGCACACCAGAATGTTATTAAATTCGAATCACGCTGCAGGTATACGGAATCCCATTCATTCGCTGCAGTTCTGTAAACTACAGAGTCATTCACGACAATTTTGAACAAACTTTGAGGCCAATAGTAATATCATTTATGTGTAACAGAAACAAAAGTGGGCCCGAAACTCAGCCTTGGGGAATTCCTGAGGTCACGGGAACATATCCGGATGAACAACCATTGAGAGCGACCTACTGCTGCCTTACAGACAGATACTGGGCTATCCATGCAACAACCGATCCATTCAGTTTATAGACAGCAATGTAATAACAAGAAGGTCATATGGAACACCGTAAAATGCTTTTTTTGTAGTGCAAGAACAAACAGTCAACTACTTCCCTTAAAGGCCCATAAGGTTTCTATTGACGATAAATGAGTGAATTCTTTCAGAAACACTATTTATTAGGCTGTGAACACAACTTCAACAGAGAAAAGCCCTGCTGTTGCAAGGAGCAAGAAATACAGCTATGGGATTATTCTTCCCTGTGGCCATTCAGGTGTGTCCTACTTTATGGAAAACTTCGCGAAGCCAGAGCCGCGCAGAGGCCAACCTTGTATGTTGTGCAAGTTATCTTGGACCGATTGCGGCTTTTTGCTCTTGAACAATATCTAACCGCACGTAGGGCGCTGCCGCTTGTGAGAAAAGGGGCGTGGCGTATGAAAACACATCTTCATTCTAAGAATAAAGGCCATATATTTTTATCTCCTGTATCCTACCAGCCCAATATCTTTCCTTGCTTAGCAAACAGGTTTGCTTGCTTCGCAAAAGGTTTACTTGCTCTACAAGAATTTTCCCTCTATCACAAAACAATGCGTCAATAAGTCAAAACTCAAGGGTGTACATGTAATACGCGGTAAGCTTCAATGAAGCTCGTGGCTGTAAATCAAACTTCGGGCTCGTTTTTTTGTGCTGAAGGGTGTGTATGTCCCAGCGGTCATAATTACATTCATATTCTTCAAAACATGTCCCTGCTAGCATTCGCCTTTGACAAGCTGGCCATGTCTGTAATGCTATCAATTTCTGCATCTTTTGAATGGGTAAACACAGCTGAAGCCTCATCAACATAATCTTCCACTATCTGTGTACTTGTCTACATTGTCAGGAATGTAATAAAAAGTTTTTAAACTTCTTCTGCCGTCAGATACCGAGCCATACAAAACAACATAAGTAGCCCAAAAATATTCGAATGCGCTGAAAGCCCGTAGGGAAATATGTTCCCATGTGGTAGATTTGATCCAAGCCTTACTCATAGTACATAAAAGCAAAAATGGGGCTCAAAAACACGCTACTGCGCAAGCTAAGACATCAGCTTATCATATCAATAGTATTTACTTACTTTACCTGCAGTGGATTACTCAGTAATCCTTATCTCGTTGCCTTTATGGTGCTCAATGCGCGCAAGTCAACATTGACAGAAAATTGCGGCTTATGATCACAATACCTGCCGCGGCAGCTAGTGAAATGAAGATAAAAGAACGATTTTTTCCTGTAGTGGTAGGCAGGCATCGCGCTAGATGTCGCCACAATACTGTGAGAGAATATGCTACCCAGCGGGCTATGAAGGAATTTGAATGAAGTCGGAATTAGCTTCCCTGCGGGCGTTTAAAGGTTAAATTTATCTATTGCTAGATTCAAATGGTGCGTGAAATCAACCAGCTACGTTGAGAAAAAAAACCTGACGAAATCCTTTTTTGTACGATTCTGGCGATTCATCATCATCATCATCATCATCATCACCACCAGCCTATCTACGCCCACTGCAGGGCAAAGGCCTCTCCCATTATTCTCCAATTATCTCGGTCCTGTGCCAACTGTGACCAATTTATCCCCGCACACTTGTTGATCTCATCTGCCCATCTAACTTTCTGCCGCCCCCTGCAACGCTTGCCTTCTCTAGGGATCCACTCTGTTGCCCTTAATGACCAGCGGTTATCTTGCCTTCGCATTACATGCCCTGCCCTCGTCCATTTCTTCTTCTTAAGTTCTACTAATATGTCTTTAACACCAGTTTGCTCCCTGACCCACTCCGCTCTCTTCTTGTCCCTTAATGTTACATCTATCATTTTCCGCTCCATGCCCCGCTGAGTCGTTCTCAATTTAAGTTGAACCCTCTTAGTGAGCCTCCAAGTTTCTGCCCCGTAGGTGATTAGGCGATTAGGCGATTAGGTTTAACTAAATGGGTCATATCCCAAGTGTACAGTCTACTCCTGGTAACCTATAATGTAGCTTAAAAACGGAAGTAACCTATAGAATGAAGGCTACAATTTATCTATTTTGATTTTTTGTTTATCGGAGTTTATTCCTAGGGTTACAAGCGTGAAGTAAGGCGGTTTTTAGGTTACATTAGTGATTTATAGATTACTTGAACAAAATTTGACACGTAACCCTTACATTGTATCCTATTAAACCCATCGTAACCTATAAGAAAAGCTTGTCGCGCCATCTATACCTGGGAAATCTCCGTTGCATAGGCGTCCAGTGGTCCGGTGGCCGCGTTTCCACGCCACTCGAGCCTTTCCAGCGTTGTGATTAACTATGCTGAAGCCAGGATTGCTATTAAAAGACTTGTTTTTCGGAGTACGTCGCGGAGGCAGCGGCGAGGCCGTTTGTGACTGGCAAGCGCTACACGGCCCGTTCTTCTACGACCATCAAGTCCTCAAATAGGAAGAATGCCCCGGGGCCAGTGGAAGCGAGCTTGGTGAGTGTATTCACGTAACGGTTGGCACGTTTTCATTGAATTATGTGTTTTCGCTGGAATTTTTGAAATGTAATAATTAAACTGACAGCATACGAGAGTGATCTTTGTTACCTGACCTGCTGTCTGGTTGTATACAGTAATACCTCGTTAACTCGAACTCGCGTATCTCGAAATATCGGCTAAGTTCCGCGGCACCGAACATTTTCCTATACGTCCCATGTATATTTTTCCCTTTATCTCGAAGTATTTTTGGGTCGGATTGCGGATAACTCGAAATCTTGACTGGGAGTGGAACGAAAATTCCGCCGCTGGACCATTTCACAAGATTCGCGCGATGCTGCCACGCCTGAAGTCCGTCGATTTTTTTTCTTATTTAGCCGCGCCTGCCATACGTCGATGCTTTCCGCGAACGCGAAGTGCGCGAAGTCTCAGCCCAGCGACATATCAACTTTGTCAAGCAACCCTGTGGCACGTCATGTGACACATGCGCTGAGCAGGGAGGCCCTCTGCCGACGCTTGGCGTACTTTGTCTCGTTCGCTTTGTGCAGTGCACATGATTTTCCCTGTTGTGTGATTTCCGTTCATCTGCGCAAACCGAGCGGTACGGATTTTTCGCTGACTGTGAGGAGCGGCAACTTAGCGTAAGTGCGGCAAGCATGGCGTCAAAGCAGTGCAAGTTACTAACGCTAGAAAAAAAAGTTGCCCTAATTAAGGAAGTGGAGAAAGGAGGCCGAACAAAATCGAGCATCGCGCAGGAATTGGGCATCTCTTTGTCTACGCTTTCTACGGTGCTGAAAAACAAGCAGAAGGTGCTGGATGGATTTCAGCAGAGCTTCTCCAGCCAGCGGAAGCGGGATAGAGGGTCGAAGTTCGCAGACGTTGAAGTGGCGTTGATGGTATGGCTGCGAAATGCCAGAGCGGCCAACCTTCCCGTCACCACATCAATAATGATGGAGAAGGAAGACGCTCTGGCCTTGCAAATGGGGCACACGGAGTGCACGCATAGCGCCATCGGCCACCTGCAGCTTCTGTCAAGAGGAGGAAACACTTGACCACTTCCTGTTGTCTTGCCGGCGGTTCTCTTCCCTCCGAAATCGTTACCTGGAGACTCCCCTCCGGCGCCTGGGTCTCGCCTTGTCGGTGCCTAATTTATTGTCATTTGGGGCAGTCGGGCTTGGTCGGTGCAACGGGGATGTTTTTCGCGCTCTTCACTTATTTATTGCCGAAACAGGTCGCTTGCCTTGTTAATCAATAGCTTCAACCCATTCTTAATCGTTTATTGAAATACCTGTTGGTACAGTAGTATTGAATGTCTTTTGGTTCCAAAATTGTTAGCATCACTGTACCCTATTTTCCCTTCGTTTGAAACTAATTACTAAGCTTATTTAGCAGTGAAATCACAATAAGACTTGGCCAATCCCCCAGAGTGGGTACGCGCCATTCTCGTTCCGGATCCAACCAACCAACCAACCAACCAACCAACTTCAGTTGCAGCAGAGGCTGGTTTGACCGCTTCAAAAAAAGGAACAGTGTGGTGTCCAAGTCAGTGCATGGCGAGAGCGGCACTGTCGACGCAGACACTGCAGACAATTGGCGCAGTAGCCGGCTCGCCGAGTTGCTGGAGAGTTACGCCGACAGCGACATTTTCAACCTTGACGAGGCAGCACTTTTTTATAAAATGTTGCCGAGCCGCACCTTCACACCGAAGGGTGGAGCGTGCTCGGGAGTGAAACAACGGAAGGACAGGGTCACTGTCCTTTTCGGGGCAAATGCCACAGGTGAAGAGAAGCTGCCGTTACTGATAATTGGCAAAGCTCTTAAGCCTAGGTGCTTTAGAAATGCACGACTGCCGAATGGCGTTATCTATCGCGCGAATAGAGCAGCGTGGATGACTGCTACTCTTTTCGAAGAGTACGTTCGCGCTATAGATAACAAGATGGCCAAGAAAAACAGAAAAGTCCTGTTCATTGTCGACAACTGCCCAGGCCACGGCAAAATAGAGAATTTGGAGGCAGTGGCAGTCGAGTTTCTGCCTGCAAATATGACGTCTGTGCTGCAGCAGATGGACCAAGGTGTCATCGAAGTGACCCGAGAAATCTGCCGAAAGAGCCTTCTCCACAGAATTTCGTTGCCTTATGAAAACGGCAAAGGCTACGAAATTGACCTGCTGGGAGCAGTACACCTTCTCAGCAGCGCTTGGCAGCAAGTTCGCGCAGCGGCTATCGCCAACTGCTTTGCGCACGCTGGCTTTTCACGTTCCGCCAGTTTGCCAGAAGCAGAGAGGGCAGAGACAGGTGACTTCACAGACTGTGAGGAACTTTGTCAAGAGATCATCAAGCTTACAGGTAACGGTGCCGCCGAAAATGACGTGAATTTTCTGGAGTACGCGCTGTGTGAGCAGGATGTGGCGGTGACCGGAGAAATGACGGACGCCGAAATCGTTCAAACGGCCACTAACGTAGGGGACGGCGGAGACGACCGCGATGACGAACCACCTCGAGAGGTGCCGACATCTTCTGAGACGAGAAATTTGCTGCGCTTGCTTGAAATAGGTCGAGTGCAGCGGCGGGGAAGATCGACTGATGAGATGCGTCAAGCAGCTGGAGGACGCCTTCCTAGGCCCGAGTACGACCGCAAAGCAGACGAGCATTATGCAGGTTTTCTCTGACAAATAAAATGGCAGTGCGGCAAAACACAGCCGGTTAAATTCTCTTGTATGTTATTTTTTCTCTTTTATACCTTCACGAGAAGGAAGATTAGAAACTGCCGCTGAAGAGCCGGTAAGTAGTAGCGATGTTTCTGAAGAGCGCTCATTTTTCCCGGCGATTAGCGCAACTTTGCTTATCTCGAAAATCCGTTTATCTCGAAATGTTCCCTGGTCTTTACGACTTCGAGTTAAGGAGGTATTACTGTATTTTCAGTTTTACCGCGACGGCTATTGAATGAAATCACGGGCTCGCTTCGTTGAGTCAGATTAGAGAGGACGATCGGGCAAGCAGGTTCATTGCAATTGATAAAGAAGCTCATGTCCCGCTTTTAGCGGCGTTATTAGTAGACCTTCAACGTGTGCACCTTCGTCATCTCTTGAGCGTTTTGTTTACACTCTTGGCTGGGCCATCGGGCGCACTCAACAAGTGACTGGCCCGTGTAATTGTCCAGTAGCTCCGGTTGAAATAATTGAATTTTCTTCCGCTAAGCACTTCTATTATCACACTTTTCTCTGTGCATTATCATTTTGTTTCAGCCGTCGCACACCGCTCGTTTTTCTCGCTTGATATCTCCGGAATTTTGTCTAGTTTATTCGTCTTGTATGAACCGATCCGGCTAAACACAAGTTGTGCATTGCCGAAAAGTCGTCCACTAAACGGTGGTAAAATTTTCTAACTCATTCTTCTCTAGCATATGCCGCTTTATTTCCGTCAAGTTTTTCTCTTCAGCGGGTGAATTTGGTGGTGGTCATTTTGAGATAGTGGGTCATTTTCGTCATGGTAAGGGGTTCATTCTTCTGATTTGCAAAATTCGGTCGTTAATTTATTCGTGTGGAATGCAGGGCCAATGGCTGTGACCGTGATCTCAGTGTAAAATAGTAAAGCTCCTTTAGGGGATGGTGGTATGCATGAGGCGGCATGCCGGCTGCTGGATAATTGTTTCTGTTGACATAGACATTGTGATGAATTTCGTGACAGGCTGGGCTGGCCAAGTTACTCTTAGACAGGGATATACGTGGGTGCTGCACTCATCGGTTCCTGGCTGTTCAAAAACTGTGCGTGCATGCGGACACCTATGCTATGACTTAGCAGCATTACTGTTTTTGTTGCAGACAGCAGTGTTCCTTGAGCTTACAACCAAGACTCTGCCGAGTATGATGCAAGTAGAAATGAAGTCTGATTTCAGTGGAAACAACGGTATGAAGATGCAAAAACTGGAACATACCTATTCAAATACTCTATGTAAATATGGCAACCAGGCCTGCACAGAAAAAAAAGTAGCTTTAAATGATTCACCTTTAAAAATGCCAGGTAGTGTTCTAGTGTTTTTGAAGTAGTGGTATAGTGTTTTATACTTCCTACATTATTTTGCGTCACGCTTAGCAACTGTTTCTACCAGTTTGTTACTGCATGTACATTATAAATTAACATAACGATGTCCTTGCATAGAGCTTTGTAGTGTTACGAATTAACCCGCCGCTGGGCTTCGTCCAATACTCCTCGGCTGTGCGGCGAAGCCTCGACTACGTGCGCCTTTAAGCACCCCCCCCCTTCTGTCGGTGACTCACACTTGCAGCCGACGGAAAACAAGCTGCGAGAGGCCTGGATCTCAGGCGCCTCGCTATCGGCATGAATTAAACCGGCGTCGTCAAACGAGGCAGGCTTCAACTTGCCGAAGGACACGGCAGCTGTTGCAGAGACCATCTCTCTCCCCTCTCTCGGACTCAGCGTGCGGCGCTACTACCGACCGCTTGCGAACTCTGGACAGAGTGTAGCGTGTGTCTGTGCAGTTCGTGTCGCGTGCAGAATCTAGAGGGAACGCTTGTTTTGACCGTCGGCACTTTTTGTTTAAATAAGAACCCCCAAGCCTGTAGTTAATTCCTGTTTTGGCAGTGAATCAATGCTCTCACTCTGCTCTAGTACTGCACTGTAACCTCGCCCGTCGGGGCATTATTCTTTGGCTTCGGCTCATATCTCGCTATGAAGTAAACAAGTTACGTTTGCGTTCGGGTTCTGGTCTTCTTCACGGCTGCAACATTGGCTGGCCGCTCGCTTCACCACGCTACCAAACGTATGTCGGAGGCGACGGAGCTTGGCTCGGGTCGGCCTTCCCAGATGCAGCAACTGGGTTTGTCAGCGGTGGGATGACAACGTCGCAACAGTATTTTTTCAGCCACTGCAGCTAGTCTGTTACATGGGTTGTTTTGCCGGGCTACAACAGGAATATTTCAAAAAAGAACTCTTTAATAAATCTCCACTTGTTACTGAGTACTCATGGTGGAATTTTCTCGTCGTCTTATCAAGTTTGTGATGTTCTGTTATTGTAAGTGTATACCAACTGGCCCAGCTGTCACCCCTTTTACATTTTAACCTAAATAACCCTTCCGACCATTACAGGTACAGAGATGTATCCACTCCCACAACACATCTTGATGGAAAAATTGTAAGTCTGCGGTTCCTTGTTACTAATAGCAGAGAATCAACCACTGACAAAAGCACTTTACTGAAATGAACGACTTTTCGGCTTCTACAGGTGGGTCTTGTTAAAAATAAAATTGTTAGTACCGGACGGGGGGGGGGGGGGGATACGACGTTCGCTGTGTTGCCTGCTGCACTATCAATGATTCCACATGAATGCGCGGAAGTGGTTGTTTTCCTCTTTTGCAAATGTAGGTGCGGAAACCCAGTTTTATCTCGTGGCCCAAATTTTTGCCTGCTCTGGGTGAGTATGCAGAAACTTTGGGCGCGACAAACTGGAACACGGCACGGTAATAATTCGGGAGGGTTGGCCGCTTATAACTACAGTAGCTTCGCTTGTTGTTAACTATGCTGCAAATATAATCTGTGTAATAATGAATAAAGGGCAGTGAAATTACTCGAGATCACGTAAATTACTGTACTTCTGGTGTGGCCCCGCCTTTCATTCCATTCTCTGTTTGTAAATTTATTTCCATGCAATGTAATTATAGTGCTTTACATGCCCGTGGTTTGGTCGTTGCGTTTATGGTGGCACTTGGATTTTGTTCTTTTTCTGATATTTTGTGTAAATGGCTTTGCAAAGTGGGGAAATTCAAGTGACTGCCCCTCACATATATACCTCCCTCTACGGCAGCAGGGAACAAGTTATTCAGATGACCTCTGGAAATCTTCAGTGTGCCCTGATTTCGTGCCTGCTTGTGTACTACATAAAATGCTAAAGTATCTGTTTGCATTTTCCCAAGTGCTTCTTTTTATGCAGCAAATTATATGCCAGGGAACTTTTGTCGAAAAGACAGATTGCAATTTGCCTAAAAACGTGTTATTGCTGCAGCAAAAAAATAGCTTAGTGTGGGAATGTACAACTCAGATGTAATTGTAATGACAAACCTAAGAACAAAGTGTAAGATGGATTCGTAATGACGAATGACTTCAGTGTGTAAAATTACAGACTCTGGGTGACACGGAAAATGCAGAGAAAATAGCCCTAAATACTCCTTTGTATGAAACAGTGATTTTATAATAAATGTTGTTTCTACTTCTCCCGGCATTCCGTTTTGTTCTGTGCAGAACAATGACAATAACTCTGGACTACGGCAGTACACGTTTGAGAAGCATATCATAAATTTATCTCAAATTCTAACTCGTTCACAAATTGTTCAATGACAGTATCCGAACAATCTGAAATTTTGGAATACTTTGCCTACATCCGCGGGAATATTTAGGTGAAAAATTTATAATCTTTGTCAGGGTTTGTAAAGTACATCACGCAGCGTTTAATAAACAGGTATAATAAGGATATATGACTAGGGAGAATTCTGCCTTGAAATATACATCAGTATAGGAAAAAGCATAATGCTCGTTAAAGGAAAATAATATATTATGGTTCCTCGCAGCTTTGGTGCTTTTTAAGGAGTAATCCTCAGGTGTTATTCCTTATATACGGGCACTATGTATGTCCTAAAATACACATGCCAATCTTCTGAAAATGTCCTCCTGTTATGCGTCCAAACCAATGTGCACGTATTGCACGACCTTTTTGATCATGATGATCATGATGACCCAAGTTGCCCCACAAGAATATTTGGCTTAAGGCTCCGTTATCACAGCTTCGGCGTCCATTTGAAGTAACCTATCAAGCGCATCTCATCTGGCGTATTTAATAAAATGTGGTTTCACTCAAGCTTAACTTCATGCCCGCAATTTACTATAAGAGCTCTCATGCATGTCATGCTCTTTTCTTAAGCGCCACAAAGCTGATGCCAACATAAACTTTAGTCATGCCTATTCATATTCCCCAAGCCTTGCCAATATTCTCGAAGATTTTTGAGTGACAACTTGGGTAATGACTGTCGAGCATGTCATCCCATGCATATACATATGGAGGTATGTAGGTATACTAAGAGAATATTTTCAAGCTTTATGGCACTGCAGTTTTAGTAATTATAAAAATAACTTTTATGTTAGTATATTCTTATTGCAATGCTTGAACAGCCGCAATAGTGGCCGACAGTTCATTGAAGGGACGTACAAAAGAGACTCGAGGCTTTCCGAGTTCAGACTGCGCAATGAAGGGTGTTGTTGCACGTATCGTCTTTCATTGACGCGCTGTGCGTTTACCGCGCCCGAAAAGCGCCGTCGGAGGCTCGCCACAACGACGTCGGCGGAAACGCGCTGGTATGTGCAGCATAATAGCTTCCAGGTGTGTGGCCTTGCATGGCGGTAGAAGTCACGTATATAAATGTATCAATGCTGAAAGCTGCAAATTCACCTATAACTCTGTAAGACTTACATGTATACGGTATATAAAAAGTTACTAAGATATAGGTTACTTTGTACCTTATAAATTATAGGTTACAAAAATTTGAAAATGTGCACCTCTAATAAGGGTTACACAGCTTAGAGTGTAGCTAAGCTAACCTTCAAACACCGCAACTAAACTAACATCCACGCTTCGTCATTGACAAAGCTCTGTTGTTATCGCAAATTTAAAATGACACTTGTTTTTAAATAGGCAGTCATTAAATCCGAAAAAGTAACATTGTGCAGAGCACGAAGGAGAGCCTCTAAATGCACGAGCTGAGCCTCTTCTACGTTTCTCAACAACAAAATAGTTCGACATTGTTTTTCGCAGTAATTTTGTAAGAAGAATACCACAAAACGTGCGCTTTTGCGAGCCCTTGCCTTTATTTGGTGAAGAGTCTTTGATATGGCACCGATTGAGCTCCTGCTTGGTGGCGGCTTCGGTTGACGCCCTTGAAAGCCTAGATATTTTCGGTGAACCACGGCCATCTCGAGTCAGCCATCTCTGCCGGGTCGATGTCTACAATGCTCACCATTTCTTGAGTGGGTGAATAGCGAGCTCGAGCTGATGCGTCGGTGAAGCCGGCGGGCCAGGCGGGGTAGCGGCTATGACTGGCGCCAAAACACATGCCGATGTTCGGCTGTACACCACTTGCCAAAAGAATGACGTATAACCTGATACCTTACGTCGACTGGTCGCGTCCTGAACACCGGTTGCCAAATATACTGCGGCCGTTCGCTTGCAGTAACTCGGCCGAGAACCGCTAACCGAATGAAAAACGTGCATTCTGTGGCTGTACGTCGGCCGGTCTCCTTCATAACACCGTTTTCCCGAAGAAAATGAATATTCTGCCGCCGGACGCGCGGTTCACCGTTGAAACAGCGAACGCGCGGCAGCCGCGCTACGGCCGGTATCCTTTCGATCTCCAACTGCGACAAGGATACAAATATTCTGTGGCCGGTCCCTTCCCGTTCTTCGGGTGAACACCACTTTCCAAAGGAAAAACGGATGTCCAAAGGTCGTAGTTCGGCCGTTGTTCTTCTGAACATCGGCAGCCGAAAGTGAACTGAATATCTGGCAGCCGGGTACCTGCCATGGCGTGTTTGAACATGGGCGGCCGGAGAAATGCCGAAGCTCTGGTTGCCGAATGTTGCCTGTTAAACGTATGATCAGTGGCTGCCAGAACATGGTTGCTGGCAGCCATGACAGAAAGCGGCCATAGATGGGCCGGTCTTGGGACACACTTTCTGTGCCGCCTATTTGGTTTGTCTTGTGACTTTTGTTTTCATTTTTTGTGCCACTACACAATCTCTTAGAGCAAGGATAATGGTCCTTCAATTGAGCTCTCGTGTTTAACTATTGATAGCATGGTTTAGAAATGGTAGCTATTTTCAATAAACAAGTGCTTTCACCGCAGCAGAACTCAGCACAAAAACCTTTCAACTAAACATGATCAAAAACATAGCTAGCCCTCGTAAAAACCTTAAAAATTATAATACGACATTCAGTTGAATCTCAACTACAATCGACGGAATATCAACAAAAGCTCAGTGAGCATTCGTAAAAACCTCCGCAGAATGTGCTATGAAATCTAGTTGAATCTTAGCAGGAAGACAACCGGAATTCTACGTAAGAAACTAAACGGAAGATCAATGAAACCACGGTGGCCACTTTTCCTGAAAAACTCAACAAATCCTCAACAGAATCACAACAGAAATTCTTTGGACACTCAACAATGTTTGTTGAGTCGATTGAACAAAATTTCGTATGAAACTGAACAAACATTTTTGTAAGGGAATGCTTCATGGTGAGGTGCCACGGCCTTCCTGTTTCTTTTAGTGAGCCTCGTTAGGGACAAAATAAGGAGGGTCTTGCGGGTGCCCGAGCCAGCTGGCGAGTGTGCACGGTCAGAGCTGCCCACATCTACGTATGCGGATACCCTGCGTCAGTCCCGCTACTGTCCTCCGCCTACTGTCACCACTGTTGAACCGCAATTGACCACCGTAAACTTCATTCCGCGTCCCGCCGCGCGACGTCCCGTCGTGCTGTACTCAGAAGAGAGAAACTCCCGGAAAAGTGATATCAGGCGCACCCCTGACCGCACACCCCTTTTCTTCCACTGCGGGGAGGCTGCTCAGTGTGTATCGCGCGTGCCCATCCTGCCGGGCCGGTTTTCGTGGAATCGCACGCAATCCGCCGCGTCCACGAAACGGAGAGCGGCCGCCTGAGATTGCAAGATACCGCGCCGAACGTCACAACATGTTCCCCCACCGACGCTCTGACTCCCGTTCGGCGTCTCCGAACCGACACCACTCCTTCAGCCGTCGCTTCGCACCCAACTCCACCAAACAAATATCGCTCAGCCCTGAAAGCCGGTGAAACTGAAGTCAGCGACCCCTGGAGCTGAGGCCGCTGACGACGAATCGCTCGAAGATCCTCCATTGCGACGACCACGACGGGAACGACCGGATACCAACGACGAGGCGCCCAGTGACAACAAAATCAGCACCACCCAACGGGCTTCCTGCGACCTACTTGTACGAATCGACGACTTTACGACGACTGAATTGGCCAACACGGGTGTAGATTACTCCGTTATCACCAAGGCTCTAGCGATTTCACTTAGGAAAGTAATCACCACCTGGACAGGCCTACAAAGTTACACAGCTGGGAGTCATAATTACACCTGCCGGTATAGGTGCATGCGCGAGTCGAGGTCCGCGGCTTCACATACATCGGTACCTTCTTAGTACTTCCCGATTGTTCAAGGGATTTTATACTTGGCATGGACTTTCTCAATTCGTATGGGGCCGTTATTGACTTACCGAAGTCCACAATCACCTTCTCCACAAAGAAAGCTATAGCCGGAAGCATTACCGACCGACATGGCACGACCCTTAGCATTGTCGACGACAACGTAAGCTTCCTGCCCGCGCAAGCGTATTTGTCGACGTTAGAAGTGACGCATTCGTGGACTACGAAGGTACAGCCGAAGGGAATATCCGGTTGCTACTGTACAAGGGTATCTGTATATCATGAGGTTGTGTACACCTGCAAAATGGGTGCACACCCGTCTTGCTTACCAACTTCACCAATCAGCGTCGCCGTCTCGCGAAAGGTACCTCCGTTCCATTCATCGAGGAAATCGGCAAAGTGACTAATCCAATCACTTTGGGGACAACTGCGGATGCGTCGCAGACAGCTGACATACACATACCTGTGGAAATGAACCTGAAACTCTTGACCACAGAGAAGGATGCTTTAATACGCCTTGTGCGCGAATTCTCCGACTGCTTTGCCATGACATCTAAAGTGCGCCGTACGCCGGTCGCGAACCACCGAATAATTACGAATGAATCCGCCAGACCTGTGCGGCAGAACCCGTACACGGTGTCCCCAAAGGAGCGCGAGGCAATCAAGAAGCAAGTGGAAGAGATGCTTGCAGATGATGTTATCCAACCTTCGAAAAGCGCATGGGCCTCACCTGTCGTGCTAGTAAGGAAAAAAGGCAACAGCCTTCGTTTCTGCGTCGATAACCGCAGATTAAACAGTGTTACGAAGCGAGGCGTCTATCCCTGCCAGAATTGGTGACACATTATACCGCCTGCGTGATGCTAAATTATTTTCTTCATTGGACCTTAAATCTGGCCATTCGCAAATCGAAGTCGACGAGCGAGATCGCGAAAAGACGGCGGTCGTGACACCGGACGGCCTGTACCAATTCAAGGTCCTTCCCTTCGGCCTATGCTCTGCGCCAGGTATGTTCCAGCGCATGATGGACACTGTTCCGGCTTGACTTAAATGGCAGACGTGCTGGTGCATTTAAATGACGTGGTTGTGTTTTCTAGCACCTTCGCAGTACATTTTCCCCGCCTGAAACGTGTCCTCGAAGTCATTCGTGCAGTCACAGTTAACTATCAAACCGAAGAAATGTCACGTGGGTTTACAAGAACTTAAATTTCTGGGTCATGTAGTGAGTGGTAATTGGGTTCGACCAGACCCCGAAAAAAGGACTGCTGTAGCCTCGTTTCCTCGACCCAGTAATAAGAAAGCTGTCAGACGCTTCTTGGGACTTTGCGCAAACTACAGACGTTTTGTGGAAGGCTTTTCTCACATGGCGGAACCCCTCACGCGACTTATAAGAGATAGCGTAGCCTTCGAATGGGGTGAAGAAAAGCAATATGCGTTTGACGCCCTCCGTGAGCCCTTTCGAACTGCACCCGTACTGGCCCACTTCAAAGGCGCTTCGGACACCGAAATTGGTACTGACGCCAGCAACGTTGGCAATGGTGCCATCCTTGTATAGTGGCAGAACGGTGTAGACAAAGTAAGAGCATACGCTATCCCCGCTCTCTCCAAAGCGGAAAGGAACTATTCCGCGACAGAGAAAGAAAGCCTAGCAGTCGTGTAGGCTATCAGCAAATTCAGCCGTTACGTGTACGGTAGGCGGTTCCGTGCTATTAGCGACCACCATTCCCTCTGCTGGCTCGCAAACCTCAAGTACCCGTCCGGACGGCTTGCTGGATGGAGCTTACGGCTTGCAGAGTACGACATCACGGTCATATAAAAATCGGGTAGGGAACACTGTGACGCTGATTGCTTGTCCCGATCACCGGTTCCGGCGGGATCGTCCGACGCCCGCGAGGAGTATCCGTTCATCGGAGTCGTTGCTAATCATCCAGCAGCAGCATACGCAGCCAACAGACGTTTCGCTTGGGATCGCTAAAACGTCTATATGGTGTGACGATATCCCATCTGGCTGACCACATTACCAGCAACGCCTTTGTAACATCACGCGCTTCACGTCAGGCCCACCCGCTATGTCACCTTGGACGGCGGTACGTACATTACAGCCACATAAAGCCCCCTAGCCTAGCGTTGCTACTTCTAGCCAAACCAACGCAGTTACGGCTTCGGCCCGGCTCCAACTCCATCACCATGGTCTCGCCGCTAGACCCCAAAACTACCATGGACTTCGATTCCAACATCGGCAGAGCCTTCCCAGCTACCGGACCATGGCAGCAAATACTACGAAACCGCAACGCCCGCAAGCTGCCGTCAACAACCCCGGCCGCCGAACATCGGACTTCCCCGCGTAGTGTCTCACGACCACAGCTCCCGGACTCCGACTACAAGATAATCTACAGACCAGAAGCCGGTTTCCGCGTAGCTTCTTGGACCGCTCACGAAGTTTCCCAGGGCATCCGGAAGGCAAACAAGATACCGGAAGCTGCATTCACGCTCTTGTCACTCTCCAAACCCAAGCTGGCCAAAACGTAATCATTGCGAGCACCCTCGACGAAGCCTACGCCCTTGCACTGAACGAGATTACCTCTATACAACTTGGAGCAACATAACAAGAAGTAGTGCCCTACCTTAAACCACTAGCCGGCACGTCTCGAGGGGTAATAACGGGGCTCGATCCCAACACCACCAACCAGCAGCTCCCCGTACATCCTATCAGAAAATGGCCCACTATACTGCACGCCCGAATGCTCGGAACCTCCACATCATCTCTAATTACCTTTGAGGGCGTTCACTTCCCATTCTACCTCAAGGCGTATGGCCCATTAACTCATTGTCGCTCTTACCGCCAGAACATACAGTGCTGTACACTCCGCGGTGAATTTGGACTTTGACGAGATGTCTGTCCCAATCCCGACGCCGCCATCTGCCAGCGATGCCACGTGCCTGACCCTCAACCAGACCATGACTGTAAACCCATGTGTCAACTCTGCAGACTAGATCGCCTAACGGCCAACAGAGAGTGCAAAAAAAAACTACGACTGCCGCCACCCACCGCCCACCTACGGCACAGATTCCCAAACCAAAACAGCCATCGACCTGCACCTAATTACAACACCAGCCAGCACCAAAGGCAGACCGCCAACCAAACGAACACCACTCACCAAGTAAACTGGTGAGCCATTGTGCACCACCACTCAGTGCTCGAACATTTTACCCCCTCACTACGCCCGCTTTGCCTGCCACACCCCCTATCACACCACCCCCCGACACACTCACCCAGACTGTTCAATCAGAAAATGCACTGTGAAGCAACAGCTCGAACAGACAGCACAACGCACCGCAACACTTAAAATATCGCATCGAATTGCTCCTCGCTCAAATGGAACAAATAACTCGGCAGATATCACTGAGCACCCCAACCCCACCAGCCGAGAGAAACACAGAAACAGTATCCTTGCCCACAGGCGCCTCATTCGCCAGCAGAAACTTAGAGCCCTTCCGCCATCCCACACGCTGCTGCACCTGCATCAATCGATCTCAGCCACTTAGAGCACCTCATACGCAGCATTGGAGAACGAATTGACGAACACCTAATAACTTGAATCAAAGGCTACACTTGCTGGAGGAAAGCAAGTAAGCCAAAAAAGCACGCAAGAAGCCCATTGACCTCCCCAACTGTGCGAAACGTCATCGACCCTTTAATCCGACCATGACATGTAACAGTAAAGCCAAACGCCCATCCACGCTCACCCTGTGGCAATGGAACTTTCCGTCCTACCGCAACGAGCAGCCTACACTTCCCCACTACGTGCAACAGTACAAACCCGAAGTCATCGCATTGCAAGAAACAAACTCTGACACTCTTACTCTGCGCGGCTACAACACACATGTTACTGGCCTTGGCTGCCGTACCGATATTCTGATACAGTCATCCCAAACGGCTCAATCCCACACTTTGCCAACTGAGATCGACTATGCATTTGTAGAAATCATTCCACGCAAGAAACATCAAGCCAGTCTATTCGTGATCTAACATATAAAGCCACCCAAAAAGTATCCTTACCGCATGGACAAACTCCTTAACGCCATGCGGCAGCGCACGCGCGGACAAAAATTAATCGTCCTTGGCGACTTCAATGCCCACCATACGGCGTGGGGATACCTCAAAGACACCAAGAAAGGCAAAACAATATATGACGCAACACTTCAGAACCTTCTGCATTTGTGCAACATTCCAGATCTTCTGACAAGAATTGGCAACACCAACTACCGAGACACCACCCCTGACCTCACCTACACATACCTATATTATCAAGTGTGCCACGTGGACGTGACTTGACGAAACACTCGGAAACGATCACCATATTATACAACAGGAAATTGCGCACGCTGAGACACCCAAATCAACGCATCGGCACCGCCAGACTCACTAATTGGAAAGACTTTCGAGACGACACCCCTGCGGACTCCATCACTAACCTAGATGGCTGGGTGCCACGGTTACTTGACACGGTCAAGAACCACAAGAAAGAAATTGCCCTAACCCAAGAAACTCCACCACTGACGCACACCTGCTCTATTTTTGGGATGCCATACAAGGCCTGCTTCGAAGGGGAAAATGAACAAAACAAATAAGAAACTTTGCATGCGCATCGCTCAAATCACAGCAGAGGCAGACGCGCACGCTAAACAACTTAGCCAACAAAACTGAACTGAGTTCTGCAACCAACTTCAAGGCACGCTCGGCACCCGCTGCAACTGACACTTACTCCGAACCTTATTAGGCAGCAAGGAATAAAATCCACCACACAACACCATCTGAAGCGCCTCATACATAATTACCGTGTAACAGAATTTGATTTATTGTGAGAGCAACTGTTTCAAGCACCCATCCCGGCTACTACTTTGACACTTCCATCATACACGGGAAAACACAATCCAGACACGGACTCACCTTTTACCATGGCGGAAATCGAAGCAGCCGTTCACCAATTAACCCGCAACACAGCAGCAGGAAACGACCGGATACCCAACAAGCTCCTCCGCAACCTTGATTACGTTGTTTTTAAAACATCTGGAATTTTTCAACTCCCATTTCGAGGCTGGAACCCTCCTCCCACAATGGAAGCACGCCGAGATCACCCTCATACCGAAGCCCAACAAACCGCTCATAGGAAAGAACCTCCGCCCCTTCTCTCTTACTTCCTGCGTCGGAAAACTGTTTGAGCACATGGTGCACAACAGGCTATCACCCCTTATCGAAGAGAACGGGTACTTCCCACATACAATGTACTGCTTTTGCCGGCACTTATCGGCACAAGACAACCTACTTCCCATTAAAGACGACGTTCTGGATACTTTGAACAATGAGAGCGAAAAATCAATACTAGCGCTAGACGGCAAAATGGGCATTTGATAACGTAACCAACCATGCTATCTTTCAAGGTCTTGCCTCTACAAGCTGCGACAAACGTACATTTTCCTACATTGCTTTCTGAGCATTCGCACGGCAACGATAGGCATTCTTTCCGACCCATTCCAAATGGCGCCAAAGGGAACCCCACAAGGATCCGTCGTTTCACCATTATTGTTCAGCGTAGCTATGAAAGATCTGCCGCCGCTCCTCGCAGCAATCCCCAATTTACGCCATGCACCTTACGCTGACGACGTCACCTTGTGGGTGCCCACCGGCTGCACCGGCGCCCAACAAGACGCACTTGAGGAAGCGATGCACGTCACTCAAACATACCATCGAGCTCGTGAAATGGACTGCGCCCTAGAAAAATCCGCCCACCTCACGCTCTGTGCACGTACTTACAAAAAACTAACTAACGCTCGCAGCACACCACGGTCGCTGCGGGGAACCACAGCCCCGCTTATTGGCAATCGGAAGCAGCAAGCCTACGTTGAAAACGCTCTCCCCCTCGTGGTACTACCACAATGCAACACCTATCTTCCACGGACGTGTATACGGGCGGCGCTGCATGTAACGAAGGCCACGCGCTCGCAGTGTCGCGTTTCAATCCGTGAGCAGTGTGCATCGACCTTCACCACAAGCACCTGGGACAAAATTCTTCCCTACGCCACCTTCGCTTAAAATACGGCTGTGCAGGAAACTACTCGCTTTCCTGTATGGTCGCGAGGTCACTATGACGCTAGACGCAATGCTGCCTGTGGACAACGGTGAAATAACGGACGAAAATATCGAAAACTTGACGCAGAGAGCTGAAGAGGCTCGCCAGCTGGCCCGCTTTAGAATCCTCATACAGGAAAAAATCGATACCCGACGGTACAATATCGGACGTCGCGATGTAGAGTACCGACCCGGCGATCTCGTATGAGTATAGACACCCGTTGGCCGTCGCGGACTTTCAGAGAAGCTACTGCGGCGTTATTTCGGGCCCTACACGGTTCTATCGCGTCTATCGGAAGTTAGTTAGCCACGTCGTAGTTCCAGAAGGAACCGCGTTTTGCTCTCCAAGGCGCCAACATCGCCTACAATTTGTACACGTGGTAAGCCTGAAACCGTATCACACCCGGTGACAAGGCAATGACTGTTCGTACGCTGTTACCTCCCCGCCGCATGCTGACGTCGGAACCAAGTAGTTAAGATTATCTTCTTGTTTCTCAACCAGTGGCATCGGGTCGATGGCATCCAGGATGGGGGGGGGGGGTAATGCCATGGCTGGCAATGAGTTTAAAATTTCAGGCATTAACCAACCGCTCTTGTTTCTCCAAATACCCAACTGGGGGGATAGCAGCTGATAACTTGTGGATACGAAGACGACGAAACGAAGAAAGGGAGCCGGAGAAGGAGCGAAGACGAGCTAGAGATTTCGGCCAAGGCAAGACGTACGCAGCTCGCTTGTTGGCACAAGTTCGCCTGTGTAAATAAACAATTCTGATAGTAGTTTTGTTTATATCGTGACAATATAATCATGGCGGTAATCTTTCTAAATTATGAAACGGCATGAACTTGACAGGAAGGGGAAAGACAACATGAGCGCTGACGAGCAGAGGAACGTTTCCGCTTGTATCGTCATGTTCCAATATTGTGAACTTATACCATCTGCTGCAGCGCTCGACGCTTACGTAATAAACACGAAGAATGTAAAGTGAATAAAGATACACAAGATATAGTAGTGCGTGTGTTGTGGCATGACCCTCGCCCTCGGTATCCGGCGATCCGAAATTAGGCGAGCGTTTCGCTCTGACGACTTACGTCGTCTACCGTCCCCGACCGCTCAAAAGGGATTGTTCAATGACGATAACAGCAGCGCCCACAAGGTCATGAGTTATGACAAAATCGCAATTAGCTCCGACGCCAACACACCTACTCACAATCCTCACACATCAATTGAGTATTGAGACGCTTCAGTATTGCCGTGTCCGAGTGTGGAACAAATCGACGAATGAAAGTTTTGGTAATCACATACACAAGCTGTACCTTCACTCTTTACCTTTGTTTTCGACTTCAACGAGCAGATGATTACTCGGTGGACGTATTTTTATGTACAAGTTAGGCAGTTCACAAAGGATGAAAGGTGTCGTTGGAAGAGTGCGGTATACGATAATGCCCTCTGATTTTAGTTTGTTCCAGTTTCGGCAGGCTACCTGTCTCATATGGTGATGTTTTGAAAGAATTTATTCGCGGGCGTGGATTAATCGATAAGCCCGTCGCCGCACTGCCCACGGAGGATATATCTAGCAGCTGTTGATATTTGCCAACACTCACCTCTGCACTAGATGTCCAATCAATACATTCTTTTTCGTATGCTCATCCGCGGGTATAATTTTGCATTATCCACTGTACTTCTTCCGCATATTTTTGTGAAATTTACTCTACATTGCTTGTCAGGGTACTGATCAGTATACGAGGTAATGATATTGGCAAGCGTAACTAGGCGTGCTGTCAGGTATGAAGGTTGCGCTACATATATTATCTCACAAAAACAGAGTTACATCGTAGTGTATAGATGTACCATGACCTTCTGAGGAAACGGTGCTTACGGAGACACTCTTAGTAAATTTCAGGGCAGTGACATTAAACTCGGCTACATGTATATGCGGGCTTCGCGACGCTGGTCTGCGACGGACACCTAGGCGCTCGTACGGACATGTACCACGTGAAGATCATGACAGAAACGTTCACACTCTCGCAAATTCACGCCATTTGCAAACAAAGTGACTGCTCCACATAAATATCTACTTCGAATGCGTACGAACGGTACAATTCAGTTATGAACGTGCCCCTAAAGCAGCGGCGGCAGTTGGGAGCGGTAAGAGGAGTCCCGCGGCTGCATTCGAAACGGGCCGCTATTAGGAAATTAGTGGCGCCCCTAAAGGCAGCGCCCGAAGCGTATAGTAACAGTGAGTAATGAGTTACTTCTACACGCCATGTGCGGTTATGTGCAAGAAGGCCGTGTCTAGAGTGCCGTCTGACGGTATTATAAGCCCTCCACTATATCGAAGTCTACCGGCGTTTTGTGGCAAAATTGCCGCGTCTGGCAGTACATCGCTCTAGCATAACGTAAAGCTAGGCAACCTAACCTAAACATGACAGAAGATAACCTAATGCATACAAAGAAATCATTTTAAACCCCAAAACTAACCTAAGGCATAAAAATTACACTTCAATTAAATGATCATGAATAAACTTTATTGGAGACCAGGTGCTGATGTTAGGGCACCCGCCCGGTGGGAGGCTTCCTTAGTCCGGGATGCCTTGGGCTACGGAGCAAGATATACAGAGGAGCGCCGACTGTGGCCCAGAAAATTTTTTTTTGCTCGGGGCGATAATGTCCACGCGCCGCCGGCCGCCCAGCTTTCCCTTTGCTCTCTTCCTCCTTCGTTGTGCCTCTGTACATGGCTCTTCCCTTCTTCGCTCTCCCCAGAGGCGTCGTTTCTTTCGCAACGACGCCTGTCGTATGCCAGTCCTACTATGCAGGAGGAATGTCTGCACGCGCAGAATTTAAACACCCGTGCGCAGCCGGAATAGACGGCGCAGATAATCGCACGCCACCGCATACGTGTAGATCGCTTATTCCCTATCGGGGGGCGTTTATTCTGATATTATGAAGACCCGCTAAAAATATTGTACTAACCCATCAGATGTAAGACGCAACTGAACGACGACGACTTTAGAATCACAAAGAATGAGCAAGTATATATGAAACGCCACAACATGCAGTCTAGCGTGATTCGATCTGCTTACGACAAACCGGACGCAGCGCAAAAATTAGCCCTCTGTTGTTGGCCCGCTCTCCGGCCGCCTGCTTAATTATTTATGCCGCTTCTGCGCACGAACAATGCTTACAAGGGTCGCCCGGAGTCTCCATCGGCAAACGGCAATGAGACACACATTTCTTGTGCCAATGACTGAATTGGACGGCTGCCCTGTGTAATAAGTGTACAAAAACACTTCATCTTGATAAGGCACCCAAGAATATCAAACGCAACCTTCATTGTAACCCATACCGCCAACTTACGCCCGATGTTCACTGTCGCTCTACGGTCTGTTATCTCGTCGATTAACGCGTGGACTCCAAATTAAAATGCTACGATTTGTATGGCTGCAATGTTGGGCCTACGAGTTCTGGCGTTTGTTTTTTAAGCGGGGCGACCAGGCTCGAATTCCTAAAAAATGCGCCGTCGCTTTGAAACGAGGGAGCGCTTTGAATGCAAGTGTCTGGTATTGACCGATACTGGCTGCGGATTCGATGCGACAAGTGCACCGCGAAAAGCGCCTGGGCGCTTAATGTTGCGCTTGGCGACAATACAAGGTCCGATCCGGGCGGAGGCACGTGTTGTGCAATGCTTTGCTGCCCTTGTACATCGCCTGTTCTTCATGCAGGTGATTGCCGACCTGACTACCAACTAGCGAGCGGTCCCAGCGATTGTCGAAACACGGCATTACATGAGCGACTGCACTCGTTCGGAAAGCGGCCGTTTTTTTTTTTTAATCGGCCCAGCAAAACAACCGGCTCGTCAAACCTTTTCTTTTGGCGAGTCATCACCACAGAGATATAGGGTCCGGACGAATTCAAATATCGCGAAATGAAGGCTTGTGAAAAGACCGCACTGTCAGGGCCCTCGATCTTGAGCAAGATTGATACGTCGCGGGCAGTCGCGGGGATGTTATCGCGTTTCTGTTATTTTCTGATGAGCGGTGAGTGCCGGTCCGTGTTCTAGGCACACTCTGTTTTGGACGCAAGTTAGGCAGACGGCGAGAAAGCTGAGGCAACTTTTATAATCGCTAGTGATCAGAACCAGTTGCTCGTTTCGCCTTTTGTAAAACCTGTTAAAACACAGCCGGATTGGTGTTCACAAATTTACAAACAGAGTCACATTTTCGGCAAGCACTGCGCAAAAGGTAGTGTTTGTATATCAGCCATATGTCTATATGTGCGCCCTACATTTAGTTTTCCCGCCATGCAAACCAATCCTTAACGCATCTTTGCCGTGCCGTACGACCACTCAATTCCTTCGGGTTCGGGTTACCCAGAAGGTGCTGTCAAACAAGTTAATCAAGCCGTGCGAAGGAGGAGCGCAATGAACGCGAAGCGAAGCCAACGCAGGCCCAAAGCACTCCGTGCCCAAAACTACCGTCGCCGAAGCGGACGACAAAAGCCGACGGAATGCGTTCCGCCAATGCGCCCGCCGGCGCACGGGGAACGCCGGCCGCTTAGCCGCCGGACCATTCGCTGCGCCATCTACATTGCGCTCCGCGAGCGATGGACATTAAGAGCCCGCAGGAGAGAGCGAAGTCGGCGCTCCTGTTTATCTTCCTCCGTGCCTTGGGCTATGCTGGCCATCCGTGCCCTCTCCGCCAATCGTAGCTGGTGTGGAAGGTCGGAGCTGGTCAGCAGCTCCACCCACTGCTCATGAGTAGGGTTGGTGTTAGGGGTGAGGGAAGGGGATTGCTGGCACGCCCAAACAATGTGGTACAGGGTGCTTGGGGGGGGGGGGGGGGAGGGCAGGATTTGCATGTGGCAGGGTATTGGGTGGGATACATGGCATGTAGCAGGGTATTATGTGGGTAGGAGATTGTCTGTAGTCGCCGGAAGGTAGTAGCTTCATCGCGAGAGAGGTTCGGGTGGGGGAATGGGTATTTGCGACGCTCGCTTCTGTAGTGGGCGAGTATTTCGGCGTATGTTTGCAGCGGGGTGGGCTTAACTGTTGCTTCCGATGGGGGTTCGTGGCCCTCGTGGGAAACGGCCCGGTGTGAATGAGCGCGGGCAGCGGCGTGTGCCGCTTCGTTACCCCCGAGGGATTCGTGACCTGGAGTGCAAATTATTTGCAGTTCTGGGAGTAGTTTCGCTTGTTGCAGAATTTTCAAGGCGGGTTGTGATATGCGTTCTTTTAGGTAGTTCCTGCAAGCGGCTTGGCAGTCAGTAACAATGGTTAAAAAGTCTTGGCCTGTTGCGGCGGCAAGGGCAATGGCAACCTCTTCAGCTGTTTCGGTGGAGTTGGTGAAAACAGACACTGCAGCGAGCTCAGTTCCTCTGGCATTAACCACGCTGGCGGCTTGTGCAGATTTGTGGGGGTATGGCGATGCATCCGTATATCGGGTGCAGGGGAGGTGGTGGTATTGATTATAAATGGTGCGGGATCTTGGTGCTCGGCGTGCTTTGTTGTAGGTGTGGTGCATATTTCTTGGGATTGGAGCAGCGCGAATGTTTTGTCGTATAGCCAGAGGGACGCGAATTGTCTGGTCGTGGTTGGGCGGTATAGAGTACTGAAGTTTCAAGAGCGTTGCCCTACACGTTGGAAGTTAGTTTAATCCGCTGTATTTGAGAAGTGTGGTGTGCCTCTTCTATTTCTTCCCATGTGTTGTGGACGCCAAGCTGCAGGAGTTTAGTAGTCGCTGTCTTGGGAGAGAGACCCAGGGCTGTCTTGTATGCTTGGCGGATCGCTGAGTTAAGTTTAAGGATCTCGGCTGGTTTAAGGGTTAGATATGGAGCAACATATGCTATCCGGCTGATGAGGATGGCTTGTATTAGGCGAAGCGTGTCGGTTTCTTTGAGGCCGAAGCGACGATGGGAGACGCGATGTACGAGGTTCATGAGCTGTGCGAGGGTCCGCTGTAGGGGGAGGATCGTTTCGGAACCTGAGCTATCCTTTGGAATGGTTAGTCCCAATATACGGATGTAGGGGACGTTGGGGACTGACTGGTTGTTGATCTTGAGTTCCGGGTCGGGTATATCTTGCGCTTTTCTCCTGGTTGTTCTTTTGCTGAGTGTTAAAAGGGCCGATTTTTCTGGAGCACATTCAAGACCGCGAGCTTGGAGGTATTGCTGTGTCACATGTATTGCAGTTTGAAGGGCCTCTTCTTGGGCACCGATGGATCCTGTAGGGGTCCATAGTGTCAAATCACATGCATACATTCCATGTCGGAGGTTGGGGATCGCTTCCAGAAGTGGTGGGAGGTCCTTCATTGCGATATTAAAAATAGTGGTGAAATTACGGAGCCTTGCGGGGTCCCTTGCGGTATGGTTGTGAAGGTGTCCGAGCGGAGGTGCCCAATGCCCACTGTGGCGGTACGGTTGGTGAAGAATGCGGTCACATAGTTGTAAAGACGTTGTCCACAATTGATTGAGCTGAGTCTTTGCAGGATGGCCTGATGTGTTACGTTGTCAAAAGCACCTTTGATGTCTAATGTAAGAATGGAATATTTACGCTGATTTGACAACTTGCTCAGTATATCTTCTTTCAGCTGGAGTAAAATATCCTGAGCGGAGAGGTGCGGCCGAAAACCGAACATTGTGTGAGGGAAGTAATTGTTGTCTTCGATGTGGGGTGAAAGACGATTGTGGACCATATGTTCGAAAAGTTTTTCTACGCAAGATGTCAGGGAAATAGGTCGGAGGTTCTTGGGGTTAAGTGGCTTTCCGGGTTTGGGGATCAGTGTTATGTCTGCGTACTTTCATTGTGAAGGCAAGGTGCCTGCGATCCAGTGTTCGTTGATGTAGTTTAGTAGATTGTCGAGGGTTACAGGATCCAGATTACGGAGGAGTTTATTGTGAATTTTGTCCTTACCGGGGGTAGTGTTCCTGGTGAGGTTGTGCAGTGCAGCTTCCATTTCAGTTATGGTGCAGGGTGCATCGAGTTCTGCATTGGAGTGGCCGGTATATGGTGGAAGTATCATGGCAGGCTGTGACGGCGGAGCTTCAAGGGGCCGTTATAGTTCTTTTAGCAGGTCTTGTTCAGTCCCTGGGTGGTTGTGAATGCGCCGTCGTAGTTGGTGTGCTGTAGACGCTTTCGATTCTTTCGTACCCATAAGAGACCGAAGTAAATGCCAGGTGCGGCGGGTTCCGAGAGTTCCTTGAAGTCTGTCGCTAAACTGCGTTCAGTTTTGCCGACTTAGTTGGTGAGCGTATCTTCCTGCATCTAGCGTGATCTAGGCTATGCGGATTCGGAGTTTTCGATTCGTTTTCCGTTTTTTCCAGCGTTTGAGCAGTCCCCTACGGGCATCCCACAGGTGGCGAAGGTGGTTGTCTACGACAGGGTTTTCCTGTGTGAGTGGGAATTACTTGGTGTGCTTGCCCATTTCTGTAAGTAGTGTGGCCGTCCAATCTTCCAGATTGTGGATTGGATCCGTGGGGCAGTGGTCTCTAAATTGCTTCCAATCGTTGAGTAAGGCGGTTCCAATGCGTTGATGAGTTTTTTTTATAGAAAGGAATTTGTAGCTCTATTATGTAGTGATCACTCTCCAGCGTGTCTTCCAGACACGTCCAAATGCCTATCTTGATGTTGTAGGTGAGTGTTAGGTTGGGCGAGGTATCACGGGACACGCTATTTCCAATGCGGGTCGGGGTGTGGGTAACGTTGCAGAGATGAAGATGATTTTGTTGGATGGCTTCGTATAGTTGACTGCCTTTGCGGTTGTTGCGAGAATATCCCCATGCCGTATGCTGCGCGTTTAAGTCGCCTAAGATTACTAACTTGTGTCCTCTAGTGTACTGTCTTGCTTGCTTGAATAATCGGTCAATTTCAGCGAGTGGGGCGGTGGGAGGGCTGTATATGTTCAGAATATAGAGACTAGGTAGAGTCTTTTTCCGAGGGAGTATATCGACCAAGGTGTAGTCAATGGTTGTAGGGAGAGAATGAAGCTGTGCTGTTTGGTTGGTTCGTACGAGGATGGCTGTTCGTGCTGTGGAGTTCGTGGCGTATGTTGCATAATCTCGGAGAGTTACTGTGTCTGTGTCGGTTTCTTGTAAGGCGATGACATCTGGAAAATGTTGCTGGGTGAGGGGAAGAAGTGATGACTTTTTGGTACAGAAAGATCTACAATTCCATTGCCAAAGTATTATGGAGGGTGGGGATGTTGTAGGTGCATTAGGTGGAGGGGAAGGGGTAGTGGGAGTCGCCATCATTTAGAAGGGGGCGAGCTTTGTTGTCGAGCTGGAAGGTAATGAGCGGTGTTTGGGTTTCTTGTGCTTCTTCTTTTTGGTTGCTTCAATTGCACAGAGACGTTTGTCGAGAACCTGGATTTCGGATCGGAGTTGCGAGACCATATCAAATATGAACCGCTTGAGGTCGTCTATAGTTGCAGTGGAGGCGCCGCCAGCGCGAAGTGAGGTAGACGGTGTGGAGGATGCTGTTTCGGAGAGGGAACTGGAATGTTGTTGCATTTCAGCTGAAGGTGCGCAGTTGTTAGCAGGGGGTGTGGTGTACGACGTACATGAGGCTGTGCTTTCTTAAAAGGAGGAAGATTGCCGTTATTTGGGTGCGAAGTTGCTCCAATTCTTGTTCGATGGTGGCGAGGTGCTTTGTATTGTCAGCGAGTTGAGTGCGCAATTTCGCGTTTTCTTGTTCAAGCGCGGTGTATCGGGGGTCATTTATGAGCGTGGGGGTTATTTCAGCGTGAGTGGGTAAAGGTGGGAACTGTTCTAGAGCAGTGGGTGATGCAGCGGCCACAGCTGACCAGCTCACATGGGCTTGGGCAGGGTGCTGCCGTGGTGCTTGCGGAAGCGGTGACCATTGCTGATGGCACCAGGAATATCGATGCGCTTGCTCGGTGAGGGCCCGCTCCCGCAATCGAAGAGGTGGAGGGGTGGGCGCAATTTCTTTCGGCACTCCCTGCTAGCTGTAAGGTGATTAAGTCCGCAAAGTTGGCACACTGGTGTGCAGTCGTGATCCGGTGCGGGGATCTTTCGCGTGGCACTTAGCACAGGTAGATGTGTCCGGGTTTGGACACACGTCTCGCCGGTGGCCCAGTTCACCACACAGTGAGCAACACTGGACTGTCGGTCGGTATGGTCTGCAGCGCGTAAGCAGGCCGTAAGCTTTGATGTAAAACGGCACGTGCAGGCCTTCAAAGGTGATCACTGCAGAAGTAGAAGCTCCCAGCATACGAGCGTCGATGATTCTCGGTCCTGTGGTGGCTATGATGTTGCTCAGCTGTTCTTGCGTAGTGCCTTGGTCTATGCCATGGATAACTCCTCGAACAGTGCCCGGTGGCGGTTTTAGGTATGCCATTACTTCGTAGGTTGCAGTGCCAAGCTGTAGAGTGTTGATTTGCCGCAATGCTTCAACGCAAGCTTCATCAGGCGTGCTGACTACGACGAGGTTCTGCTGCGCTTGCGGTTGCGTTGTAACTCGGGCGTGAAAAATGCGTTCGGGGATTCGGCTAGCTTGTAGTATGCTTTGCATAATCTGGCGATCCTGCCAGGCTGCAAAACGCAGACCCGAACGTGGTCGGAATATAATTTTGTAGTCGTTATTGGGAGTCGGGGAGAGGGCTGGAGTGCGAACGGTAGTTGGTTGCTTACTTGCTTTTACGGGGTTGGGCCGGTATCATTGCTCGTTGCTTGAAGTAGTGCAGTTCTCTGAGTATCTGCTGCCATGGATCGTTGCGAGAGATTGCTCGGCCGCTCAGTGAATCGAACTCCATTGTTTCTTCCACCGCGATGCTCGGAGCATGCATTTGATGAGCTTCAAATGATATGAACGGAGAGTCAGCACATGCCAGCTGTACCGGCGCAGCAATGGTAGCCACGCTAGGTGGTGGTAGGCCTAGCAATAGCCATCTGGCAGTCGGGTCATGAGACGATTATGGCCAGTTGTTGTTCTTGGGGTCGTCCTGAAGCGTGACGATACGTCGATGGTGACATTAAAAGTACTAAACAGTTGTTTCTGAGCTGAACAAGCTGTTTGTCAGCCAAAAACAAGTCGAAAAGCGGGAGCCCAGGCGAAATGCATGTGATCAGCTTAGGCCCTCTTGCGGAGAGTCCACTTTAATTAAATAATAAAAAAAAACAACCGAGGAAAAAGCCGGTCTCGAACCACCGACTTTTGGGATCTATAAGCTAAGACGGATCCTGTACACTACAACGACAGACTCTTTGGCCGGTGCTAGCCTAGTGTTAAATATTGGAATGTCTGTCGGACGGCACTCTAGCCATGCCGGCAACGATCAGCTAGAGTGCCGTCGGACGGCACTCTAGACTGGGTGCAGGAAACCAATGAGTAAACGGGGGGAAGAAGAGGCCTAGCACAAGGTGCCGGCGTATTTCAATCAACAAGGTACTCGTGTCATCATCATTGAAAATAGCAATGCTGGCAAACTGGCCTAAGGTTGCAAACATTGTCCCCGGAAGGTTGCTTTATTCCATACAGTTTGCAATTGCCCAATTACTTCAGACGAAAATAGCCAGAAAACATCATCAGAGTCGTGTGAGGAAGCCCTGTCCGGCTCGGACCCTGCACAGCAGCTGGCGCTGCTTTGAATGGCCAGAGCTGGCCAAAAGCTTCTGGGGTCCTGGATTTCAGATCCCACCCGTGATCTCTCCTCCTTTCCCTTGCCCTCTTTAAAAATAAAACTTACTACAACTACTAGTGTCACAGAAATAAGACGACGACGAGGGGGAAGAAGCCCACGCTGGAGAAGTACTGCTTTGCAGACCAAAGCTCCACGGCAGCATTTCCAGGGCCTGCTTTCGGGACGGCCAGGTGACCTGCGGCCGTCGCACCGTCGCCCGGGCACCACGTCGCCGCCGGCCATGCTAGGCCGTGGTGATACCTACATCGGCATTGCACTCATTTGTTTTGGCTGCCCTGCTCACAGCCAATTCCACAAGCTCGCCTGATCATCGCCGCTGCCTGTGAATCACCTGCCCCGATCAGCGCTCAAAACCCTGTGTTCTATCACTCATGCCTGCCTCCGCGCTACTGATCTTTGCGTCTTTCGAACATGGACATAATCACACTGTTGACTTAGTGCATGGTTTACTTCACCATGTACCACATAAACGTACCCACTGTGGTGGCTCTGTAGCTAAGGAGTCGTGCTTAAGATGTCAAGGACACGGGTTCAATTCAGATCATGGTGGCTGCTTTTTAGAAGCGGGCGAACAGCCAAAACAGCCCTGTGTCGAGATATCGCCGCGCGTTAAAGAACCCCGGGTGATAGAAATTAACCCGGAGCCCTACACTACGGCGCACCTCATAGCCCAGGTGTAGCTTCGGTGCGTTATTCCAAAGAAATGTTTGAATTTTTTTGAAGACATCCTCAACAAGCTAATTTTATTTTTACTTGTAAAATATCAGTAAATATTGCGTTTCTGAACAAACAATACGCCTGCTGCGTCAGCGTGGAAGCTCCATTGTGTGCGCATGAAGGGATGAACTTAGTGTGGTAAAATACTCAGGGACATGGTTCCGGTTTATTGCCCAAGACTAGTTACGCAACGAACATAAGACGTCGCCAGGTGCACTGGATATTGTTTTTGCACAGGGCACCTAATACTATCACAAAGCGTCAATGTACGGCGCAGTGACTGTGGAGAAGATGGCGATTTTATTCATGGGCTAAATATCTTATGACTATAGTTCGTTTCCCATTTGGGGCCGCACAGCAAAGGTAACCAGGTGTGGCAACGAGTTTTACCTGCACATTGGCAGGAAAGGAATGGCACCTTCGAGGTCACAAACGCCTGTTTTAAAAGGACCTTTCGCAGGGAATGTTGGTTACAATCTAGAAACCGTGGTTAATAAGACAAACACCCAAGAAAGGCGACGAGCTCCTGTCCCTGCCTATTTTCTTGTGTTGTATCTATGCTTTTAGACAATGTCTTGTGTATTTTTGTTCAGCCGGCCTCCGCAGAACTTGAGGTACGTGCTTAGATACGGTCCTTTGGTGGCTTGGTTAAAAGCCGTGTAACATTCATAGTAGTGCGTAACACAACTATCTAACACCCGAAGTTTTGCATTCCGGATGTTTCGTATGTTCCATTCGATTATAAGGTCTTACGCAGAGCAGTGCTACAAATTGATTCAGGCAAGAGGTGCTGATTGTTAACGTGTGCGGAAAGTTCGCACACGGGGATGGATTTGTTGTTGTATATTAGAAAAAAACAGGTCACTCTCCTAGGAAATTCTGCCGTGATCTTTTGCTGTGTTCTGCTATGCCTGCTTTGGATTTGTAAAAAGAAAAGGCGTTACAATATCTTCTTTGCTTTCAACTCAATATAATTTCGTACAGACGTACAAACTTGCACATTGCGCATACAACCACATACTTGGAACTAACAATTGAAGTATTGCTGCAATGCGATGGAAAACTAAATAATATAAAGAGTGTAACAATGTATCTGGAAGCATTACCTACACCTTCACGAACCAAAACCGTTACAACATGAAAATAGGTGTGTTATTAAGATTGCTTGTAATCGAAAATTGCGCTAGTGCATGAAGTCCAAGCTCGTACTTTACGTTTCTCAACCTTCATAAAGCTTAATTATCTTCTCAACGGGTGCCCGGCAAACGTGGCATTGCTGGATTTTTGTCGCCGCATTCCTGGCATGTGCCGTGTCCGCAAAGGAAGGCCACCGTCCGTTCTTTCTCCATGCAAATTGCGCAGGCAAGGCGGTCGTTGATCTCTTCCTGCTGCTGCTCTTCTTTCGCAGTGCTGCAGTGCGCTTGTTCGTCGGACGGCCCTTGTGCTGAAATGTTTGTACTCATCATGTCAAAATTGCCTTCTCTAGAACATATATGCAGCTAGTAACAGGAACCCGTGTTTGAGGGTGGTTGTAATCTACTAATGGTGCCTATGCAGACAAAACACAACTTTGGTTCATTCGAAATATTGCCTCGTTAGAATCATACTGACAGCAGGGCTAACGCACACTTCGCTCAAATAAGCTCTATAATGAGCAAACAAGGGAATGGCCATGCGACCCACTAGCTCATTTCCCGCAGCAGAACCAGTGATGTCATATGTGCCCAGTTGTGAGATTGGCTGAGCCCGGCAAAAGCAAACGCAAATTACTCAGGGCTCATAAGGTTGTCGAATGAACTGTCTTGACCCTAATGTAATGCATATTCATTTTGCAGCAGTAAGAAGGGTGCGTGAAACACCATAAGTTATGAAAGTACATGTACACATAAAAGGCTCGATGAGCACTGCTGTTGGTAGTGGACGCACTATGCTTGTTTTAGCAAAGCTCCCCAGCAGCATTTCCAGGGCCTGCTTTCGGGACGGCCAGGTGACCTGCGGCCGTCGCACCGTCGCCCGAGCACCACGTCGCCGCCGGCCATGCTAGGCCGTGGTGATACCTACATCGGCATTGCACTCATTTGTTTTGGCTGCCCTGCTCACAGCCAATTCCAAAAGCTCGCCTGATCATCGCCGCTGCCTGTGAATCGCCTGCCCCGCTCAGCGCTCAAAACCCTCAACAACGTGTCTCGAGCCACCGACCACCGGCTACTTTCCGTGCGAGACTTGCTACATTTCTAATTTCTTTGAGACTAGTCGCCCCATATCTATTTAGGGCATCGTTTTTGCTGTACTCTGCGGCTTAGTTTTGGCTTTACCTGTCTTCATGGCATTGACGCTCGGCCCTTGAGTATGGTCTGTCATAAATGTTAACCATACTCGCTCATACTAAACCCTGTGTTCTATCACTCATGCCTGCCTCCGTGCTACTGATCTTTGCGTCTTTCGAACATGGACATAATCACACTGTTGACTTAGTGCATGGTTTACTTCACCATGTACCACATAAACGTACCCACTGTGGTGCCTCTGTGGCTAAGGAGCTCGTGCTTAAGATGTCAAGGACACGGGTTCAATTCAGATCATGGTGGCTGCTTTTTAGAAGCGGGCGAACAGCCAAAACAGCCCTGTGTCGAGATTTCGCCGCGCGTTAAAGAACCCCGGGTGATAGAAATTAACCCGGAGCCCTACACTACGGCGCACCTCATAGCCCAGATGTAGCTTCGGTGCGTTATTCCCAAGAATTATTTGAATTTTTTTGAAGACATTCTCAACTAGCTCATTTTATTTTTACTTGTAAAATATCAGTAAATATTGCGTTTCTAAACAAACAATACACCTGCTGCGTCAGTGCAGCTCCAAGTGTGTTCGCATGAAGGTAATGACTTAGTGTGGTAAAATACTCAGGACATAGTTCCGGTTTATTGCCCAAGACTAGTTACGCACGAACTATAAGACGTCGCCAGGTGCACTATATATTGTTTTTGCACAGGGCACCTAATACTATCACAAAGCGTCAATGTACGGCGCATGACTGTGGAGAAGGATGGCGATTTTATTCATGGGCTAAATATCTTATCGACTATAGTTCGTTTCCCAATTTTGGGCCGCACAGCCAAAGGTACCAGGTGTGGCAACGCAGTTTTACCTGCACATTGGCAGGAAGGAATGCACCTTCGAGGTCACAACGCCTGTTTAAAAGGACCTTTCGCAGGGAATGTTGGTTACAATCTAGAACCGTGGTTAATAAGACAAACACACAAGAAAGGCGACGAGCTCCTGTCCACGCTTATTTTCTTGTGTTGTATCTATGATTTTAGACAATGTCTTGTGTAATTTTTGTTCAGCCGGCCTCCGCAGAACTTGAGGTACGTGCTTAGATACGGTCCTTTGGTGGCTTGGTTAAAAGCCGTGTAACATTCATAGTAGTGCGTAACACAACTATCTAACACCCGAAGTTTTGCATTCCGGATGTTTCGTATGTTCCATTCGATTATAAGGTCTTACGCAGAGCAGTGCTACAAATTGATTCAGGCAAGAGGTGCTGATTGTTAACGTGTGCGGAAAGTTCGCACACGGGGATGGATTTGTTGTTGTATATTAGAAAAAAACAGGTCACTCTCCTAGGAAATTCTGCCGTGATCTTTTGCTGTGTTCTGCTATGACTTGCTTTGGATTTGTTAAAAAGAAAAAGGCGTTACAATATCTTCTTTTGCTTTTCAACTCACTATATAATTTCGTACAGACGTACAAACTTGCACATTGCGCATTACACACCACTCTGGAACCTAACAATGAAGTCTTGCTGCAATGCGATGGAAAAACTAAATAATATAAGAGGTGTTTGTAACAATGTATCTGCAAGCATTAGCTACAACTTGACAGAACCAAACCGTTACCATGAAAATAGGTGTGTTATAAGATGCTTGTAATCGAAAATTGCGCTAGTGCATGAAGTCAAGCTCGTACTTTACGTTTCTCAACCTTCATAAAGCTTAATTATCTTCTCAACGGGTGCCCGGCAAACGTGGCATCTGCGGATTTTTTGTCGCGCATTCCGGCATGTGCCGTAGTCCGCAAAGGAAGGCCACGTCCGTTCTTTCTCCATGCAAATTGCGCAGGCATGGCGGTCGTTGATCTCTTCCTGCTGCTGCTCTTCCTTCGCAGCTGCTGCAGTGCGCTTGTTCGTCGGACGGCCCTTGTGCTGAAATGTTTGTACTCATCAGTCAGCAATTGCCTTCCTCTAGAAACATATATGAGCTACGTAACAGGACCGTGTTTTGAGGTGGTTGTAAGCTACTTAATGGTGCCATGCAGACAAAACACAACTTTGGTTCATTCGAAATATTGCCTCGTTAGAATCATACTGACCGCAGGGCTAACGCACACTTCGCTCAAATAAGCTCTATAATGAGCAACAAGGAATGGCCATGCGACCCCACTAGCTCATTTCCCGCAGCAGAACAGTGATGTCATATGTGCCAGCTTGTGCGATTGGGCTGAGGCCGGCAAAGCAAACGCCAATTAATCAGGGCTCATAAGGTTGTCGAAATGTGAACTGTCTTGACCTAATGTAATGCATTATTCATTTTTGCAGCAGTAAGAAGGGTGCGTGAAACACCATAAGTTATGAAAGTACATGTACACATAAAAGGCTCGATGAGCACTGGTGTTGGTAGTGGACGCACTATGCTTGTTTTAGCGGCACAGCAGTCCACCGCTTCGGAGTTGTCTTACACGACACTGTCCGATTGGCGTAAGCGAGGTTCCCTTGCATGACCCTGTTTGTCGAGCATACCCCGTAAGTCATAAAACAAAAACTTTCTACCGTAACACAAACTACCCAGGTGTAAATACCGTCAAACACAAAGCAACGGCGGACAACGGTCCGTGCATGAGTATGGTAGCACCATCTGGGAGGACTGACGGAAAGCAAGGCTGCAGAGGTGAATGCCGCATTGGAAGTTTGTTTGAATACGCGCCGTTATTACTTCATTGCAGACGTCACGAAAAACACACGATTTGGCGGGAAAATTCGAAGTTTTGACCTTAATTGATTAATTTCTCAGTGAATATGGCATCAGTTGCTGCCGGACAACTGCTAGGGGAACTATAAAACACCCAATCTTTCGACGAAAACCAACTTTTTTTTGTCTGCATGGCGCCTTTACCGAATAGTCATGCGAAATTGTTACAAGCACAATGTTTTATGTATTTTTGTATCATTAGGTGAATGCATTACTTGTAGTATGAAAACGGTTTTTTCGAAACAAAAAAATAGTAAATGAACATAGAAAAGTCCTTATGGTACAACAAAAAAACGAAATTGACTTCATAATAAGTGGCAGCTGAGGTGTTATGCAGTACGCAAAGGGGCTAAGTAAGGATCGGAGCAGCGATCATAGGATGGTTAGTTGCAGGTGAGCCTGAAATTCAAAAAGAAAGAAGGAAACTCGGGAAAAGTAAGAAACCCAGTATGGAGTCAGTCAGAGCCAGGACGGAGGAATTTAAAATAACTCTCTAACACAAAATTGGGGTTCTCAACGAGGAGACCTGGGATAAAATAGACAGGCTAAATGACAGCCAAAAACGGCAAAGAAACTCAAAAAGTAAGAAAACCGAGGAACCATTTGCAGAAACATAGGAACACGCAGGTGTCAATTGTCGTGGATCAAATTGGGTAACCAGAGCTTTATCAAGTGAATAACAGAAACAAAACAAAGACACTCGTGCATATAACGTGGCAGTGATTGAGAAAACGTTGCAAATTACAGAAAGTTTCAAAGCAAATAAGTGGGCCCTCGCTAGCGGCAAAGACACACTGCACGCATTAGACGAGCAGGGTAACATTACGCACAACATGGACGAGGTAATAAAGGTAGCTGGGCCAATTCTACACGAGAATGTATGCCAGCGAGGTGACATCAGGAGAAATTACAGGGAATACAAGCTTCACTTGCCGTCTCCAACTTGTTACTAAAGGGGTAGTAGGAAAGGCTTTGAAGGACTTGAAAAGAGGAAAAGCTGTAGGCGAAGACGGCATAACTGTGGATCTTTTGAAGCAGGGAGGAGATATAGTACTAGAAAAGCTTGCTGTACTATTTTCGGAATTCTTAAGTACTCAAGAAGTACCCATAGCCTAGAAAAAAGCAAGCAATATTTTGATTCAGGAAAAGCGACGTACCGAGGACCTTAAGAAATTTCGGACCCATTAGCCGACTCTTGTTGTTTACAAGCTATTTACGAAAGCTATATTTAACAGCATTGGAGACAACCTAGATCTTCGACAACCCTGCGAGCACGCTGGATTTAAGAAAGGGTATTCAGCCATGAGTGACATTCATCCTGATAGCAAAATACGCAGAATACACTAAACGCCTTTACAATGGCATATATAGAATATGAGAAAGCTTTTGACTCAATAGAAACCAGCCGGCGTGCTAAAAGCATTAAAGGATAAGGGAAATACAAAATGCCAACATTAAACTTTTAGACGGCATATAAGGGATGTACGGCCAGTACAACACTTCACAAGCAAAGCGGTAAATCCCGTATCCGAAAGGACGTAAGAGAGGCGGACGTCATCTCGCCAAAAGTGTTCTCAGCAAGTCTCGAGGGCATATTCAGAAAGCTTGACTGGGACAGCAGCAGGATTCAGGATAAACAGGGAATACTCGAGGTATCTGAGGTTTCCAGACGACATAGTATTGCTGAGTGGGACTACAGAACACCCGCAAAAATTGCGTAAGGGCAACAATCAGAAAGCATGGTCGTGGGGCTAAAAATATGAGTAAATCTAAAGTAATCAGGAATAAGCATGCCAAACCGCCCTCTTCAGCTGAGGAAACGAAACACTTAAACAAATAAAAGAATACCAGTCTTTCGGAGAGGTGGTTAGTGCTGTCCCCAACCACGGGAGAGAAATCCGACGCCAAATCAGTATGAGCTCGGGATCCCTTGGCAAGCACTCCCAAATATTCAAATGCAAGCTACCTCGATCATCACAAAACTACAACCAGTCAGTAGGGCTGGTTATGACATACCGAGCTGACACATGGCGTCTTGACAGCAAGAAGCAGACTTAGACAGCCTCAACAGGCCGTGGAACGAATAATGAGAGCAGTAAACAGCAAACGAGTTTCATGGATCAGGGAACAAACTCTAGTAAACGATATCATATTAAATGATATCATATCGATATCAACTGAAGAAAAAATTGGAATTGGGCTGGCCGTGTCATGTGACCAACCGCCAACCGGTGGAAATTTAGGGTGTCACCGAGTGGATACCAAGAGATAAGTCCCGAAGAAGGGGCAGGCCGTTAATTCGAAGGAGGGATGGAATACGGAAATTTGGTGGCCATCAATGGACTCCAACGGGGCAGGACAAGTAGTCAATGTAGGAAGCCTTCGCCCTGCAGTGGGCTTGACAAGGCAGTTGTTGATGTTTATAATAATTTGAAAGTGTCCAAAAACGTTCGTTGATACTTTACACTCTGACACCAAATCATCCTAAAGGGAACCGGTTTTGGGTAAATTGCATTGTATGGAAGTCGCCATAGTATATCAGAGGCTACATACCGACTCAAGTTTGACTAAGGTATTTCTAGCACGGAACACTGCGGAGACAATTTAAGAATGAACAATTTCAATAACAGAGTATTCAAGGCTGGCGATATTCAAAACATTGCTCACCGCCAATGCTTTCCGTTGAACTTGAAGCGCCGCCTTCTGCCACAGCGGTACCATCTTCAGCTCTTCTCCCTACTGACCGCTTCCCAGCTGGTGGTTTACTAAAAAAAGACAAAACGTTACATTAGCAGAACTTATGCCTGTACGGGGGTAGAAAGTCGTTTGTGTGCTTGCCACAATACCAATATACGAAACGAAACAATGTGATTATTAATGTGACTTGTGTCCCAGGTTTGAAGGACGTTCAACGAGTTGATTCTCTACATATAATAAAGAAACACATAAATGTTAGAGAGAAAAAATAGAACCCCCGTTTCCGGGCATTTGAATTTTACAATTTCACAAACAAATGTTCATTTTTGGGCCTAGACCTACTTAACAGCATTTCAGTGGATCATCACAAAAGACAGCTTGAGTTGTTACACGTGACAAATGAATAATTGTAGCGATGAACTCATGTTTTGGTGAACTGTGTCAAATGAGGACAGACAACTGCTAAGGTCAGAAACAATAAAAGAACGACATTCAAACTTTCCTTCAGGAAATCTTTTATTTCAGAAAAATAAAAAAGAGGCGTAGCACTCAGCAAGCACCTCAGCAATAAAGTTACAATCAAGGAACGAACGAAGCCGCCATTCGTGGGGGTCGGGCGGGTAGAAGTTTCGATTTTATCACTTCCAGAAGTTTGTGTATGCCGGGTTTTGGCGTGAAGTATTTGTCTTTTTACGAATTAGTGGACCCAAATCCTGTACACCATCAGACTTCGCTTGGATAATATATCTATCAATGCCCCCGTCAGTAGCAGGAATGAACTATTTTAACACTAAGGCAAACGACCAAATTCGTATGACAGCGGCGTTTATTATGTCAAAATTTTGGCACACAATAAAAATCTCCAGGTAGCGTCCATCATTCTCGAGCACTTCGCAGCGGTGCCTTAGAGGAGCATTAGATAATCACACTTTGCGAAGGTGTTTTTCAGACGACGTGAAACAAAAATGCAGGCAGAGTGCAGATATAATACCCATGCCAACTTGTTTTCTCTGCGCAGGTTTTGGTACTCAACCGTCTGAGCTGTGCGCCCGCTCATGCGGTCTCGAATTTTGCGGCTCGCACGGAGCGCAGCGGAGTGGCGGGACTGGTCACCTACTGGCGTGCGGGTCTGTCAGCAATGCCAATCAAAATGTTTAGTACATATGATAAAATTGGCCGGTGGCTTTCTGGTAGTGGCTGCCTACTTCTCACCTGCCGCGTCACGAAAGACGTAGTGCACTTCTTTCACATCGCATTAACCCCGCATCGATGTACTGGTCCGCGCAGAAGTAAACGAAACACGCAAGCGTTGGTCCAACTGCATCAGAATGCCGCCTATAAGCTCCCACCGGAAGCGACGAGCACCGAACTGGAGGTGCTAACGCACTGCCCCCGCCGCCCTATATAATGTATTTATTCGTCGCTATGCTAGGATGTCTGACTGGGCGTGGCATTTTTCAAAAGACGCTGGTTACATTGCCGCCGGATGATATCTGCGGCAACCGTATCCGCCTCTTATTGCTTGCGCTCATGGGAGGTGTGGGCTTTAAAACGGGCCTTGTTTCGCTCATTAAAGCACCCATGCCGCTGTCTTTCCTCCTCATGAGTCGCATAGTATTGCCTGCTCTCATGCAAAATGTTCAAGGCCACGCGCGTTTATTGTTTACCTTTCTTCGGCACACTCCTGAGATAAACCGTTAGAGCTGTTACTTTAAAGTAAACAATGCAACTGCGAAGGAAAGAATAATATCTGAATTATGATCACTTTTAAAAATCATAAAATCCCGAGATATCTACCCTGAAAATGTGTTGGCCATATTCCCCGGCAACATTTTTTGTCGTTCTTGTCTATCATAGCTGAACGACTACACTGTGAAAACGCTGAAGGAAGACAATATTATGCCTCCCGTGAGCAGCATTTCGATTTTAGCGCTTTATTGCTTGCAACACAGGATGTTTTCAAGCGCACACATTCCTCGAACTCATAGAGGTGGATACGGTCACCGCTGGCGGCTGTGAGCGAGCGGCAATGTTACCAGTGATTACGTGCAGCGAAAGGCTGCCTTTTTAATACTTTCACACTCGGTCAGCTACGCAAACAGAGCGGCGATTACAGTGATTCGCAATAGGGTGGCAGCTGCAGCGAGCACGCATCCCCGGAGCGCCGCTTGTTTCCCGTCGACGTTGTTATATGCGGCGGTGCGATGGCATAAGGCCACCGCTCCCGCGCCCCGTTTTCTTCTGATCAGACCTGCTATACCGATGGTAGTAACGGGGGCGTTGAAGGTACATATAAAGACAAACAGGAATTTCCTACGAGTTGGGTGCAGGATCATTCCGTTCCACTACCTCGTAACGCCTACCAAGGCTGACACCAACTCGCGAAATACTTGTGTAGAGCTCGTGTTTCAGAACTAGGCATTCGTGCAGGAATTCGAAAATGTATTTTCCACCACATCATCCGCTACAATGCCTCCTTTGTGACGATCAAGGTCTTGGACAGGAGAGTTTCTTGACGAAGGAGTAATATATGAATAATGACAGAGGCCGGGAACCATACATATACATCTGTATGAAGTCTTTTGCCTCAACACATTTCCCACATTCGGAACAGCCAAACAAACACGCTTATATTACGCATTAGGAACTACCGTAATCGTCACCAACAAACGGTGAGCATACAGGGGAGCGCAAGGCTATGGTGGCTAGCAAAGCATCGAAGCAATACATTCGCCACACAACGTCCATGGTGCTGAATAAGCGCATGAAGCATACAGCAGGTGAGGATGCTTTTAACCCGCCAGAAATTCGATGGCGCTGGCACACGACGGCCGGTAAATATGTTTTCTTTTGTCTGGTGTTCGAGCTTGAGTGCATATGTCAATTTATGACCTGGTTATTTTTTCGCACAGTGAGTACAAAACAGGTTGTGGATGACATGCGGTGTTTACATTCTGAAGTTGTGTGAAACTGGTTTCACAAGTCGTTGTGGTCAATTCTAAACTGCCAAAGTGACAAACAATTAGGCGATGGCAGATTTACTACCGCAGAGTGTGACTTAGATAAAAAAGTTCATCACCTTAAAATAATGCGCCACATCAGCAGCCCAGAATAGGCATGTAAAATGTGAGCTTAAGGTCAGAGAATTCCATCGAGCCATTGTTTGTGGTAATATGCTTACACTGACAATACACATCCACATTTCCTAGAAATGAAGTAACACACTCAGACTAATACAAACACCCAACACAAAGTTATTTTATATATCGTGAATTTTAGAATGTAGTCAGCAAATACAATAGCTACACTCTCCCGTCGTGGGTATTAAACCTTGCGCACTCTCCTGCCCGATCTTTCTCCTTCCTGAAAATCAAACCATGTCGAAAACTCTAGTCATGGGCATTCATATTATTGGGCAATGAATTGCGTTCAATAATGCCAGGACAACGGCAGTGACTGCTTAAATTTTACTTCTTAGTCGTTCAGGGTGCGTCAATGGCAATGTTAAACTCAGCTAAAGGGAACCCAACCGTAAATGATACCTGCAACGCTCAGAGCAATATGTGAACTCCACCGCAAATATTGACGAAAGGCGGCAGCGTTCTGCCACACTTATCCGGCAACCCCCTCTCCACTCCCTTCCCTTCTGCCGCTGTTCTCCTGCCTTCTATCTCCCATATAAAATGCCATTGAAGTTCGATCAGCTCGATCCAATCGTTAGGATGTCTGCATTTCATTGTTCTTGCAATAGCTCCAGTAGATATATTTCCCAACGCAGTTGTACAAGGTGTGGTTTACATATATCTTACTGGAAGTTCATACGGGTAAAGGTTTCCTCCGCATTTTTTATGTCTGCGTACAAAAAAGTCACTGGCCTTTAAAGCGCCACAAGGTGTTGGAACACGAAGTTCCCGGTGTGTGTGTGCATTAGCTGCTGCGAGAATCAAAGTCGTAACCTGTTCGAAACATTGATTTAGACCTCAATATTACACTTCTCAGCACTTTGATGTGCTTTTAAAGTAGAATGGCGAATAATAGGCATACTTTTTAAAATGAAATGAGCTCTAGATGTGGAGCAAGGTATCATCATTTTGATATTTATTTGAGTAGATTAGTTTTTCGAAAACGCGTGGCGGAAGCAAAGTCAGCCTTGCATTTCACTTGGACAATAATGCTATATCATCCGCAATCTTCAAGAAGCTCTTAGCTCTCGTCGGACCGTGGGTTCGTTACAACGATCATGACCACGGAACAAGTGATCACGACCAATGATCACGCGGCAGGCGGTGGGCCGTCACCGGGCGGGCTTATTCCCGGCCAGAAGCAGCCCACAAGCGAGAGGAAGCAACGACGACGAAAGGCATTGGCAGCAACGCATTACTGTTTTTCGTTTGTCGCTGTCGCCCACACTGATTGTTGTACCCATTACATTACTTTTTTCGCGTCGGTTGTCGCCGTCGCTGCATGTGGTTATTACCCCTTTAAAGTTCGAGTGTTCTGATCGTTAAATAACGAGCCTATTGGTTCTCATCAAATGGTGCGATCTGCAGAGTGTATGCCACGAAGCGTAGTCGAGAATGACGAGAACAGTAGCTATATGACCCATTCGCAACTTTTCCACGCTGGACTTGCGAACGTATAATGGGCCCTACGTTGTAGTCGGCTGAGGACAAAATCCAATGCAAATTAAACAGGAATTATAACCTTACAAGGAGTTATCTGTACTTAAATTTTGTGCAATATTTTTATACCGGGAATGATAGCGGCGTAAACAATGGAAGCTACGGACGCGTAAGCACTCAGGGGTTTGGGGCGCAGTGTGTTGGCAGACAGCTGTAGGGCGCACTGTTTGACATGACATTGGCCAAGTGGCACAATGAGTGTGGCTGCATCCAAGGTCACCGCACATTCGCATCTTGACTGGTGAATGCGACAAGCAGTGTTGCATTCCAATACGGGTTCAGTGCGTGATCTCGGCGCAAAAACCTAACTATCACCCAATAAACTTCATTTAACGTTGTCAACCTCGTCAGTTTTTTTTTTCCTTGTAGAACTTATCTTTTCTGAACCCCTCTTTCTGCCGATGTAGGAACCACGGGAAGACGGTACTTGCCCGAAGATATTTTTTTTGAGAGAGAGAGAGATCCCCGAGGCGTCAGCAGGAGTGGCCGTCGCATGCAAGACAGCTCTCCCCACAGCCTTCGATCGTGGATGGGTTCCCATTGCTCCTGTGTTTGGCTGTTCAGTGTGTAATACGCTTCAAAGGCGAAGCGCACCTTCTTGCTTCTTTCTGTAGACGTTACTTCGGCTCAAGCACGGTGCCCTGGCCGGTGATGTTCCGAAGGCCGCCAACAACATTACGAAGCAGTAAGCTCGAACGTGTTTGTTTTAAATGCAGAGCATTTCTTTAACTCACAATGTCACCCGGCGTTGTCGGCGTGCCTCGGCGTCCGCAACAGCCGTTCCAGGTGCGCCCTCTCCCCCACTACTCCTCTCCCGCATCACGCTACCCTCCTCACTCTCAACAACAGGTCCGCACCCCTCCCCTTACACTATATATATATAAAAAAAACTTAACGGCGCCTGGTTTCGATCCCATGACCCTGCGGGCGGAACGCAAGGTACATGGTGCTCTACCCACTGCGCCACAAAGCCGACACAGAATGGAAGGCTACGAACGCACCTTATATCCTTGACTCATTCAAACTACGTCAAGAAGCTGCTGATACAACGCATTCACTACCTGTGGGCGGAAAGCGAGGTACATGGTGCTCTTCCCACTGCGCCACAAAACCGACACAGAATGAAAGGCTACGAACGCGCCTTCTATCCTTGACTCATTCAAACTACGTCAAGAAGCTGCTGATACAATGCATTCACTACCACCAACTCCCCAAACACTAAACGTTAACGGAATACACCCACACCATATGCGACGCATTTACTCGAGTCCCCCTCGCGGGGAGATGGGCCCTTTTTTTATTTCCAAGTTATGCCTTTTTAAATGTTACTAGCGCACCCTCACTTGTGAACCACCCCGCTTACAAAACTTAGTGGGAAAGTTTTCTGCGGTTTCTTATTGTCGCACCGACATATATCTGTTGCAAAGTTCCTATGTCAATGACTATGTATCTTTGTGTTGATTGCACCTTATATTGTGTAATAGTAATCCACGTTGAATTGTTTCAGTCCCAAATTTTTGTTTTGCAAAATTTATTTGTAAAGGTTTTTATGTGTCCTAAATAAGAGCTGGCTTTCCAGTCCATGTGAAGCACTCACTTATGTAGTAAGGCCATTTAGTTTTATTTAATACTGTTAACTATTCTCCCACTTCTGTATTTCTACTGACGCTTTTCGTGCTAATGCCAGTACCTTTTATTTGTGGATGTTATTGTCATTTTATTGTCCTAAATTTATGATGGTATTTCAGTGTTTTCAGTTGCTTTGCTGCATTTTTATTGGTGAATTTTTCTTCGATGTATCCTAAATCGGCGCTACGTCGCCCATGTGCATGTGGAGTGAGAACCGTTCTTATGCTGTGATAGCTTAATTCTAAAGAAAGTGCTTTTTGTGTGAATGAACCGATTGTTTTGGTATTTTCTTGGAAAATAAAGTCTGATCTCGTTTTTCCTTCTATTCCATGCTTCAAAATAGCTTGTTCTGTTCTGTTTGCTTGTAACTGTCTATAGTACCATCATGGGGAAGCGGGGTGGGCGGGGGAAGGGCTAATAGCAGGCGGAGCGAAAATACGCTGCCTCCTGGGGAATAGCAGAACGCTCTTGGGGCGTAAAGGGATGCTTTCGAAGAGCGAGTAGTAGTACCCTTCTGCAGTATCCGCAAACGCCGCAGCCATAGAGCTTATTCACGCCTAAAGGGAGTGACGGAACGCTGCCTTTTAGATGACATTGCGATTCCCATACAAGGTTCAAGTACTCCGCCCCAAAAGCAGCAAGTAAATTCCACGAGGAGTGTTTCGCCTCTCGGTTTGACCGCCACGCGCTACTCCTCGGAAGAGTAGCCCAATGCTTCCAAAGGGAGTAAAATATGGGACAAAAGTTTTCACTCCTATACAGAGTGCCCAGCACTCCTCGACTTCTTAGTGTGTAGCGATGACGTGTGAGTGGAAGAACCTTCAAACGGGACTTTACAGGGGTCTGGTACACTGGTGAAGGGTGCGATGGTAAAGAAAAGCTAAAAGTCCTTCAGCAAATAAAAAAAGATTCTACCTTCACAGTCTTGGAAAGTTATATTATACACCAGTATTTTATCGTTTTGTTTCCGGGGAGTGAATTAAAACTAAACTAAGAGAACGCTGAGCCTCTCCGCCATGTATTTATGTTTTGCTTAAAATACGCCCGACGTTCTCCTTTGCGTGAGTCATATTAATGTGAAGAATTGCACTCCGCGAATTCCAGTACTTTGGATTGTTTTTGGATATATTTGCTTATTGCTGATGCTTTCTTTTAATTTTTAAACCGAGGGATGAACTCAGTCAGAGACAGACTCATAGAGGCATAGGCAGGCAAGCAAAAGCTTTTGCTCAGACAGCCTAAAAAAGTACAACCTTCTTTAAAAAAACACTCTAGTCAAGAGGCGCTCCGAAATGAAACAATACTGGCATCCGTAAATGGAGATAAGAGAAATTTGCTTTTTCGAACATTTTGGACGGTATAATTGATAGGGAACAGTATTCAAAATCGCGATATTTTTAAATTTCTACACCCAACAGAAGAACTCGATGATACAAAGTGTCCCAGGTATGGTTATTTGGGAAATAAAAGCTTCGGAATTATGCCGGCTATTTTCATGGTCTGTTACAAGTACATTTGCAGATTTGTAGCAAACACTTCGCGCTTCTATTTATTGTGAGTATTTACGCACGATATCAAGCAGAATTTTACTTGCCTTGTTTTAGGAGCCCACTTTAGAAGAGTTCGGATCACAGGCATGGAGTCAGGTATACTCAGAGGAGTAAGTCCCTGAGAGTTCTTCATTTTCAAGGAACTACCATTGCTGATGAAAAAGCAGGCTAGGGCAAGGCTGGTATCGATTTCGCCTTGTTGGACGCTTCGTAGTTCGGTTGCAATCTGTTTAAAAAATATATAAGAGTATTCAGTCGTAAAACAAAGTCGGAGATGTATTCGTCTGATAGAATAAAGTATTGTAATGAACTTCCTAATATCCCATAATTCAAAGAAACTGAATTTTTGCGTGCGATAAATATATTTTCCATTTCAAAATCTTATTACAGCAAAGTGTATTACTGAGTTGAGCATTGTTTAAAAGAAAGCTTGTCTTGGAAGCCACCCTGCATTGTTTTTTGGGGAAATGTTCGAGAGGCTGAAATGATTTTGGAATACGGTCATATCAATTCAGTTACCTGAACTTTTGACATGAGATTGCGATGTATGCTGAAGGTTCATTATTAGGGCAACCAAAGTTTGCACAGGCAGACTGGTACAGTTTATTCTATAGCGCATACCACATCCTTAAGACTTACCTCCAGTTTTGTGATCCAGAGCTTTAATCAATCTGCACCTCTTTCTAAACCGTTCAACGCTTAACATTTTGTAAAACGAATACGCAAGGTCAATTACGTTGTTATAGAAAGCTAAAAATGAAAATTTTTTAGAAGATATGTCCTGGTTATATCAAAAGCGCTGCAAGCGATGCCACGTTTTTCATCTAGTTCTTTAAAACCCGTTGTTAGGGCCCAGACCTCTTTAGGTGCTCCGAAAACTGCACGTGGATTAAAGCCCTAAACAAATTGAGGCTGCACGTAACCAGGTTTGCGAGAATTGCGCAGACCTGCGTTAATGAATGACATTCGCAGTAGCTTCATGGTAAGACCCTACCGCTTTCAGCTTGGGCGCTACAGCGGGATTTATTTCCGACTCCTTGACGGCACGCCGGTTCATCAGGCTGATGTGCAGGGGTGTGTTCCCTTCACCATCCTGCTTGTTCACGTCGGCACCAGCTGCAACGAGAATTTCGATGATCTCGCAATGGTGTCTCATCAAACAGATGTGTAGAGGTGTGTTCCCGTCAGCATCCAGTTTGTTGACATCAGCGCCGGCATCAACGAGGACCTTGACGACGTGCATATGTCCGTGCTCCAAGGCCAGAGAGAGGGCCGTTTTCGAACCTTGCCCGCACACTGCGTCAACTGCGATACGACCCTAAATTTCGAAAAGAGAGAAAGCTCGTGATTAGAAGAGAAAGTGTGGTTGCTCAAATAATATCGACGGAAACATGCTACTCCGCCGGGAAAGAAGGAAAGAAAGGGGCATGTATACAAGAGGGCCCAAGAAAATTGGGGAAAGATGAAAATAAAATGAGAGAAAAAAAATCAGAACTTTGCAAGTGTAGTTTGATAAAGCGGTGTGGAGATTCTGCTCTAATTATTTTAGATCATTGCAGTGAAGTTTATCTCGTGCAGATAATTCAACAAGGCTGGTAGGGCTTTGCAAGTAGCTGATGAGTACTTCTGCTAAGGAACTAATTTTCTTTACAATGCGATTTCTTGCTTGCATATACGTGGTTCAATCCTGACTGAGTGAAGCAAGTTTATTTGAAAAAAAGGTGATGGTGGTAGGGAATAGGAGATAGGATGGAGAAAATTAAATGGAATTCCAACGGCAACTGTTGCGGGCTTTGGAGATGCGCGGTTATCGCATTTAGGCTTCGTGGTTGGCCCATGTCGACTAAAATTTGGGTTCATAAAGTAAAACTAAAGTTACATAATCAATTATGTCTAAAAAGTTTTAAAGAAGAATGAGCCAGGCTAACAAAACTGGAATATCTTTGCCTATCTAAGTCGAATAATTCATAAGTGTTGCCGATGGCGCGCGTCTTTGTCTGTTACGTGCCGATGTCAATAATGGTCAATTGACCGGCTAGGAGAGGAGGCGTATAGGGAGGGGTACAGAGGGACATGGGGGCAGGGAAGCGAGAGGATCGCAGGGGGAAATGAAGTAACAAGTGTGCTACTCCGTAACCTTCACCCGGATGTAAACGAGAGGAGGCACTTGAAAGAATGGTGAAGTGAAGAGTCATTTAACATTCGATATGGGAACACAAAGTAAGAGAGGAGGGTTAATCGGCTATAGCGAAGGTTGTTTTCATTATTTATAACGGTTTAACTCGCCGACGCTACATAGGAAGCATAAGGATTAATTTTGACCACCTATGGCGACGGGGACAAGAGGCGGAGCAGGAGGCAGGAAGACGAGTGTAGCAAGAGGTGAATTGATTGATTGTTGGGTTTTACGCGCCGACGCAGCGCTAGCGATGAAGCGCGCCGTACTGGAGTGCTCCGGAATATTTTAACCACCTGAGGATCTTTTTCGTGCGCCGAAATCTCGTACACAGGGGAGTTTTTGCTTTTTGCCTCCACCAGAAAAGCAGCCGCCTCGTCCAGGAATCGAACCAGTCCTCGTGCTCAGCAGCAGAACGCCTTAACCACTAAGCCAGCAAAAGATGAAGAGGAGGGCGCAGGGGGATAGTAACAGAATAGAAGAGCGGGAGAAGAGCATAGAAAAAACTTACCGAAGGCGTTGCGGAAGAGGAAACTGGGAGGGAAATGGGGAAATTAAAGTGAAGGAGGTGGAGACTAGCATTTTGCGGAGGGCATAAATAACTTGTTGTATTAGGTGGACGAGTAGAATAGGGTAAATGAGCATTATGAGCGAGGTGTCGACATATATATAGAAGATGAAGAATGAGCGATAGCGAAGATAATTGGTGTAGGAAGAGGATCAGAAGATACAGCTGGGAGGGCAATAAGGAGGTGTTGCAGCACGAGGCAATGAAAACGCCGAGCCTCAGAAATACACATATTTACAACAGAAGTCGGGTGCTGACGGGACAGTGGCAGTTATGCCTGGCCGACCGCTCAAAGTTCCTGGGAGCGCTTCGCTGCACTCGCCACGGGGCTCGGTCAGCGAGCCTCTTAGTGGTTCTTCGTCGTCTTTGGCAGTGCTGCTACAGGAGGCCCCCTCCTCTAGTGTCGGAGCCATGGAATAAGCTGGAAGGATACTTTTGGGGGCTGTCTTGTGGGCTTTGGTGGCTGCTGCGGCTGGGGTGGCTGGATAGGGTGAACCGCAAGTAGTATTGGAGATTCGTCTGGTTGTGCATAAAGCGGCTCCTCAATGAAGGCTGGCTTGAGACGATCCACGGTGAAATGCTTTCCACAAGTGGTTTCCACACCGCGTCACCGCGGACGAGAACGTAGGGGGCCGTCTCCAGCTCGGTGGGCACATGAGGATCCGCACGTTGCTGGCAGAGTGGTGCGGGTGCACAAACGGAGCTAAACGAATCTCGCAGCTTGGTCCCGTAGCCAGTGGGATCAGGGCACGGTGATGATTCTGAAGCATTGAAAAACTCCCCTGTCAGACGCAGCTGCGCATCAAAGACCATCTCTGCGGGGGTGTAGTGCAGATCCTGTTTCGATGTAGCCCGAAGACTTAGCAGAACCAACGGAAGGGATGTGGACCAGTGGGTAGCGTCTGGCTGTGCCCTGAGTGCGCTCTTGAGGGAGCGTGAAAACACTCAACGAGCCCGTTAGCGATGGGGTGGTACGGTGTTGTGCGGATGCGGGAAGTGCCAAGAAGGTTCCGCAGGTTATTCAAGAGTGCACATTTGAACTGGCGACGTCGGTTGGAGGTGATAGTTGACGGAACACCATTGCGGGAAACCGAGCCCGCAACGATTGCGTTGGCGATGGTTTCACTACGAATTTCGGGAAGAGGAAACGCCTCGGGCCAACGCGTGAAACGAATAACGAAAGTTAGTAGGTAAGTGTTCCCTTTTGAAGGAGGCCAGGGCCCCAAAATACCTACGTGCACCTGGTCGAAGCGCTCAGTTGGTGCCTTAAACAAACCGAAACAGGCCTTGGTGTGGCAGTTAACCTTTGACTGCTCGCATACGAGACAGCAGCGCATCCACTCGCGTACGTCCTTGTCGATGCCCGGCCTAACGAAACGCTGCGTCAGCAGGTGTTGCGTGGCTCGTATTCCAGGGTGCGATAGTCTATGGAAGGCATCGAAAACAATGCGCCGGAAATTCTCCGGGACGATTGGACGCGGGGAGGACGTGGAAGCGTCGCAAAGCGCGGGGACAGCGCGCGGTGGAATTGGTACGTCACGAAAGTGCACCGCGCCCAGGATTTTCGCGAAGCGCTAATACTTCGGCGCCATCTTGCGGCACTGGTGCGATTGCGGTGAAGTCAATGTCAGCCGACTTGTGGGAACTGGAGATTGAAGCGGTGACGCGAGAGCGCATACGCGGCAGCTTTGTCCTGCCCTTGCACGTGTCATATGCCCGTTGTGAATTCCGCGACGAAAGACAGATGGCGGCTTTCACGAGGTGAAAATTTGGTGGAGTTCGACCGGATGGCGAAGGTCAGAGGTTTGTGGTCCGTCTGGGTATGGAACTCTCAACCCTCCAAGAAGTGCCGGAAGTGACGTACCGTCATGTAAATTGCAAAGAGTTCTCGTCCTAAAATGCTGTAGCGTGACTCCGCGGCTGACAACTTACGGGAAAAGAAAGGAGGGGGCTGCCAGGCATTGTCCACCAACTGTTGCAGGACAGCTCCGACTGCAGAGTCAGATGCATAAGTCATTAGGCACAGCGCAACTCCCTGTACCGGATGGACGAGAAGGGTTGCCTGCGACATCTTGGTCTTGACATTCTCGAAAGTGGTTAGTGCTTCTGTAGATAAAGGAGTGGAGATGATTTTGGTTTTTTCCTTTGAGCATGTCTGTCAGAGGCCGCAGGAATGCGGCGCAGTTCGGGAGGAAACGGCGGTAAAAACTTAGGACGCCAAGAAACTCGCGGAGCTTGCGTATCGAAGATGGCTGCGGAAAGACTTGGATGGCTTGTACTTTTGAATGCAAAGGGCGAATTCAAAGGGCGAACATTCAAAGGGCTTTGCATTCAAAGGGCGAACGCCCTTTGAATGCAAAGGGCGTTCGACCCGGCGTAGCTGCCGCTGGCCGGTCAGCTCCTGACTTGGGTGCTAAATATATGTGTGTTTCTATGGCTCGGCGTTTTCATTGCCTCATGCTGCCACAGAGGCAAGTTGGTGGAAGGAGGAGCAAAGTAATAGGGGGCGGGGGTGCGGAACATAATGCGGGAAAACGAGGGCGAGGTAAGAAGGATATTAGGGTAGCAAACGTGGAGGAGACAACATTGCAGGATAGAGGTTATTTTGGGAGTATAAAGATTGGAGGAAAGGGGCTAGGAAATGGGGAGAGAAATATGAGGATAACAAAAGAAGGAGAGGCGAAGGACGGGAAGGGGAATACTGGAGTTCCGAAGCGAACTTGAAGTGTAGAACGCGGAGGAATAAACGGTTCTGAAGAGGGGTGGGAGATAAACGTAACGTAGGTCATGAGCAATAAATGGAGGAGGGAAGAGGGACGAAGGGGAGGGCAATGCGAAGATGGAGAAAAGAGGGGCGAGGATGAGGGTTGCAGTTTGACAGAGAGAGAGGCGTTACGTGGCGGAAATTATGTTATCTTTGTACACTCCGTTCAATGTAAAGCATGCAGCGCTGAGAAGGCTGGAGAGCGTAATAGGGCGCTTGTTGCGACGAGAAAAGTAGTGCACGAGGCTGATCAAAGCAATATAATTGCAAGAAACTGAGAACTCAATTATTCTAAGTAGAGTGTAATGAGTGTTGTGTGAACAGACGAAGATTGCGTACCTCGGCTGCTGGAATGTTTGGGAGCATTTTTGCATTCATGATATTTTACGAGCATAGTTCGCAAATTGCGCAAAAGGTCCAAGTGGTGTGTAGTTAGGAATGCGCCGAAAATTTGAGCAAACGACCCGCCCAGTTTTACTCCTTCATTTCTGCCTTTCCCTTCAGGTATGTAGGAAGCAATATTGTGTCTTCCACTATTTTCTTTTTTGCCTTTTAAGGAGGCTCAATAAAATTCCTATAGAAAAGAAAACATGGACTCTGCTTCGAAAATCGGACCTTCAAATATGTTCCTTTCCTCAGCGCATCTCGTACTACCTATCCACGGCGCAGGGCGGAGCGTTACAATTTTTTTATTTATTTTTTGTGGACTGCTTGTTTAGCTTCCAGTGCGTTGTACGCTGTTTTAAACGGAGTGTACGTCATTTGCAGCCCAGCACTCAGACACATGCTTAACGGTTGAACAAGCCCTGTACTTATACAAACTTGTCGCTATGCTTGCCGGTTCGACAATTTGCTGCCCATATGCCCCCCCCCCCCTCCCCACCAACTTTCTGTTCCCGTTTTTACAATTATTTCTCACGCAATGATATCGTCCGATTTTTTTACATTTAACAAAACTAACACCGGTACGTATCTTTTGATGGCGCGACGATAGCATACTAATTGTCATTTAGATCGTATCTTTATTATAGCAGCTAGAAATCCCAATATCAACAATCTTTTCCTGGTGTTTAACCGAATAGTAGTACATTACAGAGATGAAATTCTTAAAAGCACGAACGCATAACGTTTACAATCGGTCACTAAAACTTAAATTGCATATTTCTAATTAAGGTTTTACTGTTGAAACAGACAGGTACTAATCTGGGCCCAAGCACTCAACAACCTATCTTTCTACCAATATAACCCAGGCTGAAAAGAATACCACCCCTATAATCCCCCCCTAACATGTGCACCTACGCCCACAGACTGCGCAATAGAAATCACGAGTTTGAACATAAAATGTATGTTTAAGACTCCAGCGAAAATATATGTTCCGCGAGGAGCTAACTCCGCATAATAAACCACTACATGAACGCAAACACCTCCCTCTTATTCCTCATGAAAGCAGCGAGATGGGAGCGGAAGAACGGGGGTGAAGGGAGGGAAGACAAGAGAAGCAGTCACGCGCCACAGCTGCCACACGATGGGCGTCTTTTGATGTTATATGACGGAAACCGAGGAGATATGGGGCAAGTTAGTTTTATATGCACTAACCTCACCTTCACTTCTGGTATACATAGGCCAAACACAATTCTTTTCTCTAAGCACACGTATACTAAAAAATTAAGTTCATTCACGCTCTATGGAAAAGCATGACAGGAGAAGCTGTGGTGCGCAATGCTGAAGTCGTTTTAGTGGCTAAATGTCATATAATTGTTTTTCGGAAAGTTCTGGTAACACAACAGTTACAGCCGCTTTCTGCTACAATACTCTCCCTGTAGAGAGCCTTGTATTTACAGAAGGCGGAAATTTTGTAACGTTTACAACTTCCCCGTGAAATAACTAATCATTACAAGTAAATAACACTCGGCTAGTGATAGAGTCGTCTCAGCGACTAATTGCCATATAATTTGTTTCTGGATACTTTCGGTATCTCAACATTTAAAGCCGTTTCCTGTAGTGTTTCTCCTTCCGGAAATGGTCATGTTTCATTGTGCAGCCCTGAAATCGGGAACGCCAGCTTACAGGGAACAATCTTGCGTTCCACATTGGCCCCAGATTCCACCAGTAGCTCAGCAATGTCGCTACAACCACAAGTAACCGCCCTGGCAAGCGCAGTCGTCAAGTCGCGGCCACACACGATGTCCAAGTTACAATGACCCTAAACATGTGATGATATTTAGAATACTGCGTGCGAGGGCGATAATTTGGCAAACACGTGCCGCTGCTCTCTTTCGCCGAAAGGAGAAATGAGTATTGCTAATAAAATTCTGAAAGGCACGGCAAAGATATTTTTTTACAAGAAACGAAAACAAAACAAAACAAAAATAAGCATTCCACTCGCTAAATAAAATCGTTGCATGTCGTGAAATATATAATTATATTATCAATTTTTTGTATTTTGAAGCTATCCGTAATTCCACAGATGTGGCTAGAAGAATACTGCTGAAAAATGTTATTTCGGGTTTTTCTTTACAAAACAGTATTGTGCACTAACTCTGTGTTCAAACAGTGCCTGGTGCTGCACACACTTGGCCGAACATATCACATATTTTAAGTCTTCAGCGCTCTAATTTTCCAAAATGCACTAATTATATGTAAAGCCAAACGACTGTATTACAACGTCAGACAAAAGGAAAGCCCAAGGAATCTTATCCGTCATACCTGAGTCAGAAGTGTTTTCACGATATCGTATAGGTTTTTGGTCACAGCCATATGTAGGGCAGTCACGTTCTCCTTGTTTTTCTCATGAACGATACCCGTGCGGATTTGCAGAATTTGTTGCGTTGCCCTTTATGAAATGAGAAAATAATCGTATAAACAAAAACCTGCATTTTATAAAAACCTGCAAAAAATGAATTACTGGAGAAATGTCGTTATCAAAGTTTTGTAAGTGACAGATGCCAGCAATATAGTACCTTAATATAGAAATACCTTACGGCAACAGACACTTATATTACCGCTTTTCGAACCTGTCGGAAATACTTCGTCCTTAGAGCAAGCACGTGGAAGTCGCTGTGGTATTAAGCCGCAACAAAAGAAAGCACATGGAGGGTCGTATTATGTGTCCAAGAACCAAGAAAACACAAATATCTTTGTAGGAGAAGTTTAATGGTTGACCATTGCAATCTGGTTAGATAAAGCGATAAAAGATATAAGTATAATTGCGGCGAGGAGTTCTTCTGATTCAGGATTGCGAGAAACCCCCACTGAAAGGTTTACCACTCCTTAGCGGTAGTGGCAGCGATGCTGGTGGTTTTACCGTGTTGATAGTTCAAGCAGATATTGACGAATTTACAAACATGCCTGATTGGGCGAATAGAAAAGATTCACCTATACATTGGGTGTTGTTTGAGAAAGGTCCTGAAAATTTTCCTAGATATTAGACAGAAATAAATATCCCCAGAAACAGAAGGAAGTGGTTTACTAATGTCTAGCACTCGTCCGCCGCTTGACTAGAGTGGGAATTGTTTAGCGCAAGATTTAGCTATGAATATCGACGTTGGGTTATTCTTTCTCTTTTTAGTTTCCTTTTGCTTCTTATCGACGATGATGCAGAATTACACCATTACACAGATTCGGCGCGTTTACTTCCCCAATGGTGTATTTTTCCGCACATGCAATAGGTAATGCAGGGTTGGTCCCTTTTCGTTATATTTACAGTTATTGCCAACGTTCTTTCCCACACATTTGAGTTTTGTCTTAGTTTTTAGTTTTGTCTTCGTTTTTAGCGGACATACCTAAGATGCATATTTGAGATTTGTTCGGTGTTTTTGAGAATGTTTTATTTGTTCGTGTTTTCTCATTTATTTCTTTTCCAAAATTCCGTTCTACCAATTATCTTCGTTTACGTTGTTACAGTGATCAAATGTGTTGCTTCAGTTAATTATTATTTTTGTTGAAATGCAGGGCAATAAACGGTTTCTCATTTCTGATGTTTTTATTTGTATTTCAAGCGCCTTTTTGCCGGCGTTTTTGTTTAGTCGTCGTTTTGGGCGTACAAGTATAAGATGCAAATTTTTGATTTCGTCTGTTCGCTTTTGCAAACTTCTTATTATTACTATTTTTTAAATTTTTTGATTTTTTAAGATTTCTTCGACCAATTGTCTGCATCTACGATATTCTGGCGATAAAATGAGTTACTTCTAAAAATTGTGATTTATGCGCAAATCAATTGCATTACACGGTACTGGCGATGAGGTACACGGCAAAGTGCGCCACGCACTGAAATGCAGAACATTTGTTGTCTAGATAGATCGGAAACTTTGTGTCCGTGGCCACAGGACGCTACACAAAATGATCCTTGAATGACACACAGAGTAGCTGATAGTCCACACTAGGAGCACGTAATTGAGTTTAAAACACACTAAGCGAAATTTGTGTCTGCGACATTTTGTTTGTTTCCGTTTTTCTACAGACACGGCAAAGAAAAAAAATACCGGAAAAAGTACATTAACGTGAAACCTTGGCAGGGTTGAAGCATACAGTGTATAAGTGTATTCAAAGATTTTAAATGTCTCTCTTGCCACACGGCACGCGATGATTGGCCGCCGTAAAAGCGATGGTGGGAGGAGAAACAGTGCTCTTGCTGAGGAGGTGGCAGCCTCACTTGCTTGAACCGTATTTAAGCAATTAAATGAGAGACAGACTGTGAGTAAGTTGTCTTCGTGCCACCCACCGCAACAAGCTAAAAAGCAGCGCGAGGCGCTGGAAAGCGAGTGTACCAGTGTGTTCTTCTAGCAGCGGTTACGTGCTAGCGCGAGTCGTTGGAAAGCGAATGTCCTGGTGTATTTGTACCGTGACTGCATGAGAATACGACAACTGAGACGACGACGACATGGGACGCCGGCAGCCCGAGCTCCTCCGGCGCTTCGCCCCTAAAACTGAGGGCAGCGGGAAAAAAGCATTGCTTAGGCACTACTTTACAGGCCTCGCCACCCCTTCCTGTTGGAAGTAATCGCAATAGGAACACCAAAACTGCGAATACACTACAAAAAACTTCTCTGCTATATGAAGCGATAAAAAAGTACAAATCTTTTGAGTGTGGGCTTAACAGAGCGAAAGTAGTGTTTACTAAAATGACAAAGGAGCCTAGACGGAGACGTAGTGTGCAAATTGTGAGATAACACCGTGTAAAAATTTACACAGACTGTATCTACCAAAGATGATCCATAATTTATTCTCTATTTGAGCCGCATGAAACTGTGCGGATCTCTTATGGAATAGGCTGCCTTATGGCGGTGGAGTGTAAGAGAGCTGGAAATAAATTTGTCATGTTATTTCGACCTTTTTTTACGGACCTGCAAATTTATGCAAACGGTGACCTACGGCTTGCATGAAGAACAGCGCAGGTCAGTGAATGTAGCTGAATAAACGTGCACAGAGTGATTGCAGTGCTGCCGTCGACTTGAAAATTAATGTTGGGGTATTGTATTAAAGGGATCCTCCAACACCTTTTCAAGTTTTTATTGAAATATTGTCACGAAGAGAAGACGAAGAGGACGAAGTTGTGTGCGTGTGCGTGGCTTTGCTTGTTGCTTCGATGGACGCCATCATGTAAATATATCGCTTCCAATTCAACCACTGTTGCTGTAATTCGCCCTGCCGCCACGTAACATTTTACTGGACCGTGCGGAATACATCCATATACTGACACCCAAGCATTTCTCGCCTCTGCTCCTGATGCGTTTTCCTAAGGGTTCCTGAATTGCGTCGGCTTGCCCCAGCCCCGGAGCTTCATGGATACGTCCATGTCCCCAGCCTCGTGTCCTCAGGCGACGAGCCGCCGCGCCCAGCCGAGAAAAAATTCCCCCGCATTTCCCCGAAGGGGAGTATGAGGAAGTGCGAAGCACGGGGTGATGCTATGAGGGGGGAGTTTGTTGAAGTTTGGTGGCATTTTGCCCGTTAGTTACATTAACACCCCCTCGTGATCACGTTCGGCTTGTTCCGGAACTCGACGAAGACTCGCACTAGACTAAACTCGACGCGCTCTCAACCGCTATTTATACGGACCTCGACACGCGCTCGACCGCACCTGCGCTAAGCCTGCGCTCGACTAAGCCTACCGCGGTCGCACGTGGAGCCCGCCGACACAATGGGGAGGGAAGAGGAGGAGCGCACCGCACCGCAGCGCACCGCAGCTGCGAAGCGCCGACCGGAGTGAAGGGAGAGGAGGCGCAGTCACGTGAGAGAATGCCAGAACTAGCGGGTTTGTAGTATCACGTGTACACCACGCAGTTATCAAGCCGCTTATAACGCCGCTGAGTCGCCAACGCACGTCGCTGACGACCGTAGTTTGAATGCGTTAAAGATATAAGGCGCGTTACTAACACTGATACCAGCGTCGCGGTCCGTGGCTCTTAAAACGGACATAGACATTACCCCTTATACAATTCGGTTCTTGCCTTTTAGAGATGTTACTGGAGTGCCCTATGATATATTTGTTGTGATCGGATTGTATAGCTTGTGGAAGTGCGCATGACGGACAGGCAAGCCGGAACCCCCTCGCCCAACGAAGTCCATTTTTCGGGAGCAAACTGCGTTGGTGCGGAGCCATTATGCGGCGCCAAAGTGGACCCACAGAATGGCTGCATCTGTTGGACGCGTGCGTTCTGCCTGCAGAGTTAACGAACGGCTAATTTTAGCTGGCCTGTGGATATGCATCTTCTTGGACTGACTCATAACTTTTGTAGGCTGTATAAGGGTAGTTTTCCATGCAGTAAAGGGTAGTTTTCCATGCAGTAAAGAAAAAAAAAAAGTCGCGTCCGTGGCTTAGTCGGTAGAGCGTCGCGCTGCGGCCGCAAGTCCTCTGATCGAAAACCTGGCGCCGGATACTGTTTTTTTTTTATATAGTGTAGTGGCCTGGCTGGCGCGCGACGAGAGGGTGTTGCGAGCTGGAGAAGTAGTAAAGGGGCTTTAGGAGAGTAGGCGAGGGGGGGGGGAGGGAGGCGCTATGCGAGCGCCCTCACGCGTCGGAAATCCGGCGCCGTTGCTAGGCACGGTAGCTAGCTCCGTTGCTAGGCTGCGGACGGAGGACGACGGTGGAAGCAGGAGTAGGTCCGACTAAGAAGTGCTTCGCACTTAAAACCCGCCGTGACCAGAACCAGAACTGACGACCATGCCGCTTTCCCGCCCAGTACACCGGCGCACCTCCAAGGACCTTCGGCGTTTCAGCGGCAGTGGCGGGGATCACTGTTCATAATAAGTGATGCATCGAGCTCATCCCCTTCATCCGTGGTGGCATGGACTTCCTCACTGTTTATAATCATGTCAATTTTTCATTTTGCGTACTCGCCCATTCACTGCGCCCTCGACCGGGATGGTCGATGCATCGACGCGGGGTCCCTGTCACGAAGAGAAGACGAAGAGAACGAAGTTGTGTGCATGTGCGTGGCTTTGCTTGTTGCTTCGATGGACGCCATCATGTGAATATATCGCTTCCCATTCAACCATTGTTTCTGTCACTCGTCCTGCGGCCACGTAACAATAATAAATGCTTGAAGAACACAGTCACCCAACACACCCAGTGCTTAGAATATGGGGTTGCAAAGTACCTAAGCCAACAACTACTTCTGTATGCTCATCAGATAACTTAGAAACTCTCTCAAAAGATTATTCTCTCTTTCCCGGTCTTGTCGTTTTTCAACGGCCCGAACAACGCCGCCTGTATAATCATTGCCTAACACGTGAGCGAAAAATGGCCAAACAGACACTCTCGTCTTTGCTCTCTCCTACCCTTTCCCGCTCCGCAGCCTTCCTGAGTGCTTCCATGTCTGTCGGCCAGCGCCGCTTCTCGGAAACTATGCAAAATAGTTTAAAGTTTTTCTAGCTTTCCTAAGACGGCGCTCCTACGCCTTCTTGTTTTTCAGCATGCTTGTCTGGCTTGGTCTGTCGCTGATAAAACCACCTTTGCAACGGATGAAATATCACTTGTGCTGCCGCAGGCTGATGCCGGCTTTGAGGGCTTACCTAATTGGATCACAAGTCCCCGAAATTTTCTGAGTGGCGCATACCCCCTCCGTCTCCTCCGCATTTTTGTCTTGTTTTGTCCCCGCTGTTCGCACTCCGCAGCGTTACGCCCTTTTAAAATTGAGGAATGCAGTGCAGAAGCGCCTAGACGCTGTGGCCTGATCATCTGCTGCTTATCATTTTGTTTTCGATAATGCCCTGAAATTTACAAGCACGTGATATTTTTGGGAAATAATAGCAGACGTGAGCGCCTGAAAAATAGGTGCACAAGGTTTTTTCTTCCCTAAATACTCGTGAGAGAAAAATACCAGTAAAATTATCGCTGTACCATCCCACAATATTGTTTTTCTATTCAATATTTGTCTACCCGACAATTATTATATTCTTACACTATTTCGGTTCCACCTTCGTCAGTTGTCGTTGGAAAAATGCAGCAAGTATGAAGCGAGCGACACGCTCAATGAGATCCTCTGTGCGCCCCAGAACTAGCGCCCAGTCGCGGTTAAGATGTGAGCAAAACAGCTCTTGAAAATCTAACCGAACTGGCAAGCAGACAGACACGTCGTAGAAGTGGATGCAGTGTTCGCGACTCACGAGCAGTGACGTAAGGCCGAATGTCCGCCGGCGCGCACCACATAGCGGATGAGTGGCTGAACTAAGCGTCTATACTCTTCCCATTGAAAAGCGCGCGACACGTTAGCAATACTTGTAGAGACGGCGTTGGCCCGAATTACGTCACTGAGGCCATGTAGCGTCTCTTGGCCGGATTTTACTTGAGATGCAGCAATGAACGCTTTCCGATAGCAACGTTAAAAATAAAGGGACAGAAACAAAGCAGAAACGGAAGGCGTATCTGCTGCGACAACCAAATCAGGCAGTGCCGCTCCGTGCTAGGGATAAATGTAGCTTTCGCAGTGCGACCAGACGCGAAGGAAAGAGTGAAAACGTTTATCGAAAGCGTTGCAGGTTCCCTTTGCCCTACAAAGTATTTTTGGCGCATTCCTTACGGAAGTGGCAATTAGGTGAGTAAAAAGGCTTGTTTCGCTAAGTGCATTTTTTTCTTGGGAATGCCTAAGGTGGTATTTTCAAGTCACCATGATGGAGTGAAGAAAACAAAGACGCGAAAAAGGACAAAGCTGCAACTAGTAGGTTTGTTAATGCCGTTCGCTTTGAAACTTGTGTAGAGACATGTACTATGGCTCATTGGAATATTGAGAGAAGGCTAAATTTAAAAGTAGCAATCAGTAGGCCACAAGCAATATACTTTCTCGCTAAATGTCTTCTAGGGTTCGGTGTAAACGCGGGTATGTGATGAGTCGTAGTAGCACAGAAAAACACGCAATGGGGACAGGTGCAGACAATGAAAAGTCTCGATATCCCGGTAGCCAAACTCCGGCGATGAAAAGAAAGCAATTTACGTTGTCATTCTCTCTTGTGGTGAACCTTGTTAGGTTTTTTTTCAAGCAGTCTCACATTCCGTACTGAGGATGTCATTTGGGTTAAAACACAGAAAATGACCTTATGTTTCCGAACCCCTATTTCAGAACCGATAGCGTGAAACGTTGATGATGATGGTTTGAGTTTAATTGCGCAAGGCAAATTAGGGCAAAAGCGCCAGAGACAAAGTCATTTGATGAGGACAGATGTGCAATTAAATACTAAATTGTGGAGTAAAAAAAAAGTGAAGCGAATGCCTGAAGTGGCTGGTGTATAGGGCCAGTGTGATTATGCATGATATAAAAGAAGCTGTAAAAGCTTGATGTCAGATAAAAACTGAAAAACACGCTTGTTAGAAAACATTGGGTTGTCGGCCAAGAAGTGTAATGGGTTTAGCAGGATGTGTTGTCTGTAAAGTTCAGGAAAATGTTTGCGTCGTGTGGTGTCGAGTGCCTTGCATTGAATGAGCACGTCAACTACCGATAGGGCCTCTCCGCACCTGATGCACTGAGGTCTAGAAGATCCCCGTTAGCAGATACGAGGGCGTGGTATGGGTGTGCCCTATCCGCAGCCTACCCAAGGCGACTTCCGCGTGTCTGTTGTGTGAGTCAGCTGTGTACCGTCCCAAGTGTGGCTTTATTGCATGTAGTGTGTGTTGTCTGTTCACTCCAGTTTGTCTGGAGTTGTCTGTTCACTCCAGGCGTCGAGGATGTGCGCCGTGAGGAGTTGGGTAGCATCTTCAATGTGTAGGCGTCTTCTGATTTTGTAGTGTAGTTTGGATGTCTATGCAAACGTATACCAGTTAGATCTTCCTTCATTGAACCTGTTTTGGGAAGATGGACTGCCTGGGCCTTTACCTATATATGTTAGTGAGGTGTGGAAGTGGTCACTGCCAAATGGGTCCGTGCCTTCGCCCCACTGAAGACAAGGAAAGAGAACTGCGAAGCCAATGGCCAAGTCAATAAATAGGTGTGTGTTGTGTGCTATGTTAAGGTATGTAGGCTGTTTCTTGTGGTAAGCCAAGCTTCAGATGCTGTTAAAAACTTCTCCATCAGGCGACCTCTTGAATCCGTCCGAGAATAGCCCCAAAGAGAAGTGGGTGCATTAAGGTAACCTGTTAGGATGTATGGTTCGGGTAGCTGGTCGACCAGCGCCTCGAAGTAGAGCAAGATTAGGAGGAATGTATATAGAGCATACCATTATCAACCTATGAATATTATTGTGCGAATCGCTACAGCCTCAAGGTCCATGTTCAAAGTGACAGGGTTGCATGCTTAGTATTTCCGGGCGATTATGGCCACACCCCAAGAAAAGAGTGTGGAGCCATCCCTGTCCTTTCTGTATACCAAGAAATTTATGTGTTTACAATTAAAATGTGTTTTCTGACCGCACATTACACTTGGCTGATTGGAATACGGTAATTCGTATATATCGTCAGGACGTTTAAGAAGGCCTCGGCAGTTCTATTGTATTATGTTTTCTCTTCCCATTATGAAATTCTCTCAGCTACTGGTGTGTGACTATTTACGTAAGGTCTTTCGGGGCTTGCACTCTTGGGAGGGGTTTTGTATCCTTCTCGGGAGGTTTCAATGTAGGGACCCACTTCTTCCGCTGCGAAGCAGACAGAAAAGGCCCCACACGCATATCATCATCAGATTTGGAAGGGGTACCCGGTGGACCGGACACCCCGGACTTGGCACCCTTTCCTGTGCCCTTCCTTCGAGCCGCGACGGCCGAGGGCGTCAGGAGCGCCCCGGGAGTCAAAGGTGGTGCGGTGGGGGTGGGAACTGCCGCGGGTGCCTCCGTCTTCATCTCCTCCGGGACCTCGCATGTGATTTGGGCCGGCGGAGAGGAAGCGGTGTTTGCAGCTGCACCCCTAACCGACGTGGTTGCCAACAAAGCCGCTGCTGCCTCAGCACGCGGTGCGGAGGCGGGTTGGGCTGCCCGAGGCGAACCAGGTGGGGGCGGGACCAAGTCCGACTCGCAGTACTAGGTATCCCGCCGAAACCAGACGCCGCCCCGCCCCCGGCGAGCTGCGTCAGCGTGCCTGCCCAGGAGGAAAGAGACAAACCTCTTCCGCACCTGTGCGTAGGTGATTTTCTCTGTAATCTTAACATTGATTATCTGCTTCTTCTGTTTGAACTTCCCACATTTCCTTGAGTACGCTGCATGGGGTCCCTGGCAGTTGGCACAGGTGAATGTTTCAGATTCACAGTTTTCTGAAAGACCATCATGCTGGCCGCACTTAGCACAGGTAAGACAGCCACGGCAAGAGTTTGTGCCATGCCCGAACTGTTGGCACTTGAAGCAGCACAGTGGGTTGGGGATGTATGGGCGGACAGAACAATGTATGTAACCGGAATTTATGAATTCTAGTAGGATGGATCGATCGAAGGTCAGATGTGTTTAGTTGCTGCCTGTTTGTCATCGCGGCGTATTGATATGCGCTTTTCAGCCGTGACGCCCTGATCCCTTAAGGAGCCATGAAGAGAAAATACAACTTTGTTTCATTTGAAAGAACTAGGATTCAGTGTGTCACTCAGCTCCATCAGAGCCACAAAAGATGTTTTTAACGAAAAAAAAGCAAGAAGTATTTAAACACTTTCAAATTTTGTGCCACAGTGACGTGTTATGAGCAAGAATGACGTCATACGGGCCAACAATAAAACATCATTTTCAGTACTTTAACTGCACGTTAGCGTTCAAGTGATGCGGTCAAATGGAACTAGAGGCCCCATTACAGACGTCCAGTCATGTGTCGTCGCGAGAGGTCAGCTAGGCGGCTGCCAATCGCACAAACAAGGTTTCGTGACGTCATAGAAAAGTTGCCGTAAATTAGCAAGGGGGTCGCGACTGCTTCAAACGTTCTATTTAATATCTCCGTTATTTGTTCCAAGATTGCGATGATATTGGTATCATTGTTATCGGGACTAAGCCGTCTTTCTAATAAACCCAACTTTTATATTGTCTTCATGGCTCTTTTAGGCCTTCCAAAAGGTCGGCATCTGTTTTGGAAATGAGATCCGCATCAGATATCACACCCTGAGAACTGTTGAGGCTGCGGTGGGGTGTGACCCTGATCTCCAGATCTGCCATGCGGATTTGTTTCAGGAGGATTGTGGATTGCTGCTGAGTTTTTACTTCAGCTAGCACTTCACCAGTTCTGAGCTTTTTAGCGTCGTATGTTTTTCCGATGATACCTTCAAGTAATTTCGAAACAAGAAATACGGTTTGAGAGGAAACCGGCTTGGATTTGTCCACAGATTTCAATGATCACAAAACGAGGTTAGTAATCTGGATTTGGGAGCCAAATAGAAGGCAAAGCAAGAAAAGAAACTCCGGTGTGGCCCCTTGTGAGAGACCGATCACGTTTGGGGGGCGGGTTGTATATACCATATGCTATAGTATAAAAGCAGGGGATGGGGGTACTTCCTTCGCTCGGGTTACCATGATACCGAAAGAGGTCCCGGGGCTCCCTGCCTGGTAAACAGACAGGGAGCCCATCCGCCGTAGCTTGACCTGGGCTCTAACGGCCACCGTTTCAGGTTTCTGCCCTTCACCTGAAAACTCATTACCACGGTTGGTTACAGCGTGAGTATGGGGGCTCGGGGTCCGTGGTATCGCCAATAGCGTCACAAAGATAACTCAAGGTGCCCCGTGCGGGAACGAAACGTTGACATTTAACGAATATTAGGCGCCAGCATGCGATTTTTATTTAGGATGTCGACACAAACAGTGACAAGGCACCATGTATCCTTCAGCGGACACGTCTTGCCGTGTCCGAGCATGGATTTTATTTTGTGTTAAAAGTACTTCAGATGTATTCACACATTCGTAAGTGTTTTTGTTTGTGAGTGTGCTTGTCAGTCTTTCAGCATGCACCTGAAAAATTAAGAGCACATCGTTGGGGCCACTTCTGTGACCATGTGGTTTCAAGCCGGTATTCACAACCATTCAGAGTCTACAGTTTTAGTGATGAGAATAAAACGGCTCATTGATTATGACACTGAAAACAGGTTTTCTTGCCGCAAGGGTCCGTAACACCAGAGAGCGTTATGCTACGTTGGTGACGGTTATTTGAGTGCATATTTAAAATTGGAGGTACTGTGAGAACACATAGGAAAAATACTAATGGAAAACTAGTTGACGCAGAGGGCCAAGAAGAAGTGTCTGTACGATATGGATACGCTCTATATATTCGCTGGGATATCAGTGAAGTCAGTGCCCGAATTCACTGTCCTTGCCACAGAAGGATCTCCGGGCCTTTAAAAGGGAGTGCAAGTTGTGCTCCGGACCTAATAAGATCATGCAGCCCTTACTCCCGAATATTCAGAATGATTATGATTACAGGTTTAACGCGTCGAAAGTAGACAGGTTATAACACGCGCCGAAGCGGAGCGTCCGGCCAGATTTGACCACCTGGGGATCTTTGATGTTCGCTGAAATCTTGGACACACGGGCGTTTTTGCTTTTCGCCTTAATCAGCAAAGCGGCCGCTGCTGCCGGGAATCGATCCCGCGTTCTTGGACTCAGTAGCACAACGCCTTAGCCACTGACCCACCCAGGCAGGGTGACTATTACCTTTTCACCCAGAAAACCCTTCCAGCATGAATAATAAAAAAAAATTCTGTGGTTTAGCTTTGGCTAACCCTGTTGGATAGCGAAAGATTCAATGCCCTGGTTAGGCCCATTGTCGCGGTATGGTTTCGCAGTGATATACCGCCATGTTTGCTATGAATACACTGCTTATTCATAATCTTTTTTTTCGCTTCGCGGCGTTCTTTGAGCCTCGGCGCTGTACGAGTGACCACTGCTGGATGCTCGTTTTCCTCCATCGCAGGCGGTTATGCCCCGCACGTGGACCCGGCTTTCCTTTGTGGGGCGCGCTTTTCGACTGCGGCGTGACCTCCTCGCCTTCCGCCGCCAGGGGGCGACACGGGTTCCGCGCTCAGCTCTTCCCTCCTCGCCTATCTCTCCTATGTCGCCTATATGCAGGAAAGGAAAGGTTAGGAGAGGCCCCGGCGTCACATTTCTGAAGCCGAGGACCGCCATGACTTGAGCCCACCGAGCCCAGCACTCTTTCACATCATTATTTGCTGTTTCCGGTTTGATAACAGCTTCGCGGTACGGGCGGCTCGGGAAAGCGAACGCAGACAACGGGAGCAGCGTTTGGGTCTGTACAACACGGCCGGGTGCGATACGTCGCAGCTGCGAAGAATTTCGCTTCGCTTCACAATGAAGAAACACACAGCAAGCCAAGCAACGACTGTGGCTCTCGCCAACGCTGAGCGTGGAAGCTTTTGCCTGCAGCAGCCGGCGGCGGCGGCGGGTGTTCGCTCCGCGGATCTCGAGGTTACGCCAGCGCCGCTGCGGCCGTGATACGGGTTGGGGCGCCTCCTACGGCGAAGCTTTCAAACTGACCTAATCGAAAAATGCTTGCCGTAGCGACTGCGCTGTGTTGCAAGCGTGGCGAGGCAGCTAGAGTCAAAGCGCCGTAAAAAATTGTCCGTGGCATTTGACCAAATTTAGCCGCCGCAGCCGTAGAGAACAAGGCAACGCTGTCTTTGGGCTCAAAGAAAACGACGTCATTTCCTCCACACTTTTTGCAATGCATTAGGATGCTGGGGGCATCTCCTGAGTATTCTTTCCTGCATGGTTGCCTACCCATGGAGGAAAAAATACTCAGGAGAGGCCCCTAGCATCCCAATGCATTGCGAAAAGTGTGGAGGAAGTGATGTCATTTTTCTTGAGCCCATGGACAATATTGCTTCTTGTTTACAACTGCGGCGGCCAAATTTGGGCAAATAGAACGGACAAATATTTAGGGCGCTTGGTATGTGGCTGCCTCGCTACACTTCAAACCAGCGCAGTCGCTACGACAAACGTTTTTAGATTAGGCCAGTTTGAAAACTCCGCCGTCGGAGGCGGCCTCAACTCGTATTCCGGCCGCAGCGGCGCTTACGTCGCGTCGAGATCGGCGGAGCGAGCCGCTGCCACCGCCGGTGACATGCCGGGAAAATCCCCTTCGCTCAGCCTTGGCGAGAGCCACAGTTCGTTCTTTCCTCACTTTGTGTTTCCTCGTTGTGAAGTGAAGTGAAATTTGTCGCTGCTGAGACGTAGCGCGCAAAGAGCGCAGCGCTGTACGACCCCAAACAATGCTCCCGTCGTCTGCGTTCGCCATCCCGCGAGCCTGTTGCTATGACGACGACAAACGCTACTTTGCCAGGCTTAAGAGCTGAAAAATCGTCCTTCTATCTCAAAAACGTAGGCCGTTTTTCGATTGAAACTTTGGGTGAGGGTTAGAATGGGCAAATTGAAGGCGAAATCAACAGCTTAGAAGATGACATCGCACCGAAGAATTAGCGACGAAGCTGTTTTTGCTTTGAAGCGGGAGGGCAGGGCGACACCATGTTAGTCAAATCAAACCGGAGACAGCAAGTGATGATGGGATAGAGTGCTGGGCTCAGTGGGCTCAAGTAATGGCGGGACTCGGCTTCACAAATGTGACGTCAGGGCCTCTCCTAACCTTTTCTTGCCTCCATGCGCCTACCTCTCCCAGCCATCACGCCACTCCTCCGTGCCGGTGCTCCACCAGGTGGCGACACGGGTCCCCCGCATGGCTCTTCCCCTCACATATGTCTGGGCAGAAGAGGTGCAAGCTGGGCTAGTGGGAAGACGTATTGATGGAGGAAACCAGCACGGACTAAAATACAAAGAAATCAACGCAAGTTGCAATAACTTGCATTTGGCAGAACGTGAATTGTCCTGAAAGGGCCCCCAATCGTCCCATTTTTCTTCACACTGTATAAGTGCAGCGGATATAAACCTATTTTTCCTGCAAAAAGACATTTTAGTTAGGCGCTGCAAACCAACGCCTTGGGAAATTTTGGAAGCGTTTTACATAGCAGAAAGAGGACACAATTGCGTCAGCCGAGCAGGCGTGCGTCTTCATCCAAAAGAGATTGCATATCTCGCGGCCCTTGACTCTTGCCGGCATTTATCGAATTGCCTTCTCACCGTGCCATTTATAAGCTTGTTTTTGCTAATACGCAATGTTTTTTTTATTCTTTTGTGTTAAGTGTGTATATTCACCCTTGTTTATATTAAACGTAAGCTTTAATACCAGAGACTGTCCTTTCGTTTCACTGCCTTTGTCTTTGTCTAAGTTTGCGCTGGTTTCATCCAAAAATAAGCCTATCCCTCTCCGCCTTCGGGCCGCTGCTCTGTGCCGGGCGCTGGCGGAAGGGGGTGTGGTTTAAGCTCTCAAGATTAAAATGGGTTCACTCCGCCAAGACTTTCTAAAGTAGTATTACTGCGGTGCAGTGCCCTTAGTTCACCAATTTTATCAGTGGACCGTATTAGTTTTGTACATTTTCTGTTTGTGTGCGTCGTCTGTACCGCCTTTGTAGTTGCCTGGTCACGCCTTGTGTTTTTCCTGATTTCCTTGCTCTCATTTTCTCCTTTAATATATACCGCTGTCCTTTCTTTCCCTTTCATTTCCCGTACCCCTCCCCCTGAGTAGGGTAGCCAACCAGACAGCATCCTGGTTAACCTCCTTGCCTTTCCTGTACAATTCCTTCCTTCCTTCCTTCCTTCCTTCCTATTGTAGCTATCGCTAAAAAACCTGTTCAGTATCGCCGGAGCTACGCAAGATGAAAAGTCGCTCATAATCGTTCCCTCAGAACTCGACCATGCACATTGCGACAAAGAATGCGTGCTCTCCGCTGGAGGAGGAGACAACTCGTCACGTTCTCTTCTTTGTCATTCCTTATATCAGAGGCCGGAGGAGTTTTCTCTTTCGCCCTGCAACGTGTAGTAGTAAATTCCGGTGCGGTGATGGACAAACCGGGCATTGCTGCCCGCTCACAAGTGCGTGATCAGGATGCTACGGCATTTTTCAAGCAATAAACGCTTGTTGCGAAATGATCGTATTGAAGGTGAGTATGAAGTTCGTTACTCGCGCCCACCCTAATTCAAAAAACAAAAAAAAACTGCAAAACTCTATGCATATGTTCAGTCACAGACAAGCGGGATGCTCACCGCCGATGTTGGATAATCGTAACCCGATTGATTGGTGACTTTATGGTTTAACGCGTCGACGCAACGCAGGCGATGACGCGCGCCGTAGTGGAGGGCTCCGGATAAGTTTTGACCACCTGGGGATCTTTGACGTGCTCAGAAATCTCGTATACACGGGCGTTTTTGCTTTTCGCCTCTATCAGAAGAGCGGCCGCGCGGCCGGGAATCGAAACCGTGACCTCGTGCTCAGCAGCGCAACGCCTTCGCCACTGAGCTACCGCGCCGGTGGAATCGTAACCCGAAATGAGGAAAATAAATCAAGGCGGTGACGAGCAAAAACCAGCATGACAGACACCACTGTAATGCCCTAATTAAAATGTACTGACGCAATTATTTAAAAATAATGGCAACTGAAGAGACAGCAATTCATTTTCCTGCATCTTTCACAAAGATTCGCGAGCTTACAGCTTCACGTCCACGTGTAATATTTGGCCCAGGTAATCCTGCAGTGTATTCTAAATGTCTCGCAGGTTTGTTTTTACTGCTCAAAGCGTGCTGGTAGGTCCATTTAAACAGGAGGCAGTGACCGCACGTATGAATGGTACGGAGCGAATTCAAAAAATTGCGTCCTACCGGAAATAAAATCACTGTCGAGAAAAAAACAGTCCCATCACATTGAGCAGCAATTGAAGTTTTAGTATCACGTGCTTTTTATTTTGCAAAATGGCGGTATATTTCTGGTTTAGGTTGTTTGCGAATAACTAGTACACGAACAGGTTGATGATGATACCTGAGCAGGCTGCTGCTGCTGATGATGAGTACATGAATGACCAGCAGGAACCGTCCACGTTTCGAGCAGCGTTGAAACTGTTCTCCTCTGCGCATTAACACTATTTGCTTTTGTGACACACAAAGATTCGGCCACTAATTGCGAATAAGAGCGCAACCCCATTGTGGGTCATCACAACATCACCCTAAAATAATTTAGTTAAAGCTCTCGTATTTTGAAATGCATGAATTTTTTTCTTAGGTTTAAATACAAAGTTATATTGCGAAGTTTCAAACTGTTCCTTGCTGCAAAACAGAAACAGCACAAAATAAAGCTGAATGAAGTGGCTGTGGGACGATGGCACCAAGGAGGAGTCAGAGCGAATCTGAAAGCGTTACCTACACCTGAGAATTTCGCAGTTCCTAGTACGTTTTTTGGTGTAAATAATGCTAGACTGCAAACTGGTTCTTGTAATCTGTGCCACAAGTACTTGGTTGGGCAGAAAAATGATCATTGGCTACTTTGCCCATTGTGATGTTACCGTGAATTCAGTGGTTGTGTGTGTGTGTATATAGCATTTGTTGTGGGCCAAAAACTTTAGTGAAGTTAACCTAGTTACGTTCCTGACAATGTTTACGTCATTCTTGATTAAACCGACAGCATTGGCTGTTTCTTGTCAAGTATTGAAAAAACAATTTCAGCTCACAAAAAAAACTCACGCTAGGACTTCAGGAATGCAATTGTAAGTTATTAAACTATGGTCGAAATAAACACATTGATATGGCCAGATAATTTATTAAATCACTCACAAGCATGGCAAATCGAAATGTTTTTGTGTTAGAAAGCAACACTGCTGCGTGGAAACATTCTTAGACGAAAACACCTGAAACACATTTAATGTTGCTAAAAGTGAATAATTGAAAACAAGTGGCGAAAATAAATAGATGCATGAATGCCATGAATAAGAGATTGTAGAAAGTTGTCTTACCCCAAGTTGGCTTTTGCTACTGCTACGTGTAAGGGTGTTTCTCCCTCGTTGTTCTTGATCGCCAACATTCACTCTGGGGTGCTGTAATAGCACACTGATGATATCTCGCATTCCAGCGTTGATAGCAGAATGGAGGACTGTGTCACCGGCATTGTCCTGTATAACAGGTAAGCTGTCAATTACGCTGTGAGAACACACGCATGAATTACCGCAATGCCTTAATTACGACAAAAGGAGCCATCCACGCAAACACAAGTAAGAATTATGGAAGAAAAGCTTCACCAAATTTGTACTCGAAGATGCGTGAATCCGGAACAGAAAAAAATTTAAAAACATTTCCTTTTGGCTAACTAGCTAAAGCTTCGGTTACATTTAGCATGTATTCTTCCTCCCAGGTGCGGCCCTGCCACGTTGTTATAGAGTGCACAAACTTTCAGAAAATACGAATAAGCGAGTACCTGTCGACTATTGAGAGAAGCAAACATGAGATCCTCTTTCTCAAATACATTGCACAATCGCGACTGTCACAGGAAGGCTGTCCTCACAGGGGAAATTGCGTATTTGCCGAAGGCAATGCCAGGAGAACATGGGTCAGCTTTACCAACAAAAACGCCACTCAGAAGAAAGTGTTATTTATATTTGAACTCTGATCCTGGTTCTGCAAAGAAATTTTTATTCTTTGATGAAGCTACTAGCAAAAATGTCGTTCCACGAAGCCAAAACCAGCACAGTTACTGCAGTATGATTCGGCAGCCATATTGTACCAAGAACTGCGAGTTGGGCATGTTGGTATAGCTTCATGAGGGGTACAGCGTAAACAAAATTGGAGCAAGGAAGGACACATGACAGAGCACGGAAAGGACGCAGGAAGGAAAAGACACAGGAATAAATCGATAACGTGCCACCACAGACTCAGAAAGTGCATTCACCAGACATCCACTCATATTGGATGATAGTGCACATTAGCAGGCAAAACGTTTTATCGGAAATAAAAGCCACCAAGAACACCAGTGGGTAAATTAATACATTTTTCACAGGAAAACCCCAAATACTGCTAGTCTGTCATATATGTTTCGTAGCTGCTTGGAGAAACACGATGGAGTCAGTATCAAGCAGAAGAAGAACAAGTGTGTTTATTCCGAATCAGTATTTAAAGGCGTAAAGAGAAACGGTAAACAGACGAGATGTTCACAGAGCATGCGCGCTGACAAGTTTAGACATGGCACGTGTCGTGATCAGACAACATTAGTCTGCCAACACAACTTCCTTTCTTTGCAGGAATAAAAAAAAACAATATGCCATAGTAACTCAACACTCAGTTCGACAATCCGCGACAAGCGCCTTCAATAAAGTTGTTGCCGTAGCTTTGCCGCTCCGGGGGTCTTCTGTTACGTGTGGAGCTCCTCAGCCCTTGGATGGAGGTAGTCGTACTTCTTGTGGTTGGTTGAACCTGGACTTCTGCCTCACCGTTCGATTCTTTGTCTGACGAGCCCTCTTCAGAATTGTCGAAGGATTCTCTGGTGGCAAGCAGATGGCGTTGCGTCGTACAACGTGTCCCTTTTCTGTGGTAACCGCGTACTACCTGGGCCACATCCTGTTAACTACTTTTTTCTTTGCATTACCAAAGTGGTCCCCTTTAACACGAACGACTAGTCCTTTGTGGAAGGGTGTGGTGGTTTTTCGCACCGGCAAAGTTGGCTGATGCTTGTTGGCAAACTGGCGTGCTGCTTTGTTGAAGACTGGTATTGGAGTCAGCAGTCGTCGCCATAGGAGCAGCTCGCCTGGTGACTGGCGATCTTTCAAAGGTCTACCTCTGTAATTGAGAAAACCGAGCCTTAAATCATTCTTTTTTTCTGACGTTTTTTAGAATCCTTTTAACGATTTGCGCAACTTTTTCTGCCAACCCGTCCGAGCGGGGTAACCTAGGGCTGGAAATCGTGTGCTTAAAGTCATTTTTTTTTTCGAAGTTCGCAAATTCTCGGCTGCTGAATTGGGGACCTTCATCTGTACACACGTCCATGGCAATTCCATACCTCGCGACGATGGCGCTTAATTTTGAAAGTACAGTTGCAGAGGATGTGTTGCGCAGCAATTCTTCTTCCGGGAAATTGCACAACGCGTCGTATGCGCAAAGGTACGAGCCGCCGGCGTATTCAAACATGTCTACAACGACTCTGTACGATGCGTGCGCGGGAAACAGGTCGCATAAGGACGGGCTTCCTTGGTTGTTTATAGGCATACTTTCTGCAATCTGCGCACTTATTCACTAAAGCATCAATGTCTGCGTTCATTCAGGCCAAAAGATAGCTAGTCGAGCTCATAATGTCCACGTTTGAAGCCCAACGTGCTCTTCATGTATTCTCCGCAGTATCTACGGCCGCACAGTTGCTGGCATGACTACCGTAGAACCTTTGAACACCACTCCATTTAACTCAGTCAGTCATGAGGTTGCAAGAAGGCCTGCTCTCCCTTAATGTTTCGATGACGAAGATTCGCCTCGCTGACAAGCGATGCAAGGACTCTTACGACATGGACTACCAAACCCTCATCACCGGTCACGCTTTGTAACAGAGTGGTCTTCGGTCCTGGGAGCGGCTTCCTTTGCAGCGGTGACGCTACTAGAAATCATTCAAACTTTCGTTTGAAGAGGCGCCAGTATTTTTTGATGTCGCCGGCCAGCTGCAAGCGCTCTGGAGGCTTCAGGAATTCCACGCCGGTTCTTCTAATACGTACGCTGCTGGTATCACATCATCGCCTGTGACACAATGTTTTATTGCTGTCTGGAGAGAACCTATCGAACCCGTTTCAAGCATAAAAAGAACAAGATGGTTCATTACGAGACAGTATTCAAAAACGTGAAGGGAAAGGGTAAACAGACGAGATATTTACAGAGCATGTGCGATGATAAGATCAGATAATCCACGTGTCGTGACCGGTCAGGATTAGACTCTCGATACAATATATAAACAAATGCGTGCTTTAGCCCTCCCTCTCGTACACAAACGGAGGTGCAATTATTTGGCAGGGTTTAGGTCAAGACGCTATTTCGTTTTACAAACTCTCAAAGAGGCCACTGCGAATACACGGGGATCACATCTGCTTCATTTTTTTCCCTTCTACATGCGACCTTTTACAGTTACTTCTTCACTTGTGATTCGGGAACTTCCTATCGTTCCGATGAGTCTTTTGACACCCCAGTTGTGACCATCGGACGTTCCTAGAGTATTTCATACGGTTTTTGCTTTCACTTGCCCCACGCCGGTTCAACTGCTAAGCATCACCACCAGGCTTGGTGGGGCCGATGCCTCCCCGCCTCTTCAGCGCACCCCACCGCGCACATCTTCCAGCATCGACCCCTCCTACAGAAGCAAGTCCTCGCGCATCCCTTGTTGCCGAAATTGAGTACGCCGTCGAATGTATCGAAGTCGACCGGCCTGAACTCAAACAACCCGGCTGGTTTACACTATGCCGTTGCCTTCAACGCAAGGGCCCGGCTGCCGACAATCGCACTCCTGATGCCGGCCTACGTGTTTCAACGATACCCAGCGAAGCAGGGCAACAACACCGCCGCCGCAAACCCAAATATATAAAGCCTGCCGTCATTCCATTGCCGGAAAATGATATCAAAGTTATCCCCCACCCGAGAGGCGTAGTGGCTGTCGTCTCCGTCGACGCGGATACGCTTGCTGATATCATCATGCAACCTGCAGGGCTAACCCACAATGACGAGAATCAAGCCCATATCCAAGCTAAACCCAGCTACACGATCACCAGCACCCCTCACGAGGAACGTGCCACATGATATACCAGCATCACGGCCACCGACCACAACGGGATACAATACCCAGTTGGAGCCCACGTTTCTACACCATCCAACGCCGCACTGGGAGTAATCTTGAATTTTCTAAGCACGGACAGGGCAGAGAATATTCAGCACAGCCTCATGCACCCTAATCCCGATCTAGGGATACTGGATGCGAAGAGACTGAACTCTTCAAACATCGTACAAATCTTTTTCGAAGGCACGATCGTCCCGTTTTGGGATATCGCGCTGTTATTAACCGCTGCAAGCCATTCAAGCGAAAACCGGAAGCCAGCACCACGTGTTGGCGCACCGGCCACCTCACGGATGTCTGTCCTCCTACCCAGCCACCGCCTCGTGGTGTACCATGCGGACTCGCAAACCCACAGGACCCACACAAGTGTACGCCTAAGTGCCCTGTGTGTGAGGGCACACACTTAACGGGCTGTGCTGAATGACCGGGCAGATATTAACGACAACGACAAGCCTCCACATCCGCTCAGTTCACCGCTACGGGCCAGACATCGGCGGATGGGGCTCTACAGAGTCTTTGTGAGGCTTCACAATCCCCTGCCTTGGGGAAGCTCACGAAGCAGCAACTCTCGAAGTCCAGGGCCAACCAGCCATCCCGCACTACGAATGCTGCAGCCACCCAGGTAAACTCCTCGCATTCGTCTTTCTCTAGCTCGCTGCACACACCCTCAACACCCCTAATCCTTTTCTTCAAGGACTACGAACAATTCCACAAGAATTGCCACAAACTCGCAAAAAAATGTCATGCTAAGAAAAAAAAAGCTCCCCCTAACCATGCCGCTAATCCCTCCGCAGTGCTAATCAAACCCCTCCGCTCCCTCTTCCACATTTAACTGGACCGAATAGCCACATCCTCTTCCCCCATGAATGTCGCTAGACTCCACCACATCGCTTCCATCCAAGAGACGGGCAACAGAATCAACTGCTGCCACTGACGTCAGCCAACCGTCCCTCATCAATCCGATTGGAGCTTTTGAACGCACGTGCCACAAAGCTTTATCCGAAGAAAACGCCGAGTACATCCATCCCTCCAAATGCTATTGTTAACCAAGCTACCACACAGGCAATGGTGCAAGCCTTAAAGATAGAGATACACGTGTGCCTCACTCAAATCAGTGAAATCAAAATGGCTTTTGCTGCCCTTCTGGTTCCAACCGCAAGCTCGCAACCCCTCCCTGATTTTCCTGATGACTACCCGTAAGACTTCTAGCATGCTCCGTATCTGGCAAAGGAATTGCCGCGGCTACAACAAGAAGCGAAACTCCCTTATGCTTTTAACTCATCTTCAAGGCAAATCCCCTGATATAATCCCTCTCAAGAAACTGGGTTACTAAAGCCTTCAACAGACTAGTCACCATGTTACAGCCATTCTAGTCCAAGGCCTCCTAGTGGTCAGTCAGATATCCCTCCCTGAGACAACACTCCCACCTATTCCCATTGATGTGAGCTCCTGCCGTAAGGGTGGCAATAACACTTCCATTCTAAACATCTACAGCAACCCCAGAGAACATCACGATGGGTTTAATTCTCTCCTCATTGCAACTTCCCGGAAAACAGCCAAGCACTTCATACTAGTTCTCGGCGATTTCAATGCCCGTCGCACGTCGTGGGGCTATGCTTAGCACAAAAATGGTCGCCTATTTGGGGAAGAAATTCAAAAGGGTATTTTCACTCCGGAATCAGATCCTTACAAGGCCACCGGTCTGGGTACGAGTGCGCACATCAACACTGCCCCTGATTAAACCTTACCGAAGTGTGTCGAACCACTGTAATGGCCCTGCACCGAATACAGTTTTGGTAGTTGCCACTACAGTCTACAATTGGACGTCTCCATCGCCAAGCAGTACACTCCCCCTTACCGGAATACTCACATTACGGATTCGGACAAGTTCCGCAAGATCAGATCTCACACTAAACTTGCAACACCCCATGGTGCGGACAACTACACAACTAGGTCAAGCAAATCTTACAAGACACCCAAGCAGCAAGCGCCCGCGTGGACCCGGATATCCCTTCTGACAGAGTCGACTCCAACCTTCAACACCTGTGGCAGGCTTACCGCAGCATACAGAGACGTTGGCTGCATAACAAGCACAACCGGGCCCTCAGCCGTGAACGTGCTGAACTGGACAACACCATACAAAGTTATCCGAAACAGTTGACCCAAGAACAATGGCATCAAATTGGTGACAAGATGCTGGAAGCGCTCAGAAGCGGCCACACCTGGACGCTCCTACGGCACATACTCAACCCCGAGACCACACGCACGACACAGTCTCGTAAACTACAAAGACTCCTGCACAATAACCCCAGCTTCCTCTCCCAATTCATGACCCAGCTTCGCTCCATATACATACCAGGAGCACCGCAAACGCCACTTCCAGCCTACCTCGGAGTACAGAATGAACAACTCGACACTGACATCACCCAAGCAGAATTCAGGACGGCTCTCCAAACCATCAAACCGGGCTGAGCTCCCGGTCCCGACTCTGTCTCGACGGAGGACACCCCACGTCTTGTTCTGGGCCTCTCGCGCCCGCCCACAGTCCTCATTCCACGACGATCTCCTCTGGTTGGGCGGCGCACCAGAGGCATGGGGAATGGCCTTTTCTGTGGTGTCGAGGAGGTGCGCCGTGAGGATTTGGATAGCTTCTTCAACGTGTAGGTGTCCTATGGATGTGTGGTGTTGTTTCGATGTCTGTGTATATGTATTCCAGTTAACTCTTGCTTCATTGAACCTGCTTAGGGAAGATGGACTGCGTAGGTCTTTACCCCTATATGTTATTGAGGTGCGAACGTGGTCACTACCATATGGGTCTGTGCCCACACCACACTCAAGGGTTGAAGAGAGAATTGCAGAACCAATAGTGAAGTCAAGATTTGTGTATGCATTGCGTGGTAAGTTATGGTATCTAGGCTGTTTCTTGTTGAAAAGGAATGCTCCCGAGGATGTTAAAAATTTCTCTATAAGGGTGCGAGGAGAGCCCCAAAGAGAATTGTGAGCATTAAGGTCGCCTGTGAAGATGTGGGTTTCAGTCAGGTGGTCAACCAGCGCCTACAAGCCGGCGCTGGAAAGTGAAAATTGAGAAAAATGTATACGGATCATACTGCTACTAACCTATTAAACAAAATCGTACGGGTTTGCTACAGCCTCAAGGGCAGTTTTTAAAAAGAGAGAGTGGTGTGCTAATGATTTCCGGGCAACAATGGCCACACCACCCGAAGAGTGTGTGCCGCCAACCCTATCCTTTCTGAATACCATGTAGCTATTTAGGAATGAGTGAAATTGAAATGTAAATGCGTTTCTTGGACATACATTACATTCGGCTGATTAGCATGCGTATTTCGTATACATTGTCTAGATTTGTAGAAGACTTCTGCAGTTCCATTGGATTATGTCTTCTCTTCTCATTATGAAGTGTTGGGAGCTACTGGATTGTGTTGTTTATGTATTGTCTTTCGGGGCTTGGACTCTCGGTTGGTGCTTTATCGGCCTCTCTAAAGGTTTGGATGCTGGGACCTGTTCCTTCCGGTGCGACGCAAACAGGAACGGTCCCACGTCCATCTCTCCCTCGGATGTCCTGCGGGTGCCCGATGGACCAGGCCTCTTGGACTTGGCACCCATTTGCGTGCCTTTCGTTTTCTTAGCCGCTATGGCCGAAGGTGTCAGGTGCGCCACAGGTGGCACGGGCGGTGCGGCCGGCCAGAGAGCCGATGTTGGACTCCCCGTGTTCATCTCCTCCGCGTGCTTTAGTGGAAGCAGGGAGGGTCAGTAAGCACGGGCCGGAATCGCATCAGTCCCAATAGTGGCTGTTGCCACCACAGCCGCTGCTGGCTCAGCGCGCGCTGTAGTGACCGGATGGGCTGCCTGAGGGAACCACGGGGGGAGTGGGGGCGGAAGTGGGACCAATTAAGACTCTCGTTACTGGGTCCCTCCCTAAACCAGACGCCGCTTCGCCCCCTGGTGAAATGAGTCGGCGGACTTCCCCAGAGGGAAAGAGGCGGACCTCTTTTGCAGCTCTGGAAAGAAGATGTTTTCACTGTCTTTTACGTTAATTATTTTATTGTCTTGCTTAAACTTTTTCGCATTTTCTCGAGTAGGCCGTATGTGGGCCCCTGTAGTTTGCACAAGTGGGATTTTCAGAATTGCAATTGTCGGTGGGGTGGTCCTGTGCGGCGCATTTCGCACCGGTTCTTTTGCCGCGGCAAGATGTTGTACTGTGCCAGAACAGCTGGCACTTTGAAGCAGCCGCGCGGGTTCGGTATGTACGGGTAAATGAAGCATCGGATGTATCCTGCATTTATGAATTGTGGAAGTGCCTAACGGTCAAATGTCGGGATAAGGTGTTTGGTGGGGATTATATTATCATCCCTGCACTTTGTGATGCGACGCACGCCTGTGACGCCCCGGTCCTTTGACCCTTCACGAATATCGGAATCTGTGTCTGAAAGAAGATCTGCCTCTAAAATCACACCCTGGGAGCTGTTGATGCTCCGGTGAGGCGTGCCCTGATGTCGAGATCAAAGATGCGAGTTTTGGCAAGACGTGCGCGGAATTGTTGTTCAGTATGAAGTTCGACAATGATTTCTCCTGTCCTAAGGTTTTTAGCTTGATACTTGTCACCTGATGTGCTTTGCATAAATTTCAAGACCAGGAATACGGACAGGGAAGCGACAGGTCTTGTTGGGTCAGCTGACTCGAATAAAAGGATACGAGAATAGTTTTCAATGGTTGTTGAAAAGACAGTTGTTGAGAGAGGTGGGAATGAAACTTCGGTGGGGCCCTTTTTGGGGACCTGTCACGTTACGGGGGTGTTAAAAATACGATAGGGTAGAGTATATAAGGAGGGGACGGGGGCACATTCTTTGCTCTGGTTACCGTGATACTGAGAGAGGTCCCGGAGCTCTCTGCCTGGTAAACGGACAGGGAGCAAATCCGCTGGAGCTTGACCTGGGCTCCGACAGCCACCGTTTGAGGTTTCTGCGCTTCACCTTAAAACTCATTACCACGGTCGGTTACAGCGTAAGTATGGGTGCTCGGGGTCCGTGGTGTCGCCAATACCGTCACCAAGGTTACTCAAGGTTACCCGTGCGGAGTCATGTGTTGGAGGCTTCGCTGCATCGGGCTCTGGCGTTCAATCCGGAGCCCTCCACCCCTGCGCCCCACATCGCCGGTGTAGCGTCGGTGCCCTAAACTTCGTAATCAAACAAATCAATTTCCCTCGGAAACATAACTTCCGTTGAGGAGATACCCGTGAACTTCCTACGATAACAACTGTGGAACTGCAGTGTGGAATACCGAGAATCCCGCAATGAGCAAACGCGCATCTACGTTCTATTTAAAACAAGTGAAAACTGTTCTTTCAAGGGAAAAGAACTCCGTACTCGTAAGCGCGGCAGGCCCTCAGATCAATGCGCCGCCGCTCACACTAACCAATCGAACAAACTAAGAAAAAAAGGAAGAAAGACAACCTGATTCGCGGAATAACAACTCATCTTTACTGCACAGGGGCACACAAAAAAAGAACGAGCCTGACACTGCTTCACGGCTTTACAAAAAAAAAAAAGAAAAAACACAAACGTAGCAAATTGGTGAGCTGTCATGCCGCTTATTGCACTTCGAACCACTCTCTCGCTAACAAAATTATTTCTTTTAAAGATGTCAACGCATTCGCGGACCTTGTTTCTCAAATGCAAGCGCCTCGCAAATATCCTGCGCCCGAAGTCGATCCGGAACTTCAGAACAGTTTTTTAGGATTGGACTTCCCAGAATTCTTCCGTCCTCTCTTCTGCTGCCGCTATAGCCAAAGCGGGGAAGGGCACGGGCGCGCCCTTACACAAAAGACGTTTGCTATCCACCTGTACACACGCGATAACCAGTTTTTTTGGTGCCTCGGGCAGCCTCACAAGTTAAGCTAAAGTGACCGCGCTGTCGCGAATCTCTAGTACGCTGCCTCGCCACTGTCGCTGCAGCGGCGCTAACAGCCAACCTCGCGACCTGGCTGGAGTTCGGCTACCTGCAATATAGTATTACGGCTGCTAGAGTGGTTGGTACAAATTCGACAAAAATGACCGTAAAAATTAACATAGAACTCACAAGCCCCCGTCGGTTTTTTTAATGTCGTGTCCGTATTTTCACGCTCAATTCTTACAAGAATTCATAGCTGTGGCATAGCCATCGTAAACCGACTTGAAACCAAGCCAAAGTCGCTTGTTGTCCATCCCGACTCCCGGATTTCCGGGTTCCGGAGTGGTGCGGGCGCGCTCAGTGTTATGTGAAAATTATAGCTTTGTTCGTGTTCTTGACGATTCATGTGCCGTGTGGGAATCATTTCAACTAACATCGAAGGTCAGACATTTCAGTGTTGCTGGCGATACACCAAATTTAGTGAAGGAAAAGCAATTATATGCATTCTTCTACCGCCGATGAACATCCCTGCTGAACATTTTGTTTGTGTCCTTGTTGTGCCTGTGCGCTGTGATCGTACGCTGGAGAAACTTGCGAAATGTGCTGTTACCATTCCTTTGCGAACTTGCTAGCAACGCTTTGGAATCTGTCAAATTCACCATGCTTTGTGCACCGCTAGGAGCGACGTCGTTTTATATACACAAGGTAAGGTCATTCTTTCCCAGCTATCCTGTACATTTCATCATGACAGACGTTGTGCAGTCCCACCTGAATGGCTATACTCACGACTTTGTTACTGGTCGCTATATAAGCAGTGTTTTCATGCATGCCGTTTCGATAGCGACCTAAAAGGTATGATTTCACTTCAGCCTTTCAAAAATACTGTATATAAGTATTGCAAATTGAAGGGGGGGGGGGTATTGTACCGGCATATAACATTTTGACATGAATGAGTATTTTACAGTCTACCGCGCTGCTGTATTGCTTTCGCGTGTGCTATATTTGAATGTATGCTAATTTAAAGATCTAACAAAACCTGTGAATGCAAGTTACGAATGAACAAAACCCCAGACGCGGCGCCTCTACAGAACGGTGCAGAAGCCCTGAATTACCTAACACGAACATTCATAAAAAAAGAAACACCAAATTCAGGTAAATAAAATGTTTCTCGCACGAAGTTAACGAAAATGAAAAAAGAATAGAAGGAGGTCGAATCAAACAAATGCCTGTCGCATCAATAACAAATGCACGAACACCGCGCCATGCAAGCACAGCTGACAGCGCTAGGCTGAGGCAGAACTACCAGCCACAGACAGGATAGTGTGTTCAACTAGTTAGGAGCCATGCCGGGAAAATATCTTCACAAGCTAAAGTGCTGGCTGCTTCCTAACTCGAACGATTGCTTGGAGAAACAGCGTTCCCTGAGTGCAGAGCAGTGATTCAGGTGCAAAATGTGGCCTAGAACACGGAGCAAGATAAACAGGAGCGCCGACTTCGCTCTCTCCTGCGGGCTCTTAATGTCCACCACTCGCGGAGCACAATGTAGATGGCGCAGCGAATGGTCAAGCGGCCGGCGTTCCCCGTGCGCCGGCGGGCGCGTTGGCGGAACGCATTCCGTCGGCTTTTGTCGTCTGCTTCGGCGACGGTAGTTTTGTGCACGGAGTGCTTTGGGCCTGCGTTGGCGCCGCTTCGCGTTCATTGCGCTCCTCCTTCGAACGGCTTGATTGTTCGACAGCACCTTCTGGATAACCCGAACCCGAAGGAATTGAGTGGTCGTACGGCACGGCAAAGATACGTTAAGGACTGGTTTGCATGGCGGGAAAACAAAATGTAGAGCGCACATATAGACATATGGCTGCTATACAAACACTACCTTTTGCGCAGTGCTTGCCGAAAATGTGACTCCGTTTTGTAAATTTGTAAACACCAATTCGGGTGTGTTTTAACAGGTTTTACAAAAGGCGAAAGGAGCAACTGGTTCTGATCACTAGCGATTATAAAAGTTGCCTCAGCTTTCTCGCCATTCTCCAACTGACGTCCAAAACAGAGTGTGCTTAGAACACGGACCGGCACTCACACGCTCATCAGAAAATAACAGAAACGCGATAACATCACCCGCGACTGCCCGCGACCACGGAGCAAGATATACCCGCGACGTAGCAATCTGCTCAACATCGAGGCCCTGACAGTGCGGTCTTTCCACAAGCCTTAATTTCACGATATTTGAATTCGTCCGACCCTATATCTCTGTGGTGATGACTCTCTAAAAGAAAAGGTTTGACGAGCCGGATGTTTTGCTGGTCAGCCGCTTAAAGAAAAAAAAAAGAAACGCCGGGAACCCTCGTAGGCCGAAAATTGCAGCCATACAAAACGCAGCATTTTATTTGGAATCCACGGCGTTATCGACGAGATAACACGACCGTAGAGCGACAGTGAACATCGGGCGGTAAGTTGCGGTATGGGTTACAATGAAGGTTGCGTTTGATATTCTTGGGTGCCTTATCAAGATGACAGTGTTTTTGTACACTTATTACAACAGGGCAGCCGTCCAATTCAGTCATTGGCACAGAAATGTGTGTCTCATTGCCGTTTGCCGATGGAGACTCCGGGCGACCCTTGTAAGCATTGTTCGTGCGCAGAAGGGGCATAAATAATTAAGCAGGCGGCCGGAGAGCGGGCCAAGAACAGAGGGTAATTTTTGCGCTGCATCGGTTTGTCGTAAGCAGAATCACGCTAGACTGCATGTTGTGGCGTTTCATATTACTCTTGCTCATTCTTTGGTGATTCTAAAGTCGTCGTCGTTCAGTTGCGTCTTACATCTGCTGGGTTAGTACAATATTTTTAGCGGGTCTTCATAATGTCGGAATAAATGCCCCCCGATAGGGAATAAGCGATCGCCATGTATTCGGTAGCGTGCGATTATCTGCGCCGTCTATTCCGGCTGCGCACGGGTGTTTAAATTCCGCGCGTGCAGGCATTCCTCCTGCATAGTAGGACTGGCATACGACAGGCGTCGTTGCGAAAGAAACCACGCCTCTGGGGAGAGCGAAGAAGGGAAGAGCCATGTACAGAGGCACAGCGACGAGAGGGCAAACGAAGGAGGAAGAGAGCAAAGGGAAAGCTGGGCGGCCGGCGGCGCGTGGACATTATCGGCCCGAGCAAAAGAATTTTTCTGGGCCACAGTCGGCGCTCCTCTTTATATCTTGCTCCGTGGCCTAGAACGTGCTTCATTCTAGCTAAAAAAATATTGCCAAAGAATGTAACAAATTCATTGACTGCTTTTGGAAAATAGATACTATGTATCCGCGAACCCAAAGCATCTTTACACAAGTCTAATGCGTTAACTCGACACCTTCACAAGCAGACGCTTTGGCTTTAAAACCAAGGCAGAAAAAAACGTGCTGCGTAAGTGTAGTAGTTGGAAATAGACAGCCCACTTGTCATATATTAGTCTTTTACCTCTAAGTGCCCATCCTCTGCGCGTATCTTCCCGTAAATTTAATAGCCAATTTTTGTCTTAGGTACTACGCAGCTTGTGCTAGAACATGCACAGGTGTCAAACCTTGAAACTGATCAATACCGGTTTGACTAAGCGCTTGCTGGACTTGCTAGCAAAAATTGAACTTTCCATTGCTTCTAATCACAACCTGGTGCAAGCATTTTCAGTCCCAATTTTGATTAAGTTGGGCTGAATGGGGTTGAGTAATAGCAAAATCACTGAATAACTCTTAGTGGTGTCCCAATGAACATTTTGGGGCTGTGATCACCCTGACTGCCAGGTTGGCTGTCAACGTGCATGATCGCTTGTGGTCGCTCCACAGTTTCCTTAACTGTGCTCAAATTCAAAGTGAACCTTCAGCCATTACGTGTTTCCCCCTTCTTTTATTTTTAACCTGACCTAGTGATCTCATGACCACGTGTAGTCGCTCCGCGGTTGCCTTAACTCTGCTAAAATTGAAAGCGAACATTTCCCCAGTGCATTAGAGCATTTCTGTAGGGCGTTTTAACACTTTTTTATTTTTACCTCGAACTGCTGAACTCTGTCTACAGACCTCTTGTTTTTTTTCTTCATTTGTGTCATTATTCACCTGACGTAGCATGTTAGGCTATCTTCTGGAAAAAACTCGTCAGCACCATTACACAGCGTTCTCTCTCTCTCTCTCTGAATAACATGTTGGCTGAACGTGGCATCAGACATGCCACTGACGCACCATTGAACGAGGGCTTAGCCATTCTGTTGTGACAGATGTTGGGCCGCCAGGAGTTACCCAAACGATTGGTCACAACGCTATCACTATACTGTTTTTCTGCTGCTACTGTATAGAAAATGTCGCCAAGCGAAATAAAAAAGTTTTCAAATTATTTCTCATTTACAGCAACTCTGCTGTTTTTCCCCTCGCCAAACAAGACTGTTTTGTTGTCTCCTTGTGTGTAAAGTTGCTTCACACGACCTTGCTATACTGGGACACTGAACTGACATTGTTACGATTACGGCAAAAATGTGGATATACCCATGTCTCATATGATCCCTTAAAGCTGCTGCTTAGTGCTACTTGTTTGTTAAACGTACTGCAAGGCACACACCACTCAGTGTTACATGAGAGTGAAAGACTGTGAAAGCCAAGTTACAACGTATTGTTTTCTGTCACGTTCTTGCTAGCATGTTTTTTCTCTCAAGTTCATGTATTTTGTTCCACTAGTATGTAAGCACAAAACATTATGCGCTCACCATTTATAAAGCCATTTGCAATGATTGCCGTTTGTAGTAAGTTTAGTTTACATTACCATCGGACACTAGTTTTTTCTTCTCAAGAGTACAGTTTTGTAAATCATTTCGTGCAAGTTGACAATTTTGTAGTTTTGTTTTATAAAATTTCAAGCATTAAAATTTCAAAAAACCAAATCCACAGGTTGACAGGTATGCTTTTTGACAGGTTTGGGGTTTCTCCTGCCAGGTACTAGCTCACCAAGTCTTGATAGGTATATGTGGATTTCTTTTGAGCCTGAAATATGTGGGAGACACGATAACGAACCCATGCGGGTGATTTTGCGGCTCCCTGCCGGCCAGGAAACATAGTCGTTCCTGTACATTTATTTATTTATTCATTTACCCTAAACGCCCTTACGGGCGTTACATAGGGGTCGCAATGAAAAAAAGAACACATTGCAACATTAAAAACAGCAACACCCAAAAAAATGCGAATACAAATACATTCATGTCGAAATGCATAGTTTCAAAAAAAGGGTACACAAAAGGCGCACAACAGTTATCCAATCCCTAAAATGCGAGGGTTAAAAAATGACCCAGGTTCAAAATAACACAAACATCGAACATTGAACCAATCTAAGAGGTTCAAAAATGACACAAACACTGAAAAATGATTTATACATTGAGGAATAACTGCAACTCTTTGATAAATGAGTCGTGATTACTGAGGGTGACGATGTTTCCTGGGAGCTGATTCCAGTGACGAATAGCAAGTAAGACTGGCGAAAAGAAAAATAGGTTGGTACGCGCGAATATTGGTTGAACTTTAAATGCATGATCTAAACGGGAAAAAACGCGACCAGCGGGTCTTATGTGCGAGGCAGCGAAAGAAGACTGGCTGTGGTATAGCCTATGAAAAACCGATAAAAGACTATAAAGCCGGCGTTGTTGTAGAGGTGGTAAGTTCAGGGATTGTTTCATTTTTGTTATACTTGATGTTCGTGAGTAGTTCCTGAGAATGTATCGGGCAGCTTTGTTTTGGAGTGCCTCAATTTTATTTACGAGATACGACTGATGGGGGTTCCAGATTAGCGCGGCATATTCAATCTTTGATCGAACAAGTGTTTGGTAGGCCAGAAGCTTTGTGGATGTGTTAGCTGAATGCAGATTTCGCCTAATGAATCCGAGTGATTTAGAAGCTTTGCTGGTTATTGTATCGATATGGTGATTCCAGGTTAGATCAGACGTTATGTGGACCCCCAAGTATTTTACCATAGTTACGGTTTGTACAGGCATACTATTGAGAAAATAATGACGGGGCTCAGACGCGCTAGTTTTGGTAAATGGTATGGCGTTAGTTTTGGGCACATTTACTTCCATCTGCCAATCCCTACACCATTTCGTCAGTTGATTAAGGTCTGCTTGCAAGGATAAGAAATCTTGGGGGTTTTAATTTGCTTATAAATGCCGCAGTCATCCGCAAATAATCTGATAGTAGAAGAGATATTAGTGTTAATGTCATTGATATATATTAAAAATAAGATAGGACCCAAGACTGAGCCCTGTGGAACACCGGAGGTTACTTGAGCTAAAGAGGAGGAATGATCATTAATGGTTACTGACTGAAACCGATGGGTTAGGAAGTTCTTAATCCACCTGTTAATCTTAGGGTTGATATTAAGAGCAGAAAGTTTTTCCATTAGACGGATGTGAGGGACTTTGTCGAAGGCCTTGACGAAATCTATGAATATAGCATCTATTTGTGAGGACGAATGTACTTGCATTATGGAAATCAGTCATTAATTCGAATAACTGAGTTTCACAAGAACGGCCTCTCAAAAAAACCATGTTGATTAGAAAAAAAGAAGCTCTCTTTGTTAGGTAGCTCATTACGGCAGATGATATTATGTGTTCTAGAAGTTTGCAAACTATGCTGGTTAAGGAAATCGGTCTGTAGTTAAGAGGCACAGATGGGTCGCCTGACTTGAAGATGGGGAGAACACGGGCAATTCTCCAAGCAAACGGTACGCATCCTGTGTCTATCGATTGCTGAAATAAAGCAGCTAAGATCGGGGATATGACCACTTTAGTCATTTTTAGTAGTTTGGTGCATATTTCATCGGGGCCAGGTGCAGAGTTGGTCGGGAGTCTATCAATGGCTGCAGCAATACCCTCCTGAGTGATAAGCAAGTCATCCATTGCTGAATCTAATGACTGTAAAGTAAGAGTGGCTGGTAATGGGCTTTCATTTGTAAACACAGAACAAAAACAGAATTGAATTCCTCTGCAGCCTCTGATGAGGAAAGGTCTGTACCATTTTTAGACAATGATATGGACGATGATGATGAGTACTTTGGATTTATCACTTTCCAAAATTATCTCGTGTTGGTCTGCAGTAGGTTTGTTATATCGTTGTTGAAAAATTTTTCCTTGGCTGCCTCGATTTCTGCTTTGCACAGTTTAGAGTGCTTTCAGGCGCTCTATTGCGGAAGGCGATCAAGTAAAGGCATTCCACTCCCTACCCATTGCAGAATTAATGATGTGGCTAGCTTGTCCTAAGGCATTAAAACCTGAGAAAAGCTTATACATTTCTTGAACTGCTGTCACCTTGCCTTGCTTTCCTAAAATACAAATATCTAACTTCGAAAATAGCAAGGTTCTTAGACCAGCATGCTTAATGAAGAAGGGATGCAATCGTCATTTCATAATGTAGCGGTGCAAACAAACGATTCTGTTTCTAGTTGTATTTTGCAGGCTACACAGTCAAGAAGCCAAGTGGACCCTGTGAGGCTCTGAGCCCTACCGCGATGTTTTCGTGGGCAATAAAGCAAGCTTTTTCATGAAACACCTCACTATTTCACCTGCTGAAATTGACTTTCAATTCAGATCCTTTCCTGTTTTTGCAAGGAAGAGGCCAAAATGAAGGTGAGGAATTCTTTACAGCCTCTTGGGGGTATTAAGAAGGGCGAGATTAAACAGCTGCGGAGACAGTACGGCGCCCTGCGGAGAGCTAACTGAGAGGAGTTCAAGAACGTCTGATGTGGCGTCGCCGACCTGAATTATTGCAGTGCGAGACGTGAAGAAGCCCCTAACGTAGTTGTGTGTTCCCCAAGGGAGGTTGTTGCCAGTACTCGCAAGATTGCCATGTGTGATACCCGGTCAAATGCCTTCATCACCTCTAGGGTAAGTACAGAGGCCACGTCTATTTTTGACTGAGGGTAATTACTCCCCTGGATATTTAAGAATATCCTGAGTGAACAAATCTTCATTTAAAGCCAGTCATATAGTGGGGAAGAAAATTAGTAGAGTTGAGATGATTCGTAAGGCGAACATGGATGATGTGCTCTAGTAATTTACAACGCATGAAGTGAGGGAGATGGGCCGAAGATGTTTAACATTAAGCGGATTCCCCGGTTTGGGTATCAGGACAATTTTCGCGTGCTTCCAGGACTGAGGTAGAACGCCAAACCTCCGAAAATTGTTATAGTGTTTTGTGAGTGTTAAGAAAATTGGTCGTCAAGATTACAGAGGATTTGATTTGTGATGCCGCCTGGTCCTCGGGCCGACCCTGGGCGCATGTGGATGAGGGTGATTCGTACCGCCTCTTCGGGTATTTAAACATTTATTTCAGCATTAGCTTCCCCTGAATTGGACGAAAGAGCCTGTCTATCTCCTATCGGGATGTAAAGAGAGCTTACCTTATATAGCAGTTGCAGATTTGTGCCCGGGAAATTATGAACTATGGCGGATACAAGATTCAACTGAGTTGCCTTGGACCGTTCGAGGTCTAGAAGATGTCTAAGGGACCATGTGCGTTCAATACTGAAATTTCCTTTCATCTGATCACAGATCTGGCCTCATTGATGTCGCGCTAATTCGGCAGCGTGGTTTTCTATGGTCTCGGTTAACTCAGCTCGCTTTAGGCGGAGTTTGCGTTTGTGCTTGTTGTTCCAGCGGTGTTGTATGCTATTGAATGCTTCCCACATGTGCTGTAGCCGGCAGTCTACTACATCCGAAGAAATTTCCGCGTCTAAGGTAGGGTTGACAAGTCGGGCATCGGAGATGATACTGTCTACCCAGTCCTGAAAGCTGTCGGTGCTTACTTCTTGCGAGGGTTTATTAGCACGAACGTTACGGAATTCATCCCAATTAGTAAAAACGCTTGTATGGGTCGCAATGTAATGGTGTCGTCGAGGAAGATATCCATTTGAATAATTAAGTGATCGCTGCCCAGCGATGAATCGGGGACGGTCTAACGACAGCGCTTGATTTTGTGAGAAAGTGAGGTCTGGGTAGGAGTTGTTTTGGGCGCTATTGCCAATTCTAGCGGGGATCGACGAATCTGACTCAATGAGAAGCCTGTGCGCTTGTATTTACTCCCATAGCAGACGACCTTTGTACAATGAGAGAATCCCAAAGCTGTATGACGGGCATTGAAGTCCCCTGCTATGATCGGCATGTGATTATGTGCTGGCTGCTTCGCGAGTGAAAATAAATGACCAAATTCATGCCCACTATCTTTGCTGCTGCTATATAGGTTAATTATGTATATCCTAAGTGCATCTCGTTTATGGGGAATGATGGCGACAACATCATGTGATATATCTACGCTATCGAATTGAGATGTTTGAGCTGGCACATTGCGTTGAATCAAGGCCGCCGTTTAGGATTGGTCATATAATGGAACGCTTTCTAACCCGGGAGCTTAACTGCAGTGCCTGTTTCCTGCAAGGCAATAACAACCGAGGGTAACTCCATAGATTGAATGAGCCTCTGCAGATTGGGGCGTTTCCTGCGGGACCCTCTGCAATTCCACTGCCAGCCTCGGGGCAGCTCCTTATTGTTGCTCATACGTGGTGTCATAAGGCGCTGGTTCACAGCTGGAGGAGGCGTGGAACAATAGTATCGTCAAACATTTCCCTCATGAAATTGTGCAGTTCCCTTCGTAGTTCCTCAATGTTGGCCTGAGCAACGGAGAGATTACCTTGCAGAGCTTGGTAAAAGTTGGAGTATTCTGCCTTTTGCTCCTGGAGCGCTTGCTTACACGAGTCTTCTATAGCGGTAAGGTGCATGCACACCAGTTCCTCTCCGTTTTGACAGGGCGGGCACGGTTTGCGAATCGCCTGAAACTGCCTTACGCTTGGGTTTTGAGGAATTTGCAGAGGTTGCTTCTTCCATGTCTCCGTCTCAGAGATAGGTTTTCCTGCCCGAGCGAGGCGTTCGCCAGGCGAAGGAGAGTATTTTCCTCCCCGATGGCGTTAAGCTCTTTAAGGAGGCCATGGGAGGGAGGGAGAGGGGAGAAAGCGCAGGGAGTGGGCATGACGAGTTAGGGTGGGCTCACCTTTTTTCCGAAGTTCAGTTCGTGTTTTGACGAGGTGACCAGGTGACGGTGCCAGAAGGAGTTGCCACCAGTTGTTGGTTGATCCGGCGTCTTTGGCCTGGCGGGGGGGGGGATGTTCTTTGAGGTTTGTCTTGTGATCGCGGAAATTCGGCATCATTTTCAGGGGTCGTGGTGATGCTGTGCCTTTCAGCCACGATCTGTGCAAACGTTGGTTGCCATCGGCGGGGTTGATACCGTTTAGAGCAATCCGCAGATTCATGAGGGCCCTCAAAGACGATGCACCTGGAAGAACAGGGGTGGGCTTCAGCCGTGCTCACTGTGCCGCAGCTGGAGCAGCGGGGACGAGCCCGAGCGTTCGAATTCGGGCAGACATCTGGTTTTTGTCAGGCCTGCCAACATGTTGTTCAGGCCTCTGTCTTCCTCCGAAACAGCTTGCAATGATAGGTAGTGGTCCCATAGCGGATCCAATAATGGACTTGCATGCCGTATAAAGGAAGTTGAACCATATTAGATGAGTTTATCCTTTTTGCGTCCAGTATTTTAGGATAAGAGTTGTAGTAATTGATTATACGGTTCAACGCGCTGACGCAACGCAGGCGATGAGGCGTGGTGTAGTGGCGGGCTCCGGATTAATTTTGACCACCTAGGGATCGTAACGGGCGCTGAAATTTAGTACACACGGGTGTTTTTGCTTTTCGCCTTCCATCAAAAAAGCGGCTGCCGCTGCAGGAAATTGAACCCGCATCCTCGTGCTCAGCAGCACTACGTCTTCCCCACTGACCCAACGCGGCGGGTTTCGGATTGTATTTGCAAATGCTGTTCATCATCTGTACTGGAGCATCGTCCTCGGGAATGTTGAAGATTACACCGACAACGGTGATGGGTGGTGCCGAGATGTGCAGCCGGAATTTCATACTGCTGTCCACGGAGCGTGAAGGAGCTGATGTTGGCGTACATTTTCGCTAGGTCCTCTGATGGGGTGCCGATGATCCCGTTGTTGGCGAATTGGTTAATTCTTATCTGGCCGTCAAGGTTAGAGGCTAACCTAGCTTGAGCCAGTATGAAGTCAGCTAGCGTTGCTTGCGTGACAGACGTTAGTTCAAGTCCGCCGCGTGGTCGTAGAATAATTTTGACGTCGGAGGCTGGCAGTGGGGAAGTAGGCGTCTGGCGCTTCGGAGGGCGCGGGTGGCATTGTTGTACTTTGCACACTGAGCCTGGGGTAATATCCTTGTAGAGGCTGGATCCGCGGCGTTCAAGACTTGTTGCTGGCGCTGTATGGTGGCCCAGCCAGAATTCTCCAGCTAAGTAGGGTCCTATCTCTTCACCTTCGACGATGTTTTTCATGCTGGGGCGTCGCTGGAGCGTCGTTGAGCGGCGTCGCTGCGCCGCAGCCGGTAGAGTGGAATGCCGCCGCTCCGACTGAGGCGAGCGTGATTGAATCGCGAGGCCGAAGTAGGCCTAGAATGGTCGGCGGCGTGGTCGCACTTCCAGATTGTTGTACCTGTCCGGTGGGCACTCTCCAAATCCGAGATATTGGACCCGGAAATCCCTACGATACGGCGATCCGCGTGGCACCAGTCTTGACACCTGGGGTTTAGTATACCAAAGAAACGAGGGGCTAAAGACGGAGCAGGTGTGAAGTGAATTCGGCGAGGAATGCTTTAGCGCACGAGTCCCACGGGCTTGTGAGACCATCGTCCCCCGACACTGCGGGCGCTGCTGCAAAGAACGCCAAAGTACGTTCAATTACATCGTCGAGCACTACCGACTCTATGTCGTATTTTCTCCCCCGCGCATCCCTTCCTCATGCCTCACCAAACCCGCTATTGGTGACTCTCAAATACAGAGTCCTTCCCATACAGAGCTCGCCTACACCACATCTACACCTCTTCATTCGCACCTCCAAATTGTCCCCAACGCGGCTAACGTCCCACTCTCGAACACTCGAACCGACGCAGCTCGCGGAAGCAGAAACTTGTGCCGCTTTTTAAAATCACACAAGTCGTGGAAAGGATGTTCCAGATTGGTGAAAGTGGATGTTAGTGTCATGAAAAATTGTGCTAGGTAGCTGTGGTTTTCAAAGCGATGCACAAAAATCTGCCTCGATTTACGCCGACCGTCAGCGGGGGTCGGTCCCGGAAGCGCGGGGGTCGGTCCCGGTTCTCGCGCGGTGTGGTGAGTGGCCGAAGGGTGGCGATACGTGCGCGCAAGTATCGGCCGAGGCCGCGGCAGGCATCTTGGTTATCACCGCGGTTACAGGGCTCCACATAAGAGAAAGGGGGGTGACAGCGTGGAGAAAAGTTGTGTTAGGGTCTGTCATTCGCAACTTTAACGAGAGCGGCAATAAAATACTGCCGCGACGCTAATCCGAAAGTTCCCAAGATTCGATTACGTGCATCCGACGCCGGCTGCGAGTTGTTGGAGAAGACCCTCCCGTCACGCGCGAGCGCGGTTGCGTTTGGGTTGTCCTAACTTCTTGAGGGCCCCCAACGTTCGGTTCTGCTATTCTAAAACTCCCCATTACCCTAAATGATTAACGACGTGTTTCGCCTCGTGCACAGCCTCCTGTGAGAAGTCGTGAGTTTCGGAATTGACGCTTGAGAAAGGCCGGCTCACTGTAAACAGACAAAAGAAAGTATAAATTCCCACGCCGAGGTCCTAATGAAAACTAAATACGGCGTTAAAAGTCGCGTTCATACCGTTCACACATTGTGGACAAGTTGTCGCGAAAAGTGAACATATCAGCCTTACAGAGCACAGGCTACGGCTGTGATCGTTAATCAAATCCAGGCATAACTATAAAAAACTTTGTAGGGGAAATAGCCACTAATGAAGCCAAACTGTAAGCCACAACAACACTTTTAGGCATGTGCGGCGAAGCAATCCGATCACCGTTCTCGCGTAGTCATTCATTTACCAGGCAATGCGAGCAGTGCGCGCTGTGACGTCACAAGTGAGCGACGCGTTTCCGTCTATCTTAAAAGGTGTTTCCTTGCACACACAGTCTCGTGCATGTCTCGTCACAGGTATTTCATAATGAATTTACAGCGTACTTTTCTCGGCATCAGTTGCATCGTCCTTGGCGTTAGCGGCTGCGTACGAGCTGTGGGTCGCGATGGTAGCAGCTACCTAAAAGCGGCGGTGTCGCCGGGAACCACCGAGACGCTGATTGCTTGCCCGGATTATTCGGACTGCAGACAACTTTTTTGGTAATTTGCATCAAATTCAAAGGAGGGAGGAGACGGTGGCTACCACAAAATACACAATTCCGCATACGCGCAGGAAGTGTGTTGTAGCAGACGACAACACGACCCGGCGTCCTACAAGTGATGTCACTCGTAGGTGGCGCCACGGTATGTCCTAACGGCCAATATTTAAGCGAGAAATCCAGCTTACAGGGACCGGACGTACACCATTCTCCTTAAAGTTGGCTTCACCTCGAAACGCCCCTGCATCGCTGGGAAGCCATTATATTAGAGAAAATGTAAGCCGTCTAGTATCAATATATCAACGCCATAGGATATCATTATTTTTAAAATTATCCACAGGGAAAACACAAGACCCCGACCATGGCTTTACACGCAGAGTTTCGTATGCCACGGACGTGAGAACTGCAAAGTTCTCGCTGTAAAAAAACGCATGTCGGTTTAAATTAAGAGCACCACTTCTACGAGCACGCTCACTTTATTTTATGCAAGTCTAGACACCAAATGTGTCGTCGTTCATTTCGAGATAGTTGATTTCAGACAAGATCTTGGAAGGAAGAAGCAAGTTTTTTTATCGAGTCTTGGAATAAACTTACCTGTATATTGATGTCCGAGTCTTTGATATTCTTGGCCAAGACTCTTGCACAGTCAACAGAGTTTTCCTTGATTGCCACGTGCAGCGCTGTTTCGTTGAATGTGTTGCAAGCACTGATGTTCGCTCCGGCGTCTATAAGTAACTCTAGGATCTGGGATTGCTCGCTGCACGAAAGATAAAAACCAAATAATAAATTATGATAACGTGAGCCTGAAAAGCAATGTAGTTAAATGTTACGGTCGACTGAGAAAGTCAATGAGCGTAGATAGAACATTATGGAAGTCAATGCGTGTAGATAGAACATTATGAAGACGGAATTTATTGGGATAAGCCGTGCCTTTTGTTTTGTTTGCTAATGTGTTTTGTTGGGAGCGATTGTTTTATTTGTACTCGAAGCGAAGCCCCCATTTTCTTCTCTTTCTTTTGTGTGGCGAGCAGGCTATCAAATCTCATATTAAGGGCATTGCGCTATCTCGTTACTACCCTATAATTTTGTTCTTTCAGCGCCTGCGTTCTCGGTCTAATTCGAGAATTCCTGAGTGTATAATGGACAAAGACAAATGCTCGCAGGGCAAACGCCGCGGCATTCCGTTCCTGAGGCTGTACTGTGCATGTCACTCTGTTGACCTTCTCTTCGTCGCTCGTCTTTACTTCAATTTTCTAGCGGAGCATATGTTCGTTCCAATAACTTATTTTTAGGAAAAAGTACATTGTTCATGGCTTCGTGGCTGTATGATATAAGGAAAAGTAATGCTAAACGCTAGCGTAGTCACTTTTGGTATGCAATGTTCTAACTAATTTGTTTCTCGAAACGAAATTCTTTTCTGCACCCGCGTAGACCCCTTCAGGCTAATCTCAGTGGTGTTTGATCTTTTTTTGATTAACAGTACTACTCAGTATAAATTGACGTTGATCTAATGAACATGTGCTGATATACTGCCATTCACCAAACCAGGGTATAAAGTCCGAAAAATGCCAAAAGAAGTGTTTGAGTCTGGGAGTATAAAACTTATCATCATCTTCTGCCTATCTACGCCCACTGGAGGGAAAAGGCCTCTCCCATTAATCTCCAATTATCCCGGCCCTGAGCTATGTGCGACCAATTTGTCCCCGCAAACTTCATGATCTCATCTGACCACCCAACTTTCTGCCGCCCCCTGCCACGTTTGCCTTCTCCAGCGATCCAGTCTGTTCCCCTAATGGCCAAAGGTTATCTTGCCTTCGTATTACATACCCTGCCTACGTCCATTTCTTCTTCTTAATTTCTACTAATATGTCCTTAACACGCGTTTGTTCGCTGAACCACTCTGCTCTCTTCTTGTCTTTTAATGTTACACCTGTCATCTTCCGTTCCATTGCTCGCCGAATCTTCCTGAATTTAAGTTGAACCCTCTTAGTGAGCCTCCACGTTTCTGCCCCGTATGTGCGTACTGGTAAGGTGCAGCTGTCATACGCTTTCTTCTCCAGGAACAATGGTAGGCTGCCATTCATTATCTGAAAATGCCTGCCATACGCACTCCACCCCGTTCTTATCCTTCAAATTATCTCTGCCTCATGGTTGGGGTACGGGGTCACAACTTGGCCTAAGGAGATATATTCGCTTACCACTTCCACTGCCTCGCCACATATTTCAAACAGCCGTGCTGTACTGAGGTAATTGATCATTACTTTACTTTTATGCATATAATTTTCAGGCCCACGGTTCTACTCTGTCCAGTGCGCCTATACAAAAATGCCTTATGGGCGTCTATTGAAAAATGTATAGTGAGCTAGGGCCACCTAAGGATCTTTATGGTCACCCATAAAAAAGGCATACATTAGGCTATAGCCAGCTATTGAAGTTTTTATAGATCATGCACTAAAGACTGTAAACCATACAATTCTCTTTAGACGATTATAGAACATCCTAGTGTGTTTAGTCTATAGAGTCACAGCTATTCAGGTTACTGTAGCCAGCTAAAGAAATGTGTATGGCTTTGGTTCTATGGACCAGCCGCGGCAAAGCTTATTTGGCTGGCTATAGACCATTGTTTAGCTTGACGTCTACACACTTGAAACCATTCAGCTGTCTTTTGCCAGCTATTGGAAACAATATGTCCTCAAGCTAAAGAGAGACAGCCACAAAAGCTCTTTTGGCTGGCTATAGGCTGTTGTTTAGCTCTAACTCTACAGACTCAAAACCATTCAGCTGGGTTTTTCCAGCTATTGAGAAGAGTTCGTCCTAAAGCTATAGAGAGAAAGCCATGAAAGCTCATTTGGCTGGCTATGGGCCGTTGTTTAGCTCTAAGTCTACAAACTTGGAACCATACGGCCGTCTTCTGCCAGCTATTGGAGAGAATTTGCTTTAAAGCTGAAGAGAGGCAGCCATAAAAGCTTCGGCGGCTGGGTACAGTACAATATATAACTGTAAACCTTTATACGTGTGATAATTAGGCAACATTTTGCCGGCATTAAGAAAGTGTTTGGCGCAGAACTTACAAGCCTGCATCCATAAAGGCTTCTTTAGCTAACTACATAGCAACATAAGGCTCCAAGTCTCCAGCCGCTAATCGAAAAGCGTTAGCCTATAAAGGTGTAATTCGAGCAACCATTAAATTCTATTCTGGTGGTTTCAATATGACTTATGACGCGAAATTCATATACTCATGATTTACCCAGCTAATCTACAACAAAGATTGGATAACGATGATGAGGTTGATCGGCCGGTTATATGAACGTATTTGTTCAATAAGGTTAGGTACTTATTATACCAACAATACGGAAAAAGTACAATTAAAAGAAGCTACTGATTAACGCTCAAATTCAGGTTGCAACTTTGGATACTGCGCGTCGGGAAAGCTCGCAAATGAACGTTGATCGAAAGACGTATAATTTCATAGAATTCTTCCTCTGCGGCCCTTCGCTGCCGCGGTCAAGTGAAAAAGAGGGCTTCTCTGAAAACAGCCCTCACAGGGTCGAAGCAGATTGGAAATAACTTTCGCGGCCCACGGTACGCTCTCTCAGAAATATGGTGGAAGCTGGGAACAACCGCATACTTTCTCCCGCGGAGCCCACTTTCAGATTAGTCATTGAGAAAGGGGGAGAGCGCCCAGGCCGGACCGAAGGAGGCGCGGTGAGGAAATTCTGGGAAGCGATGAAAAGGTAGAGGGGGACCCCTGTTTCCTGTTTTTTTTTCTGTTGTTTGTTTGGCATACTGGTTTTGGCGATGGGTACCGAAGGACACGGCCGTGCGGCCCGCGCTGTGTTAGTATTTCTGCGAGAAGCAATGCTAGTGACAGACAATTTTCCCTGTGTACTGAGAACAGACACCACTTTTTCGGATGAAGAAAACAAAACGTTAAGCGATGTTGTATTTACCAAATATAATAATTACCAGTGAACAAGTTAGAAAAAGGTAGAAAGATGGGAACGTATCTCCGCACTATTTGCTAGCGCGATGGACCTTCTTATACCTGGATGTACTACTCAGTCAGCCACATTTCGTCTCCTTGCTCATGTGCGCGGGCATGGCACGCGTTGCCTGGTGCTGGCAATTTCGACTCGACGGCAATGTGCTCGTGTAGATGGTGTGACACCATGCAAATGTGTCGCTTTTTGGTGTCGTAAATTTCGGGGTTTACGGTGACAGTGTTACGATTAATTCAACATCAACTTCAAGTCATGAGAAAATGGATACCTGCGATACTGTGACAGGAATGTCATCGTACGCAAAACTCCAGGGTGAGTGATCTTACGAAGGGAAGATACTCTATAGTGCGAGAAATGCAGGACTTTTTTTGGTGTTCACGAATACTTTTCTAAACTACCCTGCACCCCATGGGCATTGCAACGTAAATAGAAGAGAAGATTTGGCAGTGGTGATGTGACAAAAATAATTTTTCGCGACCTGAGAAAACTTACAAGGAACTAATTGAGTGAACTTGGAAAAACGCTTTGTTATCATTGCATTGTGTGCGACCGTCTTCATTCTTTTATTGAGAGTGAATTTCCATTTTAGCCACCGTACTTGCAGCTGTGTGCGTTGAGTACTGAGTGTAATGAACGACTTATCAGTGCTCTCTTTTCTGTGGACTACCCAGCATCTGTAGGTATTTGTGTCTCGGCGGGCGTTCGCGGGGAATGTGCCGCGTAGTGTGGCTGTCGTGCGAGTCACTTAAGCGTGAGACAGAGTGTTGGAATGCGTGTGCTGTGTTTTTCGATCGGCGTATGTGTGTTTACTGGTGGTGAAGTAGCGTAGATAGTAGCCCTTTATGTATTGAATGGAATGAATAAACCCCTTGATTTTGCTTTCCTTGAATGCCTGTGTTTAAGCCTTTTGTGAATGAAAACTGGCGAAGTGTTTGCAATCGCAACCTCGCACTCCCCCTCTATCGCTGAAGTGTTCACGGAGCATATATCACAGAATGCAGCTAGGCACACAATCTAAGCGCCACAGGAGAAGTTCTAGAGATCTGCGAGGCTCTATGCCGGCATGTCAGCGTGCTAATAATTTCTCAGCGGCTGCTGCTGTCGCTGTGTTTCAAGTAGTGGTGATTCTCTTCTGGCTGCAGCCCATGCAAAAACATTGTATTGTCTGCTATTGAAAAACCTTCTTATGGTTGTCCTTAGCTATTTGGCCCAATTACCTTTAGACATTTCAATGGCTGTCTTTAGCCATTCCTATCAACATTCCTAAGGGTGCCTTTAGATTCTTCTATAACCATAGCGATAACGAAAGAAGAGCTAAAGAGCTATAGAACTGGCTATAGAAGAAGCTAAAGACATCCATAGCGATTTCTATACGAATAGTTAAAGACAACCATAGAACCGGGTATTGAAGAAGCTAAAGACACCCATAGGAATGTCGATACGAATATCAAAAATTAACCACCGAACCGGCTATAGAAGACGCTAAAGACACCCATAGGAATGTCGATACGAATAACTAAAGACAACCATATTACCGTCTATAGAAGAAGCTCAAGACACCCATAGGAATGTCGATAAGAATAGCTAAATACAGCCGTAGAACCGGTTATAGAAGAAGCTAAAGACACCCATAGGAATAGCGATAAAAATCGCCAAAAACAGCCATAGAAAAGTCTAAATATTACTGGGCCAAATAGTTAAAGACGACCATAAAAAGGATTTTCTATAGCGGACCATACGATATTTTTGTATGGGCGGTGAGCATGCTTTGGAAGTCATACCCGTGGTACCTAGCAAGGCAACGTCATCCGCAAATATGAGGTCACTGAGGTTATTATCCATTAACCCTAACTCCCCCTTGTGCCCAATTCAGTGTTCGAATAACTGTAAACATGCTGTGAATAACATTGTAGAGATTGTGTCTCCTCGTCTGCTGCCCTTCCTAAGTATAAAAGAACCGGTACTGAATGGCGTAACCCTTGTACACTTATAGTATTTCCAATTAGATATAAAAAATAGAAAGGCGCTACGTTTGAGTTGTCTTCTCTTCGCACTGCCCTACTCCAATAACACTGTTAACCAGTGTCCAATTGAAGAATAGCAGTCATTCAGACATTTTAGTGGTAATTTATATATGCTTGTTCTCATTTTTGACTAGCGCCAACCTGTATTTACTTTACTCATCTACCTAATACGAGCGGATACCTTTATTTTGCGTTGTTTTCATGTGCAATGTCCCCCATACCCTGTGTAATACCCACCCAGTGGCAGCCGAAAGGGCCTCCATCGATGGGGAGAGGATATTCTTTAACGATACTGGGGAGGTGCGCCTGGCCAAGGCACCGAGCTTGCAACACCCGGTGTATGAAAAAAATCAAATTGATATAGAAATTATGATGACGATGATACGCTCAATAATAAATTCCTATTTAGAGAGTCAGATGAATTAATGTGCTTCACAGGAAAGACAATAGAGCTTTTGTCGCTCCCGATGCTCGCTTAGAGTTGGGCCAAGGGCCTAGCATGTCACATTGAGTTACTCTAGAAAGGCGAAGGCCCAAGGACCCAAAATGGGACGGCCAAGCTGATCTATTCTGAAGACTTTCACACAATAAGTGGCTCAAATCCTCGCTAAAGTAAAAAAATTGCGAAGGTTTCATCTCGAAGTGAAAATAACTTGTGTAAGCGACATTCCGCTTCACGCGGTGAAGAACCTCTTCGTCATGCTTCGACAGTCCGTCAGGCATCCTAAACGTCCCGTGGGGGTCTATGGAGTGAAGCAGCGCGTAATCTTGCGGCGCAACAGCACGCGCAGATATTGATTTGATTGATTGTAGTGTTTAACGCGCCGACGCAACGCAGGCGATAAGGCGCGCCGTAGTGGAAGACTCCGGATTAATTTTGACCACCTGGGATCTTTAACGTGCGCCGAAATTTCGTACACACAGGCGTTTTTGCTTTTCGCCTCCATCAGAAAAGCGACCACCGCGGCCGGGAATCGAACCCGTGACCTCGTGCTCACCAGCGCAAAGCACGCGCAGATAGCTGGAAGCTCTAGGCAGCCTTAGACGCAAGAGCAGAAGCATTACAAAACTGTATACGAAAGCGCTTTATTAGGTGCCGCATTCCTTACAAGGTGCACTAAGTTGTACAAGGGAGAATAAAATTCAAACTTACGGGCTTTAACACGTCAAACTTACACGTGTGATTTGAGCCCCGCTCTTTTCTCCATGTGGCTCCACATTATTGTTCACCCCACGGAGACTTTTAACCTGTAGGGAATTCCCGGCGTACCGTCGTTTTCGCGGTTTGTTTTCACCGAAATACGGCCATGCAGAAAAGCCTCGAAGCCCTTTTTCTTCACATGGAGGTTTTCAAGCGAAGCTATGCCTCCGTGACTTTGCCAACAGTGTCTTGACGCCGTGACGCGTCAACACTCCGTCAAAGCCTGAAAGAGGGCATCATGCTGAAGATATGAAAGACGTGAGCGAAGTGGTTAGGACGGCTTCGAGAAACGCGTCCGGCATCGACTACCTTATAGTCAGTAACCTTGCGCAACACTATAAAATGTGGAAAGGGCCGTTTGAGAAGCTTTTCGCGAATGCCTGGATATAGGACATGAGTTCATACTCACTCTCCCACCAGGTTTAAAAACGCGAGTCCTGTGGTAGATGTTTTAGTGGTGTGTGTCGGAGTACGTAATTGCTACTTTATTCGCAATCATTCATGGTCCCGCGCTTCTGCTCGTTTTTTATACTCATGGAGTTCTGTGTTGTCTCTTGTGCCATGGAACGACAATGCATCCAGCGTAATGCTCATGGTCGGGCCATAAAAAAGAGAAAACATCATCAATCGGGCCGTGTCTTGTTGATCCCTATTATATGCGAAAGTGACATATGGCAATAGAGCGCCCCACGCCATGTGCTTGACCTTGGTGTACATTCTTACTATGCCTGCTATTGTCTTCTTTAGTTGTTCAGTCAGTCCAGTTTGTGTGCGAGTGATACCCGGTATATTGTGAATGGGAGGTAACGCTGAGTTGCATAATTTTGTGAACGGTAACCGCTGTAAATACCTTTTTCAGTCGCTAGTAATGGTAGATAGGGCACCGTGGCGAAGAACAGTGTGCATAATAAACAAACTAAGCCACTTGAAACCCCGCATAAAAGCTGCTGTTTCAGCGAACCTGTCGAAGTATTCGGTAGCAACTAGAATCCTCTTGTAACCCGCAGATGATGCCGGCAACGGTCCCAAAAGTTTCATTATACATTGCTGAAACATTTTCCTACGCATTTGAAGAGGCCATAGTGGGCCCGCTGTTCCAGGCGGCGATGTTTTGTGTGCAGGCAATTCTGGCACGTGCGTATATAGTGGCTCAATATCGCTGCATGCACGGGTTCGTGAAACGCTTGCTGGATTCTGACTAAAGTTTGAGTGCAGGCTGCAAAACTTTGTTAAGAAGTATGGAGGGAATATGAAGTACGTAGCTTCTTCCACGTGGAAAAAAGATTGCTTCAGAGGTGCTCGCCAGCGGAAATTGGCATCGGCATGCTCTTGTCGAACTTGTACTCAACGTGTCGTCGAATTCTAGAAGCCTAAGACCCAGGCTTGCAATTCGCCCAGACGGCTCTTTCAAGCTCATCACACAGGAGAGTCAGTGATGGTCGCTGACCAGTGTTATGCTGGTCCGCCAACGGACTGCCATATAGCTATGACCAAAATTTAGCCACTTTGTACACTAGAGCAAGGTACTCTTTCTTTGGAGGCCTAGCAGTTGGCTTCTGAAGGAGCAAATGATCTTGTGGGGTACGGAATCAACCTTTCGGCCACTCCTGCAATTGCCGAAAAACTGCCCCGAGGCTAATATGAAGTGTAGTGGCGTTTTTGTAGAATTGTGCAAAGACCGCTGGTGTTCGAAACGGTTGCCGCAGTTCGAGGAACTCTCTCTGTTGCCCATCATTCGAGAGGAACGCGTCATTATCACTTGTAAATTGTAGAAGTGGGGTTCCAATGTGGGTAATGTCCTCAATTAATTATCGGTGATAGTAGCAAGACCACAAAAAGCTAGTAACGGCTTTTTTGTTGGCAGTACTGGGGAAAGTTGAGACTGCTTCAAGCTTTTTGGAATCAAGTCAAACTCTGGCAGTGACAAAATATGACTAAAGCACAGCACTCCATCGTAAAGTGACACATCTCAGACTTAAGTGCAAGTCAGCGGGTTGTATTGCATCACGGGCACACGGGATGCGTATGACGTGTCCTTCGGACGTGGCGGAATATACGATATTGTAATCCAGGTACACCTTGCAGGTTTACCACTCGACAAAACCGTGGTCGCCATACTTTAATAAATGACCGGCTGCGGGACACAACCCAAAAGGACACTCGTTCAATTCCTGAAGTCCATCAAGCGTTTTAAAACATGAAAAAACGTTTTTTTCACGGTCTCGCTCATGGAACTTATACTGCCGATACCCAAGTTTTAAGGTTGAAGACAAGGTATAGCTGGCATGTAGTCGTCTCGAAGGAGGCGTCAGTACCAAAGCTGCTTATCCCGCTAGTGCGCATACTGCCACCCACCATTTTTCATTTTTTTTCTTCAAACATCTAGGGACTGGAATGATCTGCCTTCTGACACCGTGCACCACTTCTGCATCACTCATTTCAAAGAACCGATCGCACAAATCATCCTTCAGTGACTTGTTTACGCCCTCATGTAAGGCCATTAGCGGGGCCGTTGAGCTATATTAAATAAAAATAAATAACTAACAGGTAAATGCATTCTTCAGTCGCCTAATTGAGATTTCGCTAATCTACACAACAGCGTAACAGCCCATCTTTTCTGAACCAAAACGATGGTAGAGTCCCTGCTACTACGATAGTGCAGTGACGTCGCCTTGCAGCATCTTCTGTACATTTCGCCGTGTGCCATCACTGCTCTTTGTGGACCCCCAGCTAAGGTTCTGATAGATGGGCGTCAATGTTTTCTGAATAATTAGTTTTGTCAGATTCGTCTGAAGAGCACCTGTAAAGGACACCAAACAGCCATCATAACTTTGCTGTAGGTCTAGTGCACTCGCGTCTTTCCGGACGAATGGTTGGAGTTGACGTCTATTGCGAGTTTAGCGATCGCCGCTGTGGCTTTGCCAGTTTGGAGCAGAAAACAACATTCTCCTTCATCGATAACTTTGAGGAAGGGTACAGCGGTTACTTTCAAGATGCACGGACGTTCTTTCTCGAAATAAATAAGCAGGTGAATACCGCGGGCGCCTGATAAGTGCAAGAGGCTTCTTGCCATGGCAAAGCCGTTGTCTTCGAAAAGATGTATATGAAGACCAGAAGCCCCGTAGGTGGTGTAAAGACCATCGCACGTTATTGGGAGAAACGCCCACGGGTGTTGCAGCACTCTTAAAGCGGCATCACCAATACGAAGCCGAATAAGTCACTTTTTTGTAAGCTGACCTAGAGACAGGTTCGTAGCAAACTCACCACGCTTTTTCCAATGTCTATAACGGCGTGGTATTCACGCAGAAAATCCATACATAGGATTAGGTCTTTGCCACACCGAGGTAAAACGACGAAAGGGCCGATAAATTCAGTACCTTGTAAGAAATCCTACCTGCGCACTTCCCTATTGGTACCATGAGGTTGCTACCAGCTTACTGAAGCGGCTGCTGTTCCGCGGACTGTTTACTTTGCACAAGGGCTCGGAACATTGTGGTGTCACGATGAAAAAATCTGCACAGGTGTCTGGTAAAGCGGTCACCTAATGTCCGTCTACGATAACACTTCTCTCTACACTCGCGACTCCATCGGCATTAAGTGTCGTTGTCATTGTGTGTTTATGTTTCCGTCGTGCTCCGTCGCTGCTTTGTTTTTAAAGACTCGCCGTCGCTGTTACGTGTATTGATGTCGCTGGAGTTTGAATATCTTGTGGAAATGTTGGGAATCTCTGTCGTTCCGGCATGGGCCATGAAAGCGAAGGTTGGGGTAGCTAACCGTATAGAGGAGTTGGTCGAAATCAGGTCTGCTGAAGGGTTGCTGCTGCGCAACTCGAAGAAAGACCTTGCGCGTGCGGCACGGGCGGCGAAGATGCTTATTACCGCTTTTTACACACAATGCCGGCATGCGAGGGCGCCGGCTGAGGAGATACAATTTGGAGTTTGCCTGCTTCTTCACACAAAAGCGACCAGATCGTTTTTTTTCCAAACAGCTGTTCTCACTCGTTGAGATTGCAGCACTGCCGAGAGTTAGCGGGCATTCCAGCATACTCGCGGCTTTGCTTCTGCAAAGCAGGCTGCGTAGCTGCACCCAGCTTGACAAAATTTGGCACAGTGCATGGTGGGTTTCGTATATAGCCGGCCAACAGCTGATTCTTGACGCCATGCATCTCGTAGCAAAGTTGCGTTGGCTCAGTATGACAAACGTCCGAAGGAAAGACAGATCACAAGAGGGACCGAACAGGAGCCGACTGCTCCGTTGACAAGGGGTGTCGACGATTTGAGGTCTTTGAGAGATGGTGCCCGGCAGGAATGGAGGTATTAGAAAAATTTGCCTCCTTCAGCCTTTCAGCGCCCTGGTGGCGCAGGCGGAAACACAAGGGTGACGAACCATTGTTGATTCGACGTGGCACCTAAATGGAGAGGCCAGGCAGCAGAGTTACCAGACGGCCGGCCTCAGCGAAAATGGCTTACTCAGACATACGCGTGCAGGGCCCGCGACATTGCGAGTTCGAGTTAAAACCACTGGGTGATCACGAAAGACGGCACGTATCTCTAATAACGTGCTTGTAGGAAGCACAGCGATCAGCAAAACAAGCGACAAGTCAGCACCCCGATTTACAAAAGCTTTTCCACCGTATTACAAATCTGTGTAGGCACTGTAGTTATTATCTTCAATAGGTCATGTCATAATATACTTAGTGGCACCTATTCGAAAATCTTTCAAGGTGTGGAGGGCTCTTACACCCCTTTATTTACCAATGTAAGCTGTAAAATGGTACTGGTATAACACGAAACAGTTGAAAAGACATTTGGAATCTTCCCCGTTATTTGGAGAGGACTAGAATGGAAAACACTTACTATGTGCATTGCGGGTATTGGTTTAATATAGTGGTCTCAAACAATTTATTTGCATTTTCTTAAAACTGTACAGATAATGGGTTATCGGTCCATGTGACTCAATGTTTAAATTTTGGCCCGTACTAAAAATAGTTGTCGCACTGGGAACTGACACTGATAAGTCTGCTGTAGTATGATCACGTTGCTACAGTTAATGACACAACAAATTTGTACAGATATGTAAGGGACCGTGCCACTTATAATTACCACTTATACATTTACGTGCCACTTATACATTTTTCACGAAGGGGGGGGGGTGAATGCTAAGTGCCTCAAAGTGTGGAAACCTATGTATAAGCTGTTCGTTTTACAACTGAACAGCCGTTTGATACCCTTTAAAGGCTATACAGAAAAACGGAAGGTGTTCAGTCAGTGACCGCCCTTTTTGATATAGTCTAATTACACGGATAAGCACCAATATAGGTGTAGAGACCTTAATAAAATGTGCCCAACCACCTACCATCACCCTGTTCACACGTTATGCAACACATCTTTAGAGCTTCACGATATACAAAAGTGCAGTACGTACCCCGTATCCTGAAAAAAGGTGCATTATTTCACCCTCCCCTACACGTAACTTACTATGACAAAACGGCTGCTCTTCTAAAGAAGACTACACCACAAGTGCCACATTGTGGGTCCACAAATTTTGGTACAAAATGAAGCACCTGAACGCCTAATAACGAGGCAGAGAATAAATTTTACGCCTGGAGTCATGCAAGAGGTCTTACGCTACAACAGGGGCCACTGATGGACAGCTTTGTACACCCCTCCAAAAAATGATGAACAGAGTGCCACAACACCACCGAGTGTATGCTGCTAATGTACATCTGCGTAACACTCCAGCATGAGACAAAATAATTAGGAGTGGCTTAGCCAGGCTATGCTAGGTTATACGTAGCGTGAGTTAAGGTTCAGCTGGTTTTCTTAGCTTTCCTGGTTGTCTAGGATTAGCTTTATTATCATGCTTACTGCTGCTTCAATGGTACACACACGGTATACGCATTATGTGACACATGTATATTTATCAAGCGGCTCCGGTGCAGCGTCACAAACTCCCCAGAGCTAAGCTGGTTCCACACGCACACGCCGGCGTTGCTCCGACGCGCGAGCCATCGGTTCCACACCCGGCCACCCCTCGCATGATCATCAAGTGGACGGGCAGCCATGCGCTGCGCTTGCCCAGTACGACTCTTCAGAAGCCACGCGAAACTTTTCTACCTCGGCCTGTGTAGCTACCGCTACAAAACTTACCTACACCGCATTCGCATAAATTACTGCAATCAGGCGGATTGCATTAGGGACCCAATTTGAACTTTGGTAGGCAGGATGAGCGACTACAACTGTCGACTCTATGCTTCCACCCCTGGAATGTGACGACCTTAACTGTGACTTTTATGTACACGAGCAAGGTGCACCGGAGGCCCACCAGCTTGCTTGCTTTTATACCAAGAAGCAAAGGTAGGCAGAAGAAAATAAATCACTCCAATTCAATTCATTTTCTTTCATTTACGCTGTACTCACTGGAATAAGACTGAACAGGCTCTTCTCTACTCAAAATCACTCCTATACTCATTCATCGCGATTTCATTTTTCATTTTACTCACCTGAACTGAAACTCATCTGTATTCATTCGAACTTATACTCAATCTGTACGCAAGAGTAGTACCCGTACTCAATCTGTACTCACGAGTAGTTCTCGTAATTAACATGTACCCACGAGTATTCATGCTCAATCAGCACTAACAATTACTCGTATTCAAAAGTTTCTCTGCTTATTAAGATAAGTGCAATTACGATAAGTTGTCACTTACAGCGGTAAAAAGTACGCTATTCGAAACGTTGAGATTATAGCGCTGCGTTTTTATATAGTGGCAAGAGCGCGCAATTAAGGCAACATGCAGTAATTTAGCAATTATTCACTAAAGTGGATTTCTTGTCTGAATGGCATTGCTTTAACACTTGGGATATTCCAATGGGAGAGGAAGGAGTGGCACTGCCGCTCTACACCGCGCTTCGCGCGCCGCCACATCCTCCGTCTCTCCCGCTCCACCACTGATCCTAGCCTGCTTCAACATCAACCCAATTGAACCCCCCCCTCCGCACTCCCTAACTGCCTACACCCCCCTCCCTCCTTCCCGCTTCCCCCCCCCCCCCCCCCACAGGACGCCTACTCCTCATCCAACTCCTTTCATGCAACATAAATCCATGCAGCATACACCATGCAGGCCGCCACATGGCACCTTCCTACCGCCACACCATCTCCCACCCAGCTTCCCCACTACGATCTATGTGGACGCGGCTCAATACCCGAACAATCTTGCTTACGCCACTTCTATGAACGATTGATGGATTGTACGGTTTAACGCGCCGACGCAACGCAGGCGATGAGGCGCGCCGTAGTGGAGGGCTCCGGAATAGTTTTGACCACCTGAGGATCGTTGACGTGCGCCGAAATCTCGTACACACGGGCATTTTTGCTTTTTGCCTCCATCAGAAAAGCGACCGCCGCGGCCGGAAATCGAACCCCCGAGGTCGTGCTCAGCAGCGCAACGCCTTAGCCACCACTTCTATGAACGGCCCTCTCCACCCCTAAAACTATGTCTGTCGTACCTCCTCTCTTACAGTCCCAGAGGAAGTTGCCATTGCTCTCGCCATAGTTCTGCAGCCCCAACCCACCACCACCCTCTCCGACATACAGCATGCCCTTTTCAACAACACTAAGGGCGTATCTCTCCACAAGCTCTGCGTATCATGTTCCAACACCCTGCCCAGGATCCTGTGGAGCTACTGTGTACTCCGACCAACACGGGCTTAGCATGCAATGAGGCAATACATTCATATACTCGACAACTATTTACCCGGGCTCGTGCTTCTTTTGCTCCTAACCACAGCATCCCCACCCCCTGTACACATACACCGACCTTAAACTCCACCACAGACTGAACCGTCGGACTTTCCTACCTCCCCAAGCTCCCTATCACCAGAGGAGGCCCGCATGTTGCCCATCATCCAAGCGCGTACCTTCCCTCACCGCACAATCCTGCAGCACTCCCACCCCCACCTGTTTCCTTCACCCGTTGCCCGCACTGTGGTGCACTGGACACGCACTTTCATTTCCTCTGCCAGTGCCCCAAAAATTCCTACCCACCCCTCCTAACACCCCAGGCCTGGGAGCAGGCCAATGTGGAGCTCCATGTGCTAGTCACCTCACGAAGGCTCCAGGTAGCAGCTGCCCTGTGGGCAGCCGCCACCGCCCTATAAGAGGGGCGGGGGGGGGAGCTGTTTAAATAAATGTTACTTCTCCCTCTCGCGTGCGCGCGCCCGCCAGGAGCACTTCCAACTTTGACGGCATCCGACTACCACCAGGACTCCTTTGTACCTCTCCCGCATTAGTGCTATGGGTGCTATCACTCTCTAGGAAAGGAGGTGGCGGCAAACAGCACTTGGCGTTCGTTAGTCAAGGCCAGGAAAAAAAGCGAATATTCGGGCACGTTGTGCCGGTGGTTGTCGTAGATTTTATTTTTGCTTTCACGCTCGCGCTCGTGGTGCTGGAGGTCCACCAAGGCGGCTCAGCGAACACAAAAAAAGCGCATTTTCGGCACCTCGCTCTGTCATTTTTTTATGATTGACTTTCATGACGTGCGTTTATTGTGCGAGCTCAAAAGCGCTACCACGTTTGAATCATTGTGGGCTGCTTTGTAGAAATAGGTGCGTTATCAAACCGGTAGCTGGACAACGCCACAATTTTTAGCGAAGAATATATGGCTACGGTACCATGTATATATAATGTATGAGAATAAAAGCTCTGGAGGCTCTACGTGTCCTCAAAGTTCGAGGTGTTTGTATCCCGTGACATTGAAAAAGAACGTTCCAGTGTGCCTGCTGCTAACACACGGTCATTGTTGAATGCCCTGCGTGGGGTATGTGCTGTCAGCATCCCCATCGTCATCATCGTCTAAATAATCCTCTCATTAAAGGTCAGAACCCCGTTTTGGTCAGCCATGACACCTAACCCTGCTGCCTGTCTTCTCTTGCCTTAACATTTGGTGCCGACAAATCCGGGAAGAAGACCAGGGACCGAAGTGGAGAGCAGCAGGGCCTCGAGGGACCTGTGACCAACAAGGCCCGACCGACACCGGGCGCGGCCATCCCCGGTGCACCGACGCAAACCGAACGCAACTCGCCTACCGACGCAGACACGCCCCGTCCCGTCGAGTTCACCATGCTTGGAACCAAGAGCCCCGCTACCGAAGAGCAAGCTGGTGAGCTGGACGCTCTGTGTTCGTTGCGGAACCATATCCGTACCGACTTTAAGGGAATTTTGACTAGTAGCGACCGGCTGTCGATTTCAGAATCTTGCGACGTGACGAAGCTGAAGGCTAACTTGGAGAACCTGCAACAAATCAGAAGTGATCTAATCGAATTGGATTCTGATATATTTAACTTAGTTGAAGAGGAAATTGAGCAGGAGGTTAGAGGAGGCGGATAGATACACCCTCTGCTTCTTTAGAGCAAACGCTTACCTCCAACATTGGTTACATTGCTTAAAAAACAAGCAGCCTTTAAACATCAAATTTACATCGTTTTCTGAAATGACCCTCTTCTTGAATACCCCGAAAGAGTTCGTATACTCGTTCGTCGAAAACATGCCCTGTCGCCACAAAGGGGGCGGCGACAACCTGCCGTCAACCATGAAGCTTGGTGAAACAGAAACAGTTCCTGTCGAATTGGAGGTAGCTCAAGCACCTGATGAAACACGCATTGAGCGGTTACCACGTCAGTTTGAGTACATGTTTCTCACAGACTTCATGTGCGGTGAAGGCTGCTGTGAACTTGAAGTAGTACCGACGAGTGCGTGCCTGCCACCATTTTATTGCGTGCCGAGAAAGTCTGCTTGACGGAGCAGGTCCAGAAACTGCGGCATGCATAGACCCTGCTCATGACTACACTGCTACCTCCGGGAAGGGCTCGTGTCAGAGAAAGTGCCGTCGGCATAGAGCCTTCCGTGAATCAACCTCCAACACCGTTGCCTCACGGAAGATTACTCACAAGAGCAAAATGAAGACCAGGAAACCCGTAAATTTGCGATATAGCCGTAGGCTACCTCTGAAGGCCAGGAGATGCACAAGAAAGTTCAAGGTTGACAAGAAGTCGCGGGAGGCCATATTGCCACCTCCTAAGGACATGTACCATCGGCATCAAACCCGTGAAAGCGTGCATCCGCACCACCTGGATGCAAGTACCGACCCTATGCCTTCCGTCCTGTTATTATGACGCTCGGCCCTTATCAAGCTGCAACGTAGATTGAGGCACCGATGGAAGAGAAAATGTACCAGTCCAGCGAATGTCACGTGACGGGTACCGACTTGAAAAAGTACAACAAAAGTTTATGACCAGGTAATATTGCCTTTCCAATTGTTATCTGGCGGTCGGAAGTCAACGGAGTAAAAGAACTGAGACGCCGTTCGAGGATTGAGCAACATTTTGTGACAGCGAGTCTTCATCGGAACGACTCGTACCTATTCACCCGGGAAGCCTTCCAGTTCCTGAGCCACCGCACAAACTTTCCACTACTCTGCTAACCTTCCGGGCGGGGTGCGAAGTGTCCCATGACTCGAGGAGCGAAAAGGCGCGGAAATACACTTTTGCACCGCAAACTGGCAGTGCTCAGGAGCCCGTGCTTTCGTTGAAGTCTTCGGACAACCTTCGAAATTCGCTTGACGAGCACTGCTCCGACAAAGACTTGCTATATAGAGTACGGGCATAGCAGCCTCCAACGCGTGAACATTAGGGGGACGTAGCTCCAGCAGAATAGCTCCGGAATGGGAGCTACATTGCCCACGGTGCACGGTTTATGCCTGAACCCGTTTGTGGCAGACGCATATTGCAGCGGTGGGAGCATGTTGCATCCCCTCCGTGGGGTATGTGCTATCAGCATCCCTATCGTCATCATCGTCTAAATAATCCTGTCATTAAAGGTCAGAACCCCGTTTCGGTCAGCCATGATACCGAACCCTGTTGCCTGTCTTCTCTTGCCTTAACAGTCATCACCAAAGACGCCCGCCGCTCAAATCATGCTTTGGACCTGAAGCATATACACGTCACCACTTGATTCGTATGTCGAGTAGATTGGTTAACGAAAAGCACTATTTGCCAGACCAAGCCATGGCTTAGACCCGGCCCTAAAGCGTATATGTCTCATTACTCGGATATGAATTTAGAACACATTAGTTGTGTTTAGATAGCTTTTCTAGTAGTTTCTAGAGTAAAAATAAAAGTGTGCGCGTTTATGTATGTGCCTTCCTTAGGGATGACGGCAGCGAACAAGCCTATCACTACCAACTGCGTGGAGAGCTTTTTTATCGTCGGAACTACAACTCGAACGGTCACAAGTGGCTCATAGGTATCTCACGCCATCTGCGCCACCTTTCATGCCGACCCGAGTTGCGCGAACGCTGGCGTGATCAAAACGTACGAGTGACTCCACCTACGTTACTATTGAAGGAGAATGTATACCTACGTGCGGAATTACGGCCGCCCATGTCCGGGATGTGAACGACGCAAATCACCGCCTACTCGCTCTATGGCCCCGTTGCAACCACTACCATGCCCTGCGAAACCCTTTGATCGCGTTGGCATCAATCTGTACGAGCCACTGCCTTTACGGCCGCGGCACCGGTGGATACATGTTGCGGTAGAAAACCTCACAAGGTACGCCAAAACAGCTGCCTTGGCGGCATCCCTGGCTCCTGACGTCGCCACGTATCTTTTACGTCACTTTGTAGTTCGCAACACAGCGCCTCGAGAACTTCTGAATAATCGAGGCCACGTTTTTCTATCGGACGTTTTGAAAGCTCCACTCGCCGAATGTCACGTTCTTCGCCGCACGAGCTCCTCGTACCACCATGTAAAGCAATGAGCTCACAGAGCGGTTCAATCGCACCGTGGGAGATATGCTTTCAATGTACGTGTCGTCGAAACACTCCAATTGGGACCTCGTACTTCCGTTCATAACTTATGCATATAACATGGCCACGCAGACAACGACAGGATTTTCTCCCTTTTTTCTATTTTATGGACGCCAGTCGACTTGTAACCTGGACAACATTCTGCCTTACAACCCCGACGTCACAGAATTTAAACTGGTTTGCAACTGGCGAGCACGGCGCAGGGTGTCACGAACTTGCTCGTTCCTCTACAACTGCAGAACAACAGCGCCAGAAGCATCGCTGTGACCAACACCGGGTGTCTCGTCAAAACTTGCAGCCAAATATCACGGCCCTTAGAAAGTCATCGCCCGCACTTCGCCCGTAAACTAAATTGTGGGACCAGTCGCCCCATCCTCTGACCTTGGCCGCCGTAGGCGTGAAACAGTCCACGTTCAACGACTGAAGCCCTAGTGCGACCACCCGGTTCGTCCTCACCCTAGGTCGCCTGGTTGGCTCCTTTTCACCGGGACCGATTGTAACAAGGCTAATGAGCAGCTCGTGTAACGCCATCAGCTTATCGTTGTATGCGCCCCATCAAGAAACAGTGCCATGTGATGGTGGCCGATCTATGCAAGACGGTATGCGCGCAGGCTGGTAGCAGCGGAAGAAGTATTGCAGAAGGTGCTCGGCGCGCGAGTTCGGCCATCGTCTGTACGCTTGTACCTACGCTCGCCTTCCTGCTGCTACTGCCAATAAACGACGTTTGGTCTACTACCGGAGGGTCACCAATATTTCTTTCAATATATATATATATATATATATATATATTTAGTAAGAAGAGACAGATACACCCGAGAAACACATTAAAAAAAACGTTAACTGACGTTTGAGGAAGAGGACTTCCCTTCTTCAGAGTACAGAATAAGTTGATTACGGGGTTATATATATACAGAAAATGTAGCAAGGGCGAGGGCAGGGCACGGGAGTGGTGAGTTTGTAGAATTTTATCATGATGAACGCCATAACAGAATATTTCCCGAGCCGCCACGCGTTGTTTATAGACGCAGCAAAAATTTGGGCGACGTTCTCACAAAATACAGCATTAACCCACCATAGACTACTGGTTCCATGCCCTGCAACAAACCACGGTGTAAGCAATGCCCACATATGACCACCACACAGCGCGCTGCCAGCACAGCGTCAAACTGTTATGTTAATGTGAAATGGAATGTTAACTGTGACTCCGCCAACGTCTTATACCTGCTGAAATGCACCTTCTGCGGCAAATAGTACATCGGCCAGACTGAAAAACTCTTTAGTTTGAGGTTTAACAAACACCGCTCTCATGCAAAAACATGCCCTTCGCCTCTATCAAAGCATGTTAACACTGCTGGTCATTCTTTTTAACAGCTGAAGGCCACAATTTTTGAATCTAGTTTTAAAACGCATCACGATAGCGAGGTTTGTGAATCATCAGGTATAAGGTTAAGTCAGCGTCGTTTGGCATCAATGAAGGTCATGGGAAATCGACGTGTCTTTCCTCCGATTCCTCTCTCCTTCTCATTCATATGCAGGAATTCTGCAATCCTCAGGCTAGTGTTATACCTATTCATTTCTTTCCCTCGACAATATTTTCCAATCAATCGCCGACCCCCCGTAGACGGTTATAGTTTTGTGCTAGCAGAGCGTTTTATAGCACAGTGGCTTCACTAAACCAAGTTTGACCAGCAAGTCTGGACATTATGGTCTGGGTAGAAGGCTGCGCGACCATTATTAGCTTTGATGCTCTCACGTTGTAATCGATTTGTGCACGCGAGCGTGTGTGATTGCTTTCCTCTCCCCTTTATTTTTGTATTGCTGTTTTCTAATACATGTTGCTCCCCGTCTCTGCGTTCCCTGAATTGGTATCATGTGCCGACCAGATGTGTACCTCCATGCGCGCGTCATGCGCGTGCACCTGCCTTCTGTTATCTTTCTTTTCACGACTTGTTTGTCCCTGTCTTTCATTTATTCTCTGTTTCTTTTTTCCTGCTTTTTTTTCTGTTCTTTGTATAAGAATCTACACTGATTTCCTGTCGAAACTGCCTGTCTGGCTGGTTTTCGGCGCGACCCTTACCTCCCACCAACAGAAGCCAAGTATAGTACTCTCATGTTTCAATCACCTGACTCTGACTATTAGAGCGGATGTGTTTGGCCAGATGTGCGCCTTTTGCGTGCATGGGCACATCTACTTTGGACTCCTCTCTTACCACCCAGTTGCCACGAGGACACTGAAAATGCCAATTACCTTGTTAATTTCTTTTTCTTCATACTTCTTTCTCGTGTTTGTACCAGGTGACTGATTTCTTTGTTACTTTTTTATGCCCATTCCAATCGCGTTCAAGGGCATATCTTGTTTTCACCCCTCTCTTTCTTGCCTATTGGCAACGGGGAAAGGGTAATTATCTTTTTAATTTTTTTTGCTTATCTTGTTTTCTCTCTTGTTTTATGTTCGTTCCGCGTGACTGATTTGTTGCCAGTGTCAAATGCGTGCATGGGCATATCTTGTTCTGACCACCTTTTTCACCCCTGTTTCCACTTGGGTAAGAGGGAATTACCTTGTTAAATTTTTTTCTCGTTCTGTTTCTTTTCTTTTTTGATTCTCGTTTCTCATGTTCGTACCGCGTGACTGATTTCTTGTTATACTTTTTCCTCTCTTCAACTTCTCTCAATTTTTTGCTGCTTACCAACCATTATCCCATTCGACAAACTCTCCCTCCCCTTGCCCTTCTCTCGCCCTTGCTACATTGTCTGTATATATATAACCCTCAAACAAACTTATTCTGTGCTCTGAAGAACGGAAGTCTTCTTCCTGAAATGTCAGTAAACTTTTTTTTCTATTTAATGGTTTATTTCGTGTGCCTCTGTCTCTACTTACCCTATTTCCCGCGCTCTGTGTGAGTTTTTGTTTCAAGACTATATATATATATATATATATATAATACCTTCGAAAAAGGTAGCGACCACGTTTGTTGCCAACGTTCCAGCAAGAGACGCAAGTTTCTTATCGAAGGCAAGTCTCTTGCTGAAACGTCAGCAACAAACGTGGTCGCTACCTTCTGCGAAGTTTTCTTCTTTTGGGTTCCCTACCGTCTTTCAAGTTTCAGTGCTCCATAATATAAATACATACATACATACATACATACATACATAACACATGCACACATAAATACATACCTACATACATAAGTACATGCACGCATGCATGCATGCATGCATGCATACATGCATGCAATACATGCATACATACATACATACATACTGTGATGATTGACATCTCCCGGCCGCGGCAACGCGCAAGCAGACGACAGAAACGAGCGGGCGGTGGAAGAGAGACGACGACGAGCGGGTCCACGCTGAGCGGAGAGCACGAGAGGGGATTGTGCCGGCGGTGACCAGCGACGAGACAAGGCTAGAGGAACAGGCGCAAGGACTCCTCTGGAGGCGGTTCGAGGTCAAGCCAGGCATGCTTGCGCCGTACTCCGAGAATCGCCCCGGGAGCTGTTCCGGGGGCCCTCTGCTGCAACCACCTCCCGAGACGAATCCTTGCGCCCGTTCCTTTAGCCCTGTGTCGTCGCTGGTCACCGCCGGCACAATCCCCTCTCGTGCTCTCCGCTCAGCGTGGACCCGCTCGTCGTCGTCTTCTCTTCCACACCCGGCTCTTTTCCGTCGTCTGCTTGCGCGTTGTCGCGGCCGGGAGATGTCAATCATCACACATACATACATAGATACGTACATATCTACATACATACATGCATACATGCATACATGTATATAATAGGTATAAACACAAGCAATAAAATGTTAACTTTAGTTCGACGTCAGACTGATACTGTCCTTCAAGAATAATTTCACAAAGGATGGTCCCTGTCCGAAAGATTAAAGTGCTCACCATCCGGCGGCATGGTGCACTGCCGTGTCACCATTTTCATCGGGATCGTCCACTTCAGCACCAGCTACGACCAACATCAGTCGCGAGGTCCTCCTTGGCGGAATCGCACGCGGCATGCAACGCCGCAGTCTTGGGTAGGACGTAACCAAGTCCCTGCACGCAAAAAATACGTATTGTCAATATCGCATCTGGAACATGTGATCAGACGACGATAAATAGTACGCGACCGATACATTTCCACCGTATAGGATAAATGCCGCATCTGAGATTGCAGCCTATATCAAAACGGAAACAGAAATGGCTAGCTGTAAAGATAACACAAGGCCTGAAGCCGTTTCTACCATATTAATAAAATTTTGGTGTTACTTCGCGGTCAACCATAACATTCCTGATATATGTCGCAGCCGTACAATAGGGCATATAACAACTCCAACGAATCCGAAATCGAATGATGGGCATTCTTTCAGGTTCGCCACATCTAAGTTTTTACGACTGATGCTATCTGCAACGTAAATAAAAAAAGCACATGTGACTAAGTCAACCAAATTACAGCATACAAGTGGAAGTTTTTTCGGCAGCACAAGAGATATTTTTAAAGAATGTCATCGGGTCGCGGCTAAATTTTGAGTTCAGCCGAAAAATGAAAATATGTATTTTTAGATATTTCATGAGACTTATTTGCTGTACAGGAAACCTTGGTCAATTTTTAAAAGGCTTGCGAATAACCAGAATTCTGGGCATTTCGAGGACATTCTCTAAATTTTCTTCAAAGATATTTCCAATATACAAATTTTCAGAGTGGTCTGTCAGAACAAAAGGGGTTTTGGGTATTCCTTGCGATTACAGGATTTGTCAATTTGAAGAAAATGAGAGCAGATCTCCCTGTTGAGAAAAGCGTTTGTTTAAGGCGACAGCACAAAAACCACGCTCTTTATTATTACAACAGCTTTTTTTATTATATTACGATATTCATTATCTTCATAATATTATAAAGAACCTTCAAATTATTATTAAATGGTAAAGGCAGAGCCACAGAGAGGTGGGTCTAACCGAGCTTAATACAGTAAATGTGGAAAGTGATAACAGTCAATTAGGCAACAGGTACAAGCAAAGGGACAGGTTGTAATTATGAACGGTAGAAAACGTAGCCTTTATTATTTATTCTCTGCCAGAAGTTACAAACATCCTTAAGAGGAAACACTCGCATTGTTGAGGAAAACGAATGATTGGTGAAGTGGTGTGTGTGTTCCGTAGAGCTCCATAAAGCATTTGCGTCATGTTGTCTCGAGTGCCCTAGGAGTGGATAAAAACGAGGATTACTGATTGGTGTGCTAAGCACAAATTAGAGGTTCAGAGGGCATTTATAACAACAAAACTTAGCAGTGGCTGAGTTCGGCTATGCCAGGATCTACGTAGCATATCAGGTTCAGCTGGTAACTCTTAGCTTTTCTGGTTGTCTAGGATTAGCTTGATCATCATGCTTACTGCAGCTTCAATAGCACACCCACAGTGTACGCATTATGTGACACATGTATATTTATCAAGCGGCTGTGGTGCAGGGTCAACAACCGGCCTACAGCTAAGTTGGTTCCACAGGCGCACGCCGGCGTTGCTGTGACGCACGAGCCATCGGTTCCAAACGCGGCCACCCCTCGCATTATCATCAAGTGCACCAGGCCACCACGTGACGCGCTTGCGCAGTACGTCTCTCCAGGAGCCACGCGAAAAGGATCAACCTCGGCCAGTGTAGCTCACGCTGCAATACATCAATAATTTGTCAGAATGGCTGCTTTAAAGGCATACAACAAAGACTCATATGTGGGCTGGTGTTCAAGGGCCCGCTGATCACGTACAAAATATTATGACGTAGATTTTTCAAAAGGACACGTGTTGGGTTACATAGCGGAGACGGCGAGGAAGAAACAAAATTATCATCGTCATCGGATCGCACGCTGGTGGACTGCAACTTGCTGCTCAAGCGTTTTTTAGGCTATGCTCCCCTGGTTGCCTCTCTTGGTTTCTCAGACCCTCATTATAGGGATACTGAAATCACCTGTAAACATTGCGGGGTTACGAGCGCAAATAGTAGTACGGAGTTCCTAGGCCACATTTCGACCACTCTAGGTTCGTTTACGTGAATTTGTTTAGTAAAAAAAAGTGGTTGTTCCCTCTTCCATAGGAACCGGTAAAACACGAAAGGGAAATCTGTCTTCACAGATGCAGTTGGATGTTTATTGTGCATCGATATAAGTTGCACATCGCTTTTATATTTCGTCATATGGCATCGTCATACGCATCATCATCACCAGCCTATCTACGCCCACATGCAGGGCAAAGGCCTCTCCCATTATTCTCTAATTACCTCGGTCCTGTGCCAACTGTGACCAATTTATCCCCGCAAAACTTCTTGATCTCATCTGCCCTTCTAACTTTCTGCCGCCCCCTGCCACGCTTGCCTTCTCTAGGGATCCACTCTGTTACCCTTAATGACCAACGGTTACCTTGCCTACTCATTATATGCCCTTCCCACGTCCATTTCTTCTTAATTTCTACTAATATGTCTTTAACACCAGTTTTCTCCCTGACCCACTCCGCTATCCACTTGTCCCTTAATGTTACACCTATCATTTTCCGCTCCATTGCCCGCTGTGTCGTTCTCAATTTAAGTTGAACCTTCTTAGTGAGCCTCCAAGTTTCTGCCCCGTAGGTGAGTACAGGTAAGATGCAGCTGTCAAACACTTTCTGCTTCAGCGACAATGGTAGGCTGCTATTCATTATCTGAGAATGTCTGCCATATGCACCCCACCTCATTCTTATCCTTCTAATTATCTCTGCCTCATGGTTGGGATCTGGGGTCACAACTTGGCCTAAGTAGATATATTCGCTTACCACTTCCTCTGCCTCGCCACCTATTTCAAACCGCTGTGCTGTCCCGAGCCTATTGATCATTACTTTAGTTTTCTGCATATTAATTTTCAGGCCCACGGTTCTACTCTGTTCGCCCAGTGCCGAAAGCATGCTTTGCAATTCGTCCCCCGAGTTACTTAGCAAGGCAACGTCATCAGCAAATCTGACGTTACTGAGGTATTCTCCAGTTAACCCTTACTCCCACCTGTTCCCAATCCAACGTTCTGAATACTTCTTATAAGCATGCTGTGAATAACATTGGAGAGATTGTGTCTCCTTGTCTGACACCCTTCCTTATAGGTATTTACTGCTCTCCCTATGTAGGATGATGGTAGCTGTAGACCCATTGTAGATATCCTCTAGTATTCTTACATAATGCTCATCTACCCTCTGGTTCCGTAATGCCTGAATGACTGCTAGGGTTTCGACCGAGTCAAATGCTTTCTCGTAATCTATGAAGGCTATATATAGGGGTTCAGTATACTCAGTGCACTTCTCTATCACCTGAGTGATCTTGCGAATATGGTCCATTGTTGAATAACCTTTACGGACCCCTGCTTGTTCTTTAGGTTGATTGCATCTAAGGTTGCAGAAATCTAAGGTTGCAGAAATTCGGTTAGCGATTACCTTGGTAAGTACCTTGTAGACGACTGACAGTAAGCTGATCGGCCTATAATTTTTCAAGTGCTTCATGTCGCCTTTCTTATGGATTAGGATGATGTTCGCGTTCTTCCAAGATTCCGGTACCATTGCGGTCATTAGGCATTGCGCATACAGGTTTGCCAATTTTTCAAGTACAATTTCCCCGCCATCCTTCAAGAGGTCTGCTGTTATCTGATCCTCACCAAGTGCTTTGCCCCCTTTCATTTCTTTCAAAGCCTTCCTTACTTCTTCGGTCGTTACTGGTGGTATGACTATCTCCTCTGAACTACTGTCTGAACTACTATTCTGAACTATCTGAACTACTACTATCCTGGATGTCCCGGCTACTGTACAGATCCCAATAGAACTCCTCGGCCACAGTGACTATTTTATCCCTATTTGTGATGACATTGCCTTGCTTATTTTTCAGTGCATACATCTGATTTTTACCCACGCCGAGACGTGTCTTCACTGCTTTCAAGCTACCTCCGTTCTTTACAACGTATTCGATCCTCTCCATATTATACTTCCGTATGTCAGCTGTCTTACGCTTATTGATTAACTTCGAGAGCTCCGCTAGTTCTATTCTGTGAGCTGCGGTAGAGATTGTCATAGTTTGCCGTTTCCTGATTAGATCTTTCGTCTCCTGTGAAAGTTTACCAGTATCCTGTCTAGCCATAGTGCCCCCGAATTCTACTCCACACTCCATGATTATGCGTGTAAGGTTGTCGCTGGCTTACGGTGTCGTAAGCTCGGCTTCCTCGTTAAGAGCGGAATATCGCTTCTGCAGCGCGATCCTGAATTCTTCTGCTTTGCGTCTCACTGTTAGCTCATTTATGGGCTTCTTTAGTACTAGCTTGTTGCGGTCCCTCCTTAAATCTAGCCTAATTCGGGATCTTACCACACGTTGGTCACTACACCTTACCCTTGCGAACACTTCCACATCCTGCACGACACCAGGGTTATTGCATAATATGAAGTCTATTTCATTTTTGTGCCCCCCTTTCGGGCTCCTCCAGGTCCACTTCCGACTCTCCCGTTTACAGAAGAAGGTATTCATTAGGCGTAGGTTATTCCATTCTGCAAACTCAACTAGTAGGTCCCCCCTGCTATTTCTACAGCCCAGACCGTAGTGCCCAACTGCCTTATCTCCAGCCTGATTCTTGCCTACTTTAGCATTGAAGTCCCCCATAACTACGGTGTACTGTGTTTTTACTTTAGCCATTGCCGATTCCACATCTTCATAGAAGCGTTCAACTACTTGGTCGTCGTGGCTGGATGTGGGCGCGTAGCCCTGCACCACCTTGAGCTTGTACCTCTTATTGAGCCTAACTACAAGACGTGCTGCCCTTTCGTTAATGCTATAGTGTTCTTCTATGTTGCCAGCTATGCTTTTATTGACTAGAAATCCCACTCCCAGTTCTCTTCTGTCCTCTAGACCACGGTAACATAGGACGTGTCCATTTTTCAGCACCGTAAAGGCTTCGCCTGCCCTCCTAACCTCGCTAAGCCCTATTACATCCCATTTGATGCCCTCTAATTCCTCGAACACCACCTCGAGACTTGCTTTGCTAGATAGGGTTCGCGCGTTAAACGTTGCCAGGTTCAGATTCCATTGGCGGCCTGTCCGGATCCAGGGATTCTTAGCACCCTCTGCTGCGTCACAGGTCTGACCGCCGCCGTGGTCAGTTGCTTCGCAGCCGCTGGGGACTGAGGGCCGTGGGTTAATTGGCGTATTCATGGGAGGTATTCATGCGCATCAACGTGAGACAATGGATTGCACGCGCCGGAGCATTACGTAAATCCGACTGAAGTCACAGGCACTCGCAAACCGTCCGTGCGAACGAAACCAAACGGGTCGTCAGCCAATCGTCAGGTAAACACACGGTAAGCTGCAGCGAAAGGAGCATCGGACCGTGTCACGAGCGCGGCATCCGTAAGTCGGCTCCCACTCAGCTTACGCTGCGCCTCCCCGGTACGCGTAGGCGCTGGAATCTAGGCGCGAAATGTCGGCGCTTATTAGCGTCATGGTGCACTACTTCGCTTCGCTTCTCCTAGATGGCAGCACCATGTTTAAAAGTTTCATGAAGACAAACTACAAGTTTGGTTTATTAAAAAGACGGCCTCAATAAAATCATCATGACACCAGTTTTAACGTAAACTTCGCTCAAATAAGCCATATAACAAGGAAAAAAGGGAATGGCCATGCGACCCACTCCCTCTTTTCCAGCAACAGAACCTATGATGCCATACCAGACTGCTGTGTTTTTCTGCTTAATTGTAGGGTACATTCCTTTTAGAGCAATAATTATGGTGGGACAAACACTAGAAGTTACGAAAGCACAGCTAACATAGAAGTTCTGATGCGTACTGCTGTTGGTACTGGTCGCACTATGCTTGGTTTAGCTGCACAGCACTGCGGGGCTTTGGGAATGTCTAAGACGACACCGGCCGATTGACCCAGGCAACGGTGTCTTACGTGACCATATTGGTCCAGCTAACACTATGTTTCACGAAACGATCATTTTCTCCCAGAACAAAACCAAGCCAGCTTTATGAATTACAAAAATTGCGCTAAATGCACAAACGCAGGAAGGATGACATTTAGCGCAGTCCATTAAGCGCAATTTCCGTAATTCATAATGCACCAACTGGCCCAACAGCACATTTTACTAGAGCCACGTTTAAATACTGCTTGATGATGATGATTCCTGTTTTTTCCTTTGTAGCGGGGTGATGACATGTCATCTTACCAAAACAGTACTAATATACCTGTTTTCAACTTTTGGTTTAATACTAGCGCTGCTTAGGGCAGGCACAAGGAGCTTATTAGGCACAAAATACATTTTTTTTTCCTGTTACAGGTGGTAACCGTCCTAGACAACATGCCCCTGTCTGCTTTTTGTCCACCAGCATTCTAATCTTCTTTTCGCACCCTCGACAGCCTTGAAGCTAACTTCCTCTGCGCGACCCTTAAATCCTAAGGGATCTGGAAGCCGAATATTTCCCTCATGCAGATTTGGATGGATACCCTCCCATTCTAACACTATTTTCCGCATAGTTTCTGTTTCTTTGCCGCAGACCACGCATACCTCTTAATTTAGTGAATATTTCCCCACAAAGCTCTTAGTTCGCAAGCAACCTGCTCTAGCCTGAAAATGCAAAGCACTGCCCTAAGAAATATTCTAAAAATTTTCGTTTCTGATGTTCAATTTCACAGCCCTGTACCTCTCTAACAACGTTTTAGCTTCCATTTTTTCTCTCTATTTATTTGTTTCAATATGCCTTGCCTCTTTTTTCGTTACCTTGGCTGTTTTGGATTATCCAGTGTTCTTTGCGTATTTCATCGTTAGGCTTCTAGTCTTTCTTAACCACTGCGTGTCCACGCTTTTCAAGTACAGGTACATAAAAACCTTAGCTGCCCACCTTCGTTGATCCATTGCTGTCAACTTCATCTCAAAACATTATTTACTCTAAGCTTCCCGAACGTCAAACGACGCCCAGCCCATATCCCACTGTACCGCTTCGTTAGTTGTTTTTCCATGAGCACCTAAGGCAAAACGGCCTACCGTTCCCTGGTTGACTTCAAGGCCTGATAGAACGTCTGATTTTAAGCAGAGTACAGCATTTCCAAACGTGATACCCGGAAACCATTACTCCTTTCCACATTCCTCTCACTACTTCATATTTGTTATACCCCTACATAGCTCTATGCTTCATTATAGTTACGTTTCGCTTTCCCTTACCCTTAAGTTGCTCCTCGTGAGTTCTTAGGTCGTTATCCCCTTCGTTTATCCACACCCCGAAATATTTACATTCCTTCACTCTGGGTAATTGGCGTTGCTGGATAGACACTGGGTCAGTGGTAGCGTCATTGAAAACGATTATTCCCGATTTTTGTGCGCTAAAAGTTTAATCCGAGGTCAGTGGCTTCCTGGCCGTTAATATTTATTAGCCGCTGCATATCGGTCTGGTTATCAGCTAAAAGAACAATGTCGTCCTGCGTATAACATTCCGGGGATACGCTGTTGTACCACTTCGCCTTGCAGCATATGGGTTAGGCTGAACCCTACTTGACTTTCTTCCAGTTTCTTTTCTAACCCTGCCATGTAAAGCATAAGCAGTATTGGTCTCAAGGGGCATCCCTGTTTCAGTCGCCGATGGATGTTGACCTGCTGGGCGCATTTCTGTCCGTCCCAAGTAAGGTGCACTCTGTTGTCTTTATAGATTACTAAAAGGAACTGTATTAACTCGTCATCTAATCCGTGGATTTTCAGCATTCTCCACAGCAGTTCTCTGTTTACGTTGTCATATGCCCCTTTAGGCTCAAGAATGTAATCCGATAACGGTCTATTCTGCGCTTTAGCGATTTCAAGTGCACTGCGTTATCAGCACAAATTATTATCCGAATCCCATGCTATTGTCTAAATCATTTCTGCAGTTTCACAATTATTTTATTTTCTTTCATGCATGCTTGAATTTCTGCTTTTATTGCCTGCATTAAGAATCTATACACCACTGACGTCACTGTAAGTGGTCTGTATGAATTAATACTGGCTTTGTTGCCTCTGCCTAACACAACACGATGGATAGAAGAATTTATAACCAATCGTTTCCGGAGAGTCAAATCGAACAATAATATTTCGAACCAAACACGTGTTTCATCTGGGGTCCTTGAGGGGTCAGTGTTAGGCCATCTTTTATTCCTGATTTACATCAATGACATAGCATGCAGCCTAAAATTACCAATTCGCCTGTTTGCGGTTGATTGTGTAGTTAATAGAGAAATATCTAAACCAGCCGATACAATTATCTTGCAATATGATCTCATTAGGCCAGAGCAATGGAGTAGCCGCTGGCAAGTAGAAATCAATGTAGAAAAAACCAAACACATATTCTTTAGTCCTGCCTCCGAGGAAGTTCCAGCTAACTACAAAAGAAATGATACTCTAATAGATTCAGTTCAATCGTTTAAATATTTAGGTGGGTTCTTTACGGTGAATTTAAAGTGGACGTGCCACATAGAATACATAAAGTCCTCAAAAAACTTGGCCTTCTCAAGAGGCGCCTACATTAAGCCACCAAGGAAACCAGGTTTCATGAATGTAATTGCCTTATCCGGCTCTCACTAGAATCCGGTTCAATCATATGGCATCCTCATGGCGCAAACTTAACTAACCTATTGGAATCCGTCCAGAACAAGGCAACCCAGTCCATCACGTCCTCGTACTCCCGTTTAAAGCGAATCTTCTTTGAAAGATTCCCTCCATCTTCCCTATTTTGCCATGCACCGAAAGTTGGCTCGACTATCTATTTTTCCATTCGCTGTACCACATCAGCACGCCGTTTTCCCAGCTTCATATCATTCCACGGCCTCATATCTCCTCCCATAGTCAGACCACATTTTCAAAGTTAAACCAATTTTCGCGAAAACAGAAAGATATAAAAGCTCTCCTTTAATTCTTGCAATCGCAGAATGGAAATATTTACCTGCTCACATCGCAGAACTCTCTGGTTCATCACCCTTTAAACACGCACTCAAAACATTTCTTGAAGTTCCTTGATGTCGCATAAATATTTCGTTTGTTTTTCTTCTTTTTTTCTTCTCTTTATCTTTTTTGCCCCAGTTGAATGTACTGATTGCGCTTTGTGTTTCTGTTTACTGTTTTTAAGTGTATTTTGCGTAAACCCCTTTTTCATTCAACGTAATGTATTGTTTGGCGTGTTTCTGGATTCGACTTTTAGTTTCCCGATGCAATAGTCATGTACACCATCCCTGCCTTCATTGTTATGTTCTGCTGGGAAAATGTACTGTACTTTTGATCATAACCCCATTCTATCCCCCCCTATGTAATGCCTGTTCGGGCCTTTCAAGGTATGTATAATAAATAAATAAATAAATAAATATATTACAATTTATCCTAGTTTCTAGCCAGTCCTCTGGTATTTATTTGGTTTGTATCCCCTTATCTATTGCCCTTCATAAACAATTCCTTACTTTTAGGTCCAAGCAGCTTTATCACTTGCATTGGTATCCCTTTCGGTCGCACTGCTGTCTTGGGGGAAACCTTTTGCTCTGCTTTTTTCCAATCAAGGTTGCTAACACTTATTTCTCTTTTCGCAGTCTTATGTGGCGCTGATGTTATCGGTGCAGGCTTGCCTACTCCTACTGCCCTAAACTTCTCATTATTCAGTCATTGAATATGCGTCAACGCGTGCTCTGTTTTTAACGGTTTCCCCTCCTTATCAATCAAGAATTTTGATGGATATCGTTTTTTAAGCTCAGTACATTTTACATATTTCGAAACCTTCTTGGATGAGCTTTTGTCCTTCCGTATTTCTTCTATCTACTGTTCGCTGTTCTGCTTGGTCTTTGCTTGCACCATTTTCTTTACTTCTAGTTATTTCCCCCGGTAGATATCCTTCATGTTTCCTTCACTACATCCTGTTATATACCAGTTTTTTTTGCTTTTGCTATGTTCTCTCGACGCCTTTCTTTGCTCGTCAATAACCTCTTTTATTTCCGTATTTCTTAAGCTTCTCTTCTTTATGTTTCTTTTGCATTTGTTTCTTTGGTTCGCGTCATCCATCTTACTTTTTATGAACCCAATGATTTCTTCGTAATCCAAATTTTTAATCTAGGTATTTATTGATTAGTCTTTCATTCTTTCAGCGATGATCTTTAACTACTCCCTGTTCAAATTATGTTCGTCCGATTATACCGATTTCTAAATTTGTCCGGGTTGGGCATCCAAATTGCAAGGTAAGCCACTTTTGGTAGCTTCCTAAGCTGTCTTTTCCATTTTTATCTATCCTCAGTTCCTGCAACCTTTCGTATACTGTCTCCCATACTAAATTATAGTCTATGCTTGACTGTCTGTTACCGTTTTCCCACGTTATTTGTCCGTCACACTTGCTTTCGGTGTTTACTATTAGAAACCGGATTTCCTGACATACGATCTATCACTAGATAACCGTTGTGGTCTGTGTATCCGTCCAAATCTTCTATGTGGGCATTCATATCTCCAACTAAGATCATTTCACCCGAATCTTTGAACTCGTTTATATCTCTTCTTAGTTTACCATTTCCTCATTTCCCTCCTAGCACCACTTCCGGCACACACAGATACATCCACTCCTAACCATGTATTTTCCCCTCTATGGGGCCTCTAACCCATACTGTGCTCTTGGCATCGGTACGCTTGGCACGGTATGGTAGGGCCATCTAGTTTCAGTAACGCAACCAAGCACGCTGACGCTGCCCTAGAGTACCTCGTGCCAGAACCAGCCGTACAGGGTGGACACAACCTTGAATGGTCCCGTGCGGCCGTAATTGGGTCAACATGCTTCAACCCGTTGTACTTTTCGTTTCCCACGAGACCCGGCAATGCGAAACAGATAAGACGATTCAAAATTCGGCATAAACTAGCGTTGCGGCGCTAATTTTAGCGCGGTTTTGTTACAATTACTTGCTTCGGCGGCGAGGGAGTGACACAAAATGGTGGCGCCAGCGTATACGTGTCTCCACCCTGTACGGCGGACGCGTGAATCAAGGCACCCTAGGCTGCAGAGCGGTGGCTTCCTGTGATGTCTTTGCAGACCACGAAAACCCACGAATTTAGCAGGAAAATCAAAATTTTAACCTAAATTGAATAATTTCTCAGTTAAAAAAGCATCGTTTGTATACGGACAAGCGCTGGGGAACTATAAAACACGAAATGTTTCCAATAAAACAAACACGTATTTGGTCTTCATGGCTCCTTTAATGAACGATATAAGGCGCGTTTGTCGTCCTACTGCCGCGTCTGTTCATAGCGCAGTTGGGAGCGCGTTTCGTACCTCCCGTTGCGGCAAAAGAAGTTCGTGGCTCGAACCCGGCTCCGCCACCTCAATCGGGGTTTTTCTGGCGATGTCATTTCCGTGACGGTTATGACACCGTAACATCTTGGTGCGAGCCGGCAAAAAACACTTTTGTGTTCAAAGTAAATTTGAAAATGCTGTCCTCCTATCTGCATCCTGTTTCATTTTCCGTGGCGTTTTCGTGTGACGTCCAGAAAAAAAAAATGACTTGGTTTAACTGCGCTACTGCACGGCTCGCCGTCCTTCCGAAAGAGTCAGTCGGCCCCGTGTTTAGTCCGCCGGCCGCCGACGGGTCGTCGCAATTCGTTCGCTCAGTTGAAACCACGGTGTAAGAATATTGTGGTTTAAACTAGGGAAGCCAAGGAGGTTAAAAAAATTGCTGGAGTGGAGAGGGCCCCCGTAAAGTGAAGCCGCCACTGACGCCATCTTGCTAGGGGAGCAAACGCGCAGTTGTTGCAGCGCGCGTTCCGTGCGTGCATCGAAAAGTGTTGTTGATTCGCGTGCGCTCCATGTAACGCGATCAAAACAAGTATGGCTGCTTCTTGTGTGGCTGACGGTTGTACAAACAGTGTGAAGGTGGCGCCAGGAGTGACATTTCCCACGTAAGTTGCTCGCGTGTAAGTTTATTCCAAACTGCGGCCATGCTCCTTGCATTGCCTGCGTAAAATTTGCGCCTTCAACGTTTAATTTCTTTGGTGCAAGTTTTCAGAAACATGCTGAGTCACTGCCTTTTGTTTGCCATTTGGTAGTATGTTTTATCAATTTTACATCTTGGATCATATATCTGTCTTTTTTCAAACAATAAACACTTAAATTTGTTTTTGAAAATCCTTGTTTGTTTTGGTTTGGTTTGTTTTGAAAATTTGTTTGGGTAGTTCATGCCACTGGCAATGTAACCTCATGGTGTAACTTAACAGAAAGACTGCTGGTTCTTTTTTTGCAGTTTATTTTTGTGTTAGGTTGGGCAGCAATGCAATGAACGTAATAGCATTGGTTGCTGTCATACTCATGAAAGTTCTCTGTGTCGGTTTTTTGTCACTCCATTATGTCTATTATCACGATGAGTTAGGGTGTTTCCTGTTGTTTTCCTGAAAACGCTGCATTTTATGGTGGCCTATTTTGTTGCATGCCTGCTGTTTTTTACACTACAGTTGTAACTCTGAATTGCTTTTTGTGGTGACAAACTTGCATGGTCAATTTTTCATATGAACAGTTTATAATAAAGAAGATAAACAATTGTTAATGACTTGTGTAGTTTTATGTATTTTTTTTACTTTGTGGTAGCTGCATATCCGAGTCTATAGGGTGAAAGAATCATGACCCTGTACTCGGAGATCTGAGTTTTAACAAAATTCCTATAGTAGAACTTAATACGGAGGACGTGGGACATGGCTCACCTCATAGTACACACTGTTAAATTTGAGCTTGAGAATCTGTTACACGATTTAAAACAGCTAGGAAAGTCGGCAAGGACCACTGCAAAGCACTTGGAATGTGGTTTCTCGCCCCCAACAAGACGGCCGCCGCCGGCTTTTGCCAAGCCCATTGGTTTATATACGCGACTTCCACTCCAGCAATTTGGCACGACACGTTTGTGAATTAAAGAATGTCATTTTCTTTAGTTTGTTACTTCGTACACTGAATCAAGCTCCAAGGGCACGTCGCACCACACAATTTCTGGACTAAGCGCACGTGCGACACTTTGGTGACTGGTGCGCTAAAAGGAAAACCTAAGGTCAACTGAAGGCGGGAGAAGAGTCAGCGAAGTTGATATAAGTAATTCGGAAAAAATCAACAAACTCTTACCATACTGCGTAAAACTAGGCTGCAGGAAGCACTTTTGCGCTGGGTGAACAAGCACAGTGGTCAGCAGCAGAACCACACATCTGCGAACGCTTTCCGTCTAAGGAATCCATTAGCTAGACGTAAGATAGTGTGAAAATGTGGGGGGCGCTTACTGCACGAGCGCTCCTTGAAAGGCTAAAACTAAAAAGTAAAAACTATTTATACAATATATTTCCGATTATATATTTCCGTTATACATTATATTCCCATTATATTTCTGATTAGCACCACTGGCTTGTGGCCGAGTGGTCTGGAGAGCTAGGTATGTGTTTTTGCAAGTCGCCAGTTCGAGTCTCTGAGGGTACATTTTTTTTTTTTAGGTAAGTTGTTCGTTTTCGGCCGATGTTTTCTCTCCTGAATTCGCAATTTTTGAGCTGTAACGTTCATTGCCCCACGAGCGAATTCGCAGAACGCGCATACACTGACACAGACGCGCTAGCGAGTTCTCGTTGGCGTGCTGTTGCCATGAGCATCTTTTCCTTGCGGGCAGTGGGCACAGGCCAAAATCAGCAGACCCTTGGCCTGGTGCGAACTCGCTTTTTACGATACAGGCACGATCCAGGCAACCTCTAAAATGCGGAAACAGCGCATGGCATTTAGGCGTCTTCGGGGACGCTGATGGCGTTCTTCCACTGCGTATTCCACGGCTACTGATTGGTACGATTCCAGGTACGCATATCTCAGGACTTTTACAGCCGAAAACAGGACAAAAGTGCGGTGTGGCAATTATTGAGCGTGTTCTTCCACAGAACCAAAACTTCTTTGAATGCTAGTTCTGGACATCGTTCAATCACGTCGCACATGTACCTTACGTCACTGTGGATAGTTGGTGCAGCTGCTCCAAACCACGCATGGTATTTTTTCTTATTTCAGGCTATATAAAATAAATACCGCCATATCGCCTGGATAAACGATGAAAAATGTGTCCCTTCGAGCAGTCTACGCAGTGCAAGCAAAATCGGATCTTGAAAAATTTACTTCCGTGTACTTGAAAGTCCAAGGCACCACAGTGCGCGTGTTTGTTGTACGCTACACTGGTAGAGCCGCTGGGTACGGCTAATTGGGGTACAGGACACGTCCTGGCAGCCCGGTACGGCCATCCTTAGTTCACACAGCGGTTCTTTAGAGTAGCTGCCGCGAACAAGTCCTCTCCGCTAAGAATGGTCCCATTCCATGCGACACTCCAAGAACACTAGTGCTCCAACCTTAAGTAATGGCGCAAACAGCGGCCTCTTAGGAAACATTTCATCAACCGCGGCGTCCTGCTACATTCCGTGGTAACGAACTGGAAGATTTCGGGACTGGCTGGAGCAATTTTGAGCGCATCGCAACGTTAAACCAGTGGGAGCCGGAACAAAAACTTGGAGGTATGTAAATCTCGCTGGACGACAGTGCAGAGTCTGGTACGGGAGCCGTGAGGCAGACTGGTGGTCGTGGGTCGAATTTCGCCAGACGCTTCAAGGTACGTTCGCAAGCATAGGCTACCACAGCGGGTGCAGTGCCTTCTGGAATCTCGAGTTTAAAAGCCCAACGAAACGCAGGCGACGTTCGTGGAGATAATGGCTCGCATAATTTGGGAAAGAACACCCCGACGTATCCAGCCCGAAAGAGCTGCAAACGTTTGATTGTAGGGTTTGACCAAGGAGGTTGCATTAAACTTCTGGAGTGGAGATGGCTCTCGAAAACTGGCGCCTACAGGCGCCATCTTCTACTACTATGTATATTTTATTGGCGCAAGGGCGTCTGAGGCCAAAGAGCGCCAAGACAATGTTTTGTCACATTTATTAAAATGCCATGGCGATGATTGTGATGTACTTGATAAAAATAGTGTATATATGGGTGTAAAGGGCCCTTAATAAGATGAGAGGTAACAGTGACGATGTTTATGTGTGTGCTGGGAGCGCCATAACATAGCAGGGATGGCGGTGACGTCCCTGGCACGTTATGAAAACGCTCAGAAGCGCCCTTACTATTTGCATTGGGTGGCCCTGATGTCACACATGGTATGAGATGAGTGCTAAAAATCCAATGACAGCGAGATAGGCTAAAAGGCGTTCACTTCTAATCGGGGGTTGATCAGATAAAAACAAGGATGGGTGTAAGGGTATCGTGTAGGTGTATAGTTCTGGGAAGTGTCGTTTCCTTGCGTCAGGGTATGCCAAGCATTCAATCAATACATGGAGGACTGTAAGTTCTTCGTCCGCATTTCTCACAAGATGGTGGTGGGGTTCCGTTAAAAGGTATGAGTGTGTAGCGTGTGTGTGACCTATTCTTAATCTGCATATTGATATTCTGTGAACCTGTTCTGTTTCTCTGTGTGTATTTCCCTATGTGTGGTTTTATAATGTGCAGTTTGTTTTCGATTTGTGTGTCCCACTGTACCTGCCAGCGCCTCCGAAGCATACTCCGAAACTTGTGGGTTCATGTCTAGGTAGGGCACATGTGGGATATCTACACACTGCGGAGAGCCGCCACAGCAGCATTCTGGTCAGCAATTTTATTGCCTGAAATTCCACTGTGCCAAGGTACCCAGCACACTACTACAGTCCATTTAAAAGCGTAAGCAGACATTATGAATTTGATAAGACGGTTTAAAATAATGTTTTCTAGTTGGTTTTTCCTGAATGGAGAGCTAATACTACACTCAGGGAGTCTGTAAAAATAATAGAACTGTGTATTCTGGTTTCTGTAATGTGTTCCACAGTGGTTAAAATGCCGTGTGCCTCAGCTATAAAAAATACTGGTATTTTGTTCATTGTCTTTGTGATAGCAAAGTTTGGGCCATGTGCAGCGCATGACACAGAATGGGCGGACTTGGAGGCATCTGTGTAAAATGTTGTGTAGGGGTATTTGTGTCGTAGATGTAGGAAGTGCTGCAAGATGAGTTCTCTTGGTGCAGTTCTTTTGTTAATGGCTCTGAAAGATAAATCACAAGAAATGGGGACATTTCCCAGGGAGCAACAAGGTCTGTGATCGAAGTTTTGTAAGTCTCGCTAAAAGAAACCCCAAGCTCTTCAGCATGCACTCTCACTCTCAACGAAAAAGGCATAAGATATAGAGGGCCGACTGAGAAACGAATTCATTGGCAGAGGTGTCATTGACAATAAATGAAGAAGGGTGATTTTTATGGATGTTGCCTTCATGGCATACAATAGATCTGTGTATAAGCGCTGGTCTTCAGGCACCACTCGTCACATTCCACATTTAGGCTTTGTGCAGGACTCGTTCGGAAGGCTCCTGACGAAAGGCGAAGCGCAAGGTGCAGAACAGGGTCAAGCATTTTAAAGCGGTTTCCGAAGCTGACCCGTATACTACGCTCCCATAGTCCAGCCGCGACTTCACTAAACTGTTGTAGAGACGCAGCAGGCACATCTTATCTGCGCCGTAGGAGTGGTGGGATAGGACTTTTATGATATTCATTGCCTTTATACATTTTATTTTGAGTAGCTTTATATGTGGAATAAATGACAGCTTTTCATCTAGCACAATCCCTAAAAACTTGTGTTCCTTTTTCACAGGCAAGCCACTCCACTGAGGTGGACGGTGGGCTCAGGGTGAATACCACGCCTCTTGGAAATAAGACACATGTGCTCTTTTGAGGATTTAGCTTAAAGCATTTTCGTCGGCCCATTTTACAAGCCTGTTTGTGGCAAGTTGTAACTGCCGTTCACAGATAGACAGGTTACAGGACCGGAAACTGATATGAACATCATCCACGTAAATGGAGTAAAAAATGGTACGGGGCAGAGCTTTTCCAAGTGTGTTCATCTTAGCTATAAAAAGTGTGCAACTAAGTACTCCACCCTGAGGAACGCCATTTTCTTGCATATACAGCGCGGATACTGCAGCCCCGACCCTCACTCTGAATGTTCGTTCAGACAAAGAGCTTTCAAGGGCATTAAGCATATTCCCACAAATTCCAAAATATTTCAGGTCTCGCAGGATGCCGTAGCGCCAGGCAGTGTCATATGCTTTTTCTAGATAAAAAAATATGGACATACAAAACTGTTTGTTAACAAAGGCATTTTTCACATAGGATTCAAAAGCGACAAGTTGGTCTGTTGTTGATCTGCCCGACCGAAAACCTGCCTTTCAGCTGTCCAGAATACCGTTGTATTCCAGGAAGTATAGTAACCTTCTGTTGATCATTTTTTCGAACAGCTTGCACAAGCAGCTGGTCAGGGCAATTGGACGATAACTTGAAACACAGGATGCATCCTTTCCCTCTTTCAGCAGTGGCACAACAATAGCCTGTTTTCATGCGTTAGGAAAGTGCCCAGCACGCCATATTTTGTTAAATAAAAACAGGAGAGTATTGATTGTGTCTGTATGAAGGTGTTTGATCATGCCGTACGTAATGTTATCTGCACCTGGTGCCGAAGGCTTGCAACCAGCCAACGCAGTCATGAGCTCGTGAAGGGAGAATGGAGAGTTATAGGAATCGTTTGATTGCTTGTGGTCACGTATGGACTTCCGCTCAGCTGACTTTTTGTAGTGTATAAATGTGCTTGTGTAATGTGAAGAGCTTGAGACGTGTTCGAAGTGTTGTGCCAACGTGTTTGCCTGGTCCTCCAGGGTGCCACCAGTGGCGTCAACAAGGGGTAAGCCATGTGTGCTTTGTCCATTTAGTTTTCTTATCCTGTTCCAGACCTTTCTTGTATCGGTGAAAGAATTTATTGAAGTTAAGAAGGACCTCCAGGTATTGTTTTTGGCCTGACGGCGAATGCGCCTTCCCATGGCTTTGGTGCGCTTGAACGCTACAAGTTGTCCACAGTGGGGTACCTGCGAAGAACGCCCCACGCCTTGTTCTGTGCCTGGCGTGCTTGTCGACACTCTTCATTCCACCAGGGCCGCCTTAGGTTACTTGTGTTACCAGAAGTCTGGGGAATGAAGTTCTCTGCAGCGTCAAGGATATGTGCCGTGAGAAGGCTACAAGCTTCATCAATACCGAAGTGTTCTATGCAACTGTATGTGAGTTGAGATTCTGCTTAAATTTCTCCCAGTCTGCAGCGGTTTCTTTAAACCATTTAGTTGAGGTGGGAGTGTAAGGGTCTCTGTCTAGGCATCTCAGGAATACTGGGAAATGGTCACTTCCAAGCGGGTTTTTCTCCACCTGCCACTCAACGAGTGGAAAAAGAACAGCAGAACCGATTGCCAAGTCTATGTGTGAGTACGTGTTGTGTGTAATGTTATAATATGTAGGCTGTTTTTTGTTGAACAAACACGCACCAGATGATACTAGCAAATGTTCAATCAAGCGGCCGCGAGCGTCAGTTCGCCCAGAACCCCAGAGTTTGTTGTGTGCATTTAGGTCTCCAACTAAGATAAATGGTTCAGGAAGCTCACTTACCAACGACTCAAATTCTGAGGTAGACAATTGATGATCCGGGGGAATGTATAAGGAACATATTGTAACCAGCCGACCAAAAATGATTACGCGGACAGCAACTGCCTCAAGGCTGGTGAGTAGTCTAATGGACTGGGATGGAATGGATTTTCGCGTCACAATGGCAACCCCACCAGATGAATGAGCAAAGGCATCTCTATCTTTCCTGAAGACAGTGTATTGTTTAAGAAAGTTACTTTGCTTGGGATTCAGGTGCGTCTCTTGGAGGCAAACAATACTGGATTGATGTTTATAAAGGAGTTCATATACATCATCCAAGTTTTTTATGAGACCCCTACAGTTCCATTGAACTATGTTTTCAACAGCTATTATGGATTAAAGATAATAAAGATGTAGTTGAAAGGTTGCCTATTTTGGTTCATGTCAGTGAGTCTTGTTTAGGGCCTGTTGTACGATGAGGTGGTTTTTTCCCACGGCCAAAAGTGCCGCGGCGCTCATTTTGCGCCGGCTGGGCAGGTTGAGATGCCGAGGTGTCCATGTCCTCGTCTGACAAATCAGGCGGCACCGACATGGTGTCCATCCGACATCCACCTCGCAGATTGGTTCCTGAGGTGGCCGCAGGCTTCTTGGTTGGAACCTGCGGTGCGGGAAGGGAAGGAGTACGTGTGGGGCCACCTGAGTTCATGCTCTCAATGCCCTCGGGTGTCGTGCGGGCCAATGGAGCTGGACTGGAAGAGGCCGGACCAGTCCCAACAGCGCCCGTCACCACATTCTCCACGGGCTCTGCAGACGTAGTGGCGGGGTGCTCGGCTGTGGACGGCAGCCCAGCAGGAGGAGGAACCACCAGGGCCTCTGCTGTAGAGGCAGGAGCTGGTGGTTGCTCGGAGGGGGTTAACGACAGCGACACATCAGCTAAGCTGCATTGTGTCGCAGTACTAACCAACCGTCGCCCCAACCCCCGGCGGGCGGCGTCTGCATAGGATGCAGCCGAAAACATCTTGTGCTTTTGGCGTGCTTCGGGGAAACTGATATTTTCGGTTACTTTGATCTGAATGATCTCTTTTTCTTTCTTGAAAGATGGGCAAGATCGTGAGTATGCAGCGTGTGAACCACTGCAGTTCGGACATTTCATGATTGTGTTTTTGCAGTCATCAGAAGAGTGATCATTATCGCCACATTTCGCACAGGTGAGCTTGCCACGGCAAGCTAGAGTTCCATGACCGTAGTGTTGACATTTAAAGCATCGCCTCGGGTTTGGAATGTAGGCGCGTACACGACAGCTAAGGAAAGCTGCCTTCACTGTCTCTGGCAGGGTAGAGCTAGCAAATCTTACGATGATGTGTCGGGTCTTGATCTCTGCTCCATCTCTTCTCATAATAATTCTACGGACGCCAACAACACCTTGGTCATGCAGTCCCTCAAAGGAGATCATCATCTGTCTCATGGAGGAGCTCTTTGTCAGAGATAAAACCTTGGACAGTGTTTAGCGTGCGGTGTGGCGTAACGGTGACGGTCAAGTTGGCAATTTTTTCTTGCTTCAGGAGGTTCTCGCTTTGGTTTTTTCGCATAACTTCAACAAGGAGGTCTCCAGAGGGCATCTTTTTGGCGTTGTAGTCTTTGCCAACAATGTTTTCAATACACTTGGCAATTAAGAAGACTGACAGGTCGGTGATAGGTTTTTCATCGGTCGAGTGTACAACTAGATACTTGCTGAAAGCTGCCTGAGGTGGTTGCGTGCGGAGTACTTCGGTGCGACCCCTTTTAGGAGGTCGATCAGGGTGTTTTGCGAGAGTTGAGAAAATAGCCATAGAACATGGAATCAATTCGGTGGCGAGGCCAGTCGCCGACCACCGAGCCCAACAAGGGAACGTGGCTTTGAAGCACACGTTAACTGTATCTCGCCACTATAACCCTATGGTCGGAATCTAGGGTGATGTCCTCGCACAGGGTTAATCCTCGCCGCCTAGAGAAAAAACAGAAAAATGAGGAAGAGAAAAGATGACAGGACAGGGTCAGGAAAGAACATAGGAAAGGGAAAGAATGGAGAAGAGGACAGGAAGAGGCGACTGGCTGATTCCCCCCAGGTCGGGTCAGACTGGGGGCACCATCTACGGGAAGCGGGGGCCGAAGTGGTGCGTTGCCTCTGCCAGGGGGCCACGAAGGTCTAAACAACCCTGGCTTTGGCTCAACCACCAGGATGCCCTTTTCCCCGGACACGGCAAAGCCAGGGGGCGCCATCTTGACTTGGGCAGAAATCTCGCTCCGTCGTAGCAGGTGCACCACATCCGTCGTGCTCTGCCTGCTCCTCGCTGCACGTATGGCGATCTTGAACGCTTGCACGTGGGCATTTATGACTCAGTTCGTCATGAATATTGCCTGTACGCTACGAAGTTGCAGCAATCACTAATGATGTGCTTGCGCTTCACATTATTCGGCTGCGCTAACCGCGGAAAGAAGATGCCGGGGATCACCTTAGGTTCTGTTCTCTTTGTGTCTCTCGGGTACTACAGCGTTATAAGTGTACACTTGCCCCCTATTTGTGCCGCCTGGTACTGCAGTGCACTTCAAAGAAAGTTCGGCGTAGCTCCGTTCCTCCATCTACTTTTTACGCACTTGTTTACGCAGATATGCAAATGTTTTCACTCGTGGTTGTGGCGACGATAGTAGTCCTTTTAGTGCGGGAAATTGCTTTTATATTATATGTATGCCGCAATTTATCCTTCCGCACTAATTTAAATGCGGATTGTTTGCTCAGATAGCAACTGACATTCACCAAGGCAGCTCCATTTAATATTTCATTTTCGCTCAATCGGCGTTTGGCGAGTACCCGCACGGTTTTCATGAGTTCAATGGTAAACGCGAGGTTAGCTAAGGCATTTGGCTTAGCTTTGCACAAGCCCTTGAGGAAATGCTTTCCCGAATTCTTCGTATTTCTGATTTTCTTATCACAGCAGGAGCTACTCGCGCACAAACGCACGCGGGTAGCAAAATTGTGAAAGGTATTAGTAACCTAACGCGCCTAGTTTCCTTATCAATAGCAGGCTACACGGTGCCGATGTGAGTGGTGAACGAGCTGGAGAATGCAACTGAGTAACCTCCTGAAAAGTAAAAACAAGAGCGGGAGTGGGACACGGAAATGAAATGAACACGTGAAACGCAGGAATTATCGTGATTCTGTATGCAACATACGCACGTTTGCCCTTGTCGCATGTTTGCTAAAAATGAAGCTTTCGTTTTGCGTCGGCAGGTCCCGTCAGGGGAGATAACTGGAAGCCAAGAGACGGCGACCGACTGTGTTCAGTTCATTTTCAAGCAAAATTTCTTTAATTCGTCTCATGCTTTCTGTGAAGTAGATCTATGATATTGACTGTGCACCATGAATAAACAAACTCCTTTAACTAGCTTCCATTTACGCCTTATACCTTTTGTTAAACAGAAGGAAAAGCTATACCTGGCATTATTGAGCTGAGAGAGTAAATTGTGAAGTATGGGCCGCATAGTAAGTCAGCATGCTACCTATTTTGGCCTTGCGCATATGCAAGGAGTGGAGATGTAGTATAAACCGGAAAACTTGCATGCAGAAAACATACAAATACTTCAATATCCTGATTACTTGCAGTGCCGCCTAAAAACAAGTAGACTGAATACACTGTTCGGACAATAATTACTTGGGTGTGAGAGTTGCGTAACTAACATTAATCAATTCCGGCACTACTGCTAGCAGAAGTAAACAGCAACTAATTACGCTAGAGCATGGGTGTCCCGCACTTTGCAGCGCGTAATGCGGGTATTAGTAACCGTTTTCAGGAGACATATCCTTTCATGCAAGCAACATGACGTAATTTCAATGCTTGAGGGGAAGCCTATACCCTCAGAGACACCGAATAAACCTTTATTGTAATGAAAGCAGGAGTGGGGTTTCTGAAACCCAACTATAGGGTATTTCACACGATTACTGCTCTGGAGCGCGGTTCTTCACGACGGCTCGTAACCAAAAGCTTCACCACCTACAGAGATATAAAACGCTAACTCGCTGCTTGAATTATGTCAACAGCTTACGCATCAGGCGAACGTAAGGCTGCCGTCAAACATCCTCATCGACAAAGCCAACTTATCTATCGGTATCTCCAGTGTAAACCCAAAGAAACACAAAAGCATTTCAGCGCCCCTGCCAGCTCGGTGCTTGTTCTGTCCACGACAATATCGCCGCCGACCGGTTTGCCCGGCTTCACCTCCCCGCGTTGCTGGTTTTTTTTTTATGCGGACGTTTTATGCAACCTCCTTGGGTTTAACGCGCCGACGCAACAAATCCGATGAGGCACACCGTAGGCTGCCTCATCGGCCTCAGATTACTTTTGATCAACTGGGGATCTTTAACGGGCGCGGAAATCTCGTACACACGGGCGTTTTTGCTTTTCGCCTCCATCAGAAAAGCGGCCGCCGCGGCCGGGAATTGAACCCGCGACCTCGTGCTCAGCAGCGCAAAGCTGTTTGCATCTGTCACCGACATCTTGCGCCTAGACGTTTGACAGGCGTAAACGTTAGCAGCCCCGGAGCAACAGCCACAGCCGCTACAAGCACGTTATGTGTCCTTGGCGCGTCGGAAACCGAGTGCTTGGAGCTCTCTAGCGCCTAGCCGTATGACCCAAGTCGAATTCTGTGCCCATGGCAGTGGACACTGCTACACAAACTATATATTCGTAGAACATTTCTCGGAGACTTACCTTACGAAGTAAATCAAAAAGCGTGAGAAAGCAGACATACGGAAGTATAATATGGACAGAATGGAATATGCTCTAAAAAACAGACGTAGCCGGAGAGCAGTGAAGAGGCGTCTTGGCGTGGGGAAAACTCAGATGTATCCACTTAAAGATAAGCAAGGCAATGTCATCACAAATAGGGATAAAATAGTCACAGTAGCCGAGGAGTTCTTTGGGATCTGTACAGTAGCCGGGACATCCAGGATAATGCTGAACGAGAAAGTAGTTCAGAGGAGATAGCCATCCCACTAGTAGAGACACAAAAAAAGGATAGCTTTGAAAGAAATGAAAAGGGGAAAAGCACCTGATGAGGATCAGATAACAGCAGATCTCTTGAAGGATGCGGAGAAATTGTACTTGAAAAACTGGCTAACTTGTGTACGCAAAGCGTAATGACCGCAAGTGTACCGGAATCTTGGAAGAACGCGAACATTGCCCTAATCCAGAAGAAAGGTGACAAGAACTTGAAAAACTACAGGCAGATCAGCTTACAGCCAGCCGTCTACAAGGAACTTACCAAGGTAATCGCAAACGGAATTTCTGCAACCTTAGATTTCAGTCAACCTAAAGAACAAGCAGGGTTCCGTAAAGACTATTCGACAATTGACCATATTCACACGATCAATCTGGTGATAGATGAGTGCACTTAGTATACTGAACCCCTTTAAATAGCCTTCATAGATTATGATAACGCATTTGACTCGGTCGAAACCTCATCAGTCATTCAGGCACTACGGAACCAGGGTGTAGATGAGCATTATGTAAGAATACTAGAGGATATTTACAATGGGCCCACAGCTACCATCATCCTTCATAAGGAGATCAGTAAAATACCTATAAGGAAGGGCGTCAGACAAGGAGACAATCTCCCCAATGTTATTCACAGCATGTTTACAAGAAGTGTTTAGAACATTGTATTGGGAACAGGTAGGAGTAAGGGTTAATAAAGAATACCTGAGTAACTTCAGATTTGCTGATGACGTTGCCTTGTTAAGTAACTCGGGGGACGAATTGCAAAGCATGCTTACCGCACTGGACAAACAGAGTAGAACGATGAGCCGGAAAATTATTATACAAAAAACTAAAGTAATGCTCAATAACCTCGGAACAGCAATGTGGTTTGAGATAGGTGGCGAAGCCGTGGAAGTAGTAAGCGAATAAATCTACTTAAGCAAAGTTGTGACCCTGGATCCCAACCATGAGGCAGATGAAATTCGAAGGATAAGAATGGCGTAAGATGCATTCGGCAGGCATTCTCAGATAATAAATGGCAGCCTACGCTTGTGCCTTACGAACAAAGTGTATGACAGCTGCATTTACCGGAACTGACTTACAGTCAGAAAATTGAAGGCTCACTAAGAGGGTTAAACTTAAATTGAAGACGGATCAGCGCGCCATGGAACGGAAGGTTGTAGGTGTAACAATAAAGGACAAAAAGGGCCCGGAGTGCGTCAGGCAGCAAACGCATGTTAAAGACGTATTAGTAGAAATTAGAAGAAGAAATGAACGTGGGCAGGGCGTTTAATGCGAAGGCAAGATAACCGTTGGTCATTAAGGGTAATAGAGTGGATCCCTTGAGAAGGCAAGCGTTGCAGGTGGCGGTGGAAGGTTAGATGGCCAGATGAGATGAAGAAGTGTGCGGGTTTGAATTGGTCGCCGTTAGCGCAGGACAGGGTAATTGGAGAAGATTGGGAGAGGCCTCAACCCTGCAGTGGGTGTAGATAGCCTGGTAATGATGATGAAACTGTGACGCACAATTGACCAACGGCCGCTATGCTACCAGTGGGGCGCAGCAGGCCATTTCTACCGTCGGCGTTCGTGCCGCGAGATTGGCGTTCTCGAATTTTCTCCTGCGGCTCTACGGCCTTGTTCCGTTCGAGACCTGCTACAATCTAGGACATCCCTGCTGGCAGACGAGATTCATCGTTGATTCGAGATTCCAGTCATCCTCCCTAGGGATCAACGCTCGGTTCGGTCGCCTGCGTCGCCGGAGGTATGCCGCGGGGATGATAGGCTAGCCCTAGTCGGTGAAACTAGAAGCTGTAACCTCCGGCCGGATGGTTGCTGACAGCATAGCCCCGCAAGACCTTCAAAACCACGCGACGCCGCCCACAGAAACATGTCGCCGGGAGTGGCTATCGCCAAAGCTGGAAGGGCCCATCACATGGTTTCTCCGGGGCGACACAAAATTGTTTCCCTTGTCGATACTGAGGTGGACTACTCGGTAATTAGTCTGACCCTTGCTAATCCGTTAGAAAAAGTAAGGACGCTTTTTTCCGGGATTCAAGTTCGCAGCCTAGGGGACACCCAATGAAGCGGGCAGGAAAGTGCACTTACAAGAATCATCGGAGGGGACTCCAATTTTTTCGGCTGTTTTGTGGTCCCCGCTGAGAGCTGTAATGACGTCATTTTAGGAATGTACTGCTTCAGAGAGTACAGCGGTCTCATCAGTGTGGGCGACCACTCAATGGCCTTCTCGTGGAGCCACCCGAAGACATAACTCCAAAATTGTCGCGCGGCATTGTGGGGTATCCACCACGATGTCAACATACCGCCGTTGGCCTTCATGCTCTTTTCCGTGCACTGCGACGTGCGCGGCACTGTTGACAGCATCGCAGAGCTTATCGACGCACTTATATTCGGTCATGCCGTTGCCCGTCTCGAAGGTGTCCTGCACTTAGCCGAAGGCAACGCAGAATTGTTTTAGCGAATTTCAGTAATGAGCACTAGTACGTCACTAAATTCACAGCAGTTGACAAACTGGATCGGATTGGTGGCGATGAAGACTGGTTCGCCATAGAAGGCACGTCAACTGCTGAGAGAAATCCTGGTGTAATCGTTGATGTCAACTCTAGCTTGCCGGTTACGGAGCGCCAACCACTTTTCGCACTGAGCATGAAGTTTGCGGATTGCTTCTCTTTGACATCTGCTGTGTCAGAGACGGCGCTGACGAAGCGTCATATCATCACTGATAACGCTGTAAGAGCTCTTCGCCAAAACCCTTCTTCGGTGTGTGCCAATCAACGTAAAAACCATTCGTAGCGAAGTGGAGAAAATGGTGCGAGATCATGTCATCCAGCCATCTCGAAGTACGTGGCAGCGCCTTTCGTTTTGGTAAAAAACAATGATGACACTCTACGTTTTGCGAAGATTACAAGAACCTAAACCGAAGTGACAAAGACGAATTGCTTCCGTTGCCCGGAATGACGGCTCCAGTTGCGACTGGGCCATCTCAGCTCAGTCACCACTGTTGCGACGTTGCCTTGCTGAGTCTTATTGACGTGGCACAAAGCAGAGCGACGAAGTTTTCAAACGAGCGGTGAATTGCAGCAGCATTTAGAGAGAATATGTACAAAGGTACCAAGAGCGTTGCATGGCTCGAACAAAGGCGACAGCGCTTCTCAACTCGGTGTCTCCGATGAGATACCGCCTCACCGCCTGTTGCGGGTTGATTTTATTTATACCCCCAGCCAATGGTTTCCGACGCGCGCAGTTCGAATTCCTCCAATCAGACTCCCACTGGCCGCAGATTGAATCCGGCAAATGGAGGGGAAGCGATTGCGTCACCAGAGCCGCCACGACGGGGAAGGGAAGGCAACCTGGCGGCGCCATTGAAGGCGTGTCGCTGCGTGTCTGCAGCGGGTGGTTTAACCGAGGCGCGAATCTGCCCCGCCGTGGGCGAGTCACCAGGTGCAGCGAATTTCGCTGGGCACTCAGGCGCTCTGGCACAACATTCCATGACAGGTTTGGACATGCCGGTTACTTTTACTCAATAGATTTAAAGAGCGGCAATAGGCACATCCAGGTAAATGAGCGTGACGCCTAGAAGACCGCACTCATTACACCGGATGGGCTATAATAGTTGTAGGTCGTGCCTTTCGGTTTGTGTTCGGCGGCGGAAACATTCCAGAAAATTACGGACATTATATTCTTTGGCCTCAGGCGGCAGCCATGCCTCGTGTGCCTGGACTCGTTATTGTGTTCTCGACAACATTTTCAGAAACGCGAACCTAAGAAACTGGTATTCTCGGATTAGAAGTTGTTCATCTGCTTTGTGGATCTACTGCAACAGGACTTCCACAAAACTCAGTGTTTCCACGCACCCGTGTTTCACGCTGTTTAAGTGTGGGATAAATGTCTCTATGTTATCAAGTACCATGCCTAAAAACGTGTGTTCATATTGGACAGGAAACGACACACCATTAAGCTTCCAGGGTCCAATGTCAGGGTCCGTATAGATCCCACGCTTCCAAAAGATTACTACGCGTACTGTTTTCAGGATTGAGTTTAAAACCATTTTTATGCCCATCCTGAAAGTTGGTTGACGTTAATCTGCACTTCCCGTTACAAAATGAACTGGTTATCAGATTTAAAACACATTTGCACGGTGTGTAAATATATTTATTAAAAATATGTGATAGGCAATGGATTTCAAACGGCATTCAGTTTTAGTAAAAACGATACGTATCTAAGAACTCCGCTTTGAAGCACTCTGTTTCCATTCTTGTGAAATCTGAGAAGTGTACAATGAAATCTATAACAAAATGGTGGCTTTATTGTGTGGCTTCCAACCATGTTCAACGTGTTGCCTGACAAGCCAACAGATTTAAGGTCGCTGAGAATGCCAAGGGCGATGATGATGATTTAGGGTTTTAAAGAGCAAGACCGACCAGGGCAAAGAGCGCCAGGACAATGGTGAGTGCTATGAAGAGATAATAAAACGGAATCTTCTAAAAATCCACTACTTCAAATAAACTATCAAAGTTGCTGTATAGGGCCATTATTAAAAATAAGAAATGTTGGCAATGAAGGTGTTAAAAACCCCACAATACCGCCATTTGTTTTGTGACGAAACTGAGGCCAAGTGAAATCATGGAGAGTATGATATGTACTTTAAGAAGTCAACATCGACAAGGTAAACACTTTTCTGTAAGAAAACATGAGACTATCTGATAAAAATATTGAAGGGTGCATGGGTATGCAATTAGTGTATATATCAGGAAAGTGACGTTTTCTCTCTATGTGGCACATCTCGCATTCAATAAGCATATGAAGAACTGAGAGCTGCCCCCCACACCGATGACAGTGTAGCTTGCTTGCCTCTGTTAAAAGGTATAAGTGTGTGATGTGTGTGTGGACAATTCGCAGTCTGCATAATGCTACCTTACAAATCTTTCACGTTTTTCACCAGGGGGCTTTTTCTATTTTTGCTTTAACGACATTTAGTTTAGTCTCTACTTCTCTGTCTCATTGTTGCTGCCAGTGGGCCCGCAGCTGTTTTTTTACAAAAGGTTTCAGATCTTGATATGGAACTTTGTTTATGTCAATGCTGCTTCGATGGGCGGCACCTGCAGCACTAGGGTCAGCAGCTTCATTTCCAACAATGCCGCATTGGCCAGGAACCCAGCCGACTGTGACAACGACTTTCAGGCTACAAGGTGAGTGGAGAGCTACTAAAACCAAAAAAAGTAGGGTTTCTCCTTACCTTCCTAGATGAAAGATTTGAGACGACACTCAGAGAGCCTGTGTATATAACTGACATCTTAATTTTGTTTTGAAGAATGTGGTTCAAAGCCAGTAGAATACCGTGCGCCTCTGTAGTGAATATACTTGTGTTTCTGTTCATTATTTTAGACATTTTAAATAGGGGGCTATTTGCAGCCAAGGATACGGGTGTGGTAGTTTCTGAAGCATTTGTGTAAAATTCAGCTGCCTTGTATTTGTCACGAAAGAACAGAAAATGCTGAGTGATGACAAAGTTTGGTACATTATTCTTTTGTATTTCTCAAAAGGACATATCACAGTCTATTGGGAAAGTGTACCATGAAGCGTCCAAATCTTAAATTTAGGTACAGTGGACATCAGTAAAAGGAACTAGGAACTCGCTGACGAGGTGTGACACTGCCCACAGAAACGGTGGAGCTATAGATGTTGGGTTTTCAAAGAGACCATCAATTGTGTTTTTTCCATTATGATATTCAGAGGTTGTTCATCCAGAGAAGTCATCTGTGCGGCATACACCAGAGCAGTGTAGGCGCGCTGGTACCCCAGTTAGGACTGATTTGATTCGACATGAAGAGATAGAATATGACTTGTTCAATATGCCCATGTGGCCAAGCGAAGCCCCAAATTGTATACTGGGTCCACCATTTTGAGTGCTGTTTTGGTGGCAGACTGGTATACAATGCAGGCGTTGTTTATTCTTGACCTAACAACACTAGTAAGAAGTGCCAGCCGACATTTTGTATCCCTTCACGAGGACTGATGAGATAGTACCTTTAAAATGTTCATTGTTTTCAGGCATTTTACTTTTAGTAATTTAATGTGTGGTATGAATGTGAGCTTGTGCTCCAACAAAATACCTAGAAACCTGTGTCCCTTTTGCACTGGTGTGGACTAACCTCCTAACGTGATACAAGGAAGAGGTTCGACACCGCGTATCATAGAAAAGGCAGCAACAGCACTTTTATGAGCGTTAAACTTAAAACCATTTTTTCAGCCCATGTAACCAGCTTGTTAACCCCTAATGGGATTTTACGTTCACATATCGACAGAACACAGTATTTAAAGCTAACTTGGATATCGTCAACGTAGGCAGAGTATGAAACAGTTCGACGCAGCACAGTTTTAAGAGAAGTCATTTTAACAATCAATAGTGCACAGCTCAGCACTCCTCCCTAGGGTACGCCATTTTCTTGAACAGATGTTCTAGACAGGGCAGTCCCCACACGGACACGTAATGTGCGATCAGACAAATAGTCTTGAATGATATTGTGTATATTGCCACTAAGGCTAAACGACTGCAAGTCCAATAGAATACCATATCGCCACGTTCTATCGCAGGCTTTCTCCATATCAAAGAATACAGAGAAGCAGTGCTGTTTATGGACAAAAGCGTCATTACATATGATTCGAAGCAACCAGATTATCTGTAATTGTTCTGCCAGACCTAAACCCTGCCTGAGTTTTGTGTTGAACATGATAAAACTCCAGAAAGTGAAAAAAGTCACCTGTTTATTCTTCCCAGGAGCCTACACAAACAGCTGGTGAGGGCAATATGCCTGTAACTATCAGCAAAGCATGGTTCTTTCGCCTCGTTTAGATGAGGTACAAGAATTGACTGTTTCCATGCTCTTGGAAAGCGGCTATTCTGCCATATTTTGTTAAAGAGAGAGTATTGTGTCAGGTGTGTCAATGTGTAAGTGCCTGATCATCTCATAGCTGATTCTGGCAGCTCCAGGCGCTTACTTACAACATGTGGACAGTGCAGTAATAAGTTCGGGAATTGTAAATAGGGGATTGTATCCTTCATTTCAGTGTTGCTTCACACAAACAGGCTGGCGCTCAGCTGCTTTCTTGTGCTGCAAAAATGTTTGTGTGAAATGAGAGGAACTCAATACGTGTTAAAAATGTTTGCCGGGAGATTCTGCTTGGTGTTTTATTGTGTTACCCACACTACGTACAAGGGGAGTTGGGTAGGTCTTGTAGCCTTTTAGTGTCTTTATTCTAGTCTATACTTTGCAAGAGTCTATGTAAGAGTTTATAGACGATATAATCCTTGTCGAACGTTTGTTTTCCGCTAAGCGCCCTGTCCGCTTTCCTTTGGCTTTTCACGCTTAAACTTATGCAGGTTGTCTGCCGTGGAATGGCGGCTTAAAAGAGCCCATGCTTTATTTTGTTCGGAACGTGCACGCTTGCACTATTCATTCCACCATGGTCAAGGTTTGGGGAAGATTTTAGAGGTGGTCTCTGGAATGGTTTTTTGAGCACAGTCAACAATATGGGCCGTAGTAATTGAACTTGCAGCTTCAATATTTTAATGACCTATTAGTGGAAAGGTTTGACTGACTTGAAAGTTCTTTGAATATTTTCCAGACAGCTGTATATTGTTTAAAAGTTTGAAGTGAAACGTTCTCTTGGGAGTTATTGCTTGTAGCTAGTAGTTTCATGGATAAATGGTCACTGCCATAGTGGCTGTTGATTACTTTCCACTCAGTGGTGAGCAGTAAATTGCGGAGCCAATTTCAAGATCTACTGCAGAATGTGTGTTGTGGGCTGTGTTGTAGTATGCTGGAACTTTTCAATAAGCCGCCCTGGCGCGTCAGCTCGTGCAGATACCCAGATGGGGTAGCGGTCATTAAAATCCTCAATAATTATTAGGGTGCAGGTAGCTCATTGGTGAGGTCCTCGAATTCGACGTTGGATAGGCGCTAGTCCGGTGGAATGTAAAGAGAACACATGGTTATTAGTCTATCAAAAATTATGGCTCTAACGGCAACTCCTTCAAGTGAAGTTTGTAGATGCAGGTCTTTGCGTGTAACAGATATTTGTACTATTGTTGCCACACCACACCACCACCACCAGTTCAGTCTGTCTTTACGAAATATAGTGTAGTGTGTTAAAATTTTGTTTGGGATGGGCATAGGTGTGTTTCTTGGGCGCACAGTATTTTTGGTTTGTGATTTGAGAGTATATTATATATAATGTCAAGGTTGTTCAACAGCCCCCTATAATTTCACAGGACAACACTTTCAGCAGCCATGAATACCACGAGAAGATAAATACAGATCACGAGAGGTTCTTTTTCCATTATAAAGGTCAATAGTGAAAGAGTTTTGTTTCTGGGGCCCTTTGAGTAGTTTACCTAGGTCGCCGAGTTAGTACCCGGTGTAGTGATCTTGGGCGACTTCGGTTTGTTTGATTTACCCCGACCAGCGGAACTGCGGCGCTCCTGTTGGGTTTCAGGAGCAGCTGTGCATGGAGAGACATTCATGGTCTCATCTAAGGTTTCCAAAGGAGAATTGTCAGTGGAGACATTGTTTGTGCAAGAGGCCACAGCCACAGCACTGGACATTGTTGCAACAGCAGTGGCCGCAGGAGCAGCCTTCTGCTCTTTTGCAGATGCTTGGGATGTAGCCAGATCATCACTCATCTGGACTGAGCTCGTGCTTGAGGCATTAGGCACAGCACCAGAGCTAGTGCTGGAGGCCTAAGGCGCAGCACTGGAGCTCGCGCTAGAAGCCTTAGGGCCAGCACTGGAGGAGAGTGTAGCAACAGATACCACGGCAGCGACTTTCTGCTGCTGAGCGGGGGGCTGTGCCGCGACCAGGTTGCACTGGGTGCCCGCATCCTCCAGACGACGCTGGGCCCACCGGAGAGCAGAGTCTGCGTAATTCCTGCCTGAAAGCAGGGCATGCTTCAGGCGTTCTTGTGCGCAGGTTAGGTTTTCAGTAACTTTGAGTTGAATTATTTCTTTTTCCTTTTTGAACGAAGGACATGCACGTGAGTATGCAGAGTGAGGTTCACCACAGTTTCGACATTTCACTTGTTCTTTTTTGCAGTCATCACTGATGGGGTCAGCACGAGCGCAGTGTGCACAGGTGGGTCGGCCACGACAAAACCGAGTTCCGTGGCCATACTACTGGCACTTGAAACACCTTTAAGGACTAGGTATGTAGGGCGTACTGGGAAGGATATGAAGGCCGCATTGACGGATTCAGGAAGCGTTGGACGGTTGAAGGTCAGAACAATATGGTTATTTCGAATTTTCTCACCTGCGCGACGCATGGTGATTCGAAGCACAGCCGTGGCGCCCTGTTCTCTACGTCCTTCATGCAAATCCTCATCTGTCTCGTGAAGCAGTTCTCTCTCACAGATCACCCCTTGCGTTGTATCCAGTCTACGATGTGGTGTGCCCGTCACTTTGAGTTCAGCCAGGGTGTTCTGTTTTAGTAGGTTCTGACTTTGGTTTTTTCGTTGCATTTGTACCAGCAGATCACCAGAGGCTAGTTTCTTTGCTTGGTAATCCCGGCCGACAATGCTTTCAGGGCACTTTGCCATGAGGAAGAAAGATTTTTTGGCAAGTGGTGCATGTCCTTCTTTGGGATGGATTACAAGGTATTTTGCTAAAGTTTCAGCATTGGAGGCTGGTTTCAGTTTACTTACCGCGGTGCGGCCCCTTTTAGAAGGCCGATCACTTTTTTGCGGGGGGATAGAAAAAGCCATATGAACATGGAATCAATTCGTCAGCAGAGCCGGTCGCCTACCACCGAGCCCAACAAGCCAACGTGACCTTCAAATACACGCTAACCGTTACCCTGCCACTATAAAACTATACTTAGTACCAAGGTTGATATCCTTGCACAGGGTTAACCCTCTACGACAGGAAAAATGCAGAAATGAGTAAGAAAAGAGGTGGCAGGACAGGGGTAGAGAGGAGATAGGAAAGAGAAAGAATTGGGAGGAAGGTAAAGGCGACTGGTTGATTCCCCCGGGCGGGACAGACCGGGGGTACCGCCTGCGAGAAGCGGGGGCAGAAGTGGTGTGTTGCCGCTGCTGGGGGGACGTTAAAGTCCAAAAGGACTTCAAATTTGTCTCAGCCACCAGGTTCCCCTTTTCCCCAGACACGCCAAAGCGACGCACAGCCGCGACGTGGGTGGGTTCAACCCACATGTGCTCGGTCCATGGTGTTGCAAGACCCCCAGTGCCTACGGCAGTAGGCACCCCTGCGGAGCTCGGGACCGTGGTGTTACTACACACCAAAACACCTTGAGTGCACAAGGTGCCCCCTGCGGGGAGAATGCCAAGGGTGAAGCGGTGTCATAGACTATTTCCGGGTCAAAGAATACTGCGGTTCAGAACTGTTGGTGAACAAATGCATTTTTGATGTAGTATTCCTGGACCACAACTTGGTCGTTCGTGGATCGCCCTGCCCTAAACCCTGCGTGGCAGCTCTCGAGATGGCAAATTTGCTGTAGAGAGACAGAAGTATGATTTATAACCTTCTCAAGACGCTTACACTGGCAGCTGGTATGAGGAACAGGACGATAACTTGAGAAAGAATGCGCATCGTTGACGAAATTAATAATATTCTCCATTATAGCCTCCATCAAGACATAGGAAGCCGCCCCAAAATCCATAAGTGATTGCATACTTCGATTAGCATTTCGAGATGTCTGAATGTCAGGTACAATACGGCATGTAATGTCCGCACGTAGAGCATACGTTTCAGAACTGCTCCGAGCAACACTCTGCTTACAAAGCAAAACGGGGACTGGTAAGAATAAAAATTGTTTGGCATGTTGTTATCACGAAAAACCTTATGGTCACGTCCTTTAGGTTACATGAAGGTCTTAGTTTAGCCTGCAGAACTGGACAGGTGCCTGATGTGTCGTGACAGTGTATTAGCCGGATTCGCACGTGTTCCTTGTTGTGGAGACCCCAAGGGGCCCCTGTAGCATGCGCCGAAGGAGGTTTTTCGAAATAGACTTTTTGCGAGCGTCGAGGATATCCACAGTTATGAGTTCGGTCCCTTCACACCTGGGTGGTGCGTTATGGATGTGTAGTGCAGTTTAGATATTTTTGTAAATGTGTTCCCCTTTCCTTTAGTTTCGTTGAACTTTTTATGGAAACGTGAATTGTTTGGAGCTTCACCTGTATATGTTAATGCGGTGGGAAAATGTACTGTACTATATATATTTCTGCCCACGTGCTCTTCAAGCGAATAAAAAAGAACTGCAGATACGATCACTAGGACAGGGTGTCCGTAGTATACAGGCGGTTTCTTGTTAAATAAGGACGGTTCCATTGAAATTCCACCTTTTTGGTGGGGGAGGCCTAGAATTCATTCGGATTATATGCACTGATATCGCGTAATCAAATAAAATGTTTACTAAATCATCCACGAGAGCTTCAACATCAAAGCGCCTGCTGATGATCACCTGATGTGTAAGGGGCATATTGGGGCTATCCCACCAATAAATATTATACAAATTGCAAGAGCGTCGCGGACGGGCGCGACACTGATGGGATGATATACTAACTACTTTTGGGTAGACACATGCTGCGTGCTTAATTGGTGTGCGGGACCTAATAAACGTTATGAAATTTTAGGAGACCGGTACAGTTCTAATGCACTATGTTTTTTCTTTCTATTATTTATAGTTGGGGGTGACTTAGATGTGTATGCTTATGCAGGAGTGGTATTTTTGCATTTTTTTTGTGAGCTTCTCAATCACACCCCCGTCCTTCCAATGCAATGCAGATATGTATAGTGAGACGCACATCTTGTCCTCGGATGTCCTATGAGTTACGAAAGGATGTGGTTCCTCGTGTCTCGGATTTTTGGGTGCCCTTTGACAGTGCCGCCATGGCCGAGGGTGTCAATGGTGCAAAGGTGGCACCAGGCAACACAGGGGGGGGGGGGGGGGGTGAGCCTCTTGACGAGCTGCAATGGCAGCCTCCTTAATTCCTCTATGTGGACCATTGGAAGGGAAAGTTCAGCCTCAAGCAGCAGAATTGCTTCTGATTGTCTTAGATGCCCCCACAACCACTGCGAATCCCACATGCGCTACGGTGATGGGTTGGGCCACTAAAGGCAACGCTTCAGGGGTGTGAGACGGGAAATACTCCGTATTGCTCAAACGCGGCACCACGTCACCCCCTTCGCCGAGGAGCTTCGTCCGCACACTTTCCAGTACACTCTAAAATTGGTCACGCGTAGTAAGCTTGAAACACGCTGCTTGGCGTCGCAAATTTCTTTTAGCCCCACATGACTCAAAATACGCGTTGTTTCTTCCTTCCAAGCGTGAAGCGGGCCGACAACACACACATTCGCTTTCTGTACGCGTGATGCAGGATTGTATGCGTTTGAACCGGAAAAACCACACTTAAGAGAACCCCGCGCCCGCGATCGCGCCTCTTCATCACGCATACACATACCGGGATGCATATCCCCAAACGTCCCGTGCGACGGGTTGCTGCATGCGGGTGTGCCTCACGCTTCCTCAGTTCTTTCTTTTTTTAACGCGAAGGCTTTGAAACGTGGCGCTCGCTTCAGTGATTTTGGCGGGAATACGAAGTTAGAGCCGTTGGAGCCTTCGGCCGAAGCCGGCACTTTGTGCGTCGTGTCTGCCTGCCATTCAAGTGTATGCTGTGCGGAGTGCTCGCTTCCTTGCGTTCAAAAGTGGCGAAGAAGGAGCAACGTGATAAGTAACTTGACATCGACTGGTCCGTGTGGTGTGCCGCGCTGTAGGTGCGAGAACACTGGGGGTCGACTGCCGGGATTTCTCGGGCGACACGGCGAACTTCACTTTTCTTTGCAGGTGGAGTTGTTACAGTGGGCAGTCAGCTTTCATCCACGGTCACTTGGAACCTCCAGGTAATCAAATTATTTACTGACGTCTTTGCTCATTATGTATTTCAGAACTATTTTCGGAATAATGACGATTTAGTGTATTGTGTAGGTCTTCCTATTGACCTTGGAACGTCGCATTAGTGCCAGGCCTAGTTGTCTTTGAAAATTCTGTTTGCCACGGGTCATGCGGTCAACTGGCAAAGATGACAAGAAAGAAGGAAGGAGTGCGTTTCTGGTTGTTGTGGCTGTGAGTCATTTCTTTCGTTCTCCGTCGGGTTTCCGCCGGTCTCGGTGTCTCGCTCTAGGTACCTTTGGCTCGCTGGTGGTAAATTTCGCGGCCACGCTCGCGGTTCTCGTGAGTGGCCGTTCTCGGACGAAGAGGCGCGGCACCGCCAATGAAAGAGCCGCCTGCTCTCTCCGTCCTCCGCAGGCCACGAAGAAAGCGGCGAAAATATTCTATACCGCAATTCACACAGTCGACGTGCATATTACGAAGCGTTGAAAATCGCGTCTCACTCCACAGAAACGGGGGCGTTTATGCTGCACATCGCGGCAGAAGTTTGTTTTGTTGTATGACAGTTCGAACGCACATGCACGGTGTCCCAGCTATATTGCACCAAGATTTTTAAAAAGAGCAATGGCTTAACGTGAAGAAAACCTAGTGCATAATGTTTCCAGTACAGTGGACCAGCGGGCAGTAATTTATTTGTTAATGAAATTTAGTTATGTAATTGTAATTATTTTAGAACTTGAGGACTACTGTCCCAATCATTAAAGTATCAATGAGGTACCTGTAGGTGCCCACGAGAGACACCTGACTGCGGTATTTGAAGCGACGTGCTCATTGCGTACTTATTTATTTTGACGCATAAACAAAACCCGCGAAATATGAAAAATACCAAGTGACTGCACTTCAGCCCGCCTCATATATCAGTGCCCTCGAGCAGCCTCCCTCTGAGTTAGAATGCAATAAAGGAGAGAAAGAAAGAAAAAATCGTGACCTTGTTAGTGCGTTATCTGCCACATGCACCCGGCGAACCTTGCTGTTGCTGCTCCTTCCGTGTACTCCACTATCAAGGTGTCGCGCTGTCTCTTTGGGCGTCTGACAGGCAAAGCAGTTTCTTTCAATCAGTTTATTTGAGGGCGCTGGTTTATGTCGCAGCTGGACTACAGTCACGTGGTATTTTTCATGTTTCGCAGTGTTTCTTTATCTTTAGTAATAAATAAGTGCACAATTAGTACATCGCGAAAAATACTACAGTTCCATGTTCCTCGTGGGCACCTACAAGTGCCTCATTGACACTTTAATTATTGGGACAGTACTTCTAGATTTGGAAAAGTAATTACTATTAGCTAATTAAATATTAATAACAAAAAATTGCTGGCCGCAACTCCAGTGTACCGAAAACATTATGCACTAGGTTTTCCTAAGTTATGCCATTGCTATTTTTAAAAATCTTGGTGCATCACAGCACAAACACCGGGAATAACTATTATACTGAAGCCGCATTTTATCTTTTCCAGGTTTCACCCGTGGGCATCGTTTGCCGGTGCACTGCATGAGGCGACCACAAGCAGCTGGTATGCTGCCGAACCCAGAGAAATCTTGAAGTTGCAAGTGGACACGTCACTGCAAACCTTGGGTTCTGTGTTCGTGTGTGTTACATCGAGGAAGTTACGTATCCGTCTGCTTTTGGGCAGTGGCTAGAATTTCTTCAGGCAGTAATTATACGTGATCGAATCGACGAAATTCCATGTGCGCTCAAAATGATACGCGATTTGTTGATGTAACTACACTTCCTTTGAGTTAAGGTCAAAGCAACGTTCACGAGCTGCTTTAAAGCGGCATGAAGATTTCACCTGTAGCCCATTGTGCATTTTCTGTCTATATCTCGGATTTGTCTGTATTCGAGCTTTCTTGTAAGTTAATGTGAATAAAAAGGTTCCACTAATATATAAAATTTGTTTAAATTTTTTGTTCTGTGTTGTATTTCAGCTTTGATTCAAAATCTCGACCATCGCAGCAATTCTCGGAGACGTTTTCGCGTAATTTTTTTCACCTACGTATAGGTAATGACTCTGAAAGAATGCACGCAGCCCGAGATTAAGCTGTATGGGATTAGCTTGTTACACTTGTTCAATACGCTTTATGAACGTTTGTCTTCGTCTGCCTTCAATGGCGCTTTGTCTTTATAAGAACCGAAATTCCGAGGCAGTCTTAACCACCCTCATTCTGCTTACACTACTGAGTTTGGGACCGTGTATAACGAAGAATTATCGGCGAAATAACAATGCCAGTCTTGTCGATCCAGGACTTGGCGACCTTCTTAACGCTTAGTGAAGGCGAAACTTTGTATTTACCCGATGCGGCATTCTCCAGCCGTGCATAATAGGCCTCTCTGGCCACCATTAATCAATTAAAAAAAGCTAAAAGAAGACAACATTTGCTCTGCGTATTCATAGGGTTTGGGTGTGCTCCAAGCTATACACACCATAAATACGGCACTGCAACTACTGTATTCTTTCAGCTTTATTTTAAATTATTCCTGGTGGTCAGAGAGGCCTATTATGCACGGCTGGAGAATGCCGCATCGGGTCAATAAAAATTCTCTTTTCCGCCTTCACTAAGCGTAAAGAAGGTCGCCAGTCACTGTTGGCAAGCCTGACTGCTCAGCGTGATAGTTCACCACGCCTAAAACAAGCGTGCAAAAATACCCTTTACTCACGCCCAGCAAGCGTTACACATCCCGCGAATCATGCTTAGGAAGCGTAATTTTTCAACGTGAAAGCTCATCACGCTTGGAACGAGCGTGGAAAAAATCGTCGACACTCAGGCTTGCTACGCGCTAAAAACTTTCGAGTGTACCCAAGGCGCTCAGCCTTTTTCGTCCTTTTCGGTAAACGATCCTGAGGCTTCTCACGGCAGCCGCCAAACATTCCTATTTACAAACGTAACTGTTCTATTATTCCTATTTCAATTCTTTTTGTAAACCCGTGAAAAACTATCTAATCCTGACAACAAAGGGCTGTCTGTTAGTTGTGCTGAAACAATGTTTGTAACGGGGACTGTAGCGCCCTTCCTGTTATTGCATCAACTGCTAATTGTTTTTTTTTATTTTTACGCTGTTTCGTGCTCTCCCTGTACGCACCTGAATTCATTTAACGAGTCATATTGTTTTTTTTATATTCGGGAGCGCGAGGAAGTCCACTCATCTAAAAGAATAGAAGATAAAGGAGATATTATTATAGATCATTCTATTTACCTCTAGATGGATGGTTCTATTTTCGAGTTTGATTTTTTTACGCGTGCTGGGTGGGCGCCACTGCAGTTTTGGCATTTGTTGTCCTGACTACTGACAATTTTGCTGGGTGCGGGCTACTGAGAGCATATTCCAATTGTTTTTACATGGCCGTTAATAGTACCCTGCCAAGTAGCGTTTGCACCGTAAAGCTCCTGCGTGGGTATGGGCATGTGGTCTAAGGGGCCATCACAGGAAACCTGCATTAGCTCATTGTGGTGAGGTGCTGCGGCAGCACACTATGTCAGCACTGTGTGTTTGGTTTTGATTTCGTGCTTTTCTCACTGCTTTGTGATACTCCTTACTGAAACCAAGCTGAGAACGTTCAGGCCATCAAAGAGGTCGCAGTCAGTTTCATTGATCAGATCAGAATCTTATATGACACCCTGTTATTTAGTTCCGGTTCGGTTGGGAGTGACTGATTTGAGTTCGCCAAATAGGGTTTTCCTAAGAAGTTTTTTTTTTATTGCTGCTGGTTACATACTTCTATAGACCTTCTTCGGAAGGATGACATTTTCGCCATGTAGTTTTGCCTGTAACACTCCCAATTAACAATAAAAAAATCTGCAGAAATACAGAGAATCATGTAATAATCCCTAGCATTCTTATGCGCTGCCAACGCAGAGTGGAAGTTCGGTGCTGCCATTTTTTTTGGTTTTTATAAATTCGGTCCGATAAATAATCTCGAATTATCGTACTATAACTTTTACAGGCTCCACTTCCGCGAAATCTGCATTTGTGGGGAATTTAAGGGTGCCGACGGGTTCGCCATTTAAAGTATTTGCTTTCATATTTTTTCTAATTTCTGGTTTTTCAAAATTTGGTTCGACCAATTATATACATTTCCGGTATTATAACGATTAAAGGTAGAACTTGCATGAAATATTCATTTTTGTGGAAATGCAGGGCCAACGAGCGGCCGTGGCAGGACGTTACACGGTTCGCCGCTTTTCCCAATTCTGTTTCTATTTTTTTATTTTGGTTATTTCAAAATTTTGATCTACCAATTATCTGTATTTACACTATTATAACTGTTACTAGTGGTACTTTTGCGAAATCTGCATTTTGGTGGAACTGCAGGCCCTTGCACGGTCCTGGCTGTGAGCTACTTGGCAAAAAATGGTACGCATCAAAAAAGATTTTCAAGTCAGTGTCACTGAATTGCTCTCCTTGTCGGACTCAATGAACGGGAACGGAGGGAAGTTGCCAGGTATTGGGATTAGCAAGACCGGTAATGGCTCGAAATTTGCATCTGTGCGGTCGCTTTGTGGGGACCGATCATTGGCTTCAGAAAAGTTTGAGAAATCTACAGGCTTAGAAAAAGCGCAGAAATGAGTTCGTGGAGCCTTTTCGCTATGCGCTGACCACAGTAAGGTCGAAGAGCTCCGTGCATAGGCAGACAGGGAGTCGACCGGGCGGAGCTTGCGTAGTATTTCAATGGGCACTGTTAGAGGCTTCTTCCCTCATCCTCTCAACACATCACCATGGTAGGTCAAAGTTAATGTATGGGGCCCTGGGTACGTGATTTCGCACCTCACTTGCTTTGGCAGGGGAAGGCATACCTACAGAACTCTATATTATCACCTGTTTGGCGTACATTTACATCTGAAGTCCACTCAAGCAAAGCCACGACTTATGTACTTTACGAAAACACACACAGTAGTTCGTAGCAAAACATGCTGGGTGGTATTTTAGACATCTTTGAACAACTTATTCCCCATGCAGACTTCGAGGAAATGATTGACATACCTTGCCTCCATTGCTGATGTCATGACGTGGTTCACCAATACCTAAGAAATATTTTGAAACATGAAGAACACAGCAGTATCAGGATTGGGTTTTGCTCACTATTCTCTGTATACCACCAAATAACAAAACAGATTGGCGGTGTTCGTAGCTGTGTTACTCCATTGCGACAATTCCTACAAATATAAATGAATTACTAACAACATTTTGCATTATACGCCATTTTACCAACATATAGGGCACATAGAAAGCAATGGTGTGCTTTTAAATAAGCCAAAATGTAATCAACCATGACCAAGGAGAAAAAAATATGAAAGCAAAATTTTGTTGACTTAACTGAATGGGCCGGGATAATCCGTCGTCAGTGGCAAAACGCACTTGGGGTTTAACGCTACTTCACTCCATTCATCGTATATGATGAACCAACCGTGTTCCGTGACTTTCACCACGCGTACTCCGATGGCCCCACGACTGGAATACAAAGGTAGAAAAAATACGCACACCGGCAAAGCCTTAACCACTCAAACGATTGAATCACTCTCCATTCTTTTCTAAGCACGTAAGAGGTATTCTTAGAAGCACAAAAAAGACAATTCACCCTAAGAATGTGTGCTTTTACCTCACCAGGATCCTGAACTACAAACCCACTATCATAAAACGCCAACTTTGAATCCGTCCAATGGCCATACCCCCCTGATCACAAAATGGTCTCGAAAATGTCTTTTCGCTTTAACAGCAACACTTTTACTGCGGTCGACATATGTTGATGAGGATGATGAAGAACTGAAATTGGTCGCGTATATGGGGTCAGGTTATGCTTATGCGAAGCACGAAATGAGCTGCGAAAATCCTCATTTCGATAAATAGTTTTAAATGCACTCAAGATATCCTCCACATACAAAGAAAGGTGTGTTGCCGTCTTTAAGAAATCGGCTTACGCCGAGAAGGCGGTGGCTGCGTTAGGAGGAAATTTTAACACTACCTAGGAGAGTTTCAAAGCGGGTAGGTGCACATATAACTGAGCACCACTTGGAAAGCCTTCGGACGTCTGGAGCTCACATGCACCGTTTTAGAGGTGTTCTTCGCTGCCTAAAAGCACAAAACAACCTGTTGTTTCGGGCTGTAGTGCGTGAGAATACAGTTATGGCATTCATGCTTGCCCGCGTAACTGCCGATCACCTCAAAATTTTTGAACTTTGTGAAACTTTTCGGAGTTTCGAAGAAGTAGTGGAATTTTTGTTTTCGCTATTGAATAAAATTACAGCTTGCAGGTCCCGCGCTCTCTGTGATTGGCTGAAAAAACGTGACGTAATACAAACAGTTGGCGGGAAAGTATACGTCACACAATGACAACTTCAGCCTTCGTACCTCACGTGATTTCACGTAGCAGATCCTAGGTGGCGCTTACCATTGCCGTGATGTAGGGGCAGAAGATTTCACCGACCTTCGGCGCCATGAAATCCCCACGAATTTGAAACAGGGACCTTTTCTCTCAACTCAAGGTTTAAAATTGTTTTCAAGCAAAAAAAAAAACAGTAATATTGTCTGTTAAGAGTCAGCAATAAAAGAACATAAACATAACGTCGAATAATTAAATTTTGCGTATGTCATTAAAATACCAGTTATTGTTTTGGCGTAACACGAGCACAAGAGAGCAGAAAAAAGCCTTTAGATGACAAGGAACCGAACGATTCCATTTGTGTACACCACGGCCGGCTTCATTGCAAGGGACTTGCCCAGCGCACCTGGCGATAATAAGAGGCGGCGTGCCAAAAACTTCTCCTGTAGGAAAAGCGCACTCCATCTAGTGGAGCTAAGTTTAATCCCAAATGTCACCGGCTTCGTTTCGCTCATTTTTGGGTCTGGGACTGCTATCATAAAATGTGCACAGCGGTCGTAGAAATCACTGCGGATTATGCCGATTACTAGCTATAATACCGGCCAGCAACGAGAATTCACTGTTAAGCCTAGATGCCTGTCTTTGCTATGCAAAGGCCAACGTACACAAGAAATCAAACTGCTAACGTATCCACCTGCTCGACAGGTATTGTTTATTCTCGGAGAGTTTTTGTTTATTGAAACATGCCGACACTTTGTCGGCTTTTGCTTTACGTCGAGGAGCTTTTCACGGGAACCTCGTCTATGCACGTGCAAAAGTTCGCAGGGAAGGGTCCAATTTGCATAAACATAGAAACAGGGGCATTCTGTGCTTGGAAGCGCCGTCATTCTTGCGGAAAAACAATGATTTTTCAGTGAAGGGAGCACTAATCGACGGTAGCCTTTTCAGCGGCTTCAGTTTTTTCACCATAACTGGCCCGCCCCACTTGTAGGAGCTGCGTTGGGATGGTTTACCAGCCCAACAAATAGCAAAAGTTGGTAGGGCAGCCGTCCCTGGCCAATGTTTGCGATGAGAGTCACTGTAACCTTCGGGATGTATGTTTGAGCCACTGCCCCCGCACCTTAAGCGATCGGAGCTTTATTAAAACAAACTGGCTTTACTCTGTGCCGTCCGGGATAGCTCAGCTGTACGCAACAAATATAATCACGCACAAACCAGGATGAAAAAATGTCGCACGACATTTAAAGATATTCTTTCCTAAAAATGTTTTTTTTTTTTTTTTGCCTGGTTTGTCCCCGAGCCTCCTGCCTAAGAGACTATAACCTACGACTTCGGCATCAGATTCACTGCCGCCACCTTTTCAAGAATAAATACAATCTCGTTGATACGTTTTTTACGGGATCAGGAGAACAAATGTATTATCCGAAAATCGTATTATCCAAAGAGGTTTAAAAAGGAGGAGAATTTGCATACTGCGGCAGAAACTGGTTATTGAGCATAGTGATGTAACTGGTGACTCTGTGCTGCACTATCTTTTTTCAACGTCCAGGAGTAAATTCTCGTGGAACGCAAAAAAGGAACCTGCCGGCATTTTACGCTTCACCGGACACTGTTTTGTACAACACTCTTTGTCGTGCGCGATGCCGTCTCCTTTTTTCCGCTGGACTGACCGCCGCCGTTCACTCCTGCCGCTCTAACCAGCTTGATCCGTGTAAGCCGGACGTCTTTCGTTCGCTGACGCTTCGCACCCCGTGTTTGGTTTTACGGGGCCTAAAACTTGCAGCTTCTTTCAAATTTCCTCTGCCTGACCGACAATAGCGTTGAGTGTTCCTACTGGCCACTGAGGTCGCATGCCAAGCTCAAGCCCTTTGTCTTCGAGTTTTCTTGAATTCGGGTAGAACTTTTAGTTTTTCTTTTAAACTGAGCGTCTTTTGTTTCCTCAAATATTGTCACAATCTTGGAAGAAACATAGCGCGGAGCAACAGGGGAGACAGAGAAGCACCAAAAATAAATTCACAACCACCGCATCAGCACTGAACTCAAAAACAAGGCAGAAAGTGAACAAAGAACAGCGTGGGAAGGACGCAGCACGAAAGGAAGTGGCTGCCTGCTTAGAGCATTGCAAAGCTTTCTTGATCAGGATACGTTTCCCTAGATGGCACGGTGCATCGCCTGGCGCATCATTATCATTGGACGTAGCGGACATGCCTGAAAGCGGTTTTATCCACAAAGCTGGCGCTCTGCTACGCGCAAATTCTGGATGGTTGGAATGAGGTTTGAGCTAGTATCGCGAAGACTAAACGTAATATTTCTGGAAATGTCGGTCGAAATCCTTTTTTATGGTTGTATTATCCGGTTTTCATCGAAAATGTAATTATAATAAACGCACGAGAATGCATTATTTATAAGGAACGTCGGCCGGGAAAGGAAAGAAAAACGTATTAGACCGAAAAACGTATTATGCCGAATCGTGTCAATGAGATTCCACTCTATTTAGCTGACGCTGCACTGCCTCCGCGGAAGCTAATGGCAAATAAGACTGCGGGGGAAATTTATGACGCACTCTTATTTTCTTTTTGTTATACTCCTGCTGTCTGTCGGAAGTATATTTTTTTTCTTTCGGTGCTCTATATGAAACCGTGCGCACAAGGCCCCTCTTCCTGGCCATTTGTTTTTATTCAGATAATCAAGCAAAACGCGCTGCATATTTTGGGGGGCTTTACTCTTTCGGATATACGCACGCTATGAAACGCGTCGAACGCGATGGAGCGCATTACAGAGGGTTAGCAGCGGTCGACACGTTTTTGCGGGCGGTCTCCGGTGGACGCCGACCAGGTGCGCGCCGTCGACAGCTTCCCCAAGTAGCAATTTCGCGTTAACAAATTCTTATTTCTGCACACCGTCCAGCCCAAAGAAGGTGTGCGCTTCCCCCACTGTGAATCGGCGGAAACTGATCAAAAGGCACAGAGAAACAGCTGAAATACCAAAGGTTGCGGGACGAACAGACGCGTATAGATCGGATAAGAGGGATCCAATGCAGCGCTCCACCGCAGGGTCGCCGGAAGCAAATAAAAAAAGCTGTACAAGGCATTACAAATCCGGCACGCGGAATCGGTGAGCATGGGCATGTCACTATCTATAAAGCCAATCTTGGTCCGCACCACGAAATCTACACTCCTAATGATCTGGGTGGGCCACATGAGGGAATCTAAAACAAAAATGACAAAAAAACGGCTTTATTCTTCACGGCGAAGCCTTAGTTGTAGCTTGAAGAATGATAAATCGGAGGCATCAGTACGCCCTGCAATTAAGGCGTGGCGTTTCGCTGTCCTTACAGTGTCATTGAATCGACAGTTATGGCCTCTTTCTCTGTGATCACGTCATAAGTTTGTAACCTAGCGTGGCAGCGGTCAGTGCCGGGAAGTCAATAACTAGATGTCGTATTGTCAGACATTAAAAAGGCACGTTTTAAATGGCGAAAACATTCAGGCAAAACAAGGTCTTAGGCTTAAAACTTCAGAAATATAGGCACCATATTTTTTTCTATAATGCAAGTATTTCAAACAAACACATGCGTGCCTTGTATCTACGATGGGAAAATGAAAATTGTTTTTTTATGATGGTACGAAGGGTCAACAGTTGAACATAGCCGTTCAATTGTATCATAAAGCTGCTCAACTAATGACGATTCGTTGGCTCAACTCAGCAAAGGCAGTGCTCCAACTGATGTTTAATGGTCACTGTCACTTACTCGAGCGTCGCATATAGTGAAACCGCCTTGAAAAATAATACTTCAGAGCTTGGAATAGCGATTTATAAATCGGAATGCCAAGAACGGCAATAGCTAAGGCAGTGTATCACTCCGCCGAAACGACGGCCCCGGGTGTCAGCGTGGGCGCGCGTTTTGAAAGGATGTGGAAGAAAATGCGTTACATCGCCTCATTTTTATCACATAGTTTGTTGGCGTCGTATGCGTATTTTATAACCAGATAAAGACTTACAAATCAGTAATACGACGCGCATCATGAAAAATAGTGGCCGTAAGGCGTGCGTTGCACATCGGAGGAAAAGTCGGCTGAGGTGATGAGGCGCAGTGGCAACTTCAGTCGTCGCTGGTAGGTTAAATTTCATCAGGGTGCAGTTGATATCTGCCTGACAATTTAACTACGATAAAACACACATAAAAAATAAATGCAAGAGGGACGACGACTTATCAAGCAATTGATAAGGTCTTAGATGAAGACTATTAGGTACAACTCTAGCAATTTTCTCATTACTGCAATGTCGGATTTGAACAATCAAGACGTCCAAACACTGCTAAATACACTTCCACACACTTGAAGAGCATTTTTCAAAACGTTTTACCAACCGAACAGAGTTTCGATATATAAAAGCGCTGTTTAAGGAACCATCGACAGTGTGAATTTTAGAGCGTATTGAAATGCAGCTGCGGAGTTATATTTCGCCATTCGCTGTTCAATACGGGAGTGATGTGCTAGCAAAGGCGTGTTCGATACTCAACCGTTGGGTTGAAAATAAAGCCGGATTTGAGCATGGTTATCGAAACGAGGATGCGACTGCTCATGTTTGAAGAAATCTGTTTGGACAGCACACGATATTTAGGAATCACTGTGAAAATTGCGCAGACCATAGCGAGCTACCGCAATCTCCAAATTTTTGTTGGATATTATGCGCCTTGTCACTGAGAATAAGCGTCGCGTTCTAGTGGTGCTGGCAGTTGCTTTTCGGAATTTTGTTGAATTAGAGGACTACGTTGAACCTATGCAGTTCTGAAGAGTGAATGCTGTCTGGTAACGTGAAATTACGATTGCAAATTGGACCAGAAAGCGAATGTTGATGCTATATAGGGCTTGTATACTTAGCGATTTTGAAAATAGTTTTACGCATTTATAGGCATTAAGCACAAATGCCTAAAAAGGCATTCATAGGCACTATAAACACACTATAAAAGCCCTTATAAACCTCTAATTCATGCTCATATAACGAAATGGCGCGATAGGGGCGCAGGGAACAAGAAACGCATTTGCGTAAAATCAGGCCCCGGCGGATAACTCTATAAACAGCCTGATAGTTAGAATTTAAGCAGAGCGGTGAAATGTTACTAAAAGCGATTCTAAGAAACAGGTATAGGGTATTTGGCCTAACACAAGTTTTTGTCTCGCATTAAGATGGATGATACCTCATCGCCTGGCTGTGTAGGCGATTATCTTGACCTTAAAACGTTTTCTTCAGCCTTAGCTACCGTGTTAATTTTTCCAGAACGTAGCAAATGTTTCTATATGTTTATTGCACAATATCTGATATCTTGATAGTGATCATTGCAAGGTAAGGGTCACATACGCTGCATGTCGGCAGAGCTATACCTGCGCACATCAATGGTTGATTACATTTTGCCTAGGTAAAAAAAATTTGGCCATTTCACGGATATATCACGAAGTCAAGAATAGGGTCCTTGCATGGATTCGCCACATGCCGCAGTCTCCAAGCCGCTTGGAAGAATCGTGCCACTCACTCGGCGTGTGGCACAAGGACCCGCCGGTTTTCTTACTTTACGGAAACGAGGCGCTGTCACCGGAAATCAGAACAATGAAATGTAGTGACTGACTAGCGAAGGACCCGAATGCGCGCTCAGTAATCTCGGCAGCAGGCGCTGACCCGGAAGGTTTCGCGCCGATAGTTCTTACGCACCGCTCACGTGGTTCATTTTCCTTTGTGGACCGCCTCTTCATTACAGTACGGTACAGTTCTCACGCAACAAAAATGTTCATAACGAGTAAACGGGACGCTGCCTAAACCTACGAATCATGGAACAAAAGCATTCGTAGCAAGGATGTAATTATTCGAAGACTGCTCAGCATTGGCAGAAGTGTGGCTGTGTCCCCGTCTTCCAAGACACGGTGGTCAAACACGAGGCTCACAGTGCACGGGAGAATATCGGTGATTTTCAGACCAGAGGAAATCGTGACAATTAGGTGGGTGTTCTGGCCGCGTCGTTGGCGGATAGGAAATTTGATTTCCTGTCTGATCACGGGTGCGCAATAGGTTCTTTAGGTGTGTGCTAATCACGTGCAAACGTTCAAACAGAGACAGAATTTGCTCGTTCTCAGTCACCAGAATACTGAGGCCACGTAGTTGCTCAAGGTGTTATTTGTACGTGTTGACGTGTTGCTTTGTAATAAGTTGCAAGTTCGGCGCTGTCTCTTCATCCAAACTTCTTGTATCCTGTCTCCTTCACATTGCTCTTCGAAATGATCAGTCTGAAGCGACTAGCCTGACTTTCCGCCCTCCTACAGCGAGCCCACTTCACCGCCAAGCTGTGTTAAAAACTTGGGAAACGCAGAAATAGACCAGGCGGAACAAGGGCGAAAAGGCACTGTCGCTACCGAAATCTGTTGCGCAGAGCAGTCGTGAGAGCGGAGAGGGGATGAAAAATATGACGGGATTAGTGGGAAAGTGGTCGACAAAAGCAAGCTTAAGGACAAAACTAGTCACGTACCTTCCTTTTGCTAATCCGTTGAACCACGAGTAAAACTTCTACTCCCCAGCCGATGAATACGCTCCCTGCGGCTTCCATTGAAAACTCGGTGGTGTCACCGGGCTCGATCACACTTCCCATTTGCGTTGTGCGTACTAAATGCCAAGACGTAGTTACGTTCATCTGTTCCCAAAACACCGGCATCGTAAAGCTCCGGGAAGTGTCTGCGGCAACATGAGAAGTCTGGGAAGCCGTGATCTGTGGTCCGAATTATCCGTGGTCCAATAAAGATCCGTGGTCCGAAAGATTCGTGGTCCGAAAGATCCGTGGTCCGAAAGATCCGTAGTCTGTGGTCCGAAAGATCCGTGGTCTGAATTATACGCATCTCGAAGGAAAAACTTCAGAAAGTGCAAACCGCGCTGATTTTAATTTTTAAGCAAAGCTTTTCGCCTCTACCCCCCAAGGGTTCTTTCGCGACCGTTGGTGTCATCAGAAAAATCCCGCGAACAAATAAAAGAATTTACAGCACCGCCAGGAATCGAACCTGGAACTAACAGGGTAACAAAGCAAGGGCACGTTGCTTTACCGATTTAGCTACCAGACCACGCGAAAACGCAGAAGACAAGTGGTGCACTCACCAAGCACATCTACTGAGTTTAACCCCTGTATTCTCGCTAAATTCCACGCGATAGTGAATAAAGGAAGCTCACACCAACCCATGGCATCTCACTTCTACCACGCCAATGGGCCTGTGGCTTCGAGTTTTCAGGTGAAAAATCTTAGCGCCTTGTCGTCCGCCCTCACGCAAGACGATACCTCAACAAAACAATTCAAATACTTCTTGATGGCCAGGCCATCAATCCAAGCACCAGCATCAAGATCCTCGGCCTACACCTTCAGGCCGAAACCAAGAGGGACGCATCCTTGCAGCGCCTCAAACACAGCATCAATATATCATACACATGATCAGGCGAGTTGCCACCATGAAGAGAGGCCTCAAGGAACCCGATACCTTTCAATTATTCCAAGCTTTGGTACTCTCGACAATCACTCACGTCAACCCCTTGTCTTCTTCTCGGCAAGGAGGACATACAGATGCTTTATATAATGAATAAAAAGACGGTTGAGTAAGCCATTGGGCTTCCCATGAGTGCGTCCACAGAGAAGCTGCTTAGCACGGGGCTCTACAACACGGTGGAAGAGCTGATAGAGGGCCATCTTTCTAATCAGAGGCTCCGAATGAGCAGAACGGCGTTTCGCCGCATCTTTCACCAGATTGTGTAGGCAGTACAGAGTGTCACTCCGCTTTGTGTACTCCTGGACTTTTGGTGACAAGAAATAAAGATGCTCCCTTTGCTTAGAAATATGACCCCTTAGACGACGAGGGTCTCTGACAAGCACGGGCTCAAGCAATTCAACACCACCCTTGATGGGAATTATGCAGTTATCTACACAAAAGCCTCCAAACATCGAGGGCAGCAGTACGCCATCATTGTGGCTACCTCCAGAACCAACGTCCTTGCTTGTGCCTCACTCAAGAACGATGACATGATGGCAGCAGAAGAGGCAGCCATCGCCTTGGCTCTCACTCAACCAGGGGTTCGTAAGGTATTCACCAATTCCCAACAAGCCTACTGGAAATACCTGTCGGGTTTTGTGTGCCGACCAGCACTGCGTGTGCTAAAAAACCACTCCTCAAATGATTCCATTCAGCTCATCTGGACACCCGCTCATGCTTCCCCTGAGGGCAACGAATACGCCCACAAAGCCTGCACTTTTACCCCCCTTGTTATGGAGCTGCACGAGGACAGTCACCCGCTTGTCTCGTTTAGAGCCATAACCCAACATTATCGCCTTCTGAGACAGACCCTACCTTCGCCTTACCCTGACCTTTCCATAGAACAACAAACTACCCTAGGGCCCATACAATCCGGCTGCTTCCCACACTCGACGCGTCTTCACTTAATGCACCCGAATCGCTACGACTCCGAATGTATATTTTGCTAAGAAGGAACACTCTGCCACATAATCGGGGTGTGCGACTTCAGCCCCGAGCACCATCCTCTCTTTCCGTCAACTACCGAACAAGAGGAATGGGAGATGCTGCTGTCCAGCCCCTCTCTGCCTACCCAGCCTCAGCAGGTGGACAGAGCACAGGCGGCGCGGACTGAATGTGGGCTACAGTGAAGAAGGAACCACTCCCCTGGGCCACACTCTTGACCGTTCAGAAATCTGAATAGAAGAATTTCCTCTTCCCGCGCTTCCTCATCCTCTTTTTCCTGCTCCTGCTCTATCTCTGCCGCCGATCTCGTCACCTCCGTCCGCGACGGAAGAGACTGAAAAGTGAGATAGTCTAACACCGGGTTTGAGCTTTCATTTTATGAAAAAGGTTTCCACTCATGTGCTACACCGATACAACTCAACCAACCACCGTTCATGCATGTTGGTTTAATTTAACCTTACCAAGATTATCTTTTTGAATCAATAGAGGGTGTGGTTAAGTGCATTTCACTTATCTGGTTTCAGTATTTGTAGAGCGACGTGAGTGAATTTAAGTGACGTCGCATGGGTAATCATTGGGTGCCGTTTACAGCTTTGCTTTCTAACCACATTCACATAGTGGATTGGCGGTTTTTTTTGTAGTTCGAGTCGAATTCAACTCCAGCTGCGGGAAATGTGGTAGTCAGAGTACGTGGATTACGATCGGTGTGCATAGAAAACGGGCTGAAATTCAAATGGCCCGTGCGATATTTAGGCAGGCACTGTGCATGCGTACATTTCCAAAGTGTACTTCGACGCAGTTTCCAGGTCTTCCTATACGCAGGTGTGGTCAATGGATCAAAGTTTACGAATGGAATAAATTCAGCTAAGGACGAACTTGGAGTTTAGTTCTCAAGTTCCGCGTGTAATAAAACAGTGTGACAAATGTTCGTGCTCTTGTGTTTATAGCAGGCCTAAGGAAAATAAAGAAACCATTTTCGAACCCCTCACTATCAATTCTGATAAAAAGATGGGCTATCCGGAAGGATATATAGCCTTTCATGAGCCTATTTAGTTTCACTTACGGAGTGCAATGACGTAAAAAACCTTGCACCCCTCGGTCTAACGATGACTATGGTTGAACGCGAAGCCTTCTCGTGATGGATTCTTTGGTTAGTGGAATCCACAATGCGAGTATGTGATACTCTGGAGGTACCCGCCCTTTTGTGCAGTTCGCACAGCAACTCTCGCGTTCGCACTTCAACGGCCTAACGTTTGGGTATGGGGCCTACGACGCAAATCGGTATCTGGCGCGTGGCGTTCGCTTTGACGGCGTGCGGAATGCAGCAGTCGGATAGCCGCCGTGGCTTCCAAACTCGTCCGAGGTTTGATTTCGGTCACGGGAAGCCTTTTTTCCCACGATCCTTCATCATCATCATCACAAAAAGTTGGCTTTCTTTCAGTGCGGGCTGACTTACAACGGCATCAGTGAGGTCACTGAATCTTCTCTTTAAAATGCCGTCACCAGTATGAACTTCTTCGCAGGGTGTACAATTGATTGCAGCTACCCTTTGTGTCGCTAATTACTTTTTCTTCAAGAAATGGGGTCTGTGTTTCGTTTTAAATGGCATCTGGGTTTATGTGGGTTCATTACGGCTGCAATAAGAAACACGCCGAGAACACCGGTCACGCTATCCGTCGAGCCATTGTCATCACCGGATTTTTCCAGGCACGTTCCAGCCCCTGTGACTGTACAGTGCACCGAGTATTCCAGCACGCACTGGGTCCTAGTGTTTTCACTTCAGACTTGTTTTACCGTCCAGGGTTAGGTGTCCAATAATTAGGAAAACGCTGTATTCTCCGTTTTGAGACCGCGAATTAGTCATCAACCAGCAACATTTTCTGGATCAATAGTAGCAATCAATGTGTATGCGTGCATGAATGTGCCTTTTTAAAGAAAGACCGCAATCATTCCTCAAGAGAAAAAGAATCTTCTCATACATTTCAAATGGATTTTGTGTTAACACAATGTCGTTTTCTGAAATGCTTGGTTACTGATTCAACCCCGCAGAGTGGAATGGCGCAAGATTTTTGCAGCTTTTCAAGTATGACTAGTACCTACTCATTTTTTTATTGTTTGTTTTTTTGCCAAGGTATCAATCAGTCCCCAATGTGTGCTTTTTTCGCTGTACGAATCGCCTAGTTGCTTGTCAGAAAAAAACAAAGGCCTACAAAAGATGGAAATAATATATATATATATATATATATATATATATATATATATATATATATATATATATATATATATAGATATATATATAGTTTCAAGAAACAGTTTCTTGGACACCGGTCAAACTTGAACAAAAAGGGGGACACACGTCGAAAAAGGAATGGTTTTAACGTTTCGGCCGGAGGACCGGCCTTCGTCAGAATAACAGCGGTGGCTGTTGTCAAATAGCATATAAGGGAGTGCACTGAAAGAGGGCGGATATGATAACATCCAAGTAACACAGTGCAAATACAATGTATCAGGGCTTTGCGCGACAATCTGTTGGCTGAAGTACAACATCATTATAAGTGCCACGCGTGCAATATTGGAAGTCAGCTATAGCATGCGTGCGCATGTGCAAGAAATGTGGGGGGGTAAACGGCAGTAATATTGAATACGGTCAATGATATAAGCAACTCAGTTTTCCAGCGCTTTCATTCAAACCACGTGCGACTGTATTGAATTTAAATATAAGAAAAGATTCTCGCACCTCAGTGTCATGATGCGTTCGGAAACCGGATTCAAGAATCGTTGCTTTAATATGGTCGAATGAGTGGCCAGTGACGTTCGCATGTTTTGATATTGGAAGGTGAGGAAGTACGGAGATATGAACTTTGTGATTGTTGAACCGTTGCCTGAATGGCGTTTTTGTCGCGCCAATATACTGCAATTTACAAATGTCCCACTCAAGGAGATAAACCACGTTGCCGCGTGTCGCAGGTGTAGTTTCCATTTATGTTTAAGCTGAAATTTGATGCAGTGCTGCTTGCGCTTCGTGAAGTGGTCATGTGATTGCAGGCCTTGCAACACGGTTTGTTGCAAGGGTGGCAGCCAGTTGTCATTCTAGATTTGTTTTTGGACGATGTGAGCAAGTCACGTAAATTGCGGGATCTTCTGTAGGTTACACCGGTGGTTCCTAGAAAATTGATTTTAATCGTTTACTCTGTAGTAGTATGTTGTGTTGCTTTTTTAATACGGCATTTACATTTTGCGCTGGCGCGGAGAAGGTAAGAATTAGGTTCGTATGGGAGTACCCCGGCTGTTTTGTTTTGTTGCGTAAAAGTTTAAGGCTGTCATGGCTATCAGCATGTTTAATGGCGTGGTCAATTATCTGGGGTGGATACTTCTGTTTAACTAAAGCACTTCGAAGCTGAGCACAATTGGTGTTAAAATCAGCTTGCTCGGAACATATTCTTTTAAATCGAAGCGCCTGACTATAAAGAATGCTCTTCTTGCAATGTTTTACATGATAGCTAATAAATGGAGGTATTGTTGCCTGTCAGTTGGGTTCCTATAAAAGGTTGTAGTGAGTTGGCCATCAAACATCGTCACATTTACGTCCAAAAAATTGATCGTTTGCTCCGAGTATGTGTCAGAAAAAGAAATAGACGGATGAGCGTTATTAAAATCGTGAATAAATGAGGAAAGCTGAGCTTCCCCGTGCTGCCAAATCATGAATATGTCATCGATGAAGCGCTTGTAGTATAACGGCTGCAGGGAACGGCTGGCAAGGAATTCATTTTCAAGTAGCCCCATGAAAATATTCGCGTAAGAAGGGCCGATGGGTGTTCCCATTGAAGTGCCGTTAATTTGTATGTAATGAACGCCGTTGAATTCGAAGTTATTGTACTCTAGGACTAATTTTAAAAGTGTGGCTAAAGTGGAGCTGTCAAAAGCTTTGTCGCAGGACGATTCCCTGTAGGAGTGAATTACTGCTCTTATTCCATCTGCGTGTGGGATGTTCGTGTATAGAGATGCCACATCCAAAGTAACAAGAAGCGAACCAGGGGGTACAGAAAAGTCGACGATATCAGACAGGAAGTGGTTAGCATCTTTGATATAAGATGGGAAAGATTGCGGGATCTGGTTAATAATTGTATCTACAAATTGGGAGATTAGTTCCGTAACCGTCCCTATGCCGGACACGATAGGCCGACCGGGGTTTCCTGCCTTATGAATTTTTGGAAGTAGGTAAAAACGACCCGCGACAGCGCTCAGTGGAACGAGTGATTTCAAAGCGGAGGCAGGGATTTTTTGCAGGTGGATAAGGTCGGTTAGTGCACTCGTAATAACAGATTTAAAATTTTCAGTGGGGTCTCCGTCAAGCCGCCGATAAAACGTTCCATCGTCAAGCTGCCTCCAAGCTTCGCCATCGTAGTCCACTTTGTTTAGTAATACAACTGCGCCGCCTTTATCTGCTGGCTTAATTACGATGTCACTACAGGTTTTAGGCTGCTCCATTGCCACTATTTCCGTATGTGAAAGATTTCTCTTATTAAATGGAGCCTGTTTGCGATATATTTCTTAAACGTCCCGATAAACAGCGGTGATATAAAGGTCTAGACATTTATCTCGTTGAGTAGGTGGAGTCCAATGTGTGTGGAATGGAATAACGGGAGCCGCAGAATCGGGGGTTTTTCTGTCGTGAAAAAATTCACGCAATCGCAAGTTTCTGGCAAAAATGTCTAAATCTTTCATGAGTTCAAATTCACTGTAACCACCCGTCGCTGGGCAAAAATTCAGCCCTCGCGACAGCAATGAAACCTCGTCACGGGAAAGCTGGTGAGATGATAGGTTTACTACATTATTGGATCTAGGGTGGCGTCAGTCGATGTAGCAATATTTCGGTGCCGATGAACTTCGGTGACAAGAATCTCGGGACGAGAATGGTGCACAGTAACCTTGTCTCTTAGTAGTTTCTTGCATTTAATCTCGTGTATATCGGACGATTTTTTTCGCTGGTATTCGGCCAGCTGCGCAGATTCGTGAACGGATAGTTTGTGGCGGGAAGTAAGTTGGCTCCCTTGGTTACGAGTAACCGTAAGTAAAGATTCGTAATGGCGAATAACTATGCGAACAAGACCAAAAGAAGCATTCGAAAGAACCTCATTCCACATGGCGATGTGAGAAGCCGATATATATATATATATATATATATATATATATATATATATATATATATATATATATATATACACATACCCTACTGAAACGTTCCGTATATACGGAATTATGGGAATACGGAGTTCATACGGATTATTTCTCCCCCAAGCACACCGAAAGTAGATGTTAGTATAAAAATAGGGAGTCACATTAGTGGACACAATAAAAACGTTTGGAACATGGTTCATGTTTTTATCTTCAATAATAAGCAAAATGACGCTCCGTATGTTTTCCGTATACTCCGTATATACGGAACTTTTCAGGAGGGTATATATATATATATATATATATATATACTTGATATATATATATATATATATATATATATATATATATATTATATATATTATATATACATATAATATATATATATAAGACAGAAATAAGAGTTGGCAGTCAAGAAAACCTAGGAAAGCAAAGGGGAGGATGTGGCAGGTCATTGAAACAAAGGAAGAATTTGGAAAGAAAGTGGAGAAAAATACCTGAACATAAATACCCCAGAAAGTGGAAGGGAAAATCACCCCGCCAGTAGCGTAGTGGTTATCGCACCAGACCGTTCTGGAGGTCGTGGGTTCGAATCCCACCTGACGGGCATTTTTTCTGCACTTTCTTTCTTTCTTTCCAAATTCTTTATCTGTTTCAATGACCTACCACATCCTCCCCTTTGCTTTCAAAAGCCAAAAGCCAAAAGCAAAAGCCAAAAAGCAAAAGTCAAAAGTGTGGTTTCCAACGTCATCATTCATCGCGGGCACGCGGCGGCGGCAGTAACGGGCCACATGGCCTGGCAGTCGGCAGGCGAAACAGATGGGGTGATTATCAGCCGTGCGCCACGGATTCACCGGTGGCGGATTCCTGTGTACCGCAGAGCGTGGCGGGGTTGGTGGCATGGCCCGAAAAGACGTCCCAGCTGGCTGTACTGGTCTCCCCATAGCTTCGGCGTACGTGAGGGGTGCATAATACAGAGTGGGTGGCAGTGCCTCAGCCACCTGTTCCTTGATCATGTGGCGAAGCGCTGGAAGCGTCGGCGAGACAACGGAAGGAGTCACTTCGGTAGGCTGCGGAGGCACTCCGTATCGCTGAGATGGGCCAGGAACAGACGGTGGCATCGTTGATCCAGGCTCCACGGTAAGAAGGGACACTTGCCGAGCGACTTCTTCGCGAACAAACTGTTGAAGCTGCCGCATCAAGGATGCATCGGCCCCCGCCTCTGTCAAGCTCGACAGCTGCTCTCCCTGGGCAGAAGAGTTCCGGGTAAGCGCCCTCTGTCTGCGGAGTTCTTCGTAGCTTCGGCAGTGGGTGATGATGTCAGCAACGGTTCGCAGATCTTTGGCTAACAGCATCTGGAAAGCATCATCATCGATTCCTTTCATCAGGTGCTTAATTTTCTCTGCTTCCGCCATAGCTGAATCAACACGGTTGCAGAGGTCAACAACATCCTCGATATAGCTTGTGAAGGTCTCTCCAGCACGCTGTGCACGTGTGCGGAGACGCTGCTCAGCAAGAAGCTTCCGCACGGCGGGACGGCCGAAGACCTCGACAATACGATTTTTGAACTCAGCCCAGGTAGCCATGGTGGCGGCGTTGTTGTGGAACCACTTCTTGGCTAGGTGGTCCAAATGAAACACAACGTCATTAAGCTTCATGCGATCGTCCCATCTGTTGTGCGCGCTTACTCGTTCGTACTGCGACAGCCACTCCTCCACGTCGTTGTCATCCGTTCCATCGAAGTTAGGGGGGTCGCGCTGGCGAAGCACACCCGAACACATGATGGGCTGGGGTGCCATGCCCCGGTCGGTGTTCAGCTGCATCACGGGCTGTAGCCGCCTGCTTCGTAACTCCAGGATGTGGTATCGGAGTCTTGCGATGCGAAGGTAGAGTCACGTTGGGAACGAACCCGCACACTCCACCAAACTGAAGTGTGGTTTATTGGACCACTAACGAGCAGTTAGACCTGCGGAGAAGCCGAGGTTCTTCGTGCCAAGCAAGCTGTGTCCGACGCGATACTCGATCGGCCCGTGCGCCAAGCGATACTTCTGCCTTCTCGTCGTCGGGCGTGCACCAAGCCGAATATCCCCAACGGGGAATTGTCCTTGCACGAGCGCCTATGATGATTACATCAATCGCGTCCACAATCAACGCTACAATATATATATAGGATTAGGGAAATGAGAGGCTCGTTGACGAAATACAGAAAGAGAGGTCGGCAGTCTACAACGCCAAAGGAGGCATAGCAGTATCTTTAGGCTTTTTTTTACTACGGTTAGTGAAGTTACCATTTTTTAAATTTCCGTAAAAACGAAAAAAAGAAAGAAGAAAAACACGCGCCGAGAGTGGGAACCGCACCCACGCCTTTCGATTTGTTCTCTAATACCATACCAATTCAACTATCTGGCCGACCGTGCCTTCCTTCACTTTCTGGGGTATTTATATTTACTATAACTGTATCTGACGCTTGAGGGTGGTAGCCAGCGCCACTCTGACTACACGGGGAGGAGAGGACCTTCTTTTTAAACACCCCGGGGGCATGACTCGACCATCTACAGACTGTCGTGAGCGTGCAACTGGTGGGAAACACTCTTATGCAACCACGGCATCACGGCTGCCAAAACAGAGGCTCTCGCTAGGCTTTCGTACAATAATATGTTTGGTAAGTTAGGGGTCGACACCTCATTTTCCTTATCATGTTTATGTTGCAGTTTGTTTGTTTCATAAAAAAGTGTTCCGTTCCAATTTATCTCTGGAAGGGAAATATTAACGCCTTAATAACGGTTCCTAACAAATAATGTTTGTGCACCAGAGACATTGCGAATAATAAAATTATGTCAAAAAACATTCGAAATTATAAAGTTCTGCTCTAGAGCGTTAATGTTTAAAAATTTTTGTAACGATGTGCACCAAATATATCAACTGCACAAGCAAAAATCCCATCACACCTAAGCACCTCTTTCGTATACCTTTGGATGTAGAAGCTGGAAAAGGCGCTCCAAGTTTCCACCCTGGTCCCAGAAACTACAGGTCGACAGTGCTCATCCTTGTTGGTACTCAGACTTGATGCAGACGTTTTCGTAGATCAAAAATCCTCGAACACGATGTCTTTTGGGCCACGGCATTCGAGTGGATGGGCACAATTGTTTGGGGCGAAGACTCGAAGCCTCCAGAAAACCGCCGTGCTGCGCGAGTACCCCAATACTTGATTATGCTGGTTTGGTCCCGCACGCGAACACTAAAATGCTTCTTTAAACATTTTAGGTAATTCAAAGTCCGGTGGCGTGATTTGCTAGTGACTCCTAAAGTATGTTATTGTAATTACAAGTTTTAAACGCTCTGTCTCATGGGACACTCTGAACTCCAGTGCAACATTTCTCTGCGTTTAATCGTAAACCATCATAGGAGAGGAGGTAGCAACGGATCAACACCTGTTTCTTCAGCCGTCCACGTATATATCCAGACAAAAACAACACAGCAATATTCAGGTACCGTATCCGAGTTAAAAGCGTCTTGTTTGTAAAAGCTATTAAGTATAGAATTCCCTCTCCGACGCTGTTGTTCCCGCCCATTATGGAATCCTTTTTGCTGCACTCTGGGATCACCAGGGCACGAGCTCAACAAGAGTTCTAGTTGTTTCTATTGACTGTGCCGCTGTAATCTGCTGAGTTTGCTGCTTATTGCGTATGGTTCTGTAATAATGCCATACATATTTTTTTTCTTTATTAGTCATGTCTTTGAACATACGCTTTTATTCACGTAAAAAAACCCTACAACAATGCCGTGGGGCGACTGTAGGTATTTTAATAAATAAATAAATAAAAGTAAGTATGTAAGTAAAAAACGAATAAAAGAAATAATGCCGCGGCGTCTGTATTGCAGCCGGATGGGCGCGGCCATCACGCCGGGAGCTAGGCATTCACCATGGAGGCCGACGGAGAAAGTTTGGAAGCAGGGAACAAGCCAGCCGAAGGAGCGAGGGTGCCAGCGATACACAAGGCAATTTTATGCCTGCGAACCGACAGCAGTCTCCCACTTCGCTGCATTGAAGTTGCAATGAACCTAAAATAACTTTCCACTCAAGATGACGGCCACCAGGGGGCCATTCGGAATAAGGCGTGCCTCGCATGCACTCTGCACCAAATCCTTTCTTGGTTGCGTAGTTTGCTCTTACCCTCGAATTTCGGTGTGTGTGAAATCTCCTAGCACACCCTGCCGACGATCTATCAAGCCTCAACGGCCTCACCCCAGCGGTTTCACCGTGGGAACGCTGCAATGTCTTCATCGACGCGGCGCCTGGGCTAAGCCTAACGCCTGTTCGATTTCATCGACTCCCCTCCTGCGACGCTGTCGGCTTGTCGGGACAACCAAGGCCCGGTTCCTTCCGATGACTATGGACGCCGTCACAGTGCAAAGTGAGGACATCTCGCCTACGGACATTACTCTCGAAAAGGGCAGGTTGGAATGCTACCGCCGCCACAGCAATGGAGCCCTGCAATCCTTTCGTGAATCTGCCCCGTCTATCATTCAGGTCAACACGCCTGCTAGTCGCTCTCTCTCACGCACACTCCCATGCCTGCCTCATCTTCCCCGAGAGCAAATCAAGATTATTTTTCGGCCGCACGGTGGCATGAACGTTGCCCTAACGGGCTCCGCGAACCTTCGAGACGCCATTCTTACCGCTGCTAATATCTCGGTGGCCAAAGCATCGGCAGACTTCTTCCCCCTCAACTCCGAAAAGAACATTATCGTGCTCAGTACGCCCAGTATAATCAGGGCAGACCAATACAATGCTATCACGGCCATTCACATCGACTCGCAGGACCCCCCGCTGTCTCCTTATGTCGCCACCCCCGAAGGTACCTCTAAAGGAGTCATACATGGGATACCCGCCTACGATACGCGAGAAGCAATCACAGCCAGCATCGTCACACCAGCCAACACCAAATCCCTCCAGGCGCACCGCATGGGCACAACCAGCACCGCCATAATTGTCTTCGACGGCTACAAGGTACCTCCATAGATTTATTACCGTGGTGCCGAATACAGATGCTACATCCATCGCCAGAAGATGGAGGTATGCCTCGCCTGTGGTGACAAGGGACACCGCGCCGACGTTTGCCCACGTCCCAACATTCACGCGCTGCAGGAGATGTGGGGACCATCTCGGCGAAACCTCCTCCCACACGTGTGAACCAAAATGAGCCCTGGGCGGCGGCGCACATACTCTGGGAGATCGTTCGTGCAAGCAAAGTTTCAAGGCGACCCCTCCACATGGAAAGACCACCAGCCTCGGGAAACAATGGCGAGAAGATAGCGATGCACAGTAACCACCGCCAGAAGTCACCACCAAGTCTCCACCTGCTTCCCATGAACAGCACCCACCTGCCTCCAAAGAACTCCGTGCCTCTGCAGCTTCTGCAGAAGCCACACCAGGGGACACCACCCAAGGGAAAAAGGCATCGTGCGGACCTTCCAAGTGGGTAAACTGGGCAGCAGCGGCGGCCCCCAACTCATCTTCCCCATCAAATCAATTAGTTGATTTAAAACAGTTACTTATTCAGGTTCTCGAAAAAATAAGAAATTAAGAGGCGAGATCAAACAGCTCAAAACATCTCCCCCACCACCCAGTGAATCCGATAACTCAGCTGTCAAGGTCAGTCATAACCCGTCTTCTTTTCACTCAACCCCTCTCAAACCTCCCCCAATTGGTTCTTCTACATCCTACATCACCAAGAATGATTTAGGCATTGTATTCAAAATATCACAGAAACTATCTGTCTGTCACCTCCAAGCTCGCTACAGAATATGAACCATTCAACCTTGTGACGAAACCGGTCTCCCACGTAGCTGCATAAAAAAATCGGTTATTGACAGTAGAGTCACGCCCTACTACCAAAAAAGCTTCCTAGCCTTACGACAGGCCGTTCAGCTCCCAAAAAACTGATCATGGCAACTGCTAGTTATACCATTTGGCTGTGGAATTGTCGTGGATACCGACGTAAGCACTGCAACCTACAACAAATCATTGATAATAGAATTCTAGGTACACCCCCAGATGTATTGTGCCTTCAGGAGACAAGTTTTGTGGCCAAACTATCGGGATATAAATCCTTCCCCCACTCACATCCCATTCCTACAGAAACAACTATTTTTGTTCATCGCAATATCTCTGCTGTACAACACGCTCTTGAAAGTGAGATAGACCACGTCTTTGTGGAAAATCATCTCCCTCAGAAAAGACGCACTCAGTCTCTTTATACTCAACGTTTGCCGCAGTCCTCACTTTCATAGGCATCGTTTTCACACTCTTCAAAAAGGCTGCTCTTGTTTCACGGAAAAACCCACTCGTCATAACAGGTTACTTTAATAAGCGCACCATCCAGCGTGGGGCTACAGAAAGGACACTATCAAAGGCAGATCATTGCAGGAAGCAGCACAACAGGAACAACTTACCCTCCTTACAGATCCCGCATACCCAAGCAGGCTGGGCAACAGGGTTAGCCTAGACACTACCCCCGACCTAACCTTGAGGAGATATGTCAACCCCCAAGCCCAGTGGGTAAACACGCAACAGCATCTAGGCAGTCACCACAAAATACTGCATATCACAGTCCCCCTTAAGCACATGTCCCGGCAGGTTAAATCTGCCACTATCGTCGATTGGGACGCCTTTAGACATACGGTACAATCTCGTCGTCTCACTAAGGACACCCTTTCTGATTGGGAGGATGGCCGGCTTAATCGCGTTAAATCGGCCACACGTGAATTACAAATCGATGCGGATTTCCCCCAGCCAGATTCACGCCTCGCTCGTATGTGGCAAGCTAAAACTTGCATGCAAAAACGCCTCTCCCCAACAGAAACACAACCGGACCCTCCGAAGAAGGATCGCTTGACAAAATGGAGAAATATAAAATTACTATTTTTAAACTTGTGGCTCAAAACTGGGAGGCCACATGCGAGTCTATTGATGCCAATTTCAATTCGAAAAACACTGGGAACATCTTCCGCCATGAAATTGATCCCTGTACCAATAAACAGCTCAAAACCAATCCATACAATACCTCATTCACAATTTTGAAGGATCAGAGAAGTACTTTCTGAACTACATCACTAAGAAATGTGTCCAACAAAGTTCACCCATTCAACACCCCTTATACAGAGGCAACTCGAACGACGAATTGGATGCCCCCATAACAGAGGCCAAGGTAAATGTAGCCCTACAGCGGCTGAACACTAGATCGGCCCCCGGACCAGATCTTGTAACAAATAAAATGTTACGTAATCTAGACTATTTGTCAGTGGAGGATCTCACACGACTCTTCAACAAATGCTGGGAGTTTGGTTCTATCCCGGAACGGTGGCGTACTGCCAAAACCATCCTAATTCCTAAACTCGGCAAACGACCACACCTAGATCACCTTCGCCCCATATCACTAACATCGTAATTGGGTAAACTCTTCGAACATGTTATCCTTTCCAGATGAACTAGTTATGCCGAACGGACGCATCTCTTTCCGCCCTCCATGTTTGGCTTTCGCCCTAACTTGTCTACCCAGGATGTTATGTTTCCAACTACAGCACCATATTATTGACCCGGCTTTTGCTCCTGCGCGGACAACCAAGGCTATCGTCGGCTTGGTCCTTACACGAGCATTCGACACCATCTCCCATTCGGCAATTGTAGCGGGTATAATGAACTCACATTTGGGAGAGCGGACTTACAACTATATTCGTTCTTTTCTATCGGACAGAATGCTCACTCTGCACCTGGGTCCCATTAGAACGTCCTCAATCTGTTCGGGAAGCACTGGCACTCCCCAGGGCTCGGTGCTATCACCCTTTCTTTTCAATATCGTTAAGAAAGACCTTCCTCCTTTACTATCGACCCTACCGGGCCTCCACCATTCTCATTACGCAGATGACATCACTCTTTGGATCTCCAAGGGTTCGGACGGGCACATTCAGGACACCCTACAAACAGCTACCCAAATGATCGAAACATACACATCAAGCCGCGGCCTCTCCTGCTCTCCAGAAAAGTCCGAGTTTTTCCTCTTTAGGCCCAACGCACACGACCCCCCCCCAACATTTCGATTACCACCCAATCAGGCAACATCATACCTACCGTCGACACCATCAGGGCCTTGGTTTGCGCCTCCATAGCAAGGGACACAACCTGGACACTATCCGAGCACTTGAATGTGGGGTATACCAAACTACGAGACTAATATCTCCAATAGCTTCGAGGCATAAGGGTGTCAAGGAGGGCAGCCTCATTTTAATCATTCAAGCCTTTGTCCTGTACCGAATAGCATACTCGACCCCCTTCCTAACCATGAAGCTAAGTGAAAGAATTAAAATTGTCGGCTTGATACGTAAATGTTTGAGGGTAGCCCTCGGACTCCCTCCAAAAACCTCCAACGACCGGCTCCTTGCACTGGGTGTCCCCAACTCCCTTGACGAGATAGTTAAGGCACAACGCATTGCCCAATTAGAAAGATTCACTAAGAGCCACACCGGTCGGCCCCCGCTTGCTTCCTTAGGCCTTTGACCACCCACCTCCAACTATCAGCAACTGGTAGACATTCCCCCTTCTATCCACCAGACGCTCCAAATCAAACCTCTTTCGCGAAATATCGATCCCGTACACAATGAGGATCGCTGACTGGCTCGTGCGAAAGCCCTTGAAAAGGCATACCCTCCAAGCTCCCCCACGATATACACAGATGCAGCAACCTATCCTACCAGACCGGCTGCTGTAGCCACGGTGGTTGACTTGAAACAAGGCCAGCTCGCTTCCGTCTTCTTACTACGACAACCCCCCACGGCGGGAGAAGAGATCGCCACCGCGTTGGCTACGACCCACAGTCCCCACCTTCAAACAACTATTATCAGTGACTCTAAACCCGCCATCCTAAATTTCCTTTACGCAAGAGTTTCCCCAGCAACTTTACCAGTCCTTTTGAAGGCGCAGAACATTCGATCCCGCTCTTTCACTCTCGTCTGGGCTCCCGCCCATACCGCGCTAGCTGGAAACTCAGCGGCCCACGAAGCTGCTCGAGCTTTGGTCTTCCGAGCGCTCGATGGCGCCGCCAATGATAGTGAGATATTCACTCTACGGGACAGGATGCACACATACGGGGACATCTTCGCCCATTACCGCTTGGAGCGTGCCATTTTTACTCCTCCTCACGCATCTCTATCCCGATACTTGGCCGTGATCTATAGGCAGCTCCATACCCGCTCCTTCCCCACCCCTGCCATCATGTGTGCGATCTTTCCCGACGCCTACGCAGACGCATGTCCTATTGTTCGCTCCCTCACGCATCGTTACCCCATATCATATGGGCCTGTGATAGCATCCCCCTATCCAGGCACCGATCCCATCCCATTCTCCTTACCATTACCAGCGAGGTGCGCTGGGAGGCCGCCCTGCGCGACCCAAACCCCCAAATTCAGGAAGACCTGGCCCGCTCGGCCGAAGGCACCAGACCTCTGCCCAAAAGAGGCCCTGCTGCCCGACGGACGACGGAGAAGACGTCGCAGGTCTAATCGCCCCAGCTGTGGCCAAATAAAGTTGTTCTGTCTCTCTGTCTGTCTGTCTGTACACTCAAGCACAAAAACAAACATTTTTTTAGGTTTTGCTTCTGAACGAAATAAAAATAACAATCAGTTGTCGTTTTTGTTCCGCCCAAAAAATTTTCGTCTTTTTCGTTTTTCGGTCCCCGGTTTTCGTTCCGTTCCGAGACACGGCACGGTATTCAGGCTGCAAGTACTGGGATGCCTCGTCAAGGCGCTTTGACCTGTGTTTCTGTGCCGTTGCTATCTATGCGCTTCACTTAAAAATTACCTAATAAAGCACGACCAAAATTGGTATTCAGCAACTTAGAAAACGCAGTCCCATTCGTGACAAGCAGTGCGCACAAGGTAGCGTTTCTTTAGCGGCCAGATGTCTGTATGTGGTTCGCACAATTTTTTTCTCGCCCTAATAACCAATCCTTAACGTATCTGTGCCGTACGACCACTTAATTCCGTCGTGCCCGCGTTACCCAGGGTGTGCTGTCGAACGTGTTAAGGTAGGTCGACACCTTCAAAATCGCATTTTTTTAAAGAAATAGCTTTTTTTGAATTTTCAACATCCTTGTCTATTGAAGAATATTTAGAAAAAAATTGTGCTGTTATCTTAATCGGTTCAAAAGTTATGATCATTTTTCAACCACACCGAGACGCATCCGAAACCGAAACTCAAGGTTTCCGATTTCGCAGTATCTGCCATATTGACATAAATGTTTCTTCGTATATACGTGACGTAATGCTAATTTATTTACCTACATTCTAAGCTTTTGGATACATTTCGCGATATTGTACATTTGATTTATTTCAAAATTTTCACTAATGGGCAATGGGTGCCACACTCGTGTTCACGTTGCGCGCATTTGCAGTGCCTTGCGTTTGTGTCTGGTTGTCCGTGCTTTTTCGTATACCGTTTTGGGCTCACGGAGTTAGTTCTAGCCTCGCAAGGAGACAGTTATAGTACTTTATATTCTGCAGTTACAGTTATAGTACGAGGACGGTGTGCCTGACCACTGAGTGTCACCGTATGACGAAGGCTGCATGTGAGTCAACTGTAAGACGCGAAACAGGCAAAAAAAAATATGTGCGCCTCAGCTCGGCCAAACGGAGATCGTGCCGGTTACAAGGAGGGTGCAAGCTATAAGCCTGGCGGATTTTAGCCGCATTGACTGTTTCTTATAATACGTACAATAGGTCTAAACCTTCAAAGCCATTTTTCTCAAAACTTGATTTTTTGCAGCCATTAGTTACGCGAACCGTGATAACTTTACATCTAGAAATTATTTTCTTACGAAACTTTGTGTGCTGTTTATTTATATATCGAGCTATGCAATCAAGCAGAATGGCTGAAAAATATTGGTAACTTTTTGTATTATGGCCAGTTGTGGGAAACCCAGACGTGCGAGATAGCAAATTTTTGAGTCTTTTTATGATTGCGCAACTTAGCTTAAAGAGGTTTCGTAGAGGTTAGTGGCACAGGTTATTGTCTTCATTGTGTTCCTGCCAAGTCGTGTTTGAATCGCACTTACCATTTTGTACTATGACTGTTCGCGCAACATGCATATTTTGGCGCATTTTAATTTCTATAAATTTTTTGTTAGCCATTTTTAGCAATTTTATCTATTTAGAGTTTCTAACTGTATAAGCTTAACAAGCCAAAAATATAATTGTAACGTTTGGGCTACACCTGTAAACTTTTTTTCGAATAATCAAGCAGCGCAAATCAAGTGCGCAATGAATGCGAAGCAGCGGCAAAACGGGCCCAAAACAACCGTTGCTAAACCAGAAGACAAAGTCGACGGAGTGTTCCCGCCGACGCGACCGCCGAGGTGAACAGCACCGGCGCGGGAAAGGCTGGGTATATTCGCCGCGCCATCTACAGTGTGCTCCATGAGTGCAACCCTCCGCCTCCGCTCCCTCATTCTCTTCCAGCAACACCGCGATCGAACTGAAAAGCAATGGAAACTTGAGTCGACCCCATGGCTACTTCGCATACTACTCAGGGTTCCCCTACGGGAAGATGGTGACGTTTTTTTTGACGTGTAGCTAGCGAGGGTGTTCAGCATGTAGGCAGAAACGCCAAATGACTTGAGATCACTCAATATGTCGTGCCGGAAGGCCGTGTCATAGGCCTTTTTCATATCGAAGAAGACTGTTATGCAAAACTGGTTTTGGATCAAGGCGTCTTTTACAGGGTGCATTCAGATAAGCATGGCCAAACTGGTGCCACGCCCATTTTTTCTTTGTAACAAACCTTGTATGGTGCATAGAATATTGTATCCTCACCGGGTATCTGACACAATCTCAGCGAGAAACACCATAGTCGGGTAACTAAAAATTTATTAGGACGCGACTGAGCAAGTCTATTTCGCAATATACCCGGTATGGCAACTTTGGTGGCTCGTAAAACAAAATGGAAAAATTTCTGAATCTTCATAATCTCTACACCAAGTATTTGCAAACTTTTCTGATGAATTCAGCAAGCTTGACTTGTTCCTACTCACATATCTTCAGAACATATTTCCAAAATGTTTTCAGAAAAGCAATGTCATTCAAAAATGGCAGTTTCGAAAAATAATTTATCTCTACATTGGCTTAAAATCTAAGCTCTCAATTTCTTGCCTAGTTTACCAAGGGCAGGTGAACATTATGTATTCTTTTCATTTCTGTAAAAAAACACACTTTTCGAAATGCTGCTAAGTCAAGTATGCACGAAAATGAAAATCTCAGAAAAAGAGCCAATTTACGACGCCATTTAAATAAACGATGCCTCTGAACTTCCTTAAATTTTCTCAAGTTGTGCCTCAATAAATTAATATTCTGAACAAGTAACGATGTATTGCATTATTTTCGCTTTAACTAAGGAAAATGCAGTCATATTCGACACGAGTTTTTCTCCGATCGATAGGAAAATAGCAACGCGCAACGAACACAGGCTAATAATTGGGACTGTTCTTACAACTTTAAAAAATATTATATCAATGACAAAGAAAACTGGTCTGTGTAATCATATTCAACCATATTTCAGCCTGTTAATTGCTGTATTCATATAGCAACTTCTTAGTGTTCGTGCTGACTCAGCTGTTCCTATATGTCCAATTTTCTACGGCAATAAAAATGTGCTATTTTTAATACATGTCATGTCCGAAACCCATATTTTACATTTCTGATCTTGTTTATTCACACATAATATCAAGTTAGCCCTCTTGCAAACAAGCAGCCACGCTGCAGTTAAATTAGGTGGGGCAAGCAGTCGTCACTGTCGGGGTGTATTTTCTTTTTGTCTGCTGCGTGTTAGGTTTTAATTTCAAAGACAAACTTTTTTCAAATGTCCGTTATTCAGGCTGCAGAGAAAAATAGAAAGATTCTTTTTTTAAAATTCTGATTTGTGTCCTGAGAAAGGAAAAGAAAGGTAAACTTTCATACCCCTACAAAACATTTTACTTTTACATAGGATTCACGAATGTTAAAAGGGATTTGCAGCTTGCTCCTATGAACGTCCTTGAAAGTGTCCACTAGCTCTGGTCAAAATCGTCGCTGCCACTCTGAGTCCGCGTTGCGTGCTGTATATATGAAATTTCCTTCATGTGAATTCACACTCCTCCACATGTGAGAAGACCGAATGCCGGGTACCGACTTGACTTTTTTGCACTCCTCTTTCCTTATTTGTCTGAATGTGGCAAGTTCGCTGCCGTCTATATGCATTATGACATTTTTCACTGTTCCCGCAAGCGTGCCCACGAACTGCTTTGCGGTTTGTATGGCTTCATAGGCCGCTGAACGCAAATTCTGCGCCGTAGCTTTGGTGCTTCACAAGGCCATCCACACCGTCGCACGCATTTTTGCCATGTCGAGTTGCGGAGAAAATTTACTTCGTCTTCCTACATTCACTGATGTGCATCTCGTGGAACTGGTATCTGTTTTTTAAAAGAGTGGCAGCAGCATCACTTACATACGTAAGCACAGCGTATAATGGTGCGTTGTCTTAGAGATGCTGCTTGATTTTGACGAGGGCCAAGCACGCATGCGCAGAGTCATGACTAAGGTCGTCGCAGATGATGGCATAATTCCTCGCCGTCTTTCTCGACGTTACTACACACGTGAGTACACTTATTCGCCTCTTGTGCCAGTGATAGCCTTGTACCTCGTCCGGCAGCACAATCGTCCAGTTCAATGCAAAATCAAAGTGTAGCATCACCACGCTCCTTTCGCAGTTCTGCTTCGCATCACGTATTCCTCTGGCTTGAACACATCTCGTGAAGTTGTGTGGCACCCATTTCTCAGGCAACCATTGGAGCCTTCAATAAAAAAAACTATAGGACCGTCATCGTATATTTATTAAGATCGCCAGATTACCAGGAAGCCATGACCACCTCCTCGTCAAAGTCAACATGAAGCTTATCCAAGGTCAAGTTTTCCGCTTTGCGGCAGCGTTAACAATCTCCTAGAAAACACGTGGCTGTAGGCTGCGGAGATGTTTAGAGATACTGCATGGTTTTGCTGGAAAATGAACGTCGACTTGCATTTTGGAGTGCTACTAGGTCCAGCTGAAAGTTGCCGCAATACATGCACACGCTTGCCCGGCGGTATGAAGCGCACTTTACCCAGTTATGACGCAGTGAAATGAACTTCGTTATTCTGACACCGGAGGTAGGGTGAGCGAGCTTGTATATACGGTAAGCTTCTTGCAAGGACGTTGTCATGAAGCGCTTAGAATTTCATTGTTGCTCACCGTCGACCTTAGCGTGGACCACATCCTTTTTGTTGGGGCTTTGCCTTCAGCCGTAAAGTTCATCAGTGACGTAGCAAGAGAGCACTGTAGGGATGTCTTGTTCACCCACTATGTGTCTACTGTAGGCCTTCACGGTAGACCACACGCCTTGAGAATCAGAGTTTTTTTGCCTTCTGGATGATAAGCCTAGTCGCCTCTGGTATTACCCTTGGAACTTCTTTAGCAGTCACGGCGGGTGGGCAGCAAAGTCAGCAAGAGGCACCGCTCCTGACATGAGGTGCATTTGACATACCCTTGGCGGATGTTGTCTTTCCAACTGTCACGGTCATTGCAGCTTCCGTGTGGCATTGTGGATGTGCCTGGGACATTATACGCCGCCCGAATGTTCGAGTTGAATTCAGTGACTACGGCATCATGAATTTCCTTCCGCTTGCTCTTCACGTAGGAAGCCCTGAGGCGCTTCCACACAGCAATCGGTTCCTTTAGGGGTGAGATCACCAAGGTCCTGCCGACAAAGTCATTTAGGTTTGCGACAACAACTTCTTCAGGCTGAAAGTTGTAAAGTGCGAGATGAAATTCCTCTGGCGTGCTTCGGGTACCCTCTATAAAACGGCGAAAACAGTTCTGACAAAGAATGTTTTCTTCATGCCCCGTAGCGGATGTGTCCGTGGGAGCAGTTTCTTGACGGCGGCGACACCAATTTTTCTCACACAACGGAAGTTTCTTCGAAGTTTAATCCTGCGTTTGTGTCTTTTTGAGTAGTCAGCCCAGAACTTCTGCCTAGGAGAAGGCGCCATGTTCCTTCTGGGGTAATAAATAATTGTTGTCCAGGGCAGGCCTAGCCTGGTTCAGTAAGAACGAAACGGGAACACTCACAGAGACGACGGTGAAAGGCAGCGAAACTCAAGTGTTTGGGTAGGTGACGTCCACTGCTCAAAAATATGAGATGCACCTAGGAGGTGGCTTGGCCATCTGGTGACTCAGACGGCTGCAAGCAGGAGCCGCGGAGCTGGCAGGGGCACAGGACGGTGATTATCAGGCAGTAATGACTGATGCATTGCGATAAGAACGTCATCAGTCGGGCACGGGAGGTCCACAGATGAGAAAGCATCTGAGCTTTTCCATTAAGACCTTTAACCAAAAAGCGCGAGTAACGGCCCCATATTAGTCCAAGCATTTTTCTGGCCTGATAAGTGCTTGATTGTACGGGCTTTCGCATGGTATCGTTGGAATATTTTGAAACCGTTTCGTCCTTCAGCTGCTGAAAAACAACGTGTTGTTTCTCGCTTGGGTGTAAGCAACAAACCTTTATGAGTTGAGCGGTTGACGTCCTCCAAGACAATCGTTGCAAACAATAATCATGGAATTCATGCGTACGCACATCTCACTTTGAACAGTGTGAAGACCTAGTTTTGGCGATTCGTTGCAGTTTATAGCTTCGCGCAACAATAGCTGCACACAGAGTCAAGAATAACAACGCTAGGTATGAAGTTGTAGTTACCTCTCGCAGGACTGTTGCAGTTAGCACTGTTTTTTCTTGTAAAATTTGACCCTCGTACCCTTTTTTAGTAGTTTGCTTACAACCTTCTGCAAATATTTCTAGAAACAAGCCATCACATTGGGCACTAATAAATTGAGCAGGAATACAAAGTGTAGGCTTCATTCAAGTTGCAACGGTATGGAAATGTGCTTCAATACCGTTTATTTGGTACTTTTCTGAGAAAAGTACAAAACAAAGCAACACAGAAAGTCTAAATCATTTTGAAATGATAGCTACTGGCTAGAATTGCAGCCCCGATTGCACTCCTGTAAAGGCGTCTCGATGCAGTATGGTACCTTTTTTTTTCATCTCCGCCACACAGACAGCGTGCAAAGGCTCAGTTCAGATTATAAGGATAACTATGACTTAATTTTTCTACATTGGAACAGACATAATGCATTGCACTTTTACTACTTCAGAATATTCATTCATTAACGCACAATTTGGGAAAATGTCAAGGAAATTGAGAGATATGATTTTTTTAATGACGTCGAAAGTTGGCTCCTTCTGAGACTTTTTCATTTTTCTGTGTACTTGACTTAGCAGCAATTCGAAAAGCTTGTTTTCTAGATAAATGAAAAGGGTACAAAATGTTCACCTTCCCTTCGTAAACTCGACAAAAATATTGACAGCTTAGATTTTAGGCCAATGTGCAAATTAAATTTTTTCATAAGTGCCATTTTTGAACGACATTGCTTTCCGGCAAATTTCGGGAAATATTTTCTGAAGACATGCCAGTACGAACGTTTTGCTGAATTCAACAGAAAAGTTGCAAATAATCGGTGTAGAGAATATGACGTTTCAGAAAAAATTCGTTTTTGGTTTACGGGCTGCCAAAGTTGCCACACCGGGCACACTGAGAAGTAGCAATTTCCAGTAGCGTCCTAATATTTTTTTAGTTCACCAAGTATGGTGTTTCTCGCTAAGATAGTGTAAGATTCTCGGTTTGGATACAATTTTATTTGCACCTTAAAAGATTTGTTGTAAACAAAAAATGGTCATTATACCACTTTTGCTTTCCTTATCTGAACACAGCATAACATACGATTCGAACACAAGTTGATCGTTGGTGGGTCTTCCCGCCCTGAAGCCAGCCTGGCAGCTGTAGGGAAGACTAATGTACTCTAAGAAGTAGATTAGGCTCCTATTGGTCATCTTCTCGAGCACCTTACACAGGCAGCTTGTTAGGGCGGTGGGACGATAACTTGCGGGAGAGGAAGGGTCCTTCCCCTCTTTCAGAAAGGCCACTACGATAGCCTCCCTCCAAGACCCTGGAAGGCGCCCCGAAAGAAATATTTTGTTGTAGAGGTGAAGGAGGGTTCCAAGTGTGTCGGCGTGTGAGTGTTGGATCGCAGTGTATGTAATGTTGTCTGCAACGGAAGCTGAAGGTTTACAAGTACTGTGTGCGATCTTCAGCTCATGAAGTGAGAAGGGGTGTTATAAGACGAGGTTGACTCATTACTATCTCGCAAGGACTTCTTCTCGCAGCATGTCTTGTGGTTTATGAAAGTGTTGGTGCAGTGCGCTGAACTGGACACAAGTTAGAAGTGTTTTGCGAGTGTGTTAGCATGGTCTTCCCTTTTGTGCTAACCAGTGGCAGGCTGTGTGTCAGTAGTTCTTTTAGTTTTCATATTCATGTCCAGACTTTGTCTGTGTCTATGTAGGAATTCATGGAAGTGATGAAGGTGCGCGAACTATCCCTTTACGCCTCACGACGCCCTCGCTTCCCAAACGCCTTTGCCCGTTTAAAAGAAATGAGATTACCTGACCTGCGGTACCGGAGAAGGACACCCCACGCCTTGTTCTAGGCCTCTCGCGCCCGCCTACAGTCTTCACTCCGCCAAGGCCTCCTTATTGCGCGGGGCACCGGAGGCGTGGGGACTGACTTTTCGGCGGCTTCGAAGATGTGCTCCGTGATGAGTTGGGCTGCTTCCTCCACGTGTAGGCGTTTATGGATGTGTGTGTAGCATAGATGTTTCTGAATATGTATTTAAGCTTGCTCTTGCTTCATTGAACCTCTCATGGGAAGATGGACTGCTTGTGCCTGTACCTATATATGTTATGGAAGTGCGCAAATAGTCACTACCATATGGCTCTGTGCCCACGCCCCACTCAACGCAAGGAAAGAGAACTGCGAAACCAATAGCCAAGTCAAGGTATGAGTATGTGCTGTGTCCTGTATTGTTGTATGTGGGCTGGTTTTTGTTGAACAGGCATGCTCCTGAAGGTGTAAGCAATTTCTCGATCAGGCGACCTCGAGGATCCATGCGGGAGGAGCCCCACTGAGAGTTGTGTGCCTTTAGGCCGCCAGTAAGCATAAAAAATTCGGGTAGCTGATCTACAAGGCCCTCGAAATCGGAGCTCCGAAGCTGGAAATCCGGAGGGATGCAGATGAAGCATACTGTTATTAGCCTATTCACGATTACGGTTCTAATGGCGACAGCCCCAAGGATGTGTGTAATTGGATGGTGTGAGATGCCAATGATTTCCGGGCAATGATGGCATTACCACCTGAAGATGCACCACCACCATCCCCGTCCTTCCTAAATACCACGTAGCTATTCAAGAAATTTGTGTGTTTTGAGTTTAGATGTGTTTCTTGAAGACACATTACAATTGGCTGATTGCAGTGCAGTATCTCGTACACAACGTCCAGGGTTTTAAGAAGGCCTCTGCAGTTGCATTGAATTATGTTTTCTCTTCCCGTTACTTAGTGTGAGAGCTACTGGAGTGTGTATATTTATGTGTCGTCTTTCCGGGCTGTGACTTTTTTTGGCTTGTCAGGAGAATTTGGCGTCGGGACGTGTTCCTTGAAGTGCACCGCAGACAGGAACGGTCCGACGTCCATTTCATACTCGGATGTCCTTGGAGTGCCTGAGTGATCAGGCTGCTTGGACCGTGGATCTTTTTGGGGGCGAGTTCCTGGTCTGCAACCGTTGAGGGTTTCAGGAATGCCTCGAATGGCACAGGCGGTGCGGTGGGGATGGGAGCTCCCGCTGTTTCTTCCGTCTCCATCTCCTCCGTGCCTTCCCGTGTGGCTTGGGACGGTGGAGCGGAAGTGGTGGATGAAGCATCACTCCAACCACACGTGGTTGTCTCCAAAACCACTTCTGGTCCATGTCCGGTGTGGAGGCGGGATGGGCCGCCAGAGGTAGCCCAGAAGGGGGGGGAAGGGTGAGGCGGGCGCGGGACAAAGCCTGACTCACAGTACTGTGCCCCCGCCGACGTCAGGCGCCGCTTCGCCCCCCGGCGAACTGCGTCGGCGTAACTGCCTAGAGGGAAAGAGGTGAACCTCTTCCGCGCCTCTTGGAAGGTGATGCTTTTAGTGACCTTGATGTTGATGATTTCCTTAAAGTTGAAACTTTTTGCATTTCCTGAAGTAGGCCGCATGGTCACCCTGGCAGTTTACACAAAGAAACTGTTGCACGTTACAGTTTTCCGGCGGGTGGTCCTCCTGGGCGCATTTCGCGCTGGTAAGTCGGCCGCGATAGGAGTTAGTGCCGTGCCCGAACCGTTTGCACTTGAAACAGCGCCGCGGGTTAGGGATGTAAGGCCGGACTGGACATCGCGCGAAACCTGCATTGATTAATTCCGGAAGGCTCCACCTTTTAAAGGTTAAGATGAGGTTCTTTGTTGGCGTTTGTTGATCATATCTTCGTGTGGTTATTCGCCCGACCGCTTTTACTCCCTCACCCCGAAGGCCCTCCAGCAAGTCGGCTTCAGTTGCATTCAGTAGGTCATTTTCAGAGACCACTCCCTGGGAGCTGTTTAGGCTGCAGTGGGGCGTGACTCGGATGGCTAGATCGGCGATGCGGGTTTGAGCAAGACGTTTATCGGCCTGATCCTGGTTTCTGACCTCGACAAGGATTTCACCGGTTTGATGTTTTTACCCTGATACGACTCTCCCAACGATACCCCCAAAAAACTTTGAAACAAGAAATACCGAGTGTGAAGCAAGAGGTTTTGATTGGTAGACGATTCCATCACCATAAAGCGAGGGTAGTAGTTCGGTTTCGGAAGACTCAAGTTAGGAAGTGGTGGAAAAGAAACTTCGGTGGGGCCCCTTTTTCGGGGGCCGATCACGTTTGTAGGAGTTTATACAATACCGTGTGCTATAGTATAAAAGCAAAGGGCGGGGGTACTTTGTTCCCAAACCTTATCCTGATAGCATCAGAGGTCCCAGAGCTCCCTGCCTGGTAAACAGACAGGAGCCCATCCCCCGGAGCTTGACCTGGGCTCCTACGGCCACCGTTTGTGGTTCCTGCCCTTCACCATGCAACCCCTAGCCACGGTAGATTACAGCGTGAGTATGGGGGCTCGGGATCCGCGGTGTCTCTAATACCGTCACCAAGAATACTCAAGGTGCTCCGTGCCGGGGAATAACTGGGGTTATCAGCGGCGCTTCACTGTTCGGATGACAACCATATCAAACTGAATAGGTGCATGACTGTCGCGCACTCAGGTGTCCCAGGTACATAGTCTCCAATGTGCATTCTACTCAAAGGAATTGAGGGAGGCAAACGCGAGCGCCTATTTGCGAAGTTCACTTTTGTTTTGTTCCTTTTTCACCTTGTGTTTTTTTGTCGCTAAATATGGGAAACCGTGGGCTTTCGACATTGAATTTGATCCTAGCGTAAAATTTTGCGCGTGAACAAGTCTGGGATAACCTGCAAGCCGCGCGCCTACGGCCACAATAGCGCCTTTCTCTTCCTAAGATTAACGTCGATTCACTGGCTGAATATTTTAATACGTTTCCAAGCTGTTTCGGCTCGTGCTAGTAATGAGCACGGTTCATGTTCACTGTCGTGTTTACTGCAGGACTTGATGCGCTTTTATTTAAAATAATCGTCAGGTTATGCCTCATAGAAATATTTTTGTCATTTGTCCCCCCTTTATTACCTGTAGGTGGCTATAGTATGAACCTGCCAATTTCCAGCCGCCGTGGCATAATCACAGAATTATCCTTCGCCGCATGAACATCACTTTTTGGACTTTTTGAACATCACTTTTTAACCACACCTTACGTCATGCGCGTGAAATCTGTGGGCGCCTGTACTGGCGTGATAAAAATCTACTTTAACGCGAGCACCGGCCGAAACGCATTGCGGTGGCACCCCGCGAAAACGCGTCGGATGCCCAGGTACTGAGGCCTATTTTTGCTGCACGGACCTTCGTTGTTTGTTCAAATTAGTTGATACGCCGTTTGTCAGAAGATACCAAAAGGTGTCACTGTCGCTGATCACGCTGTGCATCTTTTCAAAGGTGGTCCCGTGAGCAGCTAAATTAGTGGTTGCTATCTGTGCGCGCTGTACAGATGGACTGTGTGTGCGCTCGTGTTGACACGGTGCACGGACTTCGAGAGCGCAGACGGCGCAACGATATATTTTGCGACTTATCATTGATGCTAGGAGGAAGAAGGCACTTGCTGCGATTGCGTAACTACGAAGATATGGCGCGGCCAGAAACCTCTCGAAGTGCCGTTGACGACGGCGGTGGCTGACTCATCTCCTTTCCATCTGCTCTGCAAGTGTGATCTTGTTTGTTTGTTAGACTCTGGTGTCCATTGGACCCTTTCTTTCCTCCGTCTCTCCGGCGCAGCATAGCACGTCTTGATCAAATTTAGGAGAAATTCAGGAGGTTAAATAAGTTTCTGCGAAGCAAAGTTTTACATCCACCCGTCAAACTTTGATGTCAAACTTAGTTTCGCATGGACCGCCTTTCGCGTAAGCATCACGTGACCCGTGGAGGGTGTTCTCGTGTGATTGTACGTGTGGTGTACCTGCCATGCGCAAAACCGTTGAAGGCTGTCGATCGTTGGCCCTTTTGAGTATAAATCATCGCCCTTCGGCGAGCCGAGTTCCAACAAAGCGTTGCTCTGCTCGTTCGACCGCCCTGCTTTAAGCGCACTAACGGTCTGCTTTTGCTCGGCCCTTCGTCGTTCTCTTCATCTCAAGCGTTCTTTATCATTTTTTCGCATTTGAGCTGCCCATTTTCCGCCATTTCGTGTATCACGGATATCACATTTATGGCCAGTATATTTAACCAATGCTCTGGCAGTAAAAGACAGAGTCAGCTGTAATACAGCAAAAGCCACGTGGCTGGCTTGACTTGTGTCGGCGGAGTTCCCTTTGCATTGATTAGTTAAAATATCAGCGGGCTTTCTTTTGTACTCACACATCTTTTGTTATGAACTGCTTTCCTCGGAGGTCCATTTTAACATTTTATACCATTGGAGACACTGCCAGTATATGTCGAAAAATACTTGTGTTTACTCACGCATCTTAATGCGACTAGAACACTGTGTGGGTTGGTGCTCTGAAGCCGTTCTAGTTGTTCTGCCGCTTTGATGACCTGAACGGTGTCCCCTGGAGACATTGTTTTCTGAAAGCAGTCAAAATAGACAATTTAAGTTCACAGGAAAATGATGACAGGTATTCTGTTATAGTTCTTACCCAAAGAGCCCTAAAATTACGCTGCTAGAAATCCTGAGTATACATAACTGAAAACCCACACAAAGCTCCAGTGGAGGCAGTTATAAGTGATGTACAGAAAACCATGATCTTTTTTCTGAAGGGCGCATTGCCAAGAAAACATTCATATTGTGTTTACTAAACCAATAAATAGTTGCAACAAGTCTAGCAGACATTTTTTAACATTGTGAGGCCAAATAAAGATAATTCAGGATCGTACATGCAAATAGCTTCCACTGTCTGCGGAATGAAGATAAAAAATTCGCCCCAAAATATAGGTGAAACACGTCTATTCCAGGTGCAAAACCGTGCGTATACCAGCACACGAGGGTACTTCGTACGATGGCGCAGCAGTGACACACATTAACACCAGCCACCTTCATAAATTAAAACGCTGTTCCTTTTAATCTACGATTTTTAGCTGGAGACTTTTGCATGTGACAGTCATTGCGTATTGGCTGAAATGGTTGTGTTTATGATGATTTCAGGTTTAATGGCGCAAGGCCAACAAAGGCAAAGAGCGCCTTGACAATTGTAAATGAGATAAAAAATATTTGTAAAGTATAAAAAGCAAAATATTAAAAATATTCTCATAAAGTTGGTGTATAGGGCCAAATTAAAACATAATGACTATAATAAGAGAAAGGTTGCCTGTATAGGGTCATATTAAAACAGTGAGTGCCGGTACTTAAGCTGTAAAGCCTCTTGTTCCGCCATTATTTTGCGACACGTCATGAGCCTCGTGAGGTTATAGACAGTAAGATATGTGTTTTAAAAAATCTACGTCTGCAAAGTAGCTAAAAACATTTTTGTAAGAGAACATGGGATGGTCTGCGAGACATAATGAAGGGTGCAAGGGAATATTAAATGTGTAAACCTAAGTAAAATGACGTTTCCTTTCAATGCTGCACGTCTTGCATTCAATAGGCACATGAAAGACTGCTGCCTCCCAAATGGATGACACCGTGGCATAGTTGTGTCAGTCAACAGGTATGAATGTGTGATGGGTGTGTGGCCGACTCTAAGGGCCGTGTTCAGGGTCCCTCCTCAACTCGGCTGAGGGGAGCATTCCGCAAGGGGAAATTGATTCCAAGGATCTTCTCGACTGGAGGCTCGAGTGGAGGAAGGACTCAGAATACCAGGGTAAATCAGTATAAGGACACTTCTATTGATCTAGCATGTTTCTCAGAAGGAGGTTCTTCAATTTTAGTTTGAATGCCAGGTAATTTATTGCTTATTTTTTATCCCACTGTTGTTGCCAGTGCTCTCTCAGCTTCCTCCTAACATAAGGTTTGAGTTCTTGATAAGGAACCAGCTTAACGTCTATGGTGTCACGACGTGCAGCAACTGCAGCACTTTGGTCAGCGACTTCATTTCCAGCAATGCCACAGTGCCCCGGAACCCAGCACACTGTGAGAGCAAGCTTCAGACTATAAGCCGAGTACAGAGCTCTTAGAACAGCATTAAAACTTGGGTTTTTACTAGCCTTCAGAGATTAAAGCTTTGTAACAACACTTAGCGAGTCTGTGTATATAACTGAGCTCTTAATTTGGTTTAGGAGAATGTGGTTCAAAGCTAGCAAGATACCATATGCCTCTGCAGTATATATACTTGTGTTCCTATTCATTGTTTTGGACAAAGTGAATAAGGGGCCATTTTCAGCACAAGACGCAGCTGCCTGGTATTTGTCCCTTAGTGACAGAGACTGCTGAGTAATAACAAGGTTTGGCACATTTTTTTTAATATTTCTATGAAAGACATGTCCCACTGAATTTGCAAAACGTCCAGCGGAGCAACCAACTCATGGATGGAGGTGCAGTAAACTTCAGCAAGAGGCACGTTTAGGTCCTTTGAGAGGCGTGACACTGCCAAAGGGAAGCGTGGTGTTATGGATGGTCGATTTTCAAAAAGTTTATTATTAGTGTTATTTTTCATAATTGTGTTGAAGGGTCTTTCTTCATAGAAGTAATCTTCGCAGCACACATCAGAGCTGTGTAAGTGCGCTGGTACTCCAAGGACCACGGATTGGATTCAACGTGAAGGGATGGAATAGGGCTCCTTCGATATGCATCTTTGGCCAAGCGAAGCCCCAATTTGTATACTGGGTGCAACATTTTGAGGGATGTTGTGTTTGGAGACTGGTACACAATACATCTATAGTCAATCCTTGACCTTACTAGGCTATTTAGAAGTGAAAGCAGACACTTTGTGTCACTTCGCCATGACTGCTGCGATAGTGCCTTTAAAACGTTCATCTTTTTCAGGTATTTAGTTTTTAGTAATTTAATATGTGGTATAAATGTGAGTTTGTGGTAAAATAAAATACCAAGAAACTTGTAATTTTTCACCGGTATGGAGTGACCTTTGAATGTAACACAAGGAAGAGGATAGACTTCACGCCGCCTGGAAAATACCACAACAGCAATTTGTCAGCATTAAACCTGAACCCGTTCTTGTCAGCCCATAAAACCAGTATGTTGACACTTAATTGTATTTGGCGTTCACATGTACAGCTTAAGACACCGCCTTGAAGGACGCCATTTTCCTGCACGTATATTTTTGAAACAGCACTGCCAACCCTCACTCGAATGGTTCTTTCCGACATGTCGCTAGCGAGGGTGTTCAGCATGTTGCCGGAGATACCAAATGACCAGAGGTCCCTCAAGATTCCGTGCCACCAGGCCGTGTCACAAGCATTTTCCATATCGAAGAAGACTATTATACAACACTGGTTATGGATAAAGGCATCTTTTAGATATGATTCCAACGCAACAAGTTGATCGTCGGTAGATCTCCCCGCCCTGAAGCCAGCCTGGAAGCTCTCGAGAAGACCATTGTACTCTAAGATGTACATGAGTCTCCTATTGATCATCTTCTCGATAAGCTTGCACAAGCAGCTGGTCAGGGCAATGGGTCGATAGCTAGTGGGAGAGAATGAGTTCTTTCCTTCTTTCAAGAACGCTACAGCTATGGCCTCCCTTCAAGACCTTGGAATGTGCCCCGAAAGCCGTATCTTATTGTAAAGGTGAAGGAGTGTTACAAGAGTGTCTGTGTGTAAGTGCTGTATCATTCTATATGTGATATTGTCTGGGCCTGGAGCTGAGGGTTTACACGTGCTCAGAGCAGCCCTCAGGTCATGTAGTGAAAAGAGGTAGTTGTAAAGAGTCTGATTTGTTGTTGCCGCGTAGGGACTTTTTTTGACAAGAGGCTTTATGTTTCAGGAAAGTGTTTGTGTAGTGTGCAGACCTGGACACGTTTTGAAAGTGTTGTGCAAGTGTGTTAGCCTGATCATCAAGTGTGTTCCCTGTTGTGCTGACCAAAGGCAGGCTATGTGTACGTTGTCAGTTAGTTTTACGTATTCGTGTCAATACCTTGCGTGTGTCTGTGTGTGAATTTATGGATGTTTTAAAGGAGAGCCAGCTATCTTGTTTGGCCTCCCGGTGCACGCGCTTTCCCAAAGCCTTTGCCCTTTTGTAAGAAACTATGTTAGCCGACGTGGGGTACCTGCGAAGGACACCCCATGCCTTGATCTGGGCCTGTCGCGCTCGCCTGCAGTCCTCATTCCAACATGGCCTCCTCGGGTAGCGTGGAGCACTGGAGACCTGGGGAATGGCCATTTCGGTGGCTTGGAGGACGTGTGCCATGAGTAGTTGGGTAGCTTATTCAATGTTTAGGTGTGTTACGTATGTGTGGTGTAGTTTGGATGTTTCTGTAAATTACTCCAGTTTGCTCTAGCTTCATTGAACCTGTTATGGAAAGGTGAACTGTTCGAGCCTTTACCCGTGGATGATAACGTGGTTGGGAAGTGGTTACTATTATATGGGTTAGTGCCAACATCCCATTGAAGAGATGGAAAGAGTACGGCAGAGCCAATAGCCAAGTCGAGGTGTGAATAAGTGTTGTGTCCTATGTTGTTGTATCTAGGCTTGTTTTTATTGAATAGGCATGTTTCCGAAGATGTTAGATATTTTTCCTAAGGCGACGTCGGGCATCCGCGCGAGCAGAGCGCCAAAGAAACTTAAGTGCGTTGAGGTCGCCTAAAAGAATGAAGGCGCGGGTAGCTGATCTACCAGGCCCTCAAAATCAGAGCTCGGGATTTGGAGATCAGGTGGAATGTAACAAGAGAAGTGTTATTTGCCTATTGAAAATTATGGTATGAATAGCGACAGCCTCAAAGACGTTCTGCAATTGGACAGTGTGACACGCCAAGATGTACCACCACCATCCCAGGCCTTCCTAAACACCAGGTAACTATACAAAACATTTGTATGCTTGGAATTTAAATGTCTTTCTTGTAGACATAGGACACTTGGCTGATTGGAGTGCAGTATCTCGTACACATTGACAAGATTTTTTCAGAAGGCCTCTACAGTTTCACTGAATTTTGTTTTCTTTTCTCAATATTTAGTGTGAGAGCAACTGGAGTGTGTATGTTTGTGTCGTCTTTCGGGGCTGTGACTCTCGTCTTTTTGGCCTTGTCGGGAGGCTTTGGCGTCGGGACACGTTCCTTGCGGTGCACCGCAAACAATAACGGTCCCACATCTATTTCTTCGTCGGACGTCCTCTGAGTGCCTGAGTTATCAGGCTCCTTGGACCGCGCACCCTTTTGGGCACGCTGGCCCGCAACCGCCGAGGGCTTCGAGAACGCTTAGGATGGCGCAGGTGATGCAGCAAGGGTGGGAGCTGCCGCCGGTGCCTGTTTTCATCTCCTCCGTGCCTTCGCTTATGCTTTGCGCCGGTGGAGAGGAAACTGGGATGCAGCAGCATCCCCAACCAACGTGGTTGCCACCACAGCCGCTGCTGCCTCAGCGAGTGGTGCGGAGGCGGATTCGGCTGCCTTATAGCGCTTTCCATTGGGCGAACAGGAGCACTTCTAACTGCACCCCAAAGTGCTCTCACGAGTTCTGGCGTCTTCCAGTAGTCGGGCAGGAGCAGGGGCGTTGTGTTTCATTGGTCGATGCGGAGCACTTTTTTGGCGCCGAGAGCAGCCGAGAGCAGTTCTCAGTGCTCCGTCGACAGCGGCGGAGTAACAGTGAACGGCGAGGAAGTCACATGACCTCTTTTGCGTCACTTTCTGGTTTTATCCCCGGGTGTCAGGATGAAAAATTTCGGAATCCAGCAGCCGCGGGTAGTCGCTCAGTGCGTACGGCAGCAGCTAAGCGCGCCGTCTGGACAAGGAATTGCCTGCTCTACTTTTAGATGATGAAAGCACCACAGATGTCAAGCGCAGCTCATCATCGGACAGCAGCAGCAGGACGACGACGACGACGATTTGACATTGCATGAGTTTATGTTCGAGCACCCCGCCAGAGCAGCGACCGAAGGTAGAGTCGTATCTGGAAATGACGGTGGACACTGTTATCGTTCGCAGCTAATTTTTGGGAGACACGATGGTGACCCCTTTATCATGAACATGAACATCCGCTCGGCTTCTTCATTCGTCGCCATGCAGAAGGCAGACACAAAACCACCGGCACGTATCTGGCAAAACTAGCGAGGAATAACTGCGTGCGGACATCGCGAGCGCGCGAAATGCTCCGGGAAGCGAGCGCGTGAAACGTTTGGTCACATGACTCTTGACATCTCGCTCTCCCCTCTTTTCACTGCTCCCGGAGCAGTGCGAATGTTTCATTCGCGGAACGAAAGCACACGTCCCCGTTACTCCCGTGTGCTGCCCTGGCTGCTCGCTGCACTTGCTCCTGTTCGCCCAATGGAATTCGCCATTAGGCAATCCGGAGGGGGGCGGAGGCAGGACCCAGTCCGACTCGTGGTTCTGGGTTCCTGCCGAAACAAGACGCCGCTCCACCCCCCGGCGAGCTGCGTCGGCGTATCTCCCCAGAGGGAAAGAGGCGAACCTCTTCCACCCCTCTGCGAAGGTGATGTTCTCTATTACATTGACATTTATTATTTTTTTCTCCATTCGGAATTTCTCGCAGGCCCGAGAGTATGCCGCGTGCAGTCCCCGGCAGTTAGGACAAGCAAGTGTAGTAGACGGACAGTTGTCAGTGGGGTGGTCCTGTGCAGCGCACTTTGCGCAGGTCCTTCTTCCACGGCAAGAATTAATACCGTGCCCGAACCGCTGGCAATTGAAGCAGCAGCGCAGGTTTTGTATGTAGGGTCGGACTGCACAAAGGATAAATCCTGCATTGATGTGTTCAGGAAGTTTGGATCGGTCGATTGTCAAGATTATGTGCTTCGTTGGGATTATCTTATCTCTTCGGATAGTGATGCGTCTCACCCCCGTAACACCCTGCTCCCTCAGCCCTTCAAGCAGGTCGGCATCAGTTTCGGTCTGAAGGTCTGGCTCAGATATCACACCCTGGGAGCTGTTCAGGCTCCGATGGGGTGTGACCCTGTGGTCCAGATCGAGTATGCGGGTTTGGGAAAGGAGGTTGTCGGCCTGTTTTTCTGTGTTGATCTCAACAAGGATTTCCCCCGTCTTCAGTTTTTTAGCCTCTTACTTATCACCAAGAGTGCTGTGCAGAAACTTTGAAATCACGAATACAGACATCGACGCTACAAGTCTTCCTGAGTCAGCTGACTCAATCACCATGCAACGAGAATAATTATCGGGGTTGGAAAAGATGGTTGTTGGGAGGCGTGAAAAGATGCTTCGGTGCGGCCCCTTTTCAGGGACCGATCACGTTTGGTGGGGGGGGGTTTAAAATACCATATGGCATAGTATAAAAGCAGGGGACGGGGGTACTTTCTTCGTCAGCCTTACCCTGATAGCTGAAGAGGTCCCGGAGCTCCCTGCCTGGTAAACATGCCGGGAGCCCATCCGCCGGAGCTTGACCTTTGCTCCGACGGCCACCGTTTGTGGTTTCTGGCCTTCACCTTACAACTCGTAGCCACGGTAGATTACAGCAAGAGTATGGGGCTCGGGGTCCGCGGTTTCGGCAACACCGTCACCAAGATAACTCAAGGTGCCCCGTGCCGGGAGACATTCATGACCTCAACCGCGGTTTCTGAGGTTGAAAGAGCGTCAGGATTAGAGTTTGTGGTAGAGGCCGTAGCCTCAGCACCGGGCACGGCAGGAACAGCAGTACCCCTAGCAGCAGCCTTCCGCTATTGCACAGGTGGCTGAGACGAGGCCAAGTCAATATCGCTGACCTGGACAGAAGTCGTGCTGAAGGTGTTTGGCCCCAGCACTAGGTCGGAGTGCAGCAGCAGAAGCCATAGTAGCGACGTTCTGCCGCTGAGTGAGGGGCTGCGACGGGACCAGGTCAGCCTGACGGTACTGGGTAACCGCATCTACCAGACGACGCTGCACCCCCGGCGAGCTACGTCTGCTTAACTTTTCCCCGATAGCAAGCCACGCTTTACGCGTGCTTGTGGGAATGTTAGGTTCTCAATAACTTTCAGTTGGATGATGTATTTTTCTTTTTTGAATGATGGACATGCACGTGAGAAGGTAGAGTGTGGTCCACTGCAGTTTGCGCATTTCACTTGTTGCTTGTTACAATCGCCACTGGTGTGGTCAGTGCTTGCGCAGTGAGCACAGAAGGATCCGCCTCGGCATGATAGAGTTCCATGGCTATACTTCTGTCACTTGAAACATCTTCGCGGATTAGGTATGTATGGACCCACTGCACAGAAAAGAAATGCAGCATGGACCGATTCGGCAAGTGTTGTATGGTTGAAGGTTAAAACAATGTGCTTAGTTCGGATGTCCTCATCGGCGCGACGCCGAGTTATCCTCCGGACAGCGTTACGCCTTGGTCTTTAAGCCCTTTGAGGAGATCGTCTCCACTCTCATGAAGTAGTTCTCGTTTAAATATGACGCTTTGGGTTGTGTTTAGGCTACGATGTGGCGTGACTGTCCCTTTTAGTTGAGCCAGGGTGTCCTGTTTCAGGAGGTTTTCAGTTTCGTTTTTTGTACTTCTACCAGCGTGTCACCTGAGGCAAGTTTTTTTGAATGGTAGTCTTTCCCAACAATTTTCTCGAGGCATTTTGCAATGAGTAACACCGATTTTGTGCTAGAGGTGCATTTTCTTCTTTGCAGTGTACCACAACGTATTTGTTAAAGGTTTCGACAGGTGGAGCTGCCATGATGCTAATTACTTCGGTGCGGGCCCTTATCACGGCCCGAGAAGTTTCTGTTGTTGTGGAAAAAAAGCCCTAAATGCATGGTGTACATTCGGTAGCAAGGCCGGCCACCCAAAACCAAACCCAACAAGGAAACATGACTTCACACGCTAGCCGTACCTTGCCACTATAATACTTTGCTCAGAAGTGAAAGTGACGTCTTTGCACAAGATTAACCTTCACCGCCTGGAAAAGCCTAGAAATAAGGAAAAATGAGATGACAGGCCAAGGTTAGGAAAGAAAACAGGAAACAGAAAGTGTTGAGAGAACAGGAAAAGGCGACTTTCTGATTCCACCCTTGGCTGGTCAGACCGGACACACTGTCTGTGAGAAGCGGGGGCCAAAGTAGAGTGTTGTCATTGCCAGGGGGCCGTAAAGGTTCAAACAATCCTAGCTTTGACTCAGCCACCGGGATGCCCTTGTCCCCAGACGCGGCTAAGCCCCGCACAGCCAGGGCGAGGGTGGGTCCAACTCACATGTGCTCGGGTCCATGGTGTTGCAAATACCAAATGCCCACAGATGTAGGTATTTAGGTCTTAAAATGTATTGAGGTCTGTTTGTCGATAGCGACCTTTCTTGGAATTCCCACTTAGCTTATGTGTGTAAGAAAATTCGGGCTGTACCACCTTTGTTGTACAAATTAAGAACATTTATTGCATTTTCGCTGCGAAAAGTTATTGTTTATTCCCTTTGTGATAGTTTGCTTAGGTACGGTATTTCAGTAGGTCACTGTGCTTTACGTTGGAAAGAGACTTGTGTATTGAAAAAGATGACAAAGTATTCAAAACATTGATGTTACCCGATTTTACCTCGCTCCTAAACGAAACTTATTTTAAAACATTTTGGGACTAACACATTCAAAACTTGTTCACTCCTGCTCGGTCCCTGAGGCCGAAGCAACGTTATGCAATTTCTCGTTGTTCCACAAGGTACGGGAAAAGAACACGTCATTATTATGCTCCAGCTATATTTAACACTTTGCCATCTGACTTTTTTGCGCATGCTTCGAAATATAAACTGAAAAAAGCTTTACTTACGGCGCATGCGTTAGAGCTTTCCAGAGAATTTGTGAATACCGCATGGTTATCTGTTCTTGTTTGGTACTCCGTGCTGTTATAAATATATACTTTTTTTTAATGCTTGTCGCCTGCCAGGCTCTGCCAGACAAGCCCGTTGCGGCTTAGGTAGGCCTGATTATGTACATTACTTTTGTTTGAATAATAAACATTATTATATTATTATATTAAACATTATTATATTCGGGCCTAGAGACCATGGTGGCGCAACGCACCATACATCTTGACTAGTCAAGGTGCCCCCTGCGCGGATGAAATTGTTGTGTCTCACATCCGGAAGCGCCATACAAGATTCCTGCAGGTACGCATAAACTACTCCAAAAACTATCTCCTAACAACTTTGGAAGACTGGTGCAGGATGGTATTTTCGAAAGCGGAAGTGTGCACGACAGGGTTAAGCCGGAAAAACAAAGACCTTTTTGCTGAATGTTGACACAAACCCTGGTTTGTGTTCGTAAGTGCTGCACTTTTCAATGAGTGCGGAGAAACAATCTCGTTACCTCAAAACACTCCCCTGATACACTTAACTTCATTTGGTGCCACGTATTCATTGGCTCTTTCACCCGCTACAATTCTACGATGGGTAAAAGTAAAATGTTTTCGCTCTAAAAAATAAACTAATCCACCTAAATTATTCTAAGCATACAACGGCATCGCCATTTTTTTCTAGCGTTATAATATTAAAGGTTCCCCGCTTTACGCTTCCATTTAGTGGAGATTGCAAAAACAGGATTCAATTGAACCACGGCATGAGGACTCATGAGTAAGTGTAAGCTTGATTGTGTAAGTGAAACCGCCCATTTGACATTACGCAAGAGCTAGTCGGGAGTATTTGCGCTGTGTTACTTGGCTAGTCGTCTGTCGGTTGCCATGTTGTGGCAGTGTTGGTTTGTGTTAGTGCGTGATGTCGCTAAAAAAGGGGCGTTAAGAAAGTGTTATTTAAACAGCAAACCTTGACTTGTAATTTAAAACCAGATGATGGAGAGATGATCAGTTGGCTTATATATAGAAGCCTCAGTGACTCTTGGTGAGGTCCCGAGCATAGCAATAAAAATGTGCATATAAGGAGGAGAAAGTGCAGGCATAACATGCATATACACGTCAGCCCATTTAAAACACCACCACCACCGGCCCCTGGACAGTTGAGAACTACCCAACGCAAAATATTCTTTTTTAGTTCCCTTCACCATTCTCTAGAACTATACCACAATAAATACTACCCTGTAAAAATACCATCAAAGTACCGGATATGTATCCGCTAATCTTGCTGCTGCAACACGTTCTGTATCACGTATTACTGGACATTCAGCATAAATCAGAGACCCACAAAAAAGTTTAGTATCAAAGATTGACCGAATATACTTCTTTAAGAAGTCTACGGTACTTGGCCGTGTTGTACGGAGTTAGTTCTGTACTCCCAACTAAGAAAAGTGTTTCGGGTCAGGAAACTAGAGCATGGTCGTTTACCTGCGCTAGAGAACATGATCATGACGCCAGAGTACGGAAGGTGGTCTTGTAACGTATGTGGCGACCACTGCGCACAAACCTGCGCAGCCTCCGTCTTGTCACTGTTTAGCCCAGCGTGACACGGCCACTCGCTGCAACACGTTTCCGATAAGGGACAGCGACACCGCAGTTTCGGCGGAGGCTTACGTCACCACTGGGGTCGATAAAACCCAAGCCGCTAAGCTCGAGATTATGATTGTTCCTCTAACCTTTCGAGCGCAGGCCGGCATGCTTGCCCCGCTGCTGCTTTCACGTTAATAAAGTTGTTTTACGTTGGGATGCTGCCTTCTACCGACGCGGCACCCCACATCTGGTGACCCGGACGTGATGTGGGGTGCCGCGTAAAACATAACTGTGTGCTGTGTTGGGCTTCAGGAGATCGAGCGTTTCCACCGACAGTTCAAGGCAGCCATTATGTGCCCCCCGGACTCGACCTGGCTCGAGGCCATCCCTGCCGTCATCCTCGTTTTCGCGCCACCTTCAAGCCGGACATCCACGCTACACCAGCAGAGCTCGTCTACGGGGAACCACTCCGTCTCCCAGGTGAATTTCTCGCAGCTCTGCCATCCAGCACTATGCCGTCAGACCCCACCGACTTCGTCGCCCGGCTCCGACGCACCATCGCCACCTTACGCCCGTCACCTGCAGCCCAACACAGCAAGCCTACACCTTTTGTGTTCAAGGAGCTAGCATCGTGCACGCACGCTTTCCTCCGCGACGACACCGTCCGCCGGCCTTTCCAGCCACCCTATAGCGGACCCCACCTAGTCGTTCGTCGCGACGACAAGAACTTCACACTGCGCCTGCACGCGAACGACGTCCGCGTCTCGATTGACTGACTCAAGCTCGCATACATCGCTGCGAACGAACCGGGCAGCGCCACTCCTCCCACAGGCACCCTTCCACAGCCGCCGACGTCGCAGCCCGCTCCTTTCACGACACGCTCTGGACGTCTGGTACGCCTCCCAGATATTTACAGACCCTGAGGGCTCTGTACTCCGCGGGGGGGGAGGGGGGTGATCTGGCGACCACTGCGCACAAACCTGCGCAGCCTCCGTCTCGTCACTGTTTAGCCCAGCGTGACACGGCCACTCGCTGCAACACGTTTCCGATAAGGGACAGCGACACCGCAGTTTAGCTGGAGGCTTACGTCACCACTGGGGTCGATAAAACCCAAGCCGCTAAGCTCGAGATTATGATTGTTCCTCTAACTTTTCGAGCGCAGGCCGGCATGCTTGCCCCGCTGCTGCTTTCACGTTAATAAACAGTTATGTTTTACGTTGGGATGCTGCCTTCTACCGACGCGGCACCCCACACGTATATGCAGAACATGACTGTTTCCCCAGGTCGAAGAACGTGGTTGTAAAACAAGACCACGCAGATGGCCGTTTCACCAGACTACGAGAATCGGTCGTATAGTGTAACGGAACATGACTACATGACGCCCTGGTCCATCAGTCCTGTAAGCAAATCCTCATTTGTGTGGTGAAGCAGTTCCCTCTCAGGCTACGTGTTGTATTCAGGCTACGAGGTGGTGTTACTGTTACTTTGATTTCAGCCAGGGTGTCTTGCTTTAGTAGGTTCTGACTGATACTTTCGTTACACTTCTTCCCGCAGATCACCAGAGGCTAGTTGCTTTGCTTGTTAATCCCCGCCGACAACGCTTTCAAGGCACTTTGCAATGAGGAAAACAGATTTTTAGCAAGCACTGCATTTTTTTAAGAGTGGATTACGAGGTATTTTGTGAAAGTTTCAGCTTGGGAGTCTGGTTTCTGTTGAGTTATGTCGGTGCGGTTTCTTTTAGAAGGCCGATCAGTTTTTTTGGGGGGGAGGGGATAGAAAAAGCAAATTCAGCGGCACAGCCGGTCGCCCACCACCGAAGCCATATGAGCATGGAATCAATTCAGCGACCGAGCCGGTCGCCCTCCACCGAGTCCAACAAAGGAACGTGACATTAAAGTACACGCTAACCATTACCCTGCCGCTATAACCCTATACCTGGTACCAAGGTTGATATCCTTGCACAAGGTTAACCCTTGCCACCAAGAAAAATGTAAAAATGAGGAAGGAAAGAGATGACAGGACCGGGGTAGGAGAGGAGATAAGAAAGTGAAAGAACGGAGAGAAAGCGGAAAAGGCGACTGGCTGATGCCCCCAGGGGCGGGTCAGACTGGGGGTACCGTCTGCGAGAAGCGGGGCCGAAGTGGCGTGTTGCCGCTGCTGGGGGGCCGTAAAGGTTCAAAACAACCCCCACTTTGGCTCAGCCACCAGGTTCCCCTTTTCCCCGGACACAGCAAAGCCACGCACAGCCGGGACGTGGGTGGTTTCAACCCACATGTTCTCGGATCCGTGGGGTTGCAAGACACAGAGTACCCACGGTAGTAGGCACCCCTGCGGACCTCGGGACCGTGGTGGAGCTACTCTCCAAAACACCTCGAGTACACAATGTGCCCCCAGCGGGGTGTTGTTGGTATTGTTATCGTTATTATTGTTGGTGTTGGTGTTCATGTACTTTTGACTAGTTGCCATAATATTTTTTTATTCATTGTGTCTCTTAATTTGGGTTTTTCTTCTGAATACTGTCATTTTATTGTATTGTGGTATTCTGATTTTTGCATGTGCATCAATAATTCCTTTCGATTTTTCCTGGGCAAGTTAAATAGATGAAATAATAGATTGATAGATGTAGTATTAGATTGATATGTGGAATAATTAAATTGATTTATTGATCAATCAGCCATTGATTGATCAATGGCTGATTTGTGATCAATGATGCAGCGATGGTCTAGAGGTAGAACACCCGCCTCGCGTGCAGAAGGACCGTGGTTCGAATCCCGGTGACGGACAATTCCCACCGGAATAAAAAAAAATCCGCGTATTGATGGAATTGCAGAAAGGGGTTTGGGGTGCGGCCTGACCCCGGCGACCATTGCCGGTAATGCACTCCCTCGCCACAGCAGGAATAGCCACTCTGGCGTAGTAACGGCCACAACCTCCCATGAATACGCCAATTAACCCTCGGCCCTCAGTCCCCAGCGGCTGCGAAGTAACTGACCAGGGCGGCGGTCAGACCTGTGACGCAGCAGAGGGTGCTAAGAATCCCTGGATCCAGACAGGCTGCCAATAGAATCTGAACCTGGCAACGTTTAACGCGCGAACCTTATCTAGCGAAGCAAGTCTCGAGGTGTTGTTCGAGGAATTAGAGGGCATTAAATGGGATGCAATAGGCTTTAGCGAGGTTAGGAGGGTAGGCGAAGCCTTTACGGTGCTGAGAAATGGACACGTCTTTTGTTACCGTGGTCTAGAGGACAGAGGAGAGCTGGGAGTGGCATTTCTAGTCAATAAAAGCATAGCTGGCAACATAGACGAATACTATAGCATTAACGAAAGGGCAGCAGGATTTCTAATTACGCTCAATAAGAGGTACAAGCTCAAGGTTGTGCAAGGCTACGCGCCCACATCCAGCCACGACGACGAAGGAGCGGAACGCTTCTATGAAGATGTGGAATCGGCAATGGCTAAAGTAAAAACACAGTATACCGTAGTTATGGGGGACTTCAATGCTAAAGTATTCAAGAATCAGGCTGGAGACAAGGCAGTTGGGAACTATGGTCTGTGATGTAGAAATAGCAGGGGGGACCTACTAGTTGAGTTTGCAGAACGGAATAACCTACGCATAATGAATACCTTCTACTGTAAACGGGTAAGTCGGAAGTGGACCTGGAGGAGCCCGAATGGGGAGCACAAAAATGAAATAGACTTCATATTATGCGATAACCCTGGCGTCGTGCAGGATTTGGAAGTGCTCGGAAGGGTAAGGTGTAGTGACCACCATATGGTAAGATCTCGAATTAGGCTAGATTTGAGGAGGAACCGCAACAAGCTAGTAGGAAAGAAGCCGATAAATGAGCTAACAGTAAGACGTAAAGTAGAATAATTCAGGATCGCGCTGCAGAACCGATATTCCGCCCTTAACGAGGAAGCCGAGCTTACGACACAGGAAGCCAGCGACAACCTTACACGCATTATCACGGAGTGTGCAGTAGAAGTCGGGGGCACTATGGCTAGACAGGATACTGGTAAACTTTCACAGGAGACGAAAGGTCTAATCAGGAAACGGCAAACTATGACAATCTCTACCGCAGCTCACAGAATAGAACTAACCGACCTCTCGAAGTTAATCAATAAGTGTAAGGCAGCTGACATACGGAAGTATAATATGGAGAGGATCGAATACGCTGTAAAGAACGGAGGTAGCCTGAAAGCAGTGAAGAGATGTCTTGGCGTGGGGAAAAATCAGATGTATGCACTTAAGGATAAGCAAGGCAATGTCATCACAAATAGAGATAAAATAGTCACAGTGGCCGAGGAATTCTATCGGGATCTGTACAGTAGCCGGTACATACAGGATAATGTAGAACGAGACAGTAGTTCACAGGAGATAGACATCCCACCAGTAACGACCGAAGAAGTAAGGAAGGCCTTGATAGAAATGAAAGGGGGCAAAGCACCTGGTGAGGATCAGATAACAGCAGACCTCTTGAAGGATGGCGGAGAAATATTACTTGAAAAACTGGCAAACCTGTATACGCAATGCCTAATAACCGCAATGGTACCGGAATCTTGGAAGACGCGAACATCCTAATCCATAAGAAAGGCGACATGAAGGACTTGAAAAATTACTAGGCCGATCAGCTTACTGTCAGTCGCCTACAAGGTATTTACAAGGTAATCGCTAACCGAATCTCTGCAACCCTAGATCTCAGTCAACCTAAAGAACAAGCAGGGTTCTGTAAATGTTATCCAACAATGGACCATATTCACACGATCAATCAGGTGATATAAATGTGCGCTGAGTATACTGAACCCCTATATATAGCCTTCATAGATTATGAGAAAGCATTTGACTTTGTCGAAACCCTAGCAGTCATTCACGCATTACGGAACAAGGGGGTAGATTAGCATTATGTAAGAATACTAGAGGATATTTACAATGGGTCTACAGCTACCATCATCCTCCATAGGGAGCGCAGCAAAATACCTTTAAGGAAGGGCGTCAGACAAGGAGACACAATCTCTCCAATGTTATTCACAGCATGTTTAAAAGAAGTATTCAGAGCGTTGGATTGGGAACAGGTGGGAGTAAGGGTTAATGGCGAATACCTCAGTAACCTCAGATTTGCTGATGACGTTGCCTTGCTAAGTAACTCGGGGGACGAATTGCAAAGCATGCTTTCCGCACTGGGCGAACAGAGTAGAACCGTGGGCCTGAAAATTAATATCCAGAAAACTAAAGTAATGATCAATAACCTCGGGACAGAACAGCAGTTTGAGATAGGTGGCGAGGCGGTGGAAGTGGTAAGCGAATATATCTACTTAGGCCAAGTTGTGACCCCGGATCCCAACCATGAGGCAGAGATATCAAAAAGGATCAGAATGGGGTGGGGTGCATATGGCAGACATTCTCAGATAATGAATAGCAGCCTACCATTGTCGCTGAAGAAGAAAGTGTATGACAGCTGCATCTTACCGGTACTCACCTACGGGGCAGAAACTTGGAGGCTCACTAAGAGGGTTCAACTTAAATTGAGAATGACTCAGCGGGCAATGGAGCGGAAAATGATAGGTGTAACATTAAGGGGCAAGAAGAGAGCGGAGTGAGTCAGGGAGCAAACTGGTGTTAAAGACATATTAGTAGAAACTAAGAAGAAATGGACGTGGACAGGGCATGTAATGCGAAGGCAAGATAACCGCTGGTCATTAAGGGTAACAGAGGGCAACGCTTGCCCTAGAGAAGGCAAGCGTTGCAGGGGGCGGCAGAAAGTTAGATGGGCAGATGAGATCAAGAAGTTTGCGGGGATAAATTGGTCACAGTTGGCACAGGACCGAGATAATTGGAGAATAATGGGAGAGGCCTTTTCCCTGCAGTGGGCGTAGATAGGCTGGTGATGATGATGATGATGATGATTCATCAATAGAATGGGTTATAGAATGACTGACTGATTGATTGATTGAGTGATTGACTGAGTGATTGATTTATTATTAGCCTATTGTTGTCCACAGCTGGAGGAGGCATGTCCCATGGACTTCTGGTTCAAATGGAGTATCTATAGGTTGGACCCCGGGTTAGCACTATGTTAATTAAGTAGTGACTACAAAAAAATTAGTATTGGCTTAGCTCTGCTATGCCAGGATATACGCAGCGTAAGCTAAACTTCAGGAATCCAGTCCAGTTCAGTCCAGTCCAATCCAATGGGCCTCTCCCTGTATGTAAACAACGTGACGTCACGAATTGCGATGGCGGTTGGCAGAACGCGCTTGCGCCGACGGCCCGGCCTGGCCGTGCGGCGCCCGAAAGGAACGATGGGCCGTTGGTTCGGGCCGTCACTGGCCGTCCACATTGCAGGTGGGGGTCTAGCTATCCTAGCTGTGGCCGTCGCACCTCCATATAGCTTTGCGCATCTACAACCTCCGCAACAGTTTCGTTTACCGGGTCAACTGAAGGGCGGTGCTTTCGGATAATCAGTGCATGACAGCCTAAACGAGTCATTTTGAAGGTTGGTGCTGTTGCGACTTAATACAAGAATGTTTTCTAGATTCTTTGTGTTCGGACACATAAAAAGAAAAGCTAATTCATTGTTGATTTCGAGGTCTGCTTAAGCTAAGCGTGGTGCCTCAGGCAGAGTACGTATACGCTCTCTGTTCTCGGTCTCTTTGCATCGCCCGGAGACAGTGGCGTACACACGATTTCATGTCGAGGGGAAAAAGGAAAGGTAAAGCATGAAAGGATTAAAAAATAAAATAAGCTGCAACGAAACAAAAATATGAAGAGCAAAAGCCAAAAATTACTCCAATAAAAATATTGCGATAATGTCGTTCTCTACGTGATTGACCGATTGTTTTGTTACCTTTTTCCCTAGTGAAATTTCGAAACGGTTCATCGTCTTGTGTGAAAAATATAGCAGCCACATATGGTTAGTGCGTATAGCTTGCGACAGTGCACTGAAATACTGTTCCGTAGTCATTATTTCATGATAGTTAAAGTTTGTGTCCTTATACGCCCGCTCAATACGAAAGCGCCGGGAGGCCGCAGCAAAAGCATACGTTCACTGAGTCTGTTCGTTAGGGCAAACACATTTTTCGAGTTTTTTTAGAGTCGCGTGAGTGGCCCATCTCGCGCCGACGGCACGATGCTACATGTGAGCCCGGTAAGCATCTCTGTTTTGCCGCATCCTCAAGGCAGAATATAATTGGTCAAGGTAAAAGTTTATTGCACTTACAAGCAATTAATTTCGTTCGTCTTGAACAGATCCCCCCATAAAACCAAACTTGTCGTTGTCGACCTGGCGGCAGGAGGCTATCGCGATCCCTCGTCGAAACATTTATATCGTGTCGCCTAAGCAGGTTAGGCATTCATTGTGTTTTTAATACAGTGCTCTACCTCTCCTCAAAACATGATGTTATTTCGCAGCAAGAAAATTTCCGTGTGCCCCCTACCCCCGGCACTATTTCACTTGGCCAAATTTCTGCTGGTGCTGCATGAGAGCAGATGATTGATAAACAGCGTCATTTCATGGCACGAATCAGCGCGGACTGCCAATGTAGACGGTATGACTGCGCTTTGGAGAACAGCAGAAGTTCGATTTATTGATTGATTGATTGATTGACTATATGATTTTAACGCGCCGACGCAACGCAGGCGATGAGGCGCGCCGTATTGGAGGGCTCCGGATTAATTTTGGCCACCTGGGGATCTTGAACGTGCGCCGAAATCTCGTACACACGGGTAACACAAGTTCCAGAATGGGAAATGTTGCTACGAGTAAGAGCAGACCATGTCGCTGCTTCGGATGCCAGTCTCTTCGGCACATTGCGCGCATCCACAATACACGCCGAATTTACCTCTTTCGCGACTCCGAAAAGCCTGATGCCTCTGAATTTGCCCGCAAGATTTGCGTAGCCGAGAGCACAGCAGCCCACCGGCATCAGAAAAGCCAACACGTAAACGAAAATTCCACTTTAGCGCGCGTAAAATGCAGCCTCACTGCATACGCCCCGCGCACCGGTCCGAACGTTTTGTCATCCACCCTCCCGGCCACACCCAGCACGTGCGCTTTCCGTGACGTCACGGCCGCTGCGTGACGTACCCCGGGAGAGGTCCATTCATTCTAATCCAGTCTAGTCACTGCTCCTCGCGCATGCTGAGCACGGATCTTCACGAGCCACGCGAAACCGCTATCAGGCGGCTCCGGTGCAGCGGCAAAATTGGCGACTGCGCCATTGAGGCACACACCTGGGCACGCGTAGGCGCCAGTGCGTCTGCCGCGACTATGACGCAACATAATCCATCACAATTTACTTTAATCCAATCCAATCCAAACCACAACCAACCGAATCCAATTCAATCCAATTCAACTCCATCCTATCCAAGCCAAGCCACGCCAATTGAATCCAATTTCACTCGCGCTTGCTCAGAACGGCCCTTCACGGTACACGCGAAACTGCGCAACCTCGGCCAGTGTAGCTTACGCTACAAAATATTTACACAAGTGAGTTCAGACAGGTGCTATTCAATTCATTGAGTTTCGATTGTGTTTCGCGTTTTCGCTTCGCGTGAATCCACGGCATACGGCAGGAGTAATTTTAGCAATGAATATAAAATTTCGGCAATTACTGTATATGTTTAGAATAATTGTCATAATTGTAATATTTGCAATAGTTACAATTTATGATATACGCTTCAATTCCATGCTTTGAGTTTCAGCTTTAAGTGCAGTTACAATATACTCACAAGAATGGAGCTACAGCTATAAGCCAATAAATAGACAATACACGCTAAACGTGGCTAATAATTTATTAAAGGTTTTTCAATAACGTTTTATGACAGGTATTCCTCGGGTCCTAAAATAAACCTAAAGAACACTGAGTGCGGGAGACTATAAATGCTTGAATGTTTGTTTACAGATCCCTGCGTGCGATGGCTGCTTTTGTCTGCAGAAATATATTTTGCATTAGGAGGAAATGTGGGTCTTTGCCACCGTACATTATGATCTCACAAATTTAAACATATAAAAACCGGCCTGCAGCCACACCGAAGGCAACGCGAGCCCAGATGGCAACAAGCAGAACACAGCAACAACGTATCTAGTACTGCTAGTGGCCATCTGGGCTCGCATTGCATTCGGTTTGGCTGCAGGCGGGTGTTTGAAGAATGCAAGGTAATAAATAGGCCGACAAACAGAGCAGGCTACCCGAGAAATTATCGAAGCCACGGAAATTCATAGATTAGGTGACGACTGCGTCAGCTCTCCGTTCGTTTCACTGTCAGCAAAAGAACTGAAGTATATTTCGGCTCGTGGCGAACTGGCGTAAAATGGCTTTGTGTTTTCTAGTGACAATGTATAGTTTTAGGGCTATATTTTAGGCTCCATGATATGTCCCTTGTGCTTCAGCAACATCGTGTTTTGGTATATGAGTGGTGTCATTTCAAAATAAAAGTTCAGTTGATCGCAGCGCTTCGTCTTGAGTATTGTAGGTTACTGTCTGCGAGATCAGTACCGCCGACACGCCCCAAAAGTGCGCCCTCCGAGGTGCCGCTTGCAGCTTGCCCCGCCGTCCACCTTCCTTTTTTCATATGCGAACTCAACGGAGCCATTTGTCGTGCATATAAACGTTCTTCACCGGGTCAAGACGAAATAACCTACTAGGCCATCTCTCATCTCTCCCACCACTCTCGATTGCGTCTCCTAGAATATTATAATTCAATTTGGCTCTGTGGCACAGTACCTTCCCAATGGTACTGTGGCCGTCTAAGCTAAGCTAGTGGCTGTCCTAAAACCTGGTAAACTACCAACGACGTATGACTCTTTCCGACCAATAGCTTTGCTAACTTGTGTCTGCAAAATTATCGAGAAAATGATATTCAGAATAATGACCTAGTACCTGGAGAGCAAAAACCTCTATCCACCTCAGATGAGTCGCTTTTGCGAAAACAGAGCAGTAATTGACGCGATCACACCAGTTTCATCTCTAGAAGAAGATTACATAATGAATACGCTCCTATTTCCGTATTAGACATTAAATCGGCATTTGACTTAGTTTTTTTATGATTCCTATCTGACATCCCTTGCTGCTCTTGGGTTTGGTGGAAAACTTTATGTTTGGATCTCAAGTTATCTACAAGGGCGACAACTTTTCATGTCCATGCCGGTAGACCCAACTTCCAAATATGCTATGCAAAAAGGAGTACCACAAGGAGCCTTCTTCAGCCCTCGGCTATTCAACCTTACTCTTATCCAGCTAAAGCGAGTACCCCCACCTGCCGTCCACATCACACTTTATGCGGACAATATCTGCATCTGGAGAGCGTCGCGATCGCGTCGTACCACGCAGCTAAGGCTAAAAAAACCTCTCGCAAGAATATCTCCGTATCGTTCCCCAGAGGACTCCACTTATCTCAATAGAAAAGTCTCGTCATTGCTTTAACTCGCAAGCACATGAAGCAAATATCCACTGGTTCTCGGAGGCCGCACCCTACAATATGTGCGAACCCAAAGATTCCTTGGAATCCTAATAGATGGAAATCTTTCCAGCGCTCGCGAAGTGAAGAAACTACGTACCAAAAATACCGCAATGTCAAAAATTCTCGGGTGTCTCGCTGGCAGTCACTGTGACAGTGACTGTCGCTCAATGTTACTACTCTGTAAAGCCTATGTCGACGGTTTACTGCCTTACAGCCTCCCTGTCCTTCAGAAGCTTCCACCCACAAGCAGACAGCAGCTAGGTGCGGCCAGAAACAACTGCCTCCGCATCTGCCTCGGCCTCCCGAAAAGGCTGTCGTGCTTAGTTACGATCGCTAAAGCTGGCTGTCTGCCGTTGAACGTGATTCGACTCCAGGAAACAGTGCGAATCCATCTGCGCCTTCGGCTGCACGCCAAACACCATGCGCTAAAATACGCGTGGCTGAAAATGGTCATTCGAGTTTCGGGCAAGCAATTAGGACATTAAATTTTTACGTTCCGTCCCAGGCACCAAAAGCAATACCATCTAATTTTCCACCCTGGAACCTTTTGCCCCTACACATCAAATGCAGCATCCGCGGAATTGACTCAAAAAGTGCATGCCTCAAAGTGGACTCCGCCAATTGACACTTTACCATATCAGCTGGCTGTACTTTGACGCAAACCAGATCTTCACAGATGGCTCCTGCACATCTGAGAACAGTTCCTCCTGAATATTGATTTTCTCAACTGGCCACACGTTCTCCTTTCGCCTCAAGCGTGCGACATCATCTATGACCGCCGTGCTTGACGCCATCAAGGAAGCTATGCGCTATATTTTACGCCAGCGGCCAAAGCAATGGACTGTTTCCGGACTCGAAGGCTGCTCTCGAAACCCTGCAACGCAGGGTTTCGAGACGTGCACGTGATGTACACGAGACGAGATGTACACGTTTAACCATTCATGAACATACCTCTCGTAGCATCACATACCTGCACCAACTTGCCACCGACGCTGGACACCGTATACCATTTCAGTGACTTCACGGTCACTGTGGTGATCTAGGAAATGAGAAGGTGGATGAAGCTGCTCGCAGGGGCCTGGAAATGCGCAATTTGAGGAAACTTTTTTTCACTAAGCGTGATGCCACAACTATGGCGAAGGAAGGCGCTCGTTTTCGTGGAACGCAACCGCTTCTGGCCCCTTCCAGAGCATCACCAGGCCTTCTTGCGCTACATCGACCTCAAATCAAGATGACAATTCCAGAGATACTTCTGCGCCGAAGAAAGACTCTATACCACCGACTTCGTCTCAACGCAGCACTCACGAAGTCATACCTTTTTCGGCTTGGTATCACCAAAAACTCTTACTGCAACAACTGCGGATCGGTGGAAACCTTGGAACATTTGCTCTGGGAATGCTCTGTATATATCAAAGCAACTTGCACTCTCGTGCACGAATTGGAGCGCCTCAGCCCTGGACCAATTAACTTGAAAGCACTCCTTGGTCCATGGTCATCCCCACGAGCTCAACGCAAAGTGCTGGTGGCGTTGTTCGCCTATCTGGACAGGATTGGCGTCATTACAGTGATTTAGAGTACAAAAAAGACTTTTCTATCTCACTACTGATACGAACTGAACGTTATCTTTTAGGGGCGAAGCTCCTATTTCTCGGGCTCTGTCCCGGCCTTACACGGCACATTAATGATGACTGTGGCAGGATCCCCCTAGGGATTGGCCAACCAAAGATGGGCCGAACCAGTCAAAACGTTCAACCCGTTCGTTGCTACCCAACAAGGAGCAGGGTAAGAAGAGGTTGTCGTTTGTCGCCTGCGAGCTCGATACTCTTGCTTGGGCCCTGTCCCGTCCCTCGTTGCTGCCATACACGGCGGAATGATGATGATTGTGGCAGGATCCCCCTAGGGATTGACCAACCAAAGATTGGTCGAAGAGGTCATCGTCCCAAACAACCCCTGCATAATCACCACAAACATCGACATCGTCGACGGGCTTGTCAACGGAGTGATGGAAAGCTTGAGGTGTCGAATCTTTATATGATGTGTGGGCGACTTTTTCACGGTTTTACCGGTAAGCATTGTAGCTTCGCCCCTCTCATCATTCACTTCGTGCTGATGGCGGGATTTTTTGTAATTTCTCTCTTTTATTTCTTCTCTTTCTTCATCTTTCTTCTGCCCTGTAATCTATAGGGTATTTTCTTTCCCCCTTTCCTTCTTCCCCCGCCGAGTATCATGTCGGTGTCGAAATTCCGGCAAGCATCTCGGCTTCCGCTAATAACAAGCCTTCTATATCTCTCTCTCTCTCTCTCTCTCTCTCTCTCTCTCTCTCCATCTCTCTCTTCTCTCTCTCTCTCTCTCTCTCTCTCTGTGTGTGTGTGGAAGGACATGCCGCCAGCACAATTCATCCTCGGCAATGTGGCAACGAGGCAGGATGGCCTGGGGCCCCGCCATATGTAAAGCTATATGCCCGGCGGTAGGCGGATGCAAACCCGGCACCTCCCGCATACGAGCAAAGTGCTGTACCTCTCAGCCATCGCTGAAAGCGTCTTCCTGAAACGTCAGTAAACTTTTATTGTTATTTTTAATTTCTGTCTTGTGTGTCTCTGTCTCTTCTTACCATATATATATACATATACATACATATATATATAATATAATACATATACATACATATATATATATATATATATATATACATATATCTACATATATATTAGACCGAAAATAAGGGTTGGTCAGTCAAGAACACCTCGGAAAGCAAAGGGGAGGTGTGGTGGGTTATAGAAAGAGGTGAAGAATTTTATGAGTCGAAGTAAAAGGGGCGAAAAAATGCCCGCCGGGTGGAATCCGAACCCACGACCTACCACCCCCGAGCTACCACCCCCAAGTGCAGGAAACAAAAAATACCTTAACATAAATACCCGAGAAAGTGCTGGGAAACAGCCCCGCGATAGCGTAGTGTTGTCGCACCAGACCGGTATTCTGGAGGTCGTGGGTTCGGATCCCACCCGGCGGGCATTTTTTCACCACTTTCTTTTCGACTAAAAAAATTCTTTTTCTATGACCCACCACAAACTCCCCTTTGCTTTCGGAGGTTTTCTTGACTGCCAACCCTTATTTTCTGTTCTATTTTCAAAGAGCCCCTCATTTCCCATTTTCTGATTCGCTATATATATATATATATATATTGAAAGAAGTCGACTGACACGTTTCCCGTTTTTGTTGCCAACAGTTAACAGTTTCGGAGTTAGAAACTCCTTCGTCAGGGCTTCACACACACACACACACACACACACACACACACACACACACACACACATATATATATATATATATATATATATATATATATATAGCAAAATCATGTAACTTTGCTCTGATGAAGGCAAGTCCCGTTGCCGCTACGTAAGTAAACCTTGTTTGTTATTGTTCTTGCTGTGTATCCGCCTTTTTACTTATACTATATATATATATATCAAGGTTTCAGTCGTCATTGCCAGTGCTACTCGGCTGTTTCGGAAATAGTTAATAGTGCCGAATGACGTGTGTTTGTCATGTTTCGTTAATACAGTGATAAATAAGCGAAAATATCTGTGGAGAAAAAATCCGCTGTTTTTTCCTGGAGCGCGAGTCGATCCCACATCTCCGCATGACGCGTGCGGTGCACTGACCAATTATACTATACCGCAGCGGCTCCTCTCTCGACTTTACCCCGGGCGTTTATATTTAAAAGTGCTCTGAGGACGGCCAACTAGCGCCAGCCCTTGACCACCCCGGGAGACGTAGAACGTCTTTTTTCCCAGCGGCCGCCACGTAAGACGTGGTCGGAGGTCGGGGTTAGCAATTGGCATATCCGAACTGCTGGAGCCAGAGCCCTCGTAATGCACGCAGCAGAACAGAAGGATACGGGACGAGGGACTCGGTAACGACACATATCAAGGTTGCAGTCGTCATTGCCAGTGCTATTCAGCTGTTTCCGCGCGGCAGACATAGAACGTCTTTTTTCCAGCGGCCGCCACGTAAGACGTGTTCGGTGGTCGGGGTTAGAAATTGACATATCTGAACTGCTGGAGCCAGAGCCCTGGTAGTGCATGTAGCAGAACAGAAAGATACGAGACTCGGGAAGGACACATAGCAAGGTTGCAGTCGTCATTGCCGAACCTGTGGAGGTCGTTTGTTCGGATCCCACCTGGCGGGCATTTTTCTGCACTTTCTTTCCAAATTCTTTATGACCTACCACATCCTCCCCCCCCTTTGTTTCCGAGGGTTTCTTGACTGCCAACTCTTATTTCTGTCACACACACACACACCACACATATTATATATATATATATATATATAGATAGATATATATATACAGGGTGTTTCAGTGAACACTTTCAAAAATTCCTGAAGGTAGGCTTTTCAAGAAAAATAGGAATTCTCTTAAGGAACAAGCTATCAGGTTCAGCGGACGTCAGCAGTTATAAGAAACATGCGAATTACATAGTTAATTAACTAAAATTGTCTAATTAACTTTTTAATTAGTGAAGTTTGGCCGTTATTGCCAATGGCGAGTTTGTAGCCACGGAAACGACGATAACCGATCAGTTTTCAAAGCAAAGAAAAAGGCACTCTGTAAAGCCCTGCAGCCCGCAAAAAATCGAGCATTTTTCCCCCATGAAACCGAAACTCAGCGCACATGGTGCGCCGGAAGTGTAGTGCAAACGCAACATCCGCTGATGACGTGTTGCTGTGACTGTGTCGCCCAATTCAAGAAGGGGCTGGTGATTCCCCACGCTAGGGAACCAGCTGATATCAACGCCATCGCCTCCTGTATTTTTTCAGCGTTATCTTTTCTTTCGTTGGTAGGCGCAAGAAACAAAGGCCATCGCCCACTACACGGTCGCCCGTTTCGGCAGCCCTAGTGGACGTTGCCGACAGTTTTGCTTTTATTTTTTTTTATTGTCTTGACCACATCTTAAGTGGCTACCAGACGTGCAAAGTGCGAAACGTCACCATCCGTTCATTTTTTCGTTAGCTTTATCTGCTGCTCGTTTATAATCGCTGCGTGTTAGAAAGCGCCTCAGATAAAGGAAAGGCTTGTTTGCTGAGCCAGGAGGGATTTCGCGGCTATAGCTTGCGGCCTTGCGTAGTGCTTGCGGCTTTTCGCTTTAAAATGCTTCTTTACGCAGTGTGCGTGCGACATAGCCAAGACCGTACCACTGGTGTCACCTCTTCCATTTGAGGATCAAGGTTTCAAAGCCACCGCGTTATTATTGTGAAAATGGCTGCGCCAGCTCAACTCCAGTACTCCGTTGCCGAGAAAGTGGACATTTTACTGGCTTATGTGAGCGCGCAAAAGGACGCGCAACTGGCATCGATGCTGTATGCTGCCCAACATCCTGGCCGTCGTGTGCCAGCTCGCGCCACATTTGTATCGATATTTAATCGGTTTAGAACCACTGGATCAGTCCATGCTCAGAGAAGGAAGCGGCCAGCCAGTGCAACCGAAGATTTTGACATCGATGTGCTGGCATACGTCGCTGTCAGGCCGGAAGCAAGCGTCAGGGAAATTGCCAGCGCATATGGAGCGAGCCCAGCTTCAGTTTGGAGGTCACTTTCAAGACACAGCTACCACCCATATCATGTGTGTCTTCACCAAGAGCTCAGACCAAGCGACTTTCAAAAACGGCTTGATTTTTGCAACTGGTGCCTTATTCAATGCGACGAAGATCGGGAATTCCTCAACAGAGTGCTTTGGACTGACGAGGCCCAATTTTGTAGGAATTCGAATGTCAATTTGCACAACGCACATTATTGGTCTGATCAGAACCCCCACTGGCTCCGTGAGCATAAGCACCAGGTAAGGTGGTCAGTAAACGTATGGTGTGGTATTTATAACGGCTGTATTGTTGGTCCTTACTTCATTGACGGAAACCTTACCGGAAAGAAGTACACAGAGTGCGTCTTAAAGGGCGTCGTCTCCGAGTTTGCCTCAGAGTTGCCACTGGCTGCGCTGAAAAAAATGTGGTTCCAGCACGACGGAGCCCCGCCGCATTTTTCCTCACTGGCTCGTAAATTCGTCGATGAGTCCTTTCCCAACCAGTGGATTGGGCGTGGTGGAACCACACCATGGCCGCCTAGGTCACCCGATTTGTCACCTTTGGACTTCTTCCTCTGGGGATATGTTAAAAATGAGGTTTTCAAGACTGAGCCGGCCAACCTCGAGGATATGAAGCAACGTGTGAGGAGCTCCATCGACAACATTCCCAGACAGATGATTTTATCCACTATGAACTCCATGAAAGAGCGCCTTCGTCTGTGCATTGCAATGGACGGAAAACAATTTGAGCACATCATGTAAAATATTCTGTGCAGTCGTCCAAAATATTACTGTTGTGGAGCGCCCAAATAGGCCTACAACCAAATGAAACATTGAAATAAACCATTTTTGTTCATTGATATTTGTTACATGACTCAAAACAGCTAAAAAAAGTATGAGGTCAGGATTTACTAATCCTATGTCAGCACTTCTTACAACAAATGGAACGGAAGCTGGTACAAAACAATGTCGCGCTGCAATTCCAAAAAGTTGTCAGCTACGATTTTAGCCGTCAAGCCGATACCACGTAAAAATAACTCGAGTGTTGCATTCCGCAATACCGGCGCCGCAAAACAAGCTCTGCACTGGCACAAAAGTGTGCCTTTATTCTTTGAACAAAGCTAGTGCATTGTAAATGGTAATTAAAGGCTGCTTCCGGAGGTAAGTGCACTGGCGGAGCCCCAGGTTGGCTCCTAACAGCATTTCAAAATCCGCAGCTACGTAGTTGGCGATTACTAGACTTTGGCTTCCGCCCAGTGAGTAAGCAAAAGTTGCGCATGATGCACTGCTGCCTATGCCTCGCATCGAGGCTCCCTAGCTAGGGAAAATTGCACTTACATTTCGAATTGGCCGCCAAATCTATTGAAACACGTCACCAGCGGACGTTGCGTTCGCTCAGCACTTCCAGCGCTCATCGAGCGGCGAGTTTCGTTTTTGAGCGCAAAACAAACGCAGGTTTCCTCGCGCTACAGGGCTTTAAACACCGACTTTTTCGTTGTTTTAAAACCTGATATGAAATCGTCTTCCCCGGGGCTACAAAATCACCATTGACAATAACCACCAAACTCTGCTAATTAAGAAGTTAATTAGTAGAGTTTAATTACCCACCTAACTATGTGCACACCCTTGATACTATCTGGCGTCCGCCGCAGCTAGCAATCTCCTTCTGAAGAGGGTTTCTTTTTTTCTCGAAGAGCCTATTTTTAAGAATTTTTGGCAGTGTTCGCTGAAACACCCTGTATATATATATATATATATATATATATATAGGAAATGAGGGGCTCGTTGAAATAAGACAGAAATAAGGGTTGGCAGTCAAGAAAAACCTCGGAAACAAAGGGGAGGATGTGGTAGGTAATTGAAACAGATAAAGAATTTGGAAAGAAACAAAGAAAGTAGAGAAAAAATGCCCGCCGGGTGGGATCCGAACCCACGACCTCCAGAATACCGGTCTGGATCGCACCAGACCGGTATTCTGGAGGTCGTGGGTTCGGATCCCACCCGGCGGGCATTTTTTTCTCTACTTTCTTTGTTTCTTTTCCAAATTCTTTATCTGTTTCAATTACCTACCACATCCTCCCCTTTGTTTCCGAGGTTTTCTTGACTGCCAACCCTTATTTCTGTCTTATATATATATATAATATATATATATATATATATTGCACCACGCTGTCCCGTACGAACAGCGACAAATAAAGCACACTCCGGACAACCTCGTCGCGCCTAGCGTGGGTGCCCTCGCAGGGGAATTTCTTTGAGGTTTTAAAAAACGCAGGCCTGCGATCCGGAGGCGCCCGACGCGTCATCAACGAATATATTTCATTCACCAGCCAAAGGCGCGTGCGTTTCTCTCGTTTCCAGTAGCCCCATCGGCCGATTCTCACGCACCCGAGCTCTGCCGACGTAGCCTGTTTAAGGGCCGCGAGGCTAAGTAAATGATCTTAAAAGGTGCACGCTTTGTGATTAGATTTGCTTCATGTAGAATTAATGAAAACCCTCTGACAACAAAACTGCGTACCCACAAACAGTGCCCACAGTGCTCCTGCTGCGTAACACCTCAGAGTAGCCCTGACAGGACGTCTAAGCATTACAATGGCCCCACACAATGACGCACACCTGATGTGGCAATGCCTGCCGTGCAGAAAGCAATGCCGCCCTTAATGTCCCGTCAAAGCGAGGCGGACACGATACCGAAGCCGCAACGCACATGTAAGCTGAGGACAAGCACGGTCGGATACTGACATGGCAGTTTCCTGCCATGCAGTGCTTTCCCGTTTTTATTTTAGTCACGTACCGTCACATTAATTTTTCACGCAGCCCAAGCCAGGCTTATTCTTGTTCCCCCTCTAGATGGGAGTCGAGCTGGAACAGTTGTTTCGCATTTGATTGCTGTTCTGGAGATCAGCATCCAAATCCCACAGGAGATATACTATTTTTTATTCTCTAGAGCAGGGGCTATTTTGGCACCATTAGCGTTGACGCTAACGACGACGGTCCCCGTCGCACGCCTTAATGTTTTTTTATTCATCAGCCCGCAGGCACTTCCAAATAATTTTGCTAAAACTCAAGTTCGGGCGCAAATAGGAAAAAATGATCGTGGTAATGAAACAGGGACACAATGGTGGCTAGCACATGAAGATACTGGCACCCATCTATACGGTACGAAATTCCGCAACTGAAAGAATACGGCGACATTACTCCGCTGCGACATCATTCAGGAGAATAATCCCGAAGCGCGCAGTTTTCTTCGTCTGCTGCTGTGATGAAACCTGTATTAACGCACTTCTCGCCTTCATTGTCGCTAGCAGCGGTTCCCACATTTCACATGAGTGAAACTGTGTTTCTTTAGAAGAACGTCAATTTCGTCGAGGCTGCGGTGCCTGTCCCGTCACGCCCACTGCAATGAGGTTGGCATTCAAATGGTTTTGAGTGATTGGTAGAGTCCTTGGGAATGTCATTTATCCACCTGCCGCGTTATTCTATTAGACACTTCCTAATTATGGGGTGTTAGATATGACTTTACTGTGGCCGTCTGTGGACATTGCGTGATGTTTGTTTCGCATTTCTGGCTTTTTCAATTTGTGAAATGCTCATCAGCTCATTTGGACGCTTTGATGGGGCGCGTTGCAGCAAACGCAACGAAAACACCTTGCTTGGACGGAATTTTTTCACGTTATAGGTGAAGCCATGTACACAAGCCGCTATACCTATACGAGCGATATCATGATTTATCGGTTTGCATTCTTGGAGTGGCCCTAGTCATGTATGCGAAAGCCTTTTATTCCGTGTCGCGTACTGAAAGAAAATGTTGCCAAGAGGCGAATGCGGGGCGGTAAACTGCATTTACAATATTGATAACAAGCTGCGGATAGAGTGTACCAAAGCATCTGAGTAGGCCGAACGAGGTGACATCTCTCAAACGCTGCACAAGAACATCCTCAGCCGCCTTCCCTGCACTATTACTTCACTCCACAGCTGAAAAGAGCGTCGACTCTGCCCTCCAGCTTCATCCCCCAAGGCTTCTGAAGCGTTTTCGTGAAAGTGCTTGGTACGCGCCGGCTCGCCCTAGCCCTGGTTAGTCTTGGACGTGACCATTCCCAAGGCCCATGTCCCCTTCATATCATCCACCGAGACCAGACAGCCCGAACCACCGCGACATGATCCGACGCCGACGACCGTGCCCCTGACTAGTTCTCCGGCACTCAGTTCAGCTGGAATAGCTTGTGCATTACATCAGAAACTTCGGCACAGCTTTTCATGAATAGTACTGTAATCTGCCCCGAAAGCCTTTTTTCAGTAAGCAATGAGGGATGTGAGTTAAAACATGTAATGTAACTGGTACCGACGCCTCAGATAAAGAATGTGGCTGTTCGGGCTCTCAATATTAACGGAAATAGTTCGACCTTTATTTTCCCTAATATAGTAGGTCCAGAGCAGTACTGCGTACCTCACAACAGTCATACATAACCAACGTGGGTTCGCAGATTACGAGTTTTGGGGAAAAATGGAAATATTACTAAAAGTGTGATTATCGGCTCTGCCTAAAGGACAGGCGCGTGCAAACAGCTCCTGTCAACATACTATATATTTTCTTACCCAGTTCTTTCGAAATAACTCCAGGTCCTTGGGATCGTGTCCGGGGGAAGCTGCATCAAAATAAACATGACGTTCATTATATGTTTACTCTGGAATGCTTCTTCCTATTCAGATAGCAAAAACTGTTCCATTTGTATTTTTGACGCAGTCAAAAACTACATCAGACGGACGAGTGCTCATTTATAGAACATCGTTACTTCGCAGCAAGCAAAAAATAATACCGTGCTTAATCCGCCGTCAGTGAGCAATCACAATGAATATATCAGTGACAATTGTTCTTGCCCACACCAGTTTGTTAGTGAATCGCCAATGAAATTTAAAGTGTGTAAAAACGAGTACAGAAAATCTCATGTGCTTGTCGTGGCATCCGAATGAACTTCTCCCGTATGTGTATGCTTAACCTTTCGGCGACGTATTTTGTCTTCTACCTCAAGATTCACACAAGCGTTGGGAGGCTACTCTTCTAGTCCTGGTTTATTCAAACACTATGCTGGGACGGATGCGCAAAAGAAATACGCCTATCTCTCTTTTCGAAAAAGCCTGAGTGACCCTAATTGGAGCAGGAATCGATTCGGCCACCCAACTGGAATTACTCCGACAGTACGTATTAGGTGCGGAGTACCTTAGGACCGCACAATGTCCGTCCGCGCTCGTGCGCATCGCAGTTGCAATCGCAAAAAATCACACAGGCACCAGCAGGATTCGAGCCTGTGTCTGGTAGACCAGACAGAGTTAGTGTCAGTTGTCTTACCCATTGGGCTACGACCGTGAGTTAGTAGCCGAAAGTCAAACTGCTTACTCCCTCGCCTGTAACGGTGCGGATTACCTTAGGACCTCCAAAGGCCATCCGCTTCCACCCGTGCGCACATTGCCATCAAGCGAAAATCAAGCCAAATTCGATTTCAGCCGTGAGTTGCAGTTTCATTTAGGGAATATTCAAGGTGCAACTCACGGCTCATATCAAATGACGGCCGGGTCGAAAATCCGATATCACTCGGGGCTCAACTTGGATGTCATTTCGAGTCCGCGTACTCCGCACCCTCGGCATCATCCACACAGTGTAGAAGGAGGAGGAGGGGGAATAAACTTCATTTAAATATTTCTGGAGTAGTGGCAATGGGTGGTCTTCCCAGTCCAAAAGTCCCTGGGCGGTCGCTGCCAGGCAGGCCCTTTCAACAAGCCGAAGCAGATCGCTTGGGTCCCTGCTGGCTAGCATGCCTTCCCACTGCTCATGGTTAGGGGAGGTAATAGGGGGAGGGGTGTGTAGGAGCACGCCCAAATCCTATGGCAGAGTGTGCAGGGTTGGGGAAAGTACTTGCAGGTGGTGGAGTAGGAGGTGGGGTGGATGGCGTGGAAGTGGGTGCCGTGTGGTAGGTGTTGGTTTGAAGACGGCGGTAGGTGGTGGCTTCTTCCGTTGTCAACTTGCAGCCATTTGTTTATTTCGGTTTCGGGTTTTGCGCTCCAAGGATACACCCGGGACCGTGGTGGAGGCCTCCGTAATTGTTTTTTACCACCTGGAGCATGCTAGCATGCGCCAAACTCTCGACACATAGGATTTATTCCTGTCCGCCGCCATCAGAAAAGCAGCCATGGACAGTTGCTGCGATCAAACCTGCGTTGTTGGGCTCAGCAATACAACACCTTAGCCACTGAGCCACCTTGGCGGATACTACAGCGATAATTAGGCAGGGATACTTACACGATATCTGTTCCCCAATCCCACTAAAAACGGGCAGGGAGACATTTCCAGAGGTCTGCGAACTCACTCATGAGTCCACTTACTCAGACTCATTTGGACTCAAACTCACGCGTGAGTTTGAGTGAGCGCGATGCTAGTGCGGCATGGTGAGTTTAAGCTTGAGTGAGTTTGAGCCGAATGAGCCCGACTGAGTTTGAGTCCGATTGAGTTTGAGTACGCCTGAGTCCTAGAGAATTCTGAGTCCATTCTCAGTTCTGAGTACATTTTGAGTTTGGGTACATTTTGAGTACTAAGTGCATTTTGAGTTTGAGTACATTTTGAGTTCTGAGTACATTTTGAGTGTACTCCATTTTTAGTTCCGAGTACATTTTGAGTGTACTCCATTTTGAGTTTGAGTCCATTTTGAGTGGTGAGTACATTTTGAGTTCTGAGTACATATGAGTTTTGAATTCATTTTGAGTTTGAACATATATGAGTAGCCTAGCAGGCAGCTATGGTTGGCTGTTAAGTTTCATGCGTCGCTGTGGGCTCGGAATTCAGGTTACCTGCGGGTACGGCACCATTCGCGATCCGCATGATCGGTGCGGAGGTAGTGGGTGTCTGATTTTTTTTAGTTTCTTGTTGAATTTTCATGACAATAAGCACTTGCTGTATACGAAGTTTTCACGGCTGTGCGTGTGAGTGATAATTGACTGGTGAGGTCATAAAAAAGAGTTGTCTTAACTTTTCTTCCTCATGAATCCCCTAAGAGGGTGGGAAAGGGTGGTGGCAAAGCACACTGCGGCGCTTGCTTGCTGGTTCTTCGCCTGCTACTGTTAACGGCTTGATATACTAGGGGTCACAAAGGAAGAGGTGAGAGCCGGGGGAAAAGGGGCGGGGGCTGTCCCTTCTGCTGTTTCAAATGAATTAGCTGAATGGACTGGGCGACGCCCCTTTAGAGAGAATAATGACGGCAATAAATTGGGTTAAAAGACAAACTGATGACGCAAACGAGTGTAAGGTATCCGATGAAACGTCCCGACTAACGGAATCACGCCTGGTAAAGAAAAAAATGCTTCCTGATCGTAGTCATCAGGTAGTCATAATGAGTGATAGATTGGGTTACAATTCAAAATGACGCTGCGAGGGCATGTGGGGAATCAAATTCGAGGTCTCGATGTGGGGAATCATTCTGGACAAAAATGAGTTATGGTTATATCATGACCTAGTCATGGTTAATCATAGATTCGGTTAGACTTCAAGTTCATGATGCTATGGCGTATAGCGTATCAAACTAAAGGTTTCGATGAAGGTAATCACGTGCGTCCTGATTTTTATCATGATATACTAAAGTTTGGTCATACATAAGGTTAAATTTTACAATGACGCCACCGGGTGTGCGGGGCATCAAATTGAAGGTTCCGATTAGGAAAATCACGTGGGACAAAAATGCGGTATGGGTATATGTTGAGATAGTCATGGTTAGTCAATAATTGGTTTAACATTCAAATTGATTCCGCTAGGATGTGATGGGTATCAAATTAATGGTCTTGATGAGGGTAATCACGTGGGAGCAATACAAAAATCCTTCCTGGTTATAACCATGAGATAGTCATGGCGAGTCTTATATTGGTTAAAATTCTAAGTGAACCGCCGCGGTGGCTCAGTGGCTAAGGCGTTGCGCTGCTGAGCACGAGGTCGCGGGTTCGATTCCCGGCCGCGGCGGCCGCTTTTCTGATGGAGGCGAAAAGCAAAAACGCCCGTGTGTACGAGATTTCGGCGCACGATAAAGATCCCCAGGTGGTCAAAATTAACCCGGAGCCCTCCACTACGGCGCGCCTCATCGCGTGCGTTGCGTCGGCGCGTTAAACCCCACAATCAATCATCAAAATTCTAAGTGACCCCGCTAGGGCGTGTAGGGCATCAAATTTACGGTCGTGACGAGGGTAATTACGTGGTACAAAAAAAAAGGCTTCGTGGTTGTAATCATGAGATACTCGTTATGATTCATAGATTGGGTTAAATTCAAGGTGAGGCTGCTAAACCATGTGGGGTGTCAAATTCAAGGTTTCAGTAGGAGGAATCACGTCGGACATTTACATAATGCGTACTGGTTACAGTCATGAGAGTCATGGTTAGTTTGACTAGTATGAATTCCATATTTATTTATTTATTTATTTATTTATTCAAAATACCTTATAAGCCCGGGGGCATTGGGTAAGGGGGGCAAAAACAGCAGATAAACAAAAAATAACAAGAGAAATTGTACAAAAACTAGATATATAATACAGCAACACGTCAGTGAAACAAGAAATATGATCCTGTTAGGGTGTTTGGGGTATCAAATTAAAGGTCCCGTCGAGGGGGATCACGTGGGACAGATATAAAAAGGCTTTCTGGTTATAGTTATGAGGTTATAGCAAAAGGTAACTTTATTTGCTTTGTCGGGTTTACCCAAAATTCCTTGCCAACCCGAAAGGCTGTTGTCTATATACATGCGAAGGCTTGTCCAGAGATGTTTATCAATGCGGTATATAGGAATAAAGATATTGGCGTCTAATTGCTGAATCATCGAGCCAGGATGTCATGGGGTAAAAACAAAAGGCATGCCAAGCTCTCGAACCTAAATCACCAGACTCAAAAACTCTCTGCTAATAACTGCCATTCAAACATTACTAACTCCATTTCCCCGTTTCCCAACAAACAAGCAAATCCTTCGACACATATGTGTCGTGCAAATTGTGGACTACCATAGGTAACAGGGGGCATCAGACCTTATCTGAAAGGCGAATTTTACATTTGTTTATGAATAAGCCTTGCCGCCGCGTTTCGTGTCCACAATTTTCCTCCCACAGTGTACCAAAGTGCCCTCGAATCCAGAATTGGCCAATTGGCAATAAACAGACATTGCGACAGAAGGAAAATACTTCAGAAAAATAAGCAAGCGCAGTTTGTGTATGCGCTCGAACTGATTTTATTACATTAAGAAATCAGCGCAAGATATCAAAACTGGCACATGATAACGATTTAAAGGAAAAGAATTAAATAGACTCTGCAGTTCAACGACTACATGTCAAACACAATGAAACACACACACACGCACACACACACGCACACGCACACACACACGCACACGCGCACGCGCACGCGCACACGCACACGCACACGCGTGCATGCTGGAAGTTAACAGCTGGGTACGGTGGCGGTGATTGCTTACAACGATGGCGAGGTGCTTTTCCGAGCTACGAGAGCTCATCCCACCTAGCAAATGCTAAAAAAAACGAATACAAGTGCCTCAGCAAGCAACGAGGCACTTTTCTGTTTGTCCCACGTGATTTGCCTCCTCGAGACCCTCACTTTGATACCCCACGTTCTTTAGCGCCACATCTCTCGGAATTTTAACCTAATCTGGGACTATTTATGACTCCCGTGTTACACGGTTCGCCATTTTCGATATTTTTTCTTTTTTCTTTTATAGCTTTTTAACATTTGTTTGATCAATTGTCTAGATTTACGCTTTTATAATTATTACAGGTTGACCTTCCGTGATATCTGCATTTTTGTGGAAATGCAGGGCGTTACACGATCCTGGCGGGGGAAGGCGGAGGTGGGTACTCGCCAAAGAATGCTACGCATTAAAAAAAACAAAGGCATATCCATGAACGTCTCGCGCTTCAAAGATTCGCGGGTATATTTCGCTTTGACACAAGGCGTTTTTTCAGGATGCACGAAATACACGGAACCATAACCCCTAAACAGCTTCGACGTAAAATAAACGGAGCAGTGAGCGCACGGCCCCTCGCCCAATCTTGCTTGTTTCGACCTAGGGACTCAGCACACCATCGAGTCTGGACCGCAGCCTACATGAAGAGTTTGGTATCCAATATATAAGTACAATTGCTTGCAACCAGTGCTAGTCAACATGGGCAGCAGGTATAGCTGTATTAAATCTGTAACGAAAATTGTTCCCGCCCTCACAGCAGCTACGGTCTCATGTCGTGCCGATGGCAAGAGTTTGAGCTCACGAATTTGCACCCTAAGTATTATTACCACGCGTGAATTTCAAAACGCTGAATGGTAATAAAATCAGAGTCCATCTGAGCCCTACTAAATTCATAGCACGAGAGAGTTGTGAGGCCATTTGAGTTCTGATTTCATTTTGAGTTTTCAGTACATTTTGAGTTTATTACATTTTGAGTTTTGAGTGCATTTTGAGTTTTAAATGCATTTTGAGTTTTAAATGCATTTTGAGTTGAGTGCATTTTGAGTTCAGAGTACATTTTGAATTTTGAGACCAAGTGAGTTCCGAGTTTAGCGCTCAATGTGAGCTTGCGTTTGAGTGAGCACAGATGTGCTGCTCGGCATTGAGTCTGAGCTTGAGTAAGTGGTGATTCTAAAAAAAAATTGTGAGTGAGTGAGTGAGCCGCGCTAACTTTGCCGAGGTATCAACATTTCTGAGCAGTTCGTATAAGTCCAAACTGAACGAAGGTTTTCAATAAGGAATGAAGGGCAGTGTATGAAGGATGGTGATTATTTAGGGTGTTATGGCGCAAGGCGCACCAGGACAAAGAGCGCCATGACAATGGTGGGATGATATGATGGGGATATTAAAATAGAATGTGTAAAAAATTCACTACAAAAAATAAACTATGAAAGTTGGTGTATAGGGCCATAATTAGAAGTAAAAAATGTTGGAATTCAAGGTGTTAAAAACCCCATGATACCGCCATTGTATTGTGACCGAACATGAGGCCAAGTGAGAGCATGGCGAGTATGATATGTACCTAAAAAGTCAACATTGGCAAGGTAATTAAGAACTCCTCTTTAAGAAAACATGGGACTATCTGATAAAAATAATGAAGGGTGCAACGGTATTCAATGAGTGTACATTTTATGAAAGTGACGTTTTCTCTCTATGTTGTACATCTCGCATTCAATAGGCATATGAAGAACTGAGAGCTGCCCCCCACACCTTTGACACTGCGGCTTGTTTGCGTCTGTTATAAAGGTACGAGTGTGTGATGTGTGTGTGGCCTATTCTCAATCTGCATAATGCTACCTCTGCAAATCTTTCATATTTTTCAGCAGGGGGCTTTTCTATTTTGGGTTTAACGACATGTAGTTCATTCTCTACTTATCTGCCCCATTCTTGCTGCCAGTTGTCTCGCAGATTCCTTATTACAAAAGGTTTCAGATCTTGACACGGGATCTCGTTTATGTCTTTGCTGCTTCGAAGGGCGGCAGCTGCAGCACTACGGCCAGCAGCTTCATTTTGAGCAATACCGGACTGGCCAGGACCCCAGCAGACTATGACAACGAGTTTCAGGTCATAAGCCGAGTAGAGAGCTCCTAAAACACAATAAAGTAGAGATTATACTGACCTTCTGAGATGAAATATTTAACACGACAGTCAGAGATGTGTATATAACTGAGTTCTTAATTTTGTTTTGACGAATGTGGTTCAAAGCCAGTAGAATTCCCTACGACTCTGCAGTGAATATACTTAAGTTCCTGTTCATTGTTTTGGACATATTAGACATGGGGCCATTTGCAGCGCAGGATACTGCTGTGGAACTTTTTGAAGCATTGGTGTCAAATTCAGCTGCCTTGTATTTGTCACAGAGGAACATAAAATGCTCAGTCATGACTACGTTTGGTACATTTTTATTCTGTATTTCTCTAAAGAACATGTCACAGTGAATTGGGAAAGTGTCCCACGGAGCGACCAAGTCAAACACATGTACCAGATGCCAGAGAAAACAGAGTAAACAGATGCCAGAGTAAAAGTTGGAGCTATCGAGTGTCGGTTTTCAAAGAGATGATCACTTCTGTTATTTTTCATTATGGTATTCAGACGGTGTTCCTTCAGAGATGTGATCTTTGCGGCCTACATCAGAGCAGTGTATGCACGCCGGTACCCTAGAGAACACTGATTTTATTCGACATGAAGGGATGAAATTGGACTTGTTCGATATTCCCATGTGGCGAAGTGAAGCCACAAGTTGTATACTGGGTCGAACATTTTGAGTGGTGTTTTGGTTGCAGACTGGTATACAATGCAGGTGTATTCTATTCTTTACCTAACAACACAATTAAGAAGTGCCAGCAGACATTCTGTATCCGTTCCCAAGCACTGATCAGATAGTACCTTTAAAATGTTCATCGTTTTCAGGCATTTTACTTTTAGTAATATAATGTGCGGTATGAATGTGAGCTAATGGTCGAGCAAAATACCGAGCAACCTGTGTTCCTTTTTCACCGGTATGGGCTGACCTCCTAACGTGATACCAGGAAGAGATTAAACACCGCGTATCCTAGAAAAGACAATAACAGCACTTTTATCACCGTTAAACTTAAAACCGTTTTTTCAGCCCGTGTAACCAGCCTGTTCACACTTAATTGGGTTTGACGTTCACATATAGACAGATTACAGGATTTAAAACTAACTTGGATATCGTCAACGTAGGAAAAGTATGAAACAGTTCGAGGCAGCACAGTTTTAAGAGTACTCATTATAACAAGTGCGGTATGAGAACCTAAATGTAATCTCGAAAACAAAATGCTGGCCAATACTGAAGGTGTTATTAGCAATATTCCCAAAACATTCCAAGGTGTAAATTTGAACCGCTGCCAAGCACCTTCTTCGAGAATTCAATCGTGTATATATTGAGTGGCTTTATGCTAGAGTTTCGTTAAAAGTTTTATTAGTAAAATATGATGCCCACAGAAACCCAATCACAAAAAAAAAGTCTTCCCTGAGGAGTCAATCGTTTATTCCCATGCAATCAGACGAGCAAAGGTTGACTAATCACATAGCTGCTTGGCACATTTCTACCCTAGTAGTAATTTCAAATACAAATTTCAGACATTTTTGGCCATGTACAGAAAATTAAATCCAAGTGCCTACCAAGGGCAAGCTAGAATTACCACACGAGTCGAACAGGAGTGCAAAAACGTTCTCCTTAAGGGCGTCACAATATACCAGCCGCAGCGATTGTAAACCGAAGACATTTCTGTCCATGCACGATCATATCTGTTTACAGAGGTTCTGTCCGTATCTAAACAACTTATTTTCCGCAAACCCATGCGTCCTGATCTTTTAAACGTAGAGCGGGAGCATAACTTTACCTTATGCCTCTTACTTCAAAGTTAGTAAACAAGTGCGGTTCTAGGCGTGTGCATGGTTTACCGCAATACATCATCCTTTTATAAGACGTAATTTAAGAAATACAATGATATTTGGGTTTCATCATATATATATATTTGTTTTTACTTAAACTTGATAATTTCAGAACTTTCTAAACTGCCACAGTACTTTACATGGCTTTTTACGCGTCTTCGTACGCGGTACCATCAAAAAGGAATAGTGTTTTTTCTTGTACAGGTACCTGTTAATGACGGTCACTGACAGCCCCTCACCAAGTAAACTATATTTGCCCAATTTTTCGGTGTACAAAAATTTTAAATACAGCACTTCTGACGTTTCTTGCATTCAGCAGATATAGTGCAAAAACAGCTTTCGTTGGAAGGACTGGTCGGAGGCGAAGGAAATTGAGCTTCTGAAACGGATGCAAAAAATAAAATGAAGCTCCGACATGGCTTGCTCACGGTGGGAATGTGGTCGCTAGCTTTCCGGCGGTAGAGGTAAAAAATTACCAGTTACCAGTTGAGGTGTTAACAGTTAACAGCTGAGAAGTTAAGAGTAGAGGTGGGAAGTTAACAGTAGAGGTGGTAAGTTGACAGTGTAAATATCCGTGAATTGTCTGAGTTGCCTGATCTGTTCTTTTACCTGTACATGATTATGTGACGCCGAACCAATGCGTTCAAGCTCGTTATACAAGTATTTTATTTTATTTTTTTATTTTTTTTTATTTTTGTTATGTTTATTGGCCTTCTCAAAGCTACTGTCATACTGTATCCCCCGTTATAATCGCGTTGTACTTTCAACAGTCGTCACTGAGCTGCCAATTTGGTTCCCTGGCCCCGTCAAGCTTGTAGCAACAGCTTTCTTGCCAGGGAGACCATCGACATTGTATTATGTTGAGAGAAAAAATAAATTTGAATTTGAAATTTGAATTTGATTTTGACATCAGAGGCCCTCGGCACCAATTGTCGTAAAAACCCGCAACGGCGTAACCGTCCACTATGCCGTTAAAGGCCAGTAAGTGGAGGTATAGTCGGCAGTCTGGACGATCCCCATTAGTTGATCAGCTTCCACGCCTCTCTGCCGCCCTGGTGCGCACGCTTATGAGCAGGATCACATAGAGTTTCTCGGGTGTGCTCTGAAATCGCTTGACAAAAGTTGCAGGCAACAGTGGGCACTCAACAGACGGTCCTAATACTCAAAGTTTCTAATGAAGCAATATAGATTGAATAGCCGAAGATATGCACTGCCACTTTCCTATAAACTGTCATAAGTCATTCCAAAAATAAAAAACAGGAGACCTAAACTTGTGGCGATACCCCACAGAATACCACAAAAGTTATACATTTAAAATAAGTCTTCAAAGCTTTAAACTTTTGCAATAGCATGATACTCAATAATTTTTATCTTTTTTTAAATGTGTTAACCTAGGCGAGAAGGGAAACAGGGATATGGGCAAACGTACCGGTTTCACCTGTTGTAGTATGCGTACATGCGTAATGCTTCCGAGCTGGGCCATAACACACCTTGTTCAGAAAGGCAGTCGGCATTATAAAAAAGGAGAAAATGTAAGACGTTTAGATAAATAACCCATCGGTGTTTGGTGAAGAACTGGGAAGATGGTCGCAGCGCTACTAAATATTAAAAAGAAGTGCTACACAAGACGAAGACAGCGCACTGTGACAGGTATTCAAAACAAATACGCTTCTAATGAAGAAAAATAAGTGCTGTGTTCGTAGGGGATGCAAATTAAACAAATTGTGATTTTATGGTGTGTCCCTCAAAACAAACGCGACTTACTGTTCCCTGCAACTTTTCTCGGGGCATTTAAGAGAACACCATAGAAACAATGTGTGACCACGCTCATAAGTGTCCGCACCAGGGTGGCAGAGAGGTGGGGCAGCTTATTATCGTTTTTTATAAATAGTGGACTAAAAGCATTAAGACAAAATATTAAGCGAATGCTGTTTTAGTAAACGTAACCTGCAATTACCTACTTCTCGCAGACCTGTCGGCAAAGATGAAAATTCATAGCGTACAAAGAAATATTGGCACAGCGGCGGTTTTGCGTTTAGCCGGCGTCCGAAAAACGCCCGTCGCAGCCTGGATCGATCCGGTGAAGACGTGGTTAGCAGCACGATGACTTTGCCGCCTCACAGGGTGGGCGTATCAATATAACACATACACAAAACATGCAACACTTTCTCGCACTCCAAGCTGCCGACAGAAAAATTTAGGCAAACGGGATAAATGTGTCGCTGTGCTAATTGAGAAATTCTGCACAGGCTGCCTAATGCACAAAAAAAGAGAAACTTACCAATGGCGGGCATGTGATCTCTGTAGTAGTTGCCCCCACAGGCCTTCTTTATGTACTTCAAGCTTTCGTCCACTTTATCAGAGTTGTTGTAATACAGCTTGCCGTCATCTGTTTTCCGCAGCAGGCGTGCTTTCCCGCGGACGTTTGCAACGATGTCATTCTTCACTGCACCGTCTGCACCACAAATTTATGACACTCCATACATATACCGCATATACCTGCTCAAAGGTAGCAGCCAAGGCATCATAAAAGGAGAAAAACTGTTGCGGAAACGCATAGGAATTCCGTACACTCCTATGCACTCCCAGGAGCTGAACAAGCATGCGCGCCTGCTGCCTGTGATAACCAATCGATAAACCAGTATGCTGCGACCAATGCTCCAAACCAGCTTAAAAAAAGTAGATTGAGAGTTATAGGTGAGTAATAACGCACGGCAGGTGCACATACGCATTCAGCTCCTTTCGTTTACAACAACCACAGCAAATTTGCAACAACATTTGCAAATACTGATTGTACACCAGAATTGTTTCTTGTGTATTATTTTGGCAGGCTAATAACTGCTCTTATTATGCGCTCTACGAATCAGTCGTTACCCCCTGGTTTACCTGTATCCTGCTTCCCCAGAGTTTTATATTCTTCCTCACACATAGGGAGGAACTGGAAACTCAAATTACTCACTTTGGGCCACTGACGCTCCACAAAAACTAGTAATCATAGGTGCATGCACAAATGGTCACGCAACACAATGGTATTTCTAATGTCTGCGCTCACACTACTCGACCGAACGTTAACAGACAACCCATACGAGAACCGATCTTAGAACCCCTAAACATGCTGTCTTATGTGTCTCAAAGGTGTCTTATCTGCCACTCAAACAATGAGCGCCCATATTGCGCTCAGTGCATACAAAACCCTTCTTTGCCACGTCGAACGCATTCCAAATACGAGGGACCACCTTCAAGGCCCACTCTTTATTATTGATGCATCGCTGCCGCCAAGGCGACACACCCAGACGCGCACAAATCAAATGCATACCTTAAAACTTGTACAACCAGTACAGTGGCCAGTAGAGCTATTGTACGCTCCGTATAGAGTTTCCCCATACGTAATTTCTCAACCCCCGTGTTGATTTCGAAGGTCATGCAGCCACCTGAATGCCTCCTCATTGCCCCACCACCAGGCGGTGTCACTGAGTAAAAACACAGACGCTTGAAGGAGCGAACAGGAAAGGAACAGCCGTGTATGCTGATTTCGGAAATAAGCCACCGATGTGCAAACTCAAGCAGGTGCGGTGCGGCCGTTTGAGAACACCCACAATAAAGACGCAAATCAACCTACAGACGAGTGCCACGGACGGAGCTTTGCAGATGCTTAGCGCTGGGTCAAGGTGGTATGAGCTCAATAACACTCCCTGGGGCATTCCATCTGGCAATCAGAAACAGCGACTGCAGTGCCGGAGATTGACTGGCCATGGTCGTTAATGGCTTGATGGCTCAGCCCTGTAATCTCGGACTCCGAGCAACATTCCCACGGCTCGTCAGCGCTTGACGCCGATTACTCCAGAAAGCGAGGCCAAGGGGCATAGAATGTAGGCGACGAATGGTCGACGTGAAAGAGGTGGTTCTGCACCTGGTGGCTGACCAAAAATACCTGGAAGTACATTTCGACAGCAACCAATCGGACATTCAACCGAGGGATATTGCTGTGTCCCGATTGGGCTGAAGACATCATTTTGTTTAAAGAGTTTGATAAATCATCTAGTAAAAAGGAGCGGAGCAGACGCATTACACGTTCTCTAATGGAAATTCTGGCAGCTATCAGCTCCTTAAAGAGCTGCTCATAAACATTTGAAAAACAAATGTCGGGGGCATTACCTTGCAGTTTTATTCACGCTGGAATAAAACGACGTTTGCTCGATCTGTAAACACACGCAAACCACCTTTTGTAGCCTAACGAAACGACCACTGGCCGAGGGCATGAGCAAAGCCCTGGCTGCCTTTCAAGACTGGCTGCTAGGTGATGTCACATCTAGAAGAGCCGGCGCTGAAGTGACCGCTCGGGCAGAAGAGCTTATTTCATCGCCGCTCATATACGGGCTAGCACGTCTTATAGGGAATGGAAGACGCACAAAATCTTTGAGTAGAATACCGCAGCCTGACGGAAACAAATGCGACACATTCGCTTGCGACAGGCTCGGACCGCAACCACCAAGAACTGGTCACCTGCCGGGCGCTCGATGTTTCGGAGGCTCTTGGACCCACCGCCACTCCCCACCCTAAAACCAGAGTTCCAAATAAGTGGTTTTTATCAATCTCTCGCGCGCGCAACAAGTTTTATAAAGGAGTTTCACCCAGCGAATTGCGGCCAACCTTGGTTTCTCAGATTCAGGGAATTTGTGCAGATATTCAATCGTCGCCTTTACTACAAGCGCTAATCACACTTCAAACACCATTTTTCAACGCATCATCATCTCGTTTTTCGTATTTGCAATGGCTTTTACATGCGGACAGGCAACGACCAACTCTGTGGCGCAGCCTGCATCGATTCATGGACACAGGCAGCAGCAATGTAGCCACCGGGCGCCCCGTGGCGGGGGTGAGCTGGTGCCGGGTCGCTCCGTGGCCGGTCAGCGTAGAGAACGCTAGGCTTGGCATAGGGGCATTTATGCAGTTTTATGAAAAGGGAACTGAGCGTTGGAGGCCCCGAAGAAGTTTGGGTAGCGTTGACTCAATAAGCTAACGCGCGATGATATTTAGAAGAGAGTCTTTGCCAACAACTGGCACCTGTTTCGAATTAATTGTGTAACCCATAATGGCTCGATCATAAAGTACCTTGGCACGATGATCTGGATTGCTGAGCCAGATTCTACGATACCCAGCATGTCAAACAGCACCTCTTACAGTTTGATAAGCAAAGCCAATGGTTTTTTTATACGTTTATGTCTAAACCTAAACTTCATCGTCTCACGGCAGGTACTGAATGGTCACGAATATTTTGATGTATTGTTTTTGCGTTCAAGTAAATTACATATGGTGCAGCTTTCCCCGGAAAATGATAAGATGCTCCAGACTACAAAATGGCGTGGGAACAGTGTTGTTAAAATCGTTATTAGTGATTTGTTCGAGTTTAAACAATGCGATATAATTAGAAACAAGTAGAACCAACATTACGACGCGCACACGCAAAGAGAAGTTACTCACGGCTCTGGACTTCGGCACCGAGGAAGATGCCATAGAAGGGAACCTTGGTGGATTTTTTCCTCGCTGGAACACGGAACCTAAAATTATAGATTACAGGTAGGTAAAAGCTAGGTGATAACAGTAATGTAAATAGTTTACGTAAACAATTTAGCTGCAGGCAGTAGGTACAGTAAAATAGCATTTCACTTGTACAGCCAGAAACATGCACACGCTAAAAGCTTCCGAGCGTTGATAAAACACATGAACGTGCTTACCTTCTGAACAATAAATACGCGAAAGACCATCTATTCGCGATTTACATAGCTTGAAAGCCTTGCTTAGGACTTGGTACCTTTACGGGGTAAATGTTTTTGCTCTGACTTAAAAAGCATGTTTTCCCATACGGAAGGCAACGAATAATGTCAACACTCATCCCCGTTATGATTTATCTGCAGCCATGTCATTACCGTGAGGAAATGAGCACGCATGCTCACGAAATTGGTTTTTTTTTATTGGCAGTGAGTGCATTTTTGTAGAGCGTCCATGTCGCCGCGCAGAGAAGTGGTCACTTTACTTTCTGCAAGGTGACATGGTTGCTTTAGACCACTGTATGGTACATCACATTACTGAGGAGCGGACATTAAAAACCTGCGGATACCAGATTAAGCGGATTACTTTGCCGAAAAGCAATACGTCCCATTGTGATTGGAAATTTGTTTATAATCAGACCTGACTAGTACATCTTTCAACTAATTTAATGCGACTATGCAGTGTAACTGAATTTCAGAATTTCAGCAATACTCATCGCTCCACTCACACTTCAACTACAGTAAAAGCTCGTTCTTTCGAACTCCGAGGGGGCCACAAAATTGTTCGTATTAGGGGAGTTCGAATTAGCGGGTGGGCGCTTGCATAAATGGACATTGCGCCACACTGCGCGGGCATAGCAAAAAGAAGCCACCTCTGGACTCGTCATCGCAAATTAGGCGCTCCAACGCGCTAGTTTCGCATGCCACGTGATCGCAGGTCCATACCAGCAACAGCGACAAAAGAAAACCTGCAACTGCATGCGCCGGAGCGCTGGCCCCAGCGGAGCGGCGCCCGTCGTGGAAGCGAAATAAGCTGTCGCAGCACCGTAGCGCGCCCGCCATGCTGTGTTTTTTTGGTTTCGTTGTTTTACACCTGGTAAATTCTGTTTGGTTAGGATTTCAAACACACTGTAACCACTCTGGGCAGACTTCTGCGAGGAGCAGTGGGATCCAGGTTCGAATGAACCGTTCTGGATACCCACGAATTTGAATTATCAGACATTTTTCTTTTCATTGAAATATACATGGCTGTGGCGGGACCAGTGCGCCAGTTCGAATTAACTGTAAGTTCAAATGAACGGAGTTCGAATTAACGAGTTTGTACTGTAGTTGTGTAATCCGGATATATTATAACAACCTTCAATAACTCAATGCGAATTTAAAACATCTCATTCTAGGTAAGGGCTGTCCAAAGTTGTATAACCTATTTAAGCCATACGGCGGGAAGCTTGCCACGTGAAAGCAAAAATATTTGCGCACAATGCCACTCTTCATCGGGTGAAAAACAGAAAGGAGCTAAAATGTTCTCCAAAATTCTGTAAAACCGGAGCCTTACTGTGTTAGCGAAGTTGCTTCGAGTAAACAATTGCACTTTAATTGGGGCGATTTTGTTTGAAAAATATTTAAAATGTAGTCGCCCACTAATACTTCGTGCGCGCTTTGTTTTCTTTTCTAGTTTTGTCAATTGAATTTAATATATTCTCCAGGGTTGTAAATTTTAATGCTAGTTGAGTTATTTCGTGAGCAACCAGTGGGGAAGACGTGCAGGTCTCTCTGAAATTTCTTTTATTATTTTTTACTTGCCAACCAGCCCTCATGAGTCTTCTCAAAGCAGGCCGTACTTCTCAATCTACTTAGAGTACAACTCATCCTGGTTGGTCGCGTTTAAAAGAATCCACACTTTCTGAAGCCTCGTGAGGCGATAACGTCACTTGCTCCTGTAGTGTAGACAGCGCATGGCCGCCTGGGTTCAACAAATTGCTGCTCCACGCAGGCTGTATTTTTCAGCTAAAATACGCAATTTATGCTTTGTTTCTTACGTTACGATAACTTTTATCATTTCGAAACACATTATTACGTTCGGAAGGCTTTTAAACCAACATGTAGGTTCTTCATTTTCTTCTCCTGCAAAATTAAAGTGAGGTGGCGCATTTCTGGCAGATGTGTAGCTCTGAGAACAAAACGTCGAAACAGAACCTTTTGCGCATAGCATGTTTAAAAAAACTTCCCCGCATTTCCCCGAGGGGAAGAATGTGAAAGTGCGAATGCACGAGTTGAATTTGCGCGGTTCGGTAATGTTCGCGAAAGAGAGATCACACACACACACACACACACACAACTACAAAGAAAGAAAGATGCATTTATTCACAGACACCTATTTGTGTTGTCGTTGTACTTGATTGCTAGAGCGGATCTCAACTTTGAAATTTCGTGTCAGTACTCCTTTAAGCGGGTGCATTAGCCCTTCTCACGCCCGATTCTTGGCCAATCCCCCACGTGGGTATGTGCCATGTCAGCGGCCAGGCAGCACGCGCACATCTCCCCCCGTTGCCAAGGAAGACGAGGAGATTCCTGGCCAATCTCCAACGTGGGTATGTGCCATGTCAGCGGCCAGGCAGCGCGCGCCCATCTCCCCCCGTTGCCAAGGAAGACGAGGAGCGCGCGCACCCGCAGCTGTTGCTATGCGGACGGCGGCGGACGCTTCAGGCTCGCTTAAGAAGTGCATTCGCACTTAAAAAGTGGCTGCAAAGCAGAGTAAATTTAAGGGGAGGAGCAGTCAATACAGATTACCAGCAGGAAGGTCTGTAATATTTGTATCTGCGGTACGCCAAACGTGAAAGCAACGTTATGAAGGAGCGCGGTCAAAGGCGACCAATCAGGCGATCGCGATTGGAAAAACCAAAAAGATGCACTCACAGCTCACACGCAAAGAAAAGAAAACTACCGTTCCACACAAAATGCACGGTAAAATAAACTCACAGGTAAATTTCTAAGCTGAGAGGTAAACTAGCAAATTTAGATCAGTGGACTACTCACAGTTGTGCGACTGGCGCAAGGGTATGTACGACCAAAACGCCAATCCTGTGTCCTATGTTTGTTCCGTGTTTTGTTTTAAAATGTGAACGAGAATATTATGGTGTTTACTAGAAATTGTGAACGCACAGGTGGAGGCGAGTTACACAAAAATATAAATGTGATTGTTACGATATATTAAGTTACCTGTGGTTGAACCGTGAAGGCCTCAAAGCGCCCTTGACGAGGCGGTCCCCATGTGCACCAAGGAATATATAGATCCTCAGGGCCAGCATGAAAGTCGACAGTGTGAGACGTTACTCACCACAATTTTGTAAATTTTGTGTCTGCGTGACTGAAAAGACGTCTTTTCATGAACACAGGGTAGTCTAATAAATTCTTGAGTGGTGTAGTTGGACTTTACGCGCATTATTCATGGAAGTGTCGTAGTCTGGCATCATCGGGTGAATTGTGCTTGACAAAGTGTGATGGTTTTAGTTCTTTCCGACGCGACTACACCGGCTTGCGCTCCTTTACATAAAAATGTTGCAGTTGAGAAGTGCTCCTTCACTAGAAAACCATTCGGTAATCTTCCTCGTTATTATCGCTTAACAAATAAGTGAAGTAAATTTGAGCATAAGTTTGGGGTCACCATGCGAGGAATTGGCATGTTATCGCCCACTCTCTCTATGAAACAACAAGCAGAGCCTTACGAGAGAGCGAGAGAGAGAAGAAAAAGTGAGAGAAAAGAGCTACACAATAGAGGACCTTATGCAGTTATACCTCAGTCATGATGACTTTCCTCCACGGTACACTGGGTCATATTTAGAAGGAGTGTGAATGTGTATCCACGCGTATGAATACCCCAAAAACATGTTAGAATGCTGCATGTCCACACCTAACGCTTAGAACTAGAGTTCAAGACATTTTTCGCTCACGCAATGCAACAATTGTTTTAAGTGAAGTCTACACACACAGATTAAGTGATTTCTCTGTGAGTTGATATCGTTCAAGCAATCTCTTACACTTTTAATCATAGTTCCACTTAAGGCTAAACGCCTCTGCTTTTTTTTCGAAACAGAGAGTCGTATCTCGGTATGAGTATATAAAGCTAGACAGCCCAGATAATTCCATAATACTGTCGAGCACGATATAGTTATGTAAGAGGTCATGAGCGCCGTGAAATACGCCGAAAATATAAGCACTATGTCTACGCCGCTGTAAAATCTATGCTTTTTTGGTTTATAATGCTGCGGTACGGTTATTTCAGACATCTATTCACCATGCGGTTGTTGACGCAGTAGAGTGAGGGAAAGCTAAAAAAATGTGTAGTTTGAGTTACCATACGCAGAGAAACATAGCTGGTTGGAATATCTGCTCTAAACAACCCCACTTCATTGTATCTGCCTTAAAACCTTTCAAGCGAATGTTCAATGGGTACGTTTGCGGCACTAAAGATAAAAACAAACTCACCCTTTGGAACTAGTGTCATCGTAGCGAAAGAATTCATGTTCAACATTGTGCTTATCCATCATGTAACAAGGATGGCAAAGATTGTAGTCAGCGCACTCGGCACATTTCCACAGTGTTCCGGTGACGCCCTTGGTTTCGCAGTAGCAGCAGGTTATGTTCAGAAATGTGACACCTGTAAAAGGAAAGGTTTTAATACTAATCGAGTTGATGGCGACAACGAACGTGCAAACACCCGAATGGTTCGAGTGAAAGCAGACTATTTCACAATGTACAAATGGCCAAACCAGGAATGAATAAAATATTGATTAGAATTAGTGACCTGTACCCACCACATTGAGAAGATCTTACGCAGAAGATATTACACACAAGATAATACACAGCGAGAAGATTATTACAACCCGCCCCGGTAGCTCAATCGCTAAGGCATTGCGCTGCTGAGCATGAGGTCCCGGGTTCGATTCCCGGCCGGATCAGCCACTTTTCTGATGAAGGCGAAAAGCAAAAACGCCCATGTGTTCGAGATTTCGGCGCACGTTAAAGATTCGCAGGTGGTCAAAATTAATCCGGAGTCCTCCACTACGGCGAACCTCATCGCCTGCGTTGCGTCGGCGTGTTAAACCCCACAATCAATCATTCAAATAAGAAGATATTATTGGACGGGAACATCCCCCCACAGAAATCGGGGAGCTCGCACCATGCTGCTGACTTGTTTAAAATAAGGAGCAAAGTGTGCAAGATATAAAGCGGACATTTTAATTGAAAATGAGCAGGCATGCATGTTATTTAGTGACCATGAAGGACGTATTGCTTGTGCAGCACAGTGCGACGTCCTTGAGGTAACCAAGTTCGTATAGACAGAGAACCGGACGTACCAGGCCCGGTGAGTAACAGTGCGCAGATAGACAAAAACTCTGCAGTAGCCTTAGCAGAACGCAATATTGCTCCTTTCCTTGTGTGTGCGTTCTAGCGTTCTACACGGGGCCTTTGGGCTGTAACACTGGGCTTCGCATGGTATTTCAACTGCTTAGCCAATCTTTCGCAATTTCGACTCATCCTCTTATTACATCCAACCGTAAAATAGACTTTAAGAGCCACTAGAAACACATTCTGTATTTAAGAAACTGTATAATAGCGCGCGTTGGTAGGTATTCATGTTGAAGTCTTAGAACACTCCCTTCAGCGTCCTTGGTTGGTTTTGTTGCGTAACACTCCAACTTGAATAACCTTTAAGATTACCTACCGTGGAGAATATTCCAGCGAAGAACTTACGTAATAGTGGACAAGGAGAAATTTCAAAATTTTAAAGTTCCCATTTCCAAATGGTTAATAGCCGATTTCATTTACTACTCACAAACTTTTTAAATGTGCCGCATCTTGAGTTACAAGCTTGATGTCATAGTGACGAGATTTATATTAGGAAGTATGCCCAAACCGGCGCCACGTAATAGATTACCTCCAGTACTCCCACAAAATATAAGCTCCTATAAAGTCCTTTCTGAGTTTACTGCGGCCTTTGATTACAACGATACTTCTGATACTTTAGGAATTCTTTTGCGGGCGCTGTAAAGGTATCTCGGCATTTTCACTTTCTCAGCTGTAGAAGTTCACAAACCACAGTACCCGGTGATACACAGGAAAACCAATATACCAAGGGTGATGAACATATCAGTAGTTTTTTACTGGTCATAATTATTTCACCGTGGAGTTAAACATAATTAGGAAAGAAAGAAAAGTTGGGGTTTTTTTGGCACAGCAACCTTTCTGTTATAATGCGTCAGACGCAGAGTAGAATAGTTATGCGACGGTTAACCGATGTTATTCAAGGTGTTGTGAAGAATAAAAACAATTTAAAAGGACTCAAAGATGCACATAGCTAAAACCAGTGTATAAAGCCAGTGTCCTCAAAAAATTTGAAAACGTAACTGAAATCCACCAACGGCTCATCACTAAGTAAAAGCCCAGGGTGTAAAGGGATGCAAAAGGTGTATAATGATTTGAAATGTCTGATGCGTGCTGCTTCAAAGTGTGGGCAGCTTATTAAAAAACGAAGTACAGTAAGAGGATCTCCACAGTGGTCACACACGCGTTTCTGTTCTTTCTGGATCAGGAAGCCGTGTGTGAGCACAGTGACCTATTCGCAGTCGGCATAAAATAACCTCATAAAAAAGATTTCTGTGTCTGCAACTTTTTCATTCAGATAGGTATGGTTTCACTAGGTGTAACTTAATTTCAGTCTGTCTGTCCCATTCAGTTTGCCAGTACACTGTAATGGACTTTCGTATGGTGTTCCGAAGGTCCTGGTAAGGAACCTTGGACTTCGTTATTGCACAACGCTTAGTATCGTATGCTGCTCTATCGACAGTTGCATTTTCTGGAATGCCAATGTGGCTTGGTATCCAACAAAAGACGACACTAAACCCAGCCGAGGTAAGGCAGAAGAGTCGATTTTTTAGCATACCTACAGCCGCATTTTTTGAAGGAACGAGGGAGGTCAAAGCGCGTATGGCACTTGAGGAATCTGTAAAAATTGCCACTTTTTTGTAGTCCATTTGCTATTACGTCTTCCATAGCTGAGGTTATACCAAAAACCTCGGCAGTGAAGACACTGCCCTCATCAGCTATCCTCTCAGCTACAATAACTGCCGACGAGTTTACAAAAGCGTAACCGGTGTGACCAGCAGTTTTTGAACCATAAGTAAAGTAGTGGCAATAGCTACTGTATTTATTCTTAAGTGCAAGAAATTGTTGGCGCAAAAACTGGTGTGGAAAAGCTTTCTTGTCGTATTTTAACAGCGACAGGTCACATTTGACAGCACTATAGTCCCAAGGGGCTAAAGCGTCGGAGAACCTCAGAAGAGTTGGCGGGCATATCTTAAAAGAGTACAGAGTCATGTGCTCCTCCAAACGAAGGGCAAGAGGGCGGACCACACTTGGTTTGTTCTCATAGAGCTTCTTGTACTTATTTTCCAACAATTCTCTGGCACAAGGATGGTAATTTATGCATGCTATTTTGGCTGCATATACTCCACTTAGGTACGCTCGATGGTACTGCAGAGGCCACTCATTGCACTCAACGTAAAGACTATCAACAGGGGAGGTACGATATGCACCTGAGGCAAGTCTGAGACCCACGTTGTGCACTGGATCGAGTGAGGTGAGAACAGATTGGCGAGCTGACCCATAAACAATACAGCCATAATCATGACGAGAACGTACAAGTGAGCCATAAATTCTGAGCAAACATGCGCGGTCGGCCCCCCATGACTTGTGTGATAACATTTTCAATATGTTAAGTGTCCTCATGCAGGTCATTTTGAGTGTCTTTATGTGGGCCCCAAACGTTAATTCGGAGTCATAAATGATGCCAAAGTATTTGTGCTCACTGTGTACTGGAACGAGCATATCCCTGATTTTTATTTCAGGCTTGGCATGAATACCTCGTTTCCGCGTGAAACACACACATGCACACTTCTCAGGAGAAAAGCGAAAACCGTTTTCATCTGCCCATCATTGCAACCGATTGACCGTAGTCTGGATTTGTCTTTCACAGACTGATTGGTTACATGACGAAAAGGCAATCTGCAGGTCATCGACGTAAAGGGAGTACATAACCGGTCGAGGAATAGCTTTTGCCAAGGAATTTATTTTAATGCCGAAGAGTGTCACACTTAGCACACTGCCCTGACGTACTTCATTATCCTGGCTGAAAGAACGAGAGACTGAATTGCCCAGTCTCACAGTAAAGGTTCGTTCTTGAAGAAAATCTTGTACACATGAAAACATTCGCCCTCTGATTCCCATTGCTGATATCCTGCAGAATTCCATACCGCCAGGTGGTATCATAAGCCTTAGCCATATCAAAAAAGACAGCAAGGCAAAACTGATTGTTAACGAAAGCATCTCGTATCATTGTTTCAAGTCGAACAAGGTGGTCAGTTGTAGACTGATACGGCCGACAACCACATTGAAACCTATCAAAGTAACCTGAACGTTCGAGAACAAAGACCAATCTAAAATTGACTATCCGCTCAAATGTCTTGCACAGACAACTGGTCAACGTTATGGGTAGGTAGCTTGATGGACAGTCGGGTGGCTTGCCATCTTTCAGTAATGGAATTACGACAGCCTTTTTCCATGCTTTGGGCAGCCTACCCATTTTCCAGATTTTATTAAAGAACTTCAGAAGCACTACTAAGCAGCTATAATTTAGGTGTTTTAGAAAAGCGTAGTGAATAAGGTCAGGGCCAACAAAAGTAGCCTTGCACTGCACTAGTGCTCTTTTAAGTTCGTACAATGTAAATTCTTGGTTATAGTCTTCAGTGTTATGGCTAGTATTTTTAATCCTGAACTTTTCAGCACTGGCCTTATGTCTCATGAAATCTTGTGTGAAATTTGCATTTCTAGAAACATCTGTAAAGTGGGCACCTAAAACATCCGCTTGCGCTTGCAACAAATCGTTCCCACCGTCGGTAGAAAAAAGGGGTACCGTAAACCATCTGTAGCTGCCTTTGACTTTGCGTACATCGTCCCAGACTTTTTTTGCGGGAGTGGTAGTGTTTATTGTGCTTACAAATTTTGCCACGAGTTTCTTTTTGCTTCTTTGATTTTTCTGGCAGCAGCTCGGGCAGCCTTAAAGCTCAGGCAGTTGTCCATGGTACGGTACCGTCTGAACACACCCCAGGCCTTGCTTTGCTTTTTCCGGGCTTCGTGACAGGCATCATTTCACCACGGCTTTGGCTGCTTAGGGATTCGGCCAGATGATTGTGGGACGGCTACTTTAGCAGCTTTGACAAGTTCCTCGCAGATGTAGGCGTTTGCTTCGTCTATGGACATACTGCTCATGTCAAATCCCTCTAAACTGACCAGATCCTTAAACTTTCCCCAGTCTGCTCTCTCGAGCCTCCATCGGGTTGGACAGTTTTTGACGGCTGGAAGTGGCTGCACGTCTTGTAACAAGGCGGGAAAGTGGTCACTTCCGTGTGGATCGTTCACTACACTCCACTCAAAGTCCATCTCGAGCTCTGGCGACCCAACACAAAGGTCTATCGCAGACAAGGTTCCCGTACCCGCAGAAAAATATGTCTTGTCTCCATTATTGAACACAAAAAGACTTATTCGTCAACCACTGTTCGACTTGTTTTCCCCGACTGTCGATTTTGTCACCTCCCCATAGGCAGTGGTGGGCATTAAAGTCTCCCATAATAACAAATGGTGCAGGCAGTTGCTCAATAAGGTCATTAAGTTCCTGTAATGACACATTATCAGATGGTGGCAGATAAAGTGAAACAACAGTGACCAGTTTGTTGACATAAACTTGTGCTGCAACGGCCTCCAGTGTAGTGTCAAGTTGTATTAACTGTAGAGTTGTGCCCTGTGCCACAACTAAAGCCACACCCCCTGAAGCGCGGGTGCTCTTCTCTGTCTTTCCTAAGGAGGTGAAAATTGCGAAATATGTTGCCATGTCTTTTCGTTAAATTTGTCTCCTGCAAAGCTATTGTTTTGCGTTCATATGTGTGTATAATTGCGTGAATATCATCTACATTGTGCAATAACCCACGGCGGTTCGATTGGACCATTTGCACCATACGGGTGTCTTCTAGAGTTGTCATTTTTTGGGTCAAGTAGGTGTGGACGAAGACATGCTCGCAGAGGCACTAGGGCACGCCTCCATCTCCTCCCGTCCCTCTCTCGCACTGCCTTCAGTTCCGTGAATATCATTAGGGGGACCAGGTGGTTTTACCCGGCCCTTTGGCTTCTGTCGAGGGTCGGGGGGTCCGCAGGTCTTTGCTGCCCAGGGGCAGCACCTGCAGCAGTGCCACTTCCTGAGGGCGCCCTCCTCTGTGGCACGTAGACCGTCACTGGAGGAGAGGAGGTCGATAGTATCGCAGGGGCGGAGCCTGCACCGTCTTTTGGCGGCTTGGAAGCCACACCACTTTCTTTGGTGGCTGGGAGCTTGGCTGCCGGCTTGACTCGTTTAGGGGGCTGTGGCTCTGTGCAGTTCGCCTGAGTGGACTGCTCCAGTGCCGGACATTGAGGCAGCCCCACCCCCTGACGGACTACTTCAGCAAAGAACCCTTTCTGAGCGAAGGCTAGGCGTCGTTTGGCCTCCGGGAAGGATACATTCTCTTTTACCTTGATGTCTAGCAGCTCCTTCTCCTGTCTGAAGCACGGGCACTTCCTGGAGTATGCAGGGTGTTCACCGCTGCAGTTCACACATTTGACATTCTACATCACAGGCGTCATTTTCATGTTCGGTGTGCTAGCACACAGTGCACAGGTAGGTTTTCCACGGCATGACTGCTGTGTGTGCCCATACCTCTGACAGCGGAAGCAGCGCCTGGGGTTTGCACATAAGGTCTGACGCGTAGATTCAAGTAGCCTAGGTGTACATTGTCGGGTAAAGTGGTGGATTTGAAGGTGAGAACCAAATGTTTCGTAGCAGTTTCCTTATCTTTCCTGCGGATCTTTATTCTTCGCAAAGCAATAACAATGGTCTGTTCTTCTTTGAACCCCTCCAGAATCTCGTCTTCAGACACATCCATCAAGTCTTCGTCCGACACTACCCCCAACCTAGTATTTAATGTGCGGTGGGCAGTTACCTGAACCTTGTGAGTTGCTAGTTCTTTCATTGAAAGCACGGCGTCTGACTGAAATTTTGCTTGGACCTCCACAAGGAGATCCCCGGTCGGCAGCTTTTTAACACTGTATCTTGGTCCAAGTAGCTTGCTCAGCTCTCTGGCTACGGCAAACGGCGACACTTTCCTCAGTGGCTTCTGATGGTTGGCAGATTGCATCACCAGAAATTTCGGGAAGATCGCTTCAGTGGGTGAACGAATAATGCTCGAGCACTGCGAGGTATTAACTTCGGTGCGCCCCCGTTTAGGAGGGCCATCAGGGTCAAGATTTTTCTTCTTATCCATGAGAAGCGAAATGTTCCGCAGTGGTGCTGGTCGCCAACCACGGTGCCCAACAGGGGAACGTGACTTTGTCACGCTAACCATACTATAACCCCATGACGTCTAATCAAGGCGGATTATAACCACAGGGTTAAACCTTGCCGCCCGAGGGGTAAAGGAGGAAGCTCAGGAAAAGAGTAGGTGACAGGACCCGGATGAAAAGGTGACAGAACCGAAAAAAAGAGAGAGAGGAAGGATAGGAAAAGGCGACTAGCTGATTTTCCCAGGGCGGGTCAGTCCTGGGGTACCGTCTGCAGGAAGCGGGAGCCAAAGTGGTGTGTTGCCGCCACCAGGGGGCCGTAAAGGTCCAAAACAACCGTGGCCACCAGGATGCCCTTTTCCCTGGACACGGCTAAGCCATGCACAGCCGGGGCGTGGGTGGGTCCAACCCACATGGGCTACGGGTCCGCGGTATTGCCACTACCGTCACCTTGAATAGACAAGGTGCCCCTGCGGCCAAGCATAATTAGGAGTACCCACCCGGTGTCAATACGCCGAAGCCGGGTGGTAACAGAAACCAACTAGAACTCGTGTTCGAATACATTCGAATTATCCCAAAAACGTGGTCCATTATGAGGTTTAAGGTGCCGACGCTACATGAGGCATGCCCTGGAGGAGGCCTCCCACTTAATTTTGAGACCACCTGGGGATCTTAACGCACGCCGAAATACGGAACACACGGGCGTTTTCGCTTTTCGGCTCCACCAGAAAAGCGGCCGCTGCGGCCGTGAATCAAACTCGATTCGGTGGGCTCAGCCGCACAACGCCATAGCCACTAGGCCATCGCGGGCAGCCCAAAACCTAGCACGACTTTCGTGTTCCGAAATGGCTACCTGCACTTTGGTAGTGTTATCTTTGCAGGTGTGATCTGTAATTACCAGTCATAATTTTATAGCTATTTAACATTCGCTCTACGGCGGGCGTGTGGTATCAAAGAATTCCACGCATTCACCATAAATTGGCACGCCAGCTACGCGAAAGCAGCCAAATTGATACCAATTGAAGAATGTGTAAGTCTATTACGGCTGCAGCTCATTCAAGTTTTTTTTTGCGGTGAGTGGCTTCACCCTTTCACTGTGATCGCACCATAACATGGCGGCAGTTTTTAGTAACGCCCGTTTAAGTCCGGCTACTGAAAAGCAAAAAAGTAACCGATTTTTTTTTACTTTAAAATACACATTGGATCACTCTTACTGAAAGCAAGGAGCAAAACACAACAAGTTAAATACTGGCTAAAAGAGACGGACACTATACCAACAGGTGGCATGCAAGCTATGGAGACGCGGAACATTTGAATGCGATTGAACTAACTTCTAGTGTAGTTATGCGAGCTGTGAGAGGTATACGAACAAGAGGGAGGGGATGATGATGATGAAAATGTAGTTTTGTGGAAACGGAGCCAAAAAGTGATGTGTTTCGACATTTGCCCGTAGGCAATAAGATACGGTTCAATTTTTTTACTAATATATGGCTGTAATTACAACAAAGCATGCAACGTCGCGTTTAGGACTACTTCATCACAGACAACTTTACCCACAGGAACGGACGTCTATTTCATGAAACAAACTTAACTAAACTCCATTTGTAGCCTATTTTCATGCGCTTGCCAGAATATCGTATAACACACACACACACACACACACACACACATATATATATATATATATATATATATAGAAAATAACGGTTGGAGCTTAAGAGGGTTCAACGCTGGTCGACCACTCTCGCCATGTCGTCGACACTCGAGTCACGGCCAGGGGGTTAAAAAGAAGGTCCCCTTCACCCCAAATAGTCCGAGTGGCGCTGGCTACCACCCCCAAGTGCAGGAAACAAAAATTCCTTAACATACATATCCGAGAAAGTGCTGGGGAAACAGCCCCGCCGGTAGAGTAGTGATTATCGCACCACACCGGCATTCTGGAGGTCGTGGGTTCGGATCCCCCCCGGCGGGCATTTTTTCACCACTTTCTTTTTGACTAAAAAAATTCATCTCTTTCTATGACCCACCACAACCTCCCCTTTGCTTTCCGAGGTTTTCTTGACTGCCAACCCTTATTTTTTGTCTTATTTCACGGAGCCCCTCATTTCCTGTATATATATATATATACATACATACATACATATATACCTATACATATATACATATACCTATACATATACATATATATATACATATACTATACATATATACATACATATACATATATATATACATATACATACATATACATATATATATACATATACATACATATACATATACATATACATATACATACATATACATATATAGATACATATAAATACATATACATATATATAATACATAATACAATACATATACATATACATATACATTATCATATATATATAGTAATACATATACATATATATATATATATATATATATATATATATATATATATTTCTCCTACGGGAAGATGGTTAAAGTTTTTTTCTGCTTGTTTGTTTCTCCGGAAACTTTGTCCTGCTTTGTTCGATTACGTTTTTCGCTGTACCACGCCAGTTCTCCGCAGCACCGCAGTGCTGAATGCATCCAAGAGGCGGCTGGCGGTATATGATAAATATATTTATTTGCCAGCCACCTAATTTAGTCTTTGACAGTGGCCACGCGGTGTACGTATGATTTAAGATCCTCGTACGCGATGCATCTAATATCTAGGTTACTCCGAAGAGCAGCAGCCACAGCATTCATGCCTGTTTCATTTCCCGCTAGGGCACCTTGACCGGGGACCCAATAGATTGTGACTTCAAGTTTTGCTTGTGTGCTAAGCACAGCAGCTTGAGAAGTTCATTAAAGAGTGACATTTTTGTGCCTTTCCTGAAGCTAAAGCCTGCACTGCGCTTTGAGAATTGGTGAAAATCACTGACCTTAGGAATTTGTCGTGGATTGTATGTTCTACAGCCGCCATGGCAAGGCCGTGTGGTTAAGCAGTGAGAACGCAAGTGGCTATAGGCATACCCTTTGATGTAGAAAAGTTTGGACCTTGTGCAGCACATGATACTGTAGTTGTTGACTTGGAGGCATCGGTGTAGAAATCAGGAGCACTGTATTTGTTTTGTAGGTACAAAAAGTGCTGTCGAATTGATTCCCTGGAAGCTGTTTTTGTCGATGTGCATAAAAAACAAATCACAAGAGATAGGGAATAAATCTCGTGGTGAAACTGAAACAAACTCAGCAAAGGTGGTTTTCTGAACGTCATCATAGGGTATCTTGAGGTCTGAGGCCAGTGGTCTCACTTACAGAAGCAATGGCCTGACCATTGTAGGTCGCTTTTTCAGAAAGCTTAAAGCCTTGTTGCCTGGAGGGCTATTTGGATGCTCAGTCAATGATGTCACATTGAGAGAATACAACAGACTTCCGCTGTGTTTCAAGGCACCACTGATTGGCCTCTACAGTTAGGGTTCAAACAGGTCTTGTCCTCAAAGCGCCACAGAAAAGAGACAAAGGTTGTACACGGGGTCTGACATCTTGAGTGATGTTTTGCAGCGAATTTTAATCAAGGCTGCCGTAGTCGATGCGCGCCTCCCAAGGCCAATAGTAAATTTGTATTAGTACCCAATGACTGGTCTGACCGGTCTTTCAGAATTTGGACTGCATCCAAACATTTGATCCAAACACGTTTCATTCAAATGGAGGAATGAGCAAAAAGAGTCATTGGAACCATTGAAGAAAGCTTTCCTGACGGCACCTGTTTTGGGACTTTTCGACGAAGTGGCGGCGAGTGAGATTCACGCTGACCCATGCAACGTGGGGCTCGGTCTAGTGCTATATCAAAATCAGGATGGCGGTCATCGCATATGCAGGCGGCTAGCTCTACAAAATGGAATTAATTAGTACACAGCAGAAAAAGGGTGCATCGCCGTCACTTAGGTCATCACAAACTTCCGTTCGTATCTCTATGGAGGGCTGTTCTGCATGGTCACTGATCATCACTCGTTATGCTGACTTGCCAACCTGAAAGATCCCTCCGGCTGCCTGGCGCGTTGGACGCACCAGGCGGCCATATTCCACGTGACTATAGCGTATATGCAAGTCTGGACGCAAGCATAGTTACTCCGACTGCCTCTCTCGGGCACCAATTGAGATTGTGCAGACAGGTACCAATCACGAAGACGATGCTTTTGTGGGAGCAGGTACATTGTAGACCTGGCGACCAGTCAGCAGCGCGACCCTGAACTTCGGCAGGTAATCGGTTACTTAGACGGCGGCACAAGCCATATTCTAACAAATTTCAAACGTGCTCTACACGGCGTCGTCCTTCACGACACCATTCTTTGTAAAAAGAACTGAGCCTGGCGCCCAGTCGTGGCTACTGGTCATGCCAGATAATATACGGCAGGAGGCCTTCCAAGCTTGCCTCGATGACCCCACTACCGGACACGTAGGTTACAGCCACACGCTGCAACAATTACTAGAAAAATATTAAAATGCCGTGCCTTCCCAAATAGTGCATCATTGTGGCAGAACATGCCGAGAATGCCGATGACGAAACAGGCCACCAACCCGCCCTCAGGATTTCTACACCCGATAAAACAGCCGGTGGCTCCGTTCCAGCAAGTCGGTATGGATCTGCTACGTCTTTTCCTGTAGTGAAGCGCGCAGAACTGGCGGATAATTATTGCGACAACTACCTTACTAAATATGCTCAAACCAAAGCCCTTCCAATCACGTCTGAAATTGCAACCTTCTTTGCCCATCAGATTGTTTTAATACATGGTGCACCCAAGGCCATACTCACAGACCATTCCTCTGTCTTCACAGCTCAACTTACGCAAAATATACTATGGTTAGGTCAAACCATTCATTGAAGAATTACAGCGTACCTTACGCAAGCAAATGGACTTACGCAACTCCTGAATAGGACAATTACGGATATGATGGTGATGTAAGTTGGAATAAAACACCGAACATGGGACGAAGTGTTCCCATTCATCACCTTCGCATTCTAGCGGAAGCCTCTCGGCACCCCCGCGCAAGCTGCGCCCGCGACGCTTGCCTGGACCCTCACGGCTGCAACGTGGCAACATTCCATAATCCGCTCGACGACCCGAAAGTGCGCCTTGGCAACCAACAAGATTTCGCCTTCGCCGCCTCCTCACCCCTCCGGCTCCGACGAACAATTACCGACCATGGTCAACCCAGCCTATTTAAGGAGCCCCCACACCAGACCCAGACAGGGCACGACACCGCAACGAAGACTCATGTCAATGCATCTCTTCGCGCAGGTCGTCCTGCTCGGGTGCTTCACTTCTTCCCCGATCCCCCGGGAACGCTTGCACAGGCAACTCAAAGCTGCACTTAGAGCGAAACTCGATCGCCAGCACAAGGTGGAAAAGCTCCCGCTCGTTCTTCTTGGCCTACGCTCAACCGTGAAGCAAGACCTCGGCTTCAGCGCAGCGGAAATGGTGTAGGGCTCAACAGCGTGCCTCCCGGGAGAATTCTTCTCTGACAAGAAACATTGCTCCCCAGCATACTCCGACCACATCGGGAAGCTGCGCGCATGGCTTGCGCTACTCAAAGCCAGCAGCACCTCCCATCACCCGCAAGAGAAAGGTTTACACTTTTCCCGACATGGGCTCAGCTCCATATGTGTTCGTGCGACACGATGCCACGAAGCCACCCCTCACTCCTCCGTACGACGTCCCTATCAAAGTTCTGGGACGTAATAACAAGACCATCACAATCGACGTACGACCCGCCGCTGTGGCTCAGTGGCTAAGGCGTTGCGCTGCTGAGCACGAGGTCGCGGGTTCGATTCCCGGCCGCGGCGGCCGCTTTTCTGATGGAGGCGAAAAGCAAAAACGCCCGTGTGTACGAGATTTCGGCGCACGATAAAGATCCCCAGGTGGTCAAAATTAATCCGGAGCCCTCCACTACGGCGCGCCTCATCGCCTGCGTTGCGTCGGCGCGTTAAACCCTGCAATCAATCAACAATCGACGTACGGGGCAAACGAGAAGTCGTCGCCGTCGACCGCGCCAAGCCTGCTCATATTGAGGTTTCTATTCATGCAGCCTCTCACGTACGATTTCTGTGATAACCAGTGGACTTTGACTTTTCGCCATTGAGCCGGTAACTGCTGCTTTTATTTAAATGCTCCGCAATCTAGAGGAGGAGCCTCTGTAGCAGAAGCCTCTCGGCACCCCTGCGCAAGCGGCGCCCGCGAGACGGCCTTTTCGTTTCTCTCCGGTTTGGCGTAGTGCGCCTTGGTGGAAGACGCGTATTACTCGCCACCGGCTTAGTGAAGGGGTCATTCCCCCGCCCTTTTCAACGGTCATCGTTGGTGGGGGGGGGGGAGCTTTCTCCTCTCTCTTTTGAAGGACGGGGGGGTTCCCCTTCTTTCCCTCGTCGGGGGACGCCGTCGGCGTTCGCATCTTTGAAAATAAACAGTATTGTCTAGAAACTGCAGAGCAGCTCTACGTCTGCTTTCTGGCCTCCATCAGCAGCCGACATTATCAGCTGCTACAGCATATAGCACCACCGTCCAAGAGACAGCGGGGTTGTCCACCTTTTCCGGACGACAAGTGAAAACAATTGACAAGTGACAACAAGTGACAACAACAGTGTTGTCGACAACTCCCATGGACGACGGGTGAAAACCATACTGGGTGCCATGCTGCAACTCAAGATGCCACACTGCCCGAAGAAGATACCCATGAAAATGCCCAACTTGCATCTCAGCGCGCAGGGGAGACTCGGCATTTAGGCAGAATCCGGATCAGCACTCAGCAGCCTGTCGACGCTGCCCGTTATGACCTTCGGCGACAAGACTTGCTCTAAGCCAGGCGACAACGTTTGGGTTTAAACACCACCACGCCACCGTGGACTTAGCGAAAAGAATCGTAAACGCTACTTCCGTGTACACACGACACTGCGCCGTATTGTTTACGTAAACTACGAGGTCCTTCCGGACCTGGCGCGCCCATCATCTCGCCAACCTTTACGCCCACACGTCGTTTATGTTCGCTTGAAGCCTTACTTTGCTCGTTAGCTTGCTGCCGTCACTCCATCAGCGCTATGCCTGACACCTTTTATGTTCATCCGCATCCAGACGATGCACTCTTGAAGAGGGGATACTGCCCGAACGGTAAGCGCGCCATCGAATCTGTCTTTTCCAGTCACTCCAGTGTCAGCTGCCGTTGTGAGCTGCTGCAAAGCTCATCTGTCATCATCATCATTAAACCAAATCTGTGATAATCATTGTCTGACCAGTGGTGGAAGACGACGCTTGGACTCGCACTGCAAGCACGCAGACGCTACTGTCATTCCTTAACCAGCTCTCGAAATAAAGCCAACTGTCCTACTACTCAATCAGTGGCATCTATCGCCTCATCAGTGACAATATTTAGCACATCTTTATCACCTTGAGTAAGGTGGCCAGCGCCACTGTCACAGCACGGTGTGAAGAACTTTTTTTTAACCACCTTTGCATGACCCCACCGTCTACACACTGTAATAAACAGACGACTTACAGGAAACCTTACGCAACCTTTCAGCATGAAGGCGGCCAGAAATGAGATCTCGCAATGCTTTTGCAGAATAATATGGTCAGGAATGAGGGGCTCATTGAAACAATACAGAAGTGAAATTCAGCATATTTAAACTCCAAGGGATAAATATTAGTAAGGATTTCTTTTGTGGATTTTGTTTGAGAACGAATGAAGAAGCTCCACGTTCGTTTAAAGATGAAGAGTATGCACAAATTAACAGCATTGTTAAAATACGTAGCATTTTCATGCCACGTGTCTTCGTTGAGAGTTTAGTAAAGTAGTACTTGGCGCTGAATTGCTGAATCATCATCATGGGTCTCTGTGTCCACTGCAGAACGAAACCCTCTCCCAAAGATTAAGAGCCATGCCTATCAAGTGCCAGCTGAGTCCACGTTTTTCCCACACATTTTCGTAGCTCCGCTCGCAAATTCGTCATCGCCAAATACCTTGAGGTATTTTATTGTTCTAGGCTTTTTCTTTTTGGCTAATGATGCAAATATACACAATTATAGAAATTAAGCACCTTCACTTTGCGGGTTACGAATATTTCTGCAGTTTCAACGTCTACTGTAGTGCCGTTCCGTTGTCGCGATGTTTATTCGTGTTTTCAGCATTCTTTTTTACGATTATTTTGCTTCAGTGGTCCTTTATGGCGGCGTTGAGTAAGATGCAGGTTTTTGATCTAGTTATTTCCTGTTTGTAAACTTTGTATTTTTCAATTTTTCGTATTTCTGGTTTTTCCAATGTTCTCCTCTACCAATTACGCTCGAAAATACTAGATTTAATAGCGGAAGGCGCCACGATAATGGTGAGACTGCCTAAAAAAGATTTGTAACAAAGGAACTAGTTGAAAATTTGATAACCATTGTGGTATACGGTCGTAAATAAAATAATGTGTATAGGCACCTAACATGTGACCATCAGGTTCGGCCAATGCTTTGCATCAGTTCAAGAACACGCGTGAGGCTACGGGCGGAATACTTTAAGAAGTCGATATCTACACGGAAATATAAAACATTTTGTTAGAGAGAATGGGAAGGTCTGATAGAACTAATCAAAAGTGCAAAAAAAATGTATGGGTACACTCAACTAAAGAGACGTTTCGTTTATTTTGAACACCTCCCAATCAAAAAGCATGTGAGGGACAGATAGCTGTTCCCCACACGTATGACACAGTGGGTTGTTACTGTCAGTCAACAGGTATGAATGCGCGATGTGTGCGTGGGCAAGACTGCATAAGGCGATTACTATGGATCTGTTATATTTTTAAGCAAAAGGCTTTCCTATTTCATGTTTATTGACGTGTAATTTAGTACCCACTGCTTTATACCACGGTTTTTAAAAGTGGTCTCTGAGCTTCCGCCTCGCGTAAAGTTTGAGATCTGCATAGGGAAGCAGCTTTATGTAGATGCTGTCACCAATCCATTTTGAAGTTTGAAGTTGGAAGTTTTTTAGGAAGATGCCATATAATACAGTACATACATTGGTAAAGAATAAGGAAAGAGGTCCTATAGTTTATCACTGTGGGAGGACCTCTTGTTAAAAAGTACATAAAAAACGGTAAAACATGAGCAGTCAGAAGAGATAAGCAGAAATATAATGTAGATTTTTACACAAACCAAATGGACACGATATAATGAACAATTGAGATGATCGTTCATTACTGATTACGCCAAAATTTCAGAGCGGAGGTTTAAAAAAAAAAGACGCGTCACTGGACATCAACAGTGTCAAAATTTAGAACAAAACACTTTAATTGCAGCGAAACAGCCTCAGCTGATTTGTTAAGCCTTCATACACAAAACAAAGCATGAAAGCGGAATTATTGTAAATTAATATTACACAAACGCATTACGGGCATCAATCAGGCAACATGCTTTCACTATGATGGTTAAAAAAATAAAATTGAAACACAGAAATCACGTCGGTGAACTGGAGACACAGTTTCCCAGATTTTATACGCTTTCCTTGTATTTATAGGGTCAGAGTAAATGAAGGACTATTCAGGATGAAACATTTAAGTCATCTCTTAAAAGGTGATAGTGGCTTTCGACATTTCAAGGCTACCTGCAGGTTGTTCCACAATCTTATGTTAAATTCAACCGACGGTTTTCCGTAGTTTGTGCGGACTGGAGAAAGCAAGAAATTATTTCGCATTGCAAAACGCGTGTTGTTGTTAAGACTTGTTCGTCCTATTACATAAAGAAGGTGAGAGTGGCTGAGTAAGTTAGGAGTAGTAATTCCTAATTCGTACAAAAGAAGCTCACTGATTGGGAGAAGGTTGAGTGATGTTCAGGGATCGCGAAAGATGGGTTACATGGGTGTATCTCTGGCTAAAGGTGATTACTCGGGCTGCTTTGTTTTGAATATGCTGCAGTGACGCAAGATGAGGTGGGTAAGTGTTCCCCCAAAATGTTATGCAGTAATTTGTGTAAGAGTAATTAACGTGGGCAAGCTGAAATAACGCCGAGCCCTCACCAGTACCGGAATTACACTTGAGGTGCCTGTCTAGTTGAACACCATGGAAAGAGCTCTGAGCAGTACTTGTTATGGGGTGCGAGGTGATTTTAATAGCAATACTATCAGTGTGCTTGACCCTCGAACCGAATATCATAAATTGAGTTTACGCCGGATTAATTTTTAAATATTTTTTGGCACCACTATTTACGGTTTCGGAGGTCAGAGTTTAATCTCGCAGTTATGGCTTCAGTACTTGTATGGGACGTAAAAATTATGGTGTCAGCATACAATGGGCATTCCATTTCCCGAATGAGGCAGTGCGGTAGATCGTTAATATATAACAAGATTAAAATCGGCCCAAGAATGGAACCCCGAGGAACCGCAATGTTAATTTAGGTATCTGACCACACATCAGATAAAGGAACAGTTTATTCACGGTTAAGTAGATAGCTTTGAATCAGTTTCAGGGGGGGGGGGGGCAATTATTCCATATGAAGCAAGCTTACGGAAAATTATGGTATGGGTAATCGTGTCAACGGCTTTGGTAAAGTCTATGAACACAGACCCTACAATTTTTCCCTGGTCGATTTTCTTTTTAAGTTTGTCAGTTAAGGCTATTAGAGCAAGGTTGGTTGATAAGCCATGCCGAAAACCGAATTGCCTTTTGGTTCCTATATTCTTTTGCTCGAGGTAATAGATAAACACTGTTCGAATAATTTTTCAACAACTTTACTGAATAATGGACGAATTCAGATCGGTCGGTAGTTTGAAATCAAGGTTCTGTCACCCTTTTTAAACACACGGAATATTTTGCTTTTTTTCAGTTCCTTTGGGAAAATGCCTGTCTCAAATATAAGGTTAACGATATGCGCAAAAGTATCAGAAATGATGTCGACAATGGCTTTAATGTAGCTTGCATGCATATTATCAAGGCCCGCACTGGTATTTTTAATATTAAGAATTATGAAACGTGCTTCACTGGGAGTAGTAGGTAATAAGAAAAATGTTAGGGGCACGAGTCGCCAATAATCTAAAGTAGGCGGGTCAGCTGAGCTCGATGGGGCAGAAAAAATTATACTGAAAGCATTTGCTATATCATTGGGCAGGGTGAGGGTATTGCCATCATGATTTACTTCCGGTATCAGATTCCAGCTGATGTTGTGTATAAACTCATTCAACAAACGCCATTGCTTTCCGAAGTTGCTGCCAGACAGAGATTTGGTTTCGCAGTACTCTCATCGCTTTCCTTAGTATTGACGTAGGTACAGTACAATATTTTTTGTACCGTTGCTTTAGTGCGCTGTTGGATGGCTGCTTTTTAGTCTTCCGATAAAGGTTATCCTTTTGTCGTAGACTTTTGAGCGACCAACTGTTAGCCATCGTTTTTTCGGAGACGATTGCTTTTTTTTTTTGACAAAACATAACCGATGTTGAAGATTGTGGTGATTTATGATTGATGCGAATTCAGTGTAAAATGACTGAGCATCTTGTAGAGATGCGACTCTGGACCAATCTGAATTGCTAGCTAAATTGATAAATTTCGCTTTGTTGAAGGTAGATTTGGTATGATGCAATAAGCGCTTGCGATTGGAGTAGGGAAAGGGGAGGGCAACTGGGAAGTGGTCGGGGATGTCAACCTGAATGATAAAGGCTTCCGGTGGGATGAGCGCATTCGTTAAAATATGATCAATTAAAGTGCCTGAACCAGTAGTAGGACAACGAGTAGGAGAGGAACCAAAAATTCAAAACCATAGCCATGGAAGCAATTGCTGCAATCGGTATGCTGGGAGGTTCCGACAGCTAGAAGGTTAATGTTGACATCACCTACTATAATACCAGTTTTGTTTTCGTGAGAGAGGGAATGCCAAAATTTCTCAAGTTGAAGGCAAAAGTTACCAATCGCTGAATTTGGGGAGCGATAAATAGTACCAATGATAACATTTTTACTGCCAATAGCAAAATCGGTGTCAGTAGCTTCAATTCACAGTGATTCACAGTCAACTACGTTCAGGCGTAGATCAGATTGCCGTCGGTAGTTGACGCAAGATGAAAGAAATGTGGCTGTGCCACCATGACTCGACACCATACGATGGGAGAACTCTGAATTATATAAGGGAAAACAGTATAGATTCTTATCAGCATCGCCTAGCCAGGTTTCTGAGACCCAGATGATCGCAAATGGATGTTTTGCTTCCAGAAGTCTTCCAGGCATCGGCGTAGAATTCAGCTTCCTTGTATGAGTGTTTGAAGAACAATATGCAAAGTAGTATAAAAGTTTTTTTTTGGGGTTCCTCTGAAGGACATGTCACAATGAATTGGGCAAATGGCCCACTCAGCCGCAAACTCATCAATATGGGTACAGTAAACATCAGTAAAAGGACCTTGGAAGTACTTTACGATGGGTGACACTGCCGAAGGTAGGGCTAGTGGAATATATAGTTAATTTTCAGAGGCGATTACTAGTGTTATTCTTCCTAATGGCGTTCAAGCGTGTTCCTTAATAGAAGCGATCTTTGTAGCGTACCTCACAGCTGCGAAATTATGCTGGAACTGTAAAAACCCGTCATTCGATTCAAACTGAAGGTATGAAATTGTGCTCATTATGATAGGAAGCTGAATGACGAGTAGCGTGGAACCCCCGTCACCAAGGTTTTTAGGTACATCGACGATTTCTTGGCCATGTACGAGTGTCCGGGAGGTGTGACGTCTGAGCCAAAGGTTGACCATATTTGTGGCAACTTCGAATCGGCCTTGAGTGGGCTGGTATTAGCGAGAGAACTTCCGCTCAAGTCGGAACTTCGTTCCTTGGACTTGAAGCTCCGCCTTCTCGCACAACACGTCTGTTAACAGTACTCCACCCGTTCGCAGAAAAGCCTACTGCCGTTCCCGTCAGCTCATTCAAAGGTGGTCAAGTGCGGAATTGCTCAAGGTGCCTTGCGGAATGCTCTACAGAAAATTTATTTACCACCACCTTGTCCCAGAGAGCTGCAAAGAGCAAGAACCGCGAGTGAAGATAGCGGGCTTCCCGGACTGTCTCATCAAGAGCCTTTCCGGAATTTTTCTAAAGGAAATACGCGAGGGCAGCCCCGAGAAGAACCGGAACAGAGAAAAGGAAGGAATGGCCATCATTCCATACCTGCATGGTGTTTCTCACAAGGTGATGAAAACGGGAAGAAAGTGTGGCGTAAGAGTGATGTTCTCCGCCCCCAACAAGCTTTCCCAGCTCTGCAGAAAGGTGAACAGCGGTGGCCAAAGTTTTGGTCGCTGTGTGGTTAGGCATACAAACGCCTACACGGGATGCAGGAAAGACGAAGTGAATTACCCTAAGCATTTTTCTCTTTCTCAAGGTGCGCAGTTGCGGCGCCGCGGTGGCCGGCCGTAAAACATTTCCCTCCACGAAAAAATCCAATACTATGGCCTATCTCCAAGAACGTGGAAGAAGCCGCGAACGCCGTATATCGTATAGGTGTAGGAGTGTTCCAAGAATGTCTGCGTGTAGGTGTGTCATTGCCTGTGCAACACCTGTCCCTAGAGCTGAGGTCTTGCAAGTACTGAGAGCTTTCCCCAGACCATGGAGTGGAAAGGAGGTTTATGAGAGCTATTTCACTTATTATCATGTAAAGACGTCTTTTAGCAAGATGTTTTTTTTATGAATGTGTTTGTGTAGTGTGTAGGGCTGAACACGTGTTGGACGTTTTGTCAAGTGTGTTAGCCAAGTTCTCAAGTGTGTCCCCTGTTGTGCTTACCAGGTACCGGCTATGTGTCTGTTGCCATTTGAGTTCCCGTATTCGCGTCGAGAATGTCTGTATGAGCTGAAGGATGTGAGGACGGCACGTGAAGTACCCCTTTTTGCCTCCCGCTTGGCACGCTTCCAAAATGCTTTTGCCCGTTTCTTCTACGACGTGGGTTATCGGCGATGGAGACCGCACACCTTGTTCAGGGTCTCTCGTGCCCGCCTGGAGTCGTCGTTGGATCAAGGCCTCTTTGGTTTGCACGGGGCACCGGAATCCTGTGAAATTAACTTCCTGTTGGCATTGAGGGCATGCGCCGTGATGAGCTTGACTCCTTCCTGCATCTGTAGCTGGGTTGTGTGCGGTGTTGTTTATATAATTATTTCAAGGTGTTCCAGTTTGGCGTATCTTCATTGAAGTTATTCGAATGTGGACTCGTTGGACCTTTTCCTTTGTATGATATCGTGGAAGGCATTCGGCATGGGTTTGTGCGCAGTTCCTTATCAAAAGATGGAGAGAGATCTGCAGAACCCAAGTGTTATGGTTATAGGCAGTTTTTTGTGGAAAAGACCAGCTCGCGATCATCAGAAATTCCCAATGACTCCACCTCAGGTATCCGTGGGGGATGAGCCCTAATTAGGTCGCCTGTAAAGATATCGGTCTGTTTGGGAAGTTAATCTGCAAACGCCTAAGATATTGATTGTAGGGTGTAACGCGCCCACGCACAGTAGGCGATGAGGCGCGCCTTATTGGAGGGCTCCGGATTAATTTTGACCACCTGGGGATGTTTAACGGGTGCTGAAATCTTGAACATACACAAAACCCGTCCTTGTATGCTTGCCCTGGAAGTTTTTTAGACGGAGGTAAGGCTTGCTGCGGACTTTTAGGTTGAGCGAAAAAGCAGCCTTACGTTTCCGTCGATGTTTCAACAGCGGAGCTGTTGTTGCCAGCAGTAAAGAAACCATTCAAGGAAAAAATTCCTATAAATTGCGAACGCTCGCAAGAGCGTGCCTCGCGGCGTCCGCCGGCCATCGCTTCTACGTGCAGTGATTTTATAAAAAAAACTGCCAAAAACCCTGAGGAGCGAGGAAATGCCGAGCACTCATCAGCGCGAGCCTCGCGGCGACCGTTGAGTCCACAGCTCGCGCAGCGGCTTCATCAAAAAAAATTCTCCAGCGCGGTCGTCAAGCGCTAGTGCGAGTAACTTTAACGTGCACCGAAATCTCGTACACCTGGGCGTTTTTGCTTTTCGCCTCCACCAGAAAAGCGGCCGCCGTGGCCAGGAATCGAACCCACATCCTCGTGTTAAGTGACCAGGTATCCACCGCACAACCATGGGGTCCGTGGTCTTCCGAAACTAATGTGCCGTCACGTTTTATTCGGTGGGCCTTATAGTTCTGACGTAGAGGTCTAATCACTTCTTGGAGGGTCTCCGCACAGTGAATGAAAATTTTATTCCGGAGGCTGGAGTGAGTGAGTGAGTGAGTGAGTGAGTGAGTGAGTGAGTGAGTGAGTGAGTGAGTGAGTGAGTGAGTGAGTGAGTGAGTGAGTGAGTGAGAGTGAGTGAGTGAGTGAGTGAGTGAGTGAGTGAGTGAGTGAGTGAGTGAGTGAGTGAGTGAGTGAGTGAGTGAGTGAGCGAGCGAAAAGACTATTTAATCATCCGGCGGACGACTATCCTAGCCCCACGAGCGGAGGGTCATGGCCACACTTCATCTTCATCACGGCCACACTTCATCACGGCCACACTTCATCTCGACGTGGTGTCTTTTACTCGGCGAGCAGCCCTCAGTACTCCCGCCTTCTGGCACCCGCTCCTGCCCCTGTGGTGGGGCGGTAGCGAGCACCTGGCGCTTTCGCTCGGGCGATGCTTTTCGAGGACAGCCGAAATCCACTGGACGGCCCGTGTCTGCTGTTCCCGTTGGTCGCTTCCCGCAGCGGCCGGAGTGAGCCTCTATGACATTGCGTGCTGACCGCCCCCTTTCAAAGAAGGTGTGGCGCTCCAGGTTCTCATGGAGCACAGTGTGTACTACTGTAGCGGAAAGAGACAGAGTCTCAAAGGGTAGGAAATAGCAGGGTAGAAGTGGACAAGTGGACGTCGGTGAAAAAATATGAGGATTCAGGTGCGTGGCAGAGGGAAAAGAGGGGTAGTAGTGATGGTCTTTGAATGAAAACGAATACAGAAGAAGAAACGAGATGAGGGGGGGAAAAGAAGAGGTAGGAAAAATATCGAACGAGGGAGAAGGTATAGAATTGAAAAGAAAGGTGAAGAAGGCTACAGAGGTAAGAGGAAATTGAGAAAAGCAGTGTAAGAAGAGCGAAGGAGATGGAATGTGGCAGCGGTGTACGAAAAGATATCACTGTCGGGTGTCACATGCAGCTAAACAAGCAATTACGCGGCTAATTTTTCCCTCGATCAGTACGTTCCCTGAAAGGTTCGTCTGATGAGCGAAGAAAGATTTGTGTCCTAACAAAACAGCAGAAAGTGCCAACAGCATGCCACAGTAATTGGATGGGGCAAATTCAAACTGAATGGCATAAATTCTAAATGGTATTTGTTAAAACAGGAGATTGGTACTTGCCCGAGGGACCGGCGTCGATGAGTCGCAGGTCGCACGTGCCGGACGTGCAGCAGGCCCTGTAGCATTGCAATGGTCCGGCATCCCATTTGACTTGGATGGGGTGGCTGGCATAACCGATCCCTGTCTCAGGTTCAAAAACGCTGACTACAGTGCCCACGTGATCGATGCCACCGTCTTCATCTCCGCCCCACCAATCGGGTCCTCGCACCACTCGTTGACCTGGACGGGCTTCTATGTGTGCGCATTGCGATGCGCATAAAGAGTAGTCAGCAAGCAGCAAATGCAACGATATTTTTACTGCAACAGCTTTGGAGTAGCTCGAATTGCACATGCTCCTTCCGCGGCAGCATTCTATATAGCCTTTCATTGAAAACAAAACACTCTTTAGGGAAAAGACAGGGCGGTCATATTATATTCTTCACAAGTGAGCTACGTAACTATGGCGATTAAAGGACCATCATTTCGCACAGGGCGACAGAACTCATTCATGCATACTATTTATAAAGCCCTTCTTAGTAAAATTTCTAGCGATGAAAATTTCTGTAAAACGATTACATTATGTTCCGCTTTAAACAATGCTGAAATTTTCACAAAGAACTGCTTAAAGGGGCCATGCAGACAAACACAACTTTGGTTCATTAGAACGACTGCCTCGTTAGAATCACACTGACACCACTTTTAACGTAAACTGCGCTCAAATAAGACATTTTAATAATCAAGAAGGAAATGGCCATGCGAACCACTCACTTAATGCACTAGAAAATATGAGAGCATGTGCACCGCCGTATGATTTGCTGAGGACGGCAAAATCAAACGCAAGTTAGGCAGGGTTTAGAGGCTTGGAGAACAAGCTATTTCCGCTCACGTGTAAAGCATATTCCTTATAAACCTGTAAGGACAGTGGAGTGAAACAATGGAAGTTATAAAAGTGCTCATAAAACAGTATTACTGAGTGCTGCTGTTGGTACTCTGCGCACTGCGTTTGTTATAGCTGCACAGCAGTGCGGCGCTTTGGGGTTGTCTTATGCCACACGGACAGGCTTGCGTAAGCGCCATTGTCTTACGTGACCCTATTTGTCTAACATACCCCATGTTTATTAAACGGTTTCTACCTAACGTAGCAAAAACAAGCCAAGTACGTTCAAAAACAAAGCAAAGGTGAATAGCGGTGAGAAGCAGTATGGTGGCACCATCTAGTAGGACTGATGATAAAGAAGGCTCCACAGTTCACTGCAGGCTGAAAAGTGCACTTAACAACCCGTCCATGTGACGTCACAAGAGACGTCACGAAACAAGATCAGGTGGGAGAATTAAAAGTTCAACATAGATTGGTTGATTTCTTAGTAAGTAAAGCATCACTTGCTGCCGGTGAAAGAGCTCAAGGCACTATAAAACACCAAATCTTTGAAAAAAACAAACTTATATTTTGCCTGCAAGGCCCCTTTAACATAGAATAAAGTATCGAAACCACGCACTTTGATGCTGTGGTGCTAAACTTCTAGGCTACCTTCGATGGCCGTGTCATCGCAGTCCTTAATTGATTGCATAACGTTTTTCCTCAGAAATGTAACGATTTTTTTTGCACAAACGCTCACTTGCTACTCTTTGTGCCATTATTGCCCGTCGGGTACTATTGCCACGTTTCATTGAAGTAACGGATGGTACACGATACGCCTGCTTTGTATATTTTATTTATTTATACAGGTACCCACACCCCCCTCACGGGCATTATTGTAGATGGGAGAATAAGCAAAGGAATACTGTACAGTTGATATAACAATAAAAATGGTTGCGGTTAAAATGATGTATGGTTGAAACAACAAAGTGTTGGTTTACACTGTCATAAATAAGGCATCACATCGTAAATACAAAGCAAAAACGCAAAAAGAAAAGTGTGTTATCAGTTACACAGGGCAATAAAATAAAAAACAAGTACGGAACGCATCAAGAATGACAGTAATGATTAGTTCCACAAAAAATTGTTCAAATTTCTAACAGAAGATGAGCGAGGCGCAGAGACAATTTCCTCTGGCAAAGCCGTTCCACTCATGCGTGGTCCTTGGAAAAAAGGCGTACTTGAATGCGTTGATACTGGACACGTATTCACGCAGTTTTAAAAATGGTCAGTATGGGGTGACACATAGGTAGGTTGCCTTATATACTGTTCCTTGTATATGCTGGTTCCGTTCATGAATATGTTGTAAAATAGGGACAGTCTTGGGTATTTTCACCTGTCAGCTAGCAGAAGCCATGGTAATCCTTAATGAATGTCGGCGGATCTTAAGGTGAAGTTATAATTGCTTGCCACAAAGCGTGCTGCTCCCGCCTATACACGCTCTAGGGCTTTTATATTTGATTTTGTTGAGGGGTCTCAGGCACTGCAAGCATATTTTAATATGAAACGCACATTGGACATGTATAGTGTTTCTTTCAACTCAGTTGCTGCCTGCCTAAAATTGCACCTCAAAATATTTAAAACGCGGCCAACCCTAAAAGTTAAGTTATTAATATGAGCTTTCCAAGAAAGGTTGCCAGAAAAATGATCTCTAGATCTTTATATTCTGCTGCAACAGGCAAAGTAGTCCCGGCCATGACGTAATGTGAAATCCGAGGCTGTTTTTTGTTCGTAAATCTCACCAATTCACACTTCGACAGATTTAATGTCATTCTCCATTAACCACACCAAGAAACCACAGAGTTCAGATCATTCTGCAATTGAAAGGCGTGCGCTTCACATGTAATGTTACCGTGATTGCAGCAATCATCAGCGTACAATAGAACACGGCTGGAGATATTGTCAGAAAGCAGGGGCTCCTAAACAAACCCTTGCGGCTTCCTGAAAATACACCGACACTTGAGCACACACCATCAAGAATCACGCGCTGCTGTTTTTCAAAAAGGTACGCTTCGATTCACATGAGAAGGGCATTGGGTATGCCAAGACAACGAAGCTTGTGCAACAACAACACATGTGACACGGAATCAAATGCCTTCTGGAAATCCAGAAATAGGCAGACAACCTGAAGGGCTGAGCTGCAATGTGGTAGGTAATCTCGACCAGTTGTGTATCGCACGAAAAACCCGCCCTTAAACCGTGCTGCAATGGGTAAAAGAAGCTATTATTTTGTAGATGATTTATTAGGTATGTGTAAATGATATGCTCGAGTGTCTTGCAGCACACGCTTGTCAAAGAAACAGGCCTGTAGTGGAACGTTTTTGTTTTATCCCCGCTTTTATATACTGGAGTTACGTTGGCATTTTCCCATTCAGCTGGTAAAACGCATTGTTGAACCGACGTTTTGTACACGAGTGTTAAAAAAAGGGGCGATACACCCTGCGCAGTTTTTCAAGACGAAGTTGGATATACAATCAGGAACAGAAGCAGAATGACCATTTATTTTTTTCCTACAAGAGCACAACGCCGCGTTCCGAACTTTTTATCTCGTTCTTTTGCGGGAGCGCGCCAACATTCTGGCATACACTACGTGTGTTAACTGGCTGCGAGAACACAGACTGAAAGTATGTATTAAACTCCTCAGCTTTTTCTTCCGTGTTAGAATCGCAGTTTATCCCGGCCATGATGTCAGGAATAGCAGATACAGAATTATTTATATTTTTCATGTTTTTCCATACTTCCGTAGTGTTGATTTTAAGTTTCTCGCCTAGATCGCAAACGTACATTCCTAGTGATCTGGGCATAGCTTTTGTCATCATTTTGGCTGTCTCCTTCATTTTTGAAAGCAACGCAGGATCAGGCACGCGGCAATACTTGAGATACAACCGCTTCTTTCTATATATCTTTGATCGGAGTTCCCTATTGAGCAATGGCTTATCATTGCGTCGCTTGGCGGAAATGATACGCGAAGGAATGAAAGGTTGGGTCAAGGACAGTATCTTTGTTTTGAAGAGAATTCCACTGCGCATTCATGTCTAACGATGAACTATGCGATTGGAACTCAGGAAAAAATGCATCTAGTTCACGCGACAGTGATGAGTAGTCACCTTTTTCATAAGAGAACACTTTCCGGGGTGCCTCAGCGTGGTGGCCTTTGCACTACAAGACTTTTTAGTGACAACAACTTCATAGTCGCTGATACCAGAGACTGTGACAACAGAGGATACAAGATCCTGTTCACTTCAGAAAAATCAAGTATGTGCTCACTGTCACCACCTATTCGTGTTGGCGTTTCCACAAATTGAGTAATGAGTGGGCATTAATCATCTCCCTAAAGGCAGTATATAGGAAAGACGTTGTGTTTAGCACCGGTTTAATGGAATTTCATTCTACATCCAGGAAGTTAAAATCGCCTCCGAGAATTACGTGCGTTGTTAGCAAACTTAATAAAACGTTGCTCAACTGAAAGAGGATGGGCCGTTCTTAACCGGGCGGCTTATAAAATGAGTCAATGGCAGCGAAAGAATCGTTTTGTAGCAACATTTTACACCAGACAGTTTCGCACGAGTCGGTTTCGACGCTTATAGAATTGCTATCTTTGCTATCATGAATGAGAACAAATACGCCACCACCATGGCAATTTCGGTCTTTCCTATATAGGGTATAGCCAGGGGGAAACATTTCGCTGTCGCTGATTGTGTCGTCTAGCCATGATTCTGCGCCAATGACTACGTGTGTATTTGTTAATTCTATTAACGAAGTGAACTAATATAGTTTTATTTTTGAGGCTTCTGCAGTTTACTACAAACAGACGATATGGCGTTTGCCCGAAGGTTCATTTTTATGGTAAGCTGCATTCGGCAGTGGCTATCGAGTATCCCTGGTCCCGGTGTCAGTTTCAGCATTACATACAAAGGTTTGGTTGCCTATTTTAAGTTAATTATATCGCAACTTGTATTGTGCTTCATTCTTTGGCGAACTGAATCAGCTTCTTCCTTTCCAATCATACTTTACTGGAACAGTCCTCACCCAACCCCAAACTCAGATTCCTTTCAGCTTTGCGACAGCAGAAAGTACACATTCTTTGTCATGAAATGACAAAAACATCAGAATTACTGGCCTTGCCTTTGCCGCTGTGTAGCGCCCCAGGCCTCGAGCTCTTTCAATGGCAGCAGCGCTGATTGCCACGTTTAGTTTTTCGGAGCAAAAGAAATCACACGAGCCTCTGACTGAGCCCACGTTTCATTTACAGTATCTTGAAAGCCATAAACTACCAAACTGTTTTTTCTAGATCTGCTATATATGTCCTCATGTGAGTCCCGCAGTTTGGCGCAGCTATCAGCAAGATATTCATTTTGCGCGAGTAGTTGCGTTACGTCATCCTCTAAAGGGGATACGTTTTCTTCCACGAGCCTGACCTTTTCTGCCAGTTGCGATAGCTTTTGTTCGAGTGCTTGTTGGTCGGCTCGAATGGAACGAATGCCCGAAAGAATTTCAGCCATGTTGTTGCATTAGGGTAGTGTCATGATGACATCGAACATCTCTCTTTCCTGGTCGGGTGTCAGAAGGTCAGGGGTTCGTTCTACATCTCCCGAAAGAAGCAGCAACATACGAGCAACCCGCACGCATGACAAAAATTTTTCACCCAGCAGGAGAATATTTTGAACAATCGTAGTCGACAGCGAGTTGGGATCTGGAACCAATTTTTTAAACGGCTTTCCGTTACCAATGCGATAAAAATAACCAAAAAAAAGACGAGCCGTGAGTGACTGACAGCCATGGCGGTGCCAGATCCCAAGGTGGGTGGTTGCAGTAGTCGCTTAAGTAGCCCTGCGCTGTCCTGTAGTGTCCCGGGTTACCAGACGAAGTAATGATAGCCGGATGGTGCGGGCAGCGCTAGCACATCCAGCGGCGAGGAGCAATCCGACAGCAGATGAAAAGCCGAACCGATTTCCGGGTTTGTGCCGTCATCGAAGATAGGACACGTTGTTGCTCCAGAACCAAGGAAAATTGCCACCATCTGCGCAACCTGAAGAAAGACAGGCCGTGAGTGATTGATAGCCACGCCGGTGCCAGATCCCAAGGTGGGTGGTTGCAGTAGTCGCTTAAGTGACCCGGCGCCGTACTGTAGTGTCCCAGGTTGCCAGACGAAATAATGGTAGCCGGACGCAGCGCTACCACATCCAGCGGTGAAAAGGAATTTCGACAGCAGTTGAAAAGCCGAGCAGATATCCGGGTTTGTGCCGTCATCGAAGATAGGGCACGCTGTGGCTCCAAAACCAAGGAAAATTGCCACCATCTGCGTAACCTCAAGAAAGACGAGCCGCGAGTGACCGACAGCCATGCCGGTGCCAGATCCCCACCGGTGCGGTTGACGATATCAAAATGTTATAAACAGTAACTGCCGAGATTTATATTGTGCGTTATTACACCTCTCTTCAGATGCTCAATGTTTAACAGGTACAAAATCTATACGCCTTCACCAGCAATACTGAAACTTGAAATATATTTTCGTTTCAGATCTGCATTCTGCGTTCCTCTTTGACCGTAATGTAAAGTTTTAAAGAGACTACTTACTTATACACTTTTCACAGGACGGAGCAGCCATTTCACAGCAACCCTGCAAAAAAATTTGAAATCCCATTCAATGTATTCAAGCAAGTTGTTTACTTAAGTTTTATTTAACATAACAAACCAATCGTGTTTGCACAGTCCGTAATACAATAGAGCTAAAATTTTGCATTACTTTCTGCGGTCAATAATATCTATTCTGCTTACCACTTCGCTGTTACATTAGCTGTAAAAACTACAGTTGACAAGCTCTTGCGCTTGGTTTTTCACAAATCCGCGTAGAAGCGGCAGTTGGAGACCGGAAAGCATAATACTGTCAGCGAACATCTTTGCCACCCTCCAATGACCGTATATCTGCTCAAATAACCAAGCAGTCCCACAAATCCGATGCCCAAACTCATTGATATTTTATGTAGTCCTGCAATAAAATAATTATTACCAGCCGCTGCATAAAATTAGCGACCTAAAATAAGTAAAGGTTTACAGGCAAAATTCGTGTTGTTCGATTGAAGGGTTTGGCGCCGAACCAACGCACGCGATGAGGCGCACTGTGGTGGCGCGCCCCAGATTTGTTTGATGATGGTGATTTCGGGTCTAATGGCTCAAGGCCAACAAAGGCAAGAGCGCCATGACAATGATGAAAGAGATGAGAAGGATTTGTAAAGGAGGCACTAGTTTAAAACTTTACTCAGGGGGTTGGTGTATGGAGCCATGATTAAAGCATAGTGAGTATACTAAGAGAAATGGTCTATAGGGCCATATTAAAACAGTGAGTGCAAGCACCCAAGCTGTAAAGCCTCAGGTTCCACCACCGTTTTAAAACACATAGTAAACACAGGTGAGGTTATGGGCTATATATATATCATATGTGTTTTAAAAAGTCTACATCTGCTTGGTAACTAAAAACTTTTTTGTAAGAGAACATTCCATGGTCTGATAAAAATAATGCAAGGTGCAAGGGAATCATATGTGTAAGCTTCATTAAAATGACATTTCCTTTCAATGATGCACATTTCACACTCAATAAGAATATAAAGGATAGAAAGCTGACCCCCCCATCGATGGCACTGTGGCTTGTTTGCGTCTGTTAAAAGGTGTAAATGTGTGATGTGTGTGTGGCCAATTCTTAATCTGCATGATGCTACCTCTACAAATCTGTTATGTTTTTCAGAAGGAGGCTTTTCTATTTTGGGTTTCACGATATGTGGCTCATTCTCTACTTCTCTGTCCCATTGCTGCTGCCAGTGGTCCCGCAGCTTCCTTCTTACAAAAGGTTTCAGATCTTGATATGGGACCTTGTTTATGTCGTTGCTGCTTCGAAGGGCGTCACCTGGAGCACTACGGTCAGCAGCTTCATTTCCAGCAATGCCGCAGTGGCCAGGAACCCAGCAGACTGTGACAACGAGGTTCAGGCCATAAGCCCGGTAGAGAGCTCTTAAAACGCAATTAAATGTAGGGTTTCTACTGACCTTCCGAGATGAAAGATTTCAGACGACACTCAGAGAGCCCGTGTATATAACTGAGTTCTTAATTTTGTTTTGATGAATGTGGTTTAATGCCAGTAGAATACCATACATCTCTGCAGTGAATATACTTGTGTTCGTGTTCATTGTTTTGGTCATATTAGGTAGGGGGGCATTTGCAGCACAGGATACGGCTGTAGTAGTTTTTTACGCATCTGTGTAAAATTCAGCTGCCTTGTGTTTGTCATAGAGGAACAGAAAATGCTAATTGATGACAAAGTTTGCAACATTTTCCTTTTGCTTTTTTTTCTAAAGGACATGCCACAGTGTATTGGTAAAGTGTCCAGCAGAGCGACAAAATCCTAAATTGAGGTACAGCAGACATCAGTAAGAGGAACTTGGAACTCGCTGACGAGGTGTGACACTGCCAGCGGAAAAGGTGGACCTATGGATGGTTGGTTTTCACAGAGATGATCAGTTGTGTTATTTTTTGCAATATGGTATTCAGAGGGTGTTCCTTTAGAGAAATGATCTTTGCGGGATACATCAGAGCAGTGTAGGCATGCTGGTACACCAGAGACCACTGATTTGATTCGACATGACGGGATGGAATAGGACTTGTTCGATAAGGACCTGTGGCCAAGCGAAGCCCCAAATTGTATACTGGAACCAACATTTTCATAGCCGTTTCGGTTGCAGACTCGTATAAAATGCAGGCGTAGTCTATTCTTGACCTAACAACAACACTATTAAGAAGTGCCAGAAGACATTTTGTATCTGTTCCCCAGGACTGATGAGACAGTACCTTTAAAGTGTTCATGGTTATCAAGCATTTTAGTTTTAGTAATTTATAGTGTGGTATGAATGTGAGCTTATGGTCGAGCAAAATACCCAGAAACCTCTGTTCCTTTCTTGCTGGGATGGGCTGACCTAACGTGATATAAGGAAGAGGTTGACAACCCCGTATCCTAGAGAAGACAACAGTACTTTTATCAGCGTTAAACTGAAACCATTTTTTTCAGCCCATGTAACCAGCCTGTTGACACTTAATTGGATTTGACGTTCACATATCGATAGATTACAAGATTTAAAGCTGACTTAGATATCGTCAACGTAGGCAGAGTATGAAACAGTTCGAGGGAGCACAGTTTTAAGCGAACTCATTTTAACAATGAACAGTGAACAGCTCAGCACTCCTCCCTGGGGTACGCCATTTTCTTGATTATACGTTCTAGACAGCGTACTCCCCACACGGACACGAAATGTGGGATCAGACTTAATCTTTACAACATTGAGTATATTGCCACTAAGGCCAAACGACTGAACGTGCAATAGAATACCATATCGCCACGTTCTATCGTAGGCTTTCTTCATGTCAAAGAACACAGAAGAGTGCTGTTTATGGACAAAAGCGTCTTTAACATACGATTCAAACGCAACCAGATTATCTGTAGTTGATCTCCCAGAAATAAACCCTGCCTGATTTTTGTCTAGAACACCATGAAACTCCAGAAAGTAAAAAAGTCGCCGGTTTATCATTTTTTCCAGGAGCTTACACAAACAGTTGGTCAGGGCAATAGGCCTGTAAACTAGCAGCAAAGGATGGTTCTTTCCCCCCTTTTAAAGAGGTACAACGATCGCCTCTTTCCATGCTTTGGAAAGCGCCTTTCTGCCATATTTTGTTAAAGAGAGAGAGTATTCTGTAAAGTGTGTCAATGTGTAAGTGCCTGATCATCTCATAGCTGATTCTGTCAGCTCCAGGGGCTGACTTACCACATGTGGACAATGCAGTAATTAGTTCGGGCATCGTAAAAGGTGCATTGTATCCCTCATTTGAGCGCTTGTTCCCACAAAGGGCTGGCGCTCAGCTGCTTTCTTATGGTCTAAAAATGTTTTTGTGGAATGGGTGGAACCGAATACGTGTTCAAAATGTTGGAAGAGAACTTCTGCTTGGTCTTTTATTGTGTTACCCACACTACTTACAAGGAGATTAGGGTTGGTCTTGTAGCCTTTTAGTTTCTTTATTCTAGTCCGTACATCGCGAGAGTCTGTGTAAGAGTTGATACACGATATAAACCTTGTCCAACTTTCGTTTGTTGCTATGCGCCGTGTCCACTTTCCTTTGGCTTTTGCCCGTTTAAACTTGAGCAGGTTGTCTGCCGTGTGATAGCGGCATAAGAGTGCCCATGCTTTATTCTGTTCGGAACGTGCATACTTCCACTCCTCATTCCACCATAGTCTAGGTTTGGGGAGTGTTTTAGGAGTGGTCTCTGGAATGATTTTTTGAGCACACTCAAGAATATGGGCCGTAATAAGTGAACTTGCTGCTTCAACATCTAGATGACTTACTAGCGAAGAGGTTAGTCTGGAAAGTTCTTTGAATGTTTTCCAGTCAGCCGCATGTTGTTTAAAAGTTCGAAGTGAATCAGTGTCTTGGGAGTTATTGCTTATAGCAAGTAGTCTCACGGGGATAGGGTCGCTGCCATAGGGGTTGGTAATTACTTCCCACTCACAGGTGGGAAAGTGTCCTACGGAGTTGGGAAAGTGTCCTACGGAGCGACCAAGTCATAAACAGATGTACAGTAGACATCAGTAAGAGGAACTTTCAACTCCCTGACGAGGTGTGACACAGTCAGCGTAAACGTTAGAGCTGTGGATGGTTGGTTTTCAAAGCGATGATCAGTTGTGTTATTTTTTATTATGGTATTCAGAGGGTGTTCCTTCAGAGAAGTGATCTTTTCGGCATACATCAAAGCCGTGTAGGCGCTGGTACCGTAGACACCACTGATTTGATTCGACATGATGGGATGGAATAGGTCTCGTTCGATATTTTGAGTGCTATGTTGGTTGCCGACTGATATAAAATGCAGGCGTAGTCTATTCATGACCTAACAACACTATGAAGAATTGCCCGCAGACATTTTGTATCCGTCCCCCAGGACTGATGAGATAGTAACTTTAAAATGTTCATGCTTTACAGGCATTTTACTTTTAGTCCTTTATTGTGTGGTACGAATGTGAGCTTGTGATCGAGCAAAATATCTAGAAAATTCTGTTTCTTTAAGTGCGAATGCACTTTATAAGCGACCCTAAACCTTCCACCGCCGGCGGCGGCGGTGGCGGCGTCCGCAGTCCTCTCCCTAGCAACGGCGTGGAGCGGAGAGGAGCGTCGGTAGCAACGGCGCGGTGACGTCACTTCACCACGTGACCGCGCTCGCTCCGCCTCCTCGCCGTGGCTGCGCGGGTGCGCGCCGCTCCCCGCACCGCTCCTCGCGCCGTGACGTCATGGTATGACGTCAGAGCGCGCCTCCTCTCCCCAGCAGCTGCCGCGCGCCTCTCTCTCCACCGTGACGTCACACTCTCTCCTCTCCCCCTCGCTCGGCTGCAGCTGCAGTGCGCAGCTGTCCCTCTCCCCTTGCGCTCGCCTCCTCTCTCAGCCACCTGGCTCGGCGCGCTCGGCGCGGCGTACCCCCCTATATATGCAGCGATAAACTGCCAGACCTCCGTGGGTCGGCTCGCGCGCGCTCACGGGCGAATGCCAACGGATTTTAACTTTACTCCCCCTCATAGCATCACCCCGTGCATTCGCACTTAACCATATTCACCCTCGGGGAAATGCTTGGGAGTTTTTTTCACTGGTATGGCCTGACCTCCTAACGTGACACAAGGAAGAGGTTCAACACCGCGTATCCAAGAAAAGACAAAAACAGCACTTTTGTCCGCGTTAAACTTAAAACCATTTTTTCAGCCCAGATAACCAGCCTGTTGACACTTAACTGGATTTGACGTGCACACATCGAAAGATTACGGGAATTAAAGCTAACTTGGATATCGTCAACGTAGGCGGAATATGACACAGTTCGAGGCAGCAGTTTTAAGAGAACTGATTTTAAGAATGAACAGTGCACAGCTCAGCACTCCTCCCTGGTTTACGCCGTTTTCTTGAACAAATGTTCTAGACAGAGCAGTACTCACACGGACACCAAACGTGCGACCAGATAAATACTCTTGAATGATATTGGGTATAATGCCACTAAAGCCAAACGACTGCAAGTCCAATAGAATACCATATCGCCAGGTCCTGCCGTACCGTAGGCTTTCTCCATATCAAAGAAAACAGAGAAGTGCTGTTTATGGACAAAAGCGTCTGCCTGATTTTTGTCTAGAACACCACAAAACTCCAGAAAGTAAAAAAGTCGCCTGTTTACCATTTTTTCAAGGAGCTTACATAAACAGCTGATCAGGGCAACAGGCCTGTAACGATCAGCAAAACAGGGGGTTCTTTCCCTTCTTTTAGAAGAGATACAAGGATTGCCTCTTTCCATGCTCTTGCAAAGCGACCTTTGACATATTTATTAACTTTTTGAGGGTTACGGCCGTACCTGTATGGCATCGGCAAACACTTTCAAAATGGTCAATGACGTACTGTACGGCACCGCTTGTATCTTTGAAAAATCGCGCCTTTTTCGCCAACTTCTCTTGTTTGGCATGTGCTTCCACACTTCAGAAATACGTCAATTTTATTTCTTGTGCCAACCGCTCGTATTTTTTATGATTTACTTCAGCGGCGCGCCGGCTATCGCTAGCGCATCCGCTAACGAGGGGGCGCGCTGGGTATCGCCCACCGGGTACCCGGGCGCCTCTTGCTTCGTGCGCCTGCAACAGACCAACCCCGCCTGGGAAACTGATGAGGCTCTTTTGTCGTTTTCTTTTTTATTTTATGAGCGGTGCGCCGTCTATCGATTGTTACTGGACAGGATATGAAAAGGTGCCGGCTTGTTACTCTGTCGTTTTTTTACAATTTTTCATGAGTAACGCCATAATAAACCACATGTATGTAACAACACAAATGATTTTTTGTCGCTTTACGGTCACCCAAAAAAAATTTGATTATTTTTTCTCGATATAGATTCGTCCGTAGAATGTAAATCAGCAATAAAAAATCGACCCTGGGGGGACACATTTGGAGAAAAAATTCGACCCTTAAAGGGTAATGAGAGAGAGTATTGTGTAAAGTGTGTCATTGTGTAAGTGCCTGATCATCTCATAGCTGATTCTGTCAGCTCCAGGAGCTAAATTGCAACATGTGGACAGTGCAGTAATAAGTTCGGGAATCGTAAATATTGCATTCTATCTCTCATTGGAGCGTTGTTTCACACAAAGGGCTGGCGCTCAGCTGCTTTCTTGTGCTGTAAAAATGTTTGTGTGTAATGGGTAAAACTGCATAACTGTTGAAAATGTTTGCCGAGAGTGTCTGCTTGTTTTATTGTGTTACCCACACTACTTACATGGGGAGTAGGGTTAGCCTTGTAGCCTTTTAGTTTATTCTAGTTCATACTTTACGAGAGTCTGTAAGAGTTGATAGACGATATAAACTTGCGCAACTTTCGTTTTAAATGCAGAGCTTATGGTCGGGGCTATGTCCCTCCATCCACCGTGCGGCGTCCACACACCCCTGCGCATGCCTGGCAAGGCACCGCTGATAATGATTGTGCAGGATGCCCCTAGGGATTGGCCAACCAAAGTATCCACCACGAGATAGCTTCGCGTTAAACCACCGTCGTCATCTTCCCGTAGGGGAACCCTGAGTACCACACCCCCAGTGCGCATGCCTGGCCAGGCACAGCTGATGATGATTGTGGCAGGGAGCCCCTAGATATCGGCCAACCAAAGAATCCGTCACGAGATAGCTTCGCGTTCAACCACCGTCGTCATCTCCCCGTAGGGGAACCCTGAGTAGTTCCCGCTGATGATTGTGGCAGGATGCCCCTAGGGATTTGCCAAGCAAAGAATCCATCACGAGATAGCTTCGCATTCAACCACCGTCGTCATCTTCCCGTAGGAGAACCTTGAGTAGTATGCATTCCTCCTCTCCTCTCCGAGGCATTCCTCCTCTCCTTTCCGACGCTCCTCCCCTCTCCGGCATTCCTCCTCTCCTAGTAGTAGTAGTAGTAGTAGTAGTAGTAGTAGTAGTAGTAGTAGTAGTAGTAGTAGTAGTAGTAGAAAACATTTATTGAGCTCAAATAAAATAACTATCCGAAGCTCCTCTCCTCCGGGATTGCGCAACGAATGGCAACACCTCCTGTAGCCGCTGCATACTCCGCTGGGGGCGCCACTGCAGCTCTGGGGTTTGAATGACTGATTCCGCTCCCCTCATTGACCTCCCGCAACGCCGCCATGAGTCAGCGTCAACGCCAGCGTCAGCGCCGCGGAGAACAGGGCTCGAGCCGCTGCCACGAAACGGCAGCGGCGACAGGTCGATCCCGAACTTCGGGCTCGCGAAGCCGAAAGGAAACGTCAACGCCGTGACGAAGCTGCTACTGACGCAACCAGGGCTCGCGCAGCTGAACTAATGGCAACTCCAGTCGACACCATGGCTGCTTCGCATACTACTCAGGGTTCCCCTACGGGAAGATGGCAATATTTTTCTTATTTGCGAAACTCCGTGTCCGCTTTCCTTTGGCTTTTGCCCGTTTAAACTTGAGCAGGTTGTCTGCCGTAGAATAGCGAAGTAAGAATGCCCCTGCTTTTATTCTGTTCGGTACGTGCACGCTTTCACTCCTCATTCACCATGGTCTAGGTTTGGGGAGGGTTTTAGGAGTGGTCTCTGGAATGCTTTTCTTAGCAGAGACAAGAATATGGGCCGTAATCAGTGAAGTGGCTGCTTCAACATCTAAATGGCTAATTAATGTAGCGGGCAGCTTGGAAATTTCTTTGTATGTTTTCCAGTCAGCTGCATGTTGTGTAAAAGTTGGAAGTGAGTCAGTGTCTTGGGAGGTATTGCTCATAGCTAGTAGTTTAATGGGGAAGTGGTCGCTGCCATGGGGGTTGTTAATTACATTCCACTCACAGGTGGTCAGTAAAATTGCGGAGCCAATTGTCAGGTCATTGCAGAATGTGTTGTGGGCCTTGTTGTAGGATGTTGGATGTTTCTCATTAAAGATGCAACTTTCGGATGATATGATGAACTTTTTAATAGCCGCCCTCACGAGACAGCTGCTGCAGATCCCCAGATAGGGTTCTGGGCATTAAACTCCCCAGTTATTAGGTAGGGTTCAGGTAGGTAATTGATGAGGTCTTCGAATTCGACGCTGGATAGGCGATAGTCCGATGGAATATAAAGATAACACACTGTTATTAGTCTATCAAAAATATAGGCTCTAATGGCCACTGCTTGAAGTGAGGTTTGTAGCTCCAGGTGTTGACAAGCAACAGATTTTTGTAATATTATTTCCATGCCACCAGATGGCTGGCCGTAGTTCAGTGTCTTTACGGAAGTTAAGTTTGTTTGAGATGGGCGAATGTGTTTCTTGGAGGCACAGTATTTTTGGCTGGGGATTTGGGAGTATACCATACATATCGTAAAGGTTGTTTAACAGCCCCTACAATTCCACTGGATAATACTTGCAGCAGCCATAAATACCAAGAGAAGAGAAATACCGATCATGATATGCTATTTTTCTATTATAAAAGTCATTAGTGAAGAAGTTTTGTTTCTGGGGTCCTTTGAATAGTTTACCTAGGTCGCCGAGTTAGTTCCCAGTGTAGTGACCTCGGGCGATTTCGATTTCTCTGATTTACCACGGCCAGCGGAACTAGGGCGCTCCTGTTGTGTTTAAGGAGCAGGTGTACTTGCAGAGACATCCATGGCCTCATCCAAGGTTTCCAAAGGACCAGTGTCAGTGGAGTAACTGTTTGTTCTAGAGGCCGCAGCCACAGCACTGGATATTGATGCAACAGCAGTGACCGCAGGAGCAGCCTTCTGTTTTGCAGACGCCCGGGATGGATCCAGATCATCACTTATCTGGACTGAGCTCGTACTTGAGGCCTTAGGCACAGCACCAGAGCTCGTGCTGGAGGCCTTCGGCAGAGCACCAGAGCTCATGCTCGAGGCCTTAGGCGCAGCACTGGAGCTCGTGCTGGAGGCCTTAGACGCAGCACTGGAGGAGGGTGAAGCAGCAGAATTCATGGGAGCAACTTTCTGCTGCTGAGTGGGGGGCTGTGGCAGGACCAGGTTGCACTGGGTGCCCGCATCCACCAGACGACGCTCCACCCTCCTTTTGGCGAGCAGCGTATGCGTAACTTCTGCCTGAAAGCAGAGAATGCTTCTGGCGTGATTGTGCAAAGGTTAGGTTTTCAGTGACTTTGAGTTGAATTCTTTCTTTTTCCTTTTTGAATGCGGCATATGCACGTGAATACGCAGCGTGTGGTTCACCACAGTTTGGACATTTCACTTCTTTTTTGCAGTCATCACTGGTGTGGTCAGCACGTGCGCAGTGAGCACAGGTGGGTCGGCCACGACAAGACCGAGTTCCGTGGCCATACCTCTGGCACTTGTAACACCTTCGAGGACTAGGCATGTAAGGGCGTACTGGACAGGATATGAAGGCAGCGTGGACGGATTCAGGAAGCGTTTGACGGTTGAAGGTCAGAACAATATGCTTAGTTCGAATTTTCTCCCCTGCGTGACGCCTGGTGATCAGCAGCACAGCCGTGACGCCCTGGTCCCTCAGTCCTTCAAACAAATCCTCATCTGTGTCGTGAAGCAGGTCCCTCTCACAGATCATGCCTGGTGTTGTATTCAGGCTACGATGTGGTGGGACCGTTACTTTGAGTTCAGCCAGGGTGTCCTGTATTAGTAGGGTCGGACTTTGGTGATCTTTGGCAGAAGTGCAACGAAAGAACCAGAGGTTAGTTTCTGTGCTTGGTAATCCCGGTCAATAACGCTTTCAAGGCACTTCGCAATGAGGAATACATATTTTTTAGCAATTGGTGCACTTTCTTCTTCGGAGTTGATTACAAGGTATTTTGTGAAAGTTTCAGTTTGGAAGACTGGTTTCAGTTGAATTACCTTGGTGCGGCCTTTTTCAAAAGGCCGATCAGTTTTTTGGGGGAGGGATAGAAAGCCATATTCACATGGAATCAATTCGGCGGCAGAGCCGGTCGCCCAACACCGAGCCCAACCGAACGTGACCTTCAAGTACACGCTAACTGTTATCCTTGCCGCTATAACCCTATACTTGGTACCAAGGTTGCTATCCTTGGACAGGGTTAACCCTTGCCGCCAGGAAAAATGTAGAAATGCGGAAGGAAAGATGACAGGGCAGGGGTAGGAGAGGAGATAGGAAAGTGAAAGAATGAAGATGAAGAGGAGAAAAGGCGCCTGGCTGATTCCACCGGGCGGGTCAGACCGGGGTACTGTCTGCGGGAAGAGGGGGCTGAAGTGGCGTGTTGCCACTGCTGGGGGGCCGTAAAGGTCCAGAACAACCCCAACTTTAGCTCAGCTACCAAGTTACCCTTTTCCACGGACACGGCAAAGTCACGCACAGCTGGGACGTGTGTATTTCCAACTCACATGTGCTCGGGTCCGTGGTGTTCCAAGACACCAAGTGCCTACGGCGGTAGGCACCCCTGCGGAGCTCGGGACTGTGCTGGCGCTACTAACCAAAACACCTTGAGTACACAACGTGCGCCCTGCGGGGGCATTGTCTACCACCGACGGCATAAATGGGCAGGAACTGCTTCTTAGGCCGTGAATATCAAACAAAAAGCTCATAGGAACGCCCAAAATGAAACAAAAAGACCTTTGTAGGGAAATACAGATTAATAAAATGAAAGCACGATAAAGTAATGTAGCTGGATTTCCGTGGCCGTAGTAGCGACCAGTCCAGCAGTGAAATTAGTGAGAGCAGTGAAAAACGCGCCACGCCCTAGTCGCACCTCCTTGGAACGCGCTGCCGTGGACCGGTCACGTCAACCTAATAATCAGCAAATAGCGTGAATTGCATTTTTAAAACACTAACTCCGCCTCGAAATATTATCATCACGTTAAGTGGGCACAGCTAGAGCTCGTGCTTCCCGAGTTTCGCTCAATCTCAGGCATTCTAGAATAGCACCCCTGGTGAAAAGAAATTTTCTTTACCTTGCGGCTGGCGATCTATCTCAGCGTTACCCAACACTACACCATCGCGTACGTATATTCAGTTAACTACAGCACAGACACTATGCACAGGCCATTTCCGCACATTCCTTCGCGAAAATGGTTCTTTTGGTTACGTTTTTCACCGAGACTTCTGCCGGCGTCGTCTATAAGCTACAACCTCGACATGAGACTGAGACTTACTCCAGCGACTTCCTGCAGAATCGCTATTCATGCTGCTGCGTCACTGCTTCCACGAGTAGCTGAAGGCCATCCAAGACGGCGGAAGAGATTTCTGATGTACGCGCGTTGTAACCGAGTGAGTGAAGACAAAGAAAACAGTGGAGTAAAGTGTGGTGAAAGGGTAAGAGGGAAGGCAGTGTTCTGAAATAGAGAGAGTTGCTTTATTGGAAGGGAAACGAAAGCCGACTCAGCCCATAACTACCTCTCGGGTTGAGGGCACCTCTATCAAGACAGTCTAGGAGGAGGATAGACAGAAAAGAGGGGACAGACAGAAAAAGAGATAGAAAGGGAGAATAAGTTGACGGTTCACAATCTGCGCAACATGGACAGCACTGGCGGCATCATAGCCGGTCCGAGGGTCCCGTATTCTTTAAAAAATCCAGCAGGGTACGAAACCCTTTTTAGCAATTGATGTGTGACATCCGGAAATACAGGTTTGATGAGGTCGATGAAGGCAGTCCCAGTTTCGCCTACGACGCTCTCAGCGCTCATCCAGCCTTCGAATGATGTGGACACTAGGCACAATGCATGCGCGAGTGTCTCTATTGCAGGGCAGTGTGGGCAGGTGGGTGAACTAGCGATGTCAAGCCTGTGACTTCTTTCCGCACAGCGGTGACAGCCGATTCGCAAACGATGAAGGAGAGCACTGTCAGCTCGGGTAAGTTCCCTCGAAGGAAGCGCGTGCGGTGGCTTGCCGGATGCAACTCTGGAGTCAGGGTGCTTGGCTAGGAGGTCACTTCGGATAAGGTACCGCGCAACGTCCAGGGGCCTCATTGACTCACTCATCGAAGTGGATGGATTATGCGCTTGTTTTGCCAGGCGATCAGCCTCCTCATTTCCGTTGATGCCTACGTGAGCAGGTAGCCATTGCAGATGGATGCCAAGGCCTTTGGCGCTGAGGCTGTGCAGTTTGCTAGCAAGGCTTTGTACCGAGAGAGAGCTGAGGTGGGCCCGGGCGAGCCTCAGGAGGGCAGCCTTAGAATCTGAGAGGGTGGCTACTTTCCGATTGATGAGGTTCTGCTCGCACACCTCCGCCAAGTGAAGGCCCGCGATTTCTGCCGTTGTGGAGCAGCTGGCAACTGGGAAGCAGCATTGCCTGGCTGAAGCGAAGGCAGGGGCGATGAATGCTGCAGCCGCCGCCCTTTGTCTAGAAGCACGGACCCATCGGTGAACATCAGCACGTGCCCCTCAAGGTTCTCCAAGCAGGCCTCTGCTACATGTCTTAATTCACACAGTGGAGTTATCCTTTTTGAGGTCACGTGCGGTGCAGTTGCACTTATGGTGATATCATTCGTGACGTGGGGTGGAGGAGGTATGATGTGACGTCGTGGGCTCGCCGATCACCGTTTCGAAGGTACAGACAATCATACCCATTTCAGAGTGAGGTCATTTTCGTAGCCATGCGAGAAGGGCAACTCCGTCTAGAGCCCTATGGAGCCGCTCGATATGATTGAGGGCTCGCTGTAGGGCGCGGTGTGCGAGGGGCTAGGCAGCGGCTTCAGCAAGACTGCCACCGCATTGCGACGAGCGTGGCAAATCTAGAGCGGTTCGAAGTGCATTCTTGTGCTCTGTCTCGAGTTTCCTCCACCGTGTTGGCTTCACGGTGACAAGGGGCATAGTGTAGAGGACTGCGGAGCACATCATAGCATCTTATATTCGAAGTGCCCAAGTGTGTGAGCCCCCACGCCCCTTGCCCAGGAGTTGACGGATGGCTTTCAGGACACGACTGGACTGGCCGAGGAGCTGTTTGATTGCTGGGCCCGAGGTCAGGCGATCGTCGATAGCAAGTCCGAGATATCTGACCTGGGTCTTCGACTTGAGCTGTGAGCCGTATACTTCCAAAGGGGGAATTCGATACCGTGCTCTCGAGTGGGGGCGGAATATCATAGCTTACGACTTGGTAGTGGAAAGCCGCAGTCCGATTGCCAGGGTATACTACGGACTCGCATCAAACGCTCTTTGCAGACATTTCTTTATTTGGCTGCTCTGACGCTTTGGTCCTTGGGTCCACAGTGCAACATCATCAGCATAAACGGAAATGCATACGCTGTGTTTTAGTACTGTTGGTATGCTATCAGGCAGGCCCGACAGAGCGAGGTTGAAGAGCAGCGGGCTAAGCACTGCACCTTGGGGCACTCCGGCACTGACACCTCGTGGACTGCAGAGGACGTTGCCCACCCGAACATTGAGCTGGCGACACTACAAGGAGGCCCGGATGTAGTTCCGCAGTCTTCCAATGACATGAATACGGTCCAGCGCAGCCTCAATGATTGGGTGTGGCAGTTGGTCAAAGGCAGACTCAATATACACCAAAACCAGAAATGCCACTTCGTCCATGTGTTGGATTCTTCCAGTGCGGATACAACATCAGCCATGCTGTGGGCAGTGCAGTGGAGTTGACAAAATCCGGTATGTTGCTAGGCAATACCTACAAGGGCTCGGATGATCCACTCTAGGCGAGATGGAATGATCATCTCAAAGAGCTTCCCCGCAGCTTATGTTAAGGACACAGGTCGGTATGAGCTGGCTGCGGTAGGTGGTTTTTTTACGTTTCAGGAGTGGGACAACAAGGGCGAGGAGCCAGAAAATTCCCAGTACCCCCGAGTGCCAGACGATGTTGAAGGCGCTTAGGAGGCGTTCTTGCTCCGTTCAGTCCAAGTTCCGCATCATTTGGTAGGTGAGGTCATCAGCGCCAGGTGTGCAACGACGCTTAGGCCTCTGCAGGGCATTTTTCAGCTCGGGCATTGAAAGGCCTTCGTTTCTGAGGGCTGTGATCCGGGAACTATGCGGTCCTAATTGCAGCTTTTCTCTCAGCGCCTGGGGTAGAGGCTGCTGCGAGGATGCAGGGGGTGGTGGAGCGAACCTATCTGCAATCAGTTCCACGAGTTCCTGTGTAGTAATACCCTCTCAAATGGCAACGGCATGCACTGGCTGTCGCGGAGTCGGCGGCTGTAGTAGGCTGTCGTTGGGTTTCTAACGACTGGCGGCACGCCCTGCTAAGTAACAGCGTCTCTCATTGCCTCCCCCTCACAGACACCACGCCTCCTTTCGTGGCTAATACGAACCACGTACACTTGGCCTCCGCGATCGGCTGCCGGCGCCGCGCCGTTGCTCCGGCAGTCCCATTCGGCGCGTCCCCCAGCGAAAGAATGTAATGCGGCTCACTCCGCCATGTGCCGCGAGGTGGCGGTGTTATCCAATGGTTCGGCAGCTCGCACCAACTCCACCGAGTGGCTTGGCGGATATTGCGCGGTTGAGTGCCTTCGCTGTAATAATTCCTCTTAACTCCCCTGCGGGTGTTAGTTTTCGTGAAATAAAAGACTTGAGAATGCTTTTATGAAGTTGGCTTGCCTCAGCAGCTTAGAGAAATTTAACTGAAGCAAAGGTGTGCCAGCGATCATCCAAAGGTTGACCATGTTTCAAGCGTGGAGCGAGCACACGGAGTGGTGCGCAGTACTTTCTCAGAGGTTATTCATCGAGTTATTGCAACTAGTTCTTTGTGTTATTGAACAATTGGCGGTTATTATGCCATGTTGTTGCAACGGTCACCAACCAGGCCCTACAGCGCAAGAAACTAACATTCAGGCCACTGCAACCCAAATCGAAACTATAAGCATATATATGAAATTTTTCACCGCTGAAATATTTCCTGCTTGTGACAGGCAGATCCTACTTTTAAGATCCTACTTTTGTGAGTAAAGTACGGGGTATATTGAAAAAAAAAAGTTTACTGCCGTACCTCTGTGACTGTCCAACGGACCAGTAGGATGCAATCGAAGAAGTGCATGAAAAAAAACACGTTCGTCATTTGTGATTGCACGTATACTTCATAGTTAATTACCCTAATGAAACTTGGAGGGACTAGAGTTTATTCCAGCGGACAACCATGGATTTGTCCGTTTCCCTCACGTAGATGTATCGACAGCAGACGGGAATTCCAATTACCCCTCACGCGACCAGTGGGAGAGTACGCTGATCAGCTCTTGTCCTGAAACACAGCTTTTTCTAGCGGAAAGGGTGAAGACAGCCGGCCGTATCAACGGAGTCTTGCACTGAAGACCCTGACCACAAAAATGCTCAGTACAGTTGTGATTAAAGTTTCTCTCTCTCTCGCTCTCTCGTTCTCAGCTGTGAACTACATAATGGTGAAATGCAGATAAAACCTGCCGGAATGTTCGAGTTGTTTCCGCTGCTAATTGCCATATTTCTTTCACGATAGTTTTGATAAAATAAACGTCACAGCCGTTTTTTGTATCCATACACTCCCCGCGGGGCCATTTTGAGGAGACGGGAATTCTTGAACGTTTATATGAATATGACAAAATGGTTGCAGCGCAGAAACGACGACGGAACGAGTAAGGAACAGACGGAACGAGCGCTAAACTTTCAACTACTTTATCTGAGAAAACCCATGTAATATACACCGGTCAGGAATGAAAAAAACCCATAAGCAAGGAATCGCTAAAAGTGCACACACGCAAGTGCACAAAACACACATGGCACTAGGTAATCGTCGCCGACATGAAAAGTCACGCAGGAAGTCCAATTCTTTATGCGTCAGAGCCACTGAAGGCGCACTTACACAGTGTTCCTTCAGCCTGGCTATCTCGGCAGCTTCGATAATTTCCCGAACCGTCTTGTCTTTGTTCGGGAGATGCTCTGCATTTGCTCTGCATTAGCTCTGCAAATGCTCTGCATTTGATCGTGCCCCTCGCGAGGGGGATGTTTCACTGCGTCGCCATGCGAACAGTTTGCCACGCTTTAGTTTCAGTTCCGTATCTCCCCGCCGCGGCCGTGGAGAGAAGGCGGCCCGCCGCGACTCTCCCCACCGCGGCGCTGCGGTTGCGAGTTGCGCTAGGAAAGCGAGCGTCGTCTGCTAGCGGGGAGCGGAACGCGTTTTTTTTATCTGCGCCACTTAAACTATTTGTTCCTCTGGGCCATTGTTATCTTGACGTTACCCTAGATGTCTTCTTTGCTGGGGGACCTCTGCTTGACTCGTGGCGATCCCGGCTGCGGCTATCTCTGGCAGGGTGCCAACACTTGCGTAAATTAAATGCTACGACCAGAGGCCGTGATGAGCGGGCATCTTTCGCAATAGCAATGACGCCGCGAACCGCCCAAATGCAGAAAACAGCGCTGCCGCTTGCGAGGGAAACATCGTCGTAATGTGCATATAACATCGCTCCGGCGTGAAAAGGCGCGCGTCACTGTAGTCTCCGTCGCAACATGTTCCGCCGCGTTGCCTAAAATCGAGTAGCGGTGGACGCAAGTGACGGCACTAGCACGCAACCTGAGGCGAACCTAGATCACGGACAAAAAAATACAATGCCTCCATTCTGTGAAGACGGATCACCAGCCAAGCTGCGGTTCTGGGCCTCAACGTGAGCGATACTATTCCAGAGCGTGAAAAGAATATGCACAAAATCCGCAGGTCCCACCTGCGGTTCGCCTTGCCGTCGTAGCTCGTTCGCGCTATCACACTGTTCGATGTCCAGCGACTGCCGGAACCAGGCGGCGCAGCGAGATTCGGACCCACGGAGCAAGTTCGGATCCATGTAGAGCCTCATGGCGTACCACAAAAGCTTCGAAAAACATGCGGTTTATATAGTCAGTTCCAAACTAGTGAACCACTGGCGTTTAATTGTCATACATCTCTCCGTTGTTTAGAGCAAAGAAAACTTCAGGTACCTTTGATGCAAAATGTACAGTGCTCACGGATTGAAACGAGACACTGCGAGCGCGTGGCTGCCGGCACATGCAGCGCCGCCCGTGGACGGCCGTGGAAGCGAGGTGTTGCATTGTGGTATACCGCGAAGGTGACAGCGGTTTGACCGTGGGCTTACTGCTTCCGGTTGCCAATGAGCGGGAGTGTGGTTCCCCGCCGCGACAGCGGGGCGCTGTAAGCCTGGAGCGCTGGAGCGCGTTTGTGCGCCGACGGTAGTCGCCCGGCGGTGCGCGTAGCCAATTTCGCGACATAGTTTGCTCGCGCGCTCTTGTTACGCGGGCCCTTCAGATCCGGCTCAGATGATGCGCTTGTAAGGCACGGTCAGGCGTATCTGAATGGAACTAACGTCTACACGAAGGAGCAGCAAACTTTCTTCCAGGATGTAAACTAACAAAAAAGAAAGACGCATTTGGAGTCACGTTCGCATGTAGTGCGGGGCATTAGTATTTCGTTGGCTCTCCTCTCGCGGCCACGACGGCAGCCATTCTGCGTGGCAGACGTCGTACAGGCTGGTTTTGAAGATAGAGCAAGCCGCCAGCCTCTGCCATTCCGCGTGCACCGCCGCCCACAGGTCGTCCGCGTTACACCGTTGCGGTGGACGGCAAGAAATGGCTTTATTTCCCCCCAGACGTTTTCAATAATGTTCATGTCCGCACCTTGCGGCAGCCACTCAAGAACCATCACACACCTCTCCTCCAGGAGGTTAGTGACGCATGCAGCAGTGTGGCTGCCGTCGTGGCCGCGAGAGGAGTGCCGACGAAGTACTACTACACAAACGTGCCTACAATTGCGTCTTTCCGTTTTAAGTGCGAATGCACTTTATAAGCTACCCTGAATCACTCGTCCGCCGTGCGCGCTCCCCCTCTCCCCTAGCAACGGCGCGGAGGAGGAGAGAGAGCGTGCGTAGCAACGGTCTCGGCTTAGCAACGGTTTCCTGCTCGGCGTAGCTGCGGGCGGCGCGCCGCTCCAGGAATCACTCGTCCGCCGTCCGCGCTCCCCCTCTCCCCTAGCAACCGCGCGGAGGAGGAGAGAGAGCGTGCGTAGCAACGGTCTCGGCGCAGCAACGGTCTCCTGCTCGGCGTAGCTGCGGGCGGCGCGCCGCTGCGCCGGTTCGCTTCGCGTTCCGTCCGCGTGAGGGCGCTCGCTCGTCGGCTCCGCATTCCGACGCTCGAGGGCGCTCGCGCGACGGCGCGCCCCTCCGGATCAAATCGGGTAACTTCGGGCAAACTCGGGCATTCGCACTTTGCCATCTTCCCTCTCACTTGGGAAATGCTTGTCTTTTGTTAGTTTATATCATAAAATAAAGTTTTCTGTTCTTCGTGCAGAAGGCGTTCGTTTTGTTCAGATGAGCGTGACCGTGCCTTACATGCGCATTATCTAAGCCGCATCTGAAGGGCCCGCGTAACAAGAGCGTGCGAGCAAACTATGTCGCGAAATTGGCGGCGCGCACCGCCGGGCGACTACCGTCGGCGTACAAACGCGCTCCAGCGCTCCAGGCTTACAGCGCCCCGCTGGCGCTGCGGGGAACCACCCTCCCGCTCATTGGCAACCGGAAGCAGTAAGCCCACGGTCAAACCACTCTCACCCTCGCGGTATACCACAATACAACACCTCGCTTCCACGGGCGTCCACGGGCGGCGCTGCTTGTGCCGGCGGCCACGCGCTCGCAGTGTCGCGTTTCAATCCGTGAGCACTGTACGTAATTATTCGGCAGCCCCCACGTTCATTCAGTTAGGGACTCGTTGGTTTGGTTTTTACGATAGTACGAGAAAAAATTGCCGCGTATCTGCTCCTTTCGTTTGCAATTGGCGACTAAAGACGATAGTCGACTGGCGCCCCTGCCAAGTAAACGCCTCCCTTCTCTTTCGCGCTCACCTCTCATGCTGTTCCTCTCCCGCCTCGTTCTTCCCAAGATGAACACACCAGAGGTTTGTTCAAGTCAATTTAAATTTACCGCGTTCCACTGCTCCAGGCCGAGTGCCTCGATGCCAGCGCTACCGTACGGGGGAGAAACGCGTAATTCGAGGCATCCTACTACAACGTTTTTAGAACCCCGTAGCCCTACTCTACGTTCGTTCCAAACGGAACGTGGAACTCAATTTAGCGCAAAATTTCGTTGCTGATGCCATTTAATTTCTTAAAATGCCGTCAGGAGATACTCGCGTGGGCGACAGCCTTAAAAAGAGTGATTTTTTTTTCTGCAGTGGATGTAGCATTTCATTGGCTATCGCAAAAATCACGCATCCATGATTTTTTTTAATAAAACAGCGCTGCAAATATCACTTCTGTATTGATTATCTGCCTCATATTTGCGAAATGTTTCGTTCTTGTTCAACCATGTTGACAAGTATGAACATTGCCACACGTGTAGATTTGGCTGCGGGTACATAAACCAGCTTCTGTTTCACTTTGGTCGGCTGGCTGAATCCAGTTACCGGTGGAACTTGTTATTTGTAAACTTGTTTGCTGTTCACTTTGTTTCCTCTGAAACCCATTGCGTGTATCCAGCTCCCTGTCGATCCATGTAGTCGCTAAATACAGCTGGTATTAACTAGTTTTACGGGTACTAACTAGTTTTAATAAATTTTCTTTTCGACCGATAGCATACAGACAGACCAAAATTTCTTCTTTCAAGTAGGACAAGAAGGACCATCGTCTTTGAAAAGTGGCCGCCAGTAACGGTCCGTTCCAAACTGCCTAGTAAGGGTACGGCATGTGCGACATGAAAGCAAGTAAAAAAAGAACAGTACTCCTGCTGCTGCTGCTCTAGGCAGGGGGCGCGAGAGTACTACGAAGGCGAGAAATTTTAATTGCATTGGACAAACCTCCCTTAAGTTGACCAAGAGAGGAGTGAGACAGGGAGGCAAAGAGCGTGATGGGTGGAAGCAGTGGCGAATGACTGCACTGCACTTCCCACAGCTTTTACGTTGAGTGGAACGGCTTTAACTTTTTACCTTAGGACCTCGCAGTGATTTTGAACCCATTCACGCTTCACTTTCACGCGTTTGAAAGAAAAAAAGACATTCAATTCAAAACAGCAGGGCGTAGTCAAAGAAGCGACCAAGAAGCAAGTAGCGACTACACATTCAGCGGCAATTACTAGCTTCTTCGAGCGAAGCTAGTAATGGTCGATGTGAATGACCTGTTTACGACCAAGGGATCAGAGGTGCTGGCTGCGTTCTTTAAGGACAACCATGAGCACACGTTCACAGAGTTTTCGGTCGACATTAAAGACTTGTATTACAGCGTACCTTATGGCCAACTGTTAGTTTATAGAACATAGAGATTTATGGGGTCCTCAAGTTTCAAAATTCTGCTGGTTTGACAGTGGAGGGGTTCATCGAACTGCTTTCCCTTTATTGAAAGTCAACTTTCGTGAATTGGTGTGACAGCATTTATCCGCCAACAAGCAGAATGTTCATTGGGTCCTGTGTGGCCCCAGTTCTCATTGAGTTATTCTTTGGTGGTTTTGACAGACTAACAGGCCATTTGAACCGCTACAGCAAAGATACAACAAAGTGAAGTTTGTTCGCTTTGTGCACGAGTACCTTGTTTTTAAAGATGCTGTTGCCTATCAACCCACTTGTTCTGCCACGCTCAGAGCTTTCCCTCAGCATTTGCAGCCGCTCAGTTTCACCCGTGAACTTCTTCTGGACAATACGATAAAATTCATCGACCTAAAACAACGATTCTATCATGGCCATCCGTGTTGGCAGTATGAGCCTCTAGAATGCAAACCGTTACTCCCTTTCTCGTCTGGGCACTCAAAGATTGTAAAGCGGGGTGTAGCTATGTTCGTGTATTCTAAATAGACTCAGGAAATCTTGTTCCCGCAAAATGGCAGAAAGTCTGGACTTAAATGACTTAAGCATGGTTCCCCGAGAATCTCTTGACAACAGTTGTGCGCATGACATTTTGAAAGGATGTAAGGAGGGCATCCGTGTACGGCAACAGAAAGAAGACAAGAAAAGGCAGAAATAAGCCCTCATTCCTTACAAGCATGGTGTCTTACCCTGTTATAAAGACTGATCAAAAGCTGATAAAGTTGCACATTTTCAGTCTGCAACACGCCCTGATAAGGTTGCACATTTTCACTATGCAACACGTACACTCGACGCTAATAAACTACACTCCTGTAGGACCACTAATAGGTGGTCGAGCTAAGCGGAAAATAAAATAACTAATGGCAAACTACAATGCAGAGTTTCCGGATGAGACGTCTAAATTTGATTAAGCAAAGTGGTGAGATCAAATTGACCATACTAAGAAGCAGCTGTACTAATGTGCAAAATTACGCCCACCTCCCCTCGCGGGAAACCTGGTGTGATGCGACGCTGAGGGGGGTTCAAGCGCAAGCGGAGAGCAACCGTCGACCGAAAGGCCGCTGGAGTGCACATGCGCAGCTCCGCCCGCAGCGCCGCCCACCGGCGGAGTGAGAGCGCGTTGGGCCGCACACCCGCAGATGTTGAGAGTGTTTGCTCTCACCTGGGCGCGCGCCGGCGCCAGTGCGTCTGCCGCGGCTATGACGCAACACAATCCAACACAATCCACTTTATTCCAATCCAATCCAAATCAAATCCAATCGAATCCAATCAAATCCAATCAAATGCCCCTCGCGAGAGAGTGTTCGCTATCGGAGAGGAAAGGCGGTGAGCGGAGGAGAGTGCGGACGCACACTACGACAACGACGGACGCACGCAGGAAGGACAGGGCCACCGACAAGAGATGCTCTCAGCGTCGCATCTAATAAACTGAGCAATAACAGGTGTCTTTGTTTTTCTTTCTAGGCTATTCCTTCAGTGGGCAAGATGTCAGAAAATGTGTCGCAGGGATTTTTGAACCCTCCCGTGCAGTTGGCCTAGATGCAATGTGGCCCTCACACAGACATAGGGGCTGGAGGCTGCGGCATAAACTTTTCCTCAGAAACGGGGTCATTTGACACTGCATGAGAATCTTGGACGGTAGACAGAAAAGGAGTTTGTGTACACTGCAGCTTTTGTTGAAACTGAAAAAAAAGTATATAAAATCACTGTGGCCTATTTGATGTCCTACGATGGGACAAGTCTCAAGCTGTTACAGTGAATTCAAGGACTGTATGTAGACTCCATTGTGATTAATGCCCCAACGTTTTGCCCGCTTCACAACAAGAAGTCTGGTAACATCTGAAAAACAGCTTACACAATTACTGCCTGGACTGGTCGTGCCTTACCTGTGACTTCCTAGCATTTTTGTAAACTTCAAAAATAAAGAAGCCCTCAACTGAACTTGTAAGGAAAGCAAAGGTTTTTTTAACACACGCCTGTGTTTAAAAAACTGTTTCTTGCGTGTTCAAGATTTAAGGTCGATTACATTTTGTTTGAACGTTACAATGTTTTAAAATGATATTACTCCCCTCCCTCGAGAAAAGTGTGTTACTGCTCATATTTTGCACCAAAATCAGTCAACTGTTTCCACTGCCTTTCTGACATGCACATGCTCAGTATGGAGGTTATGAAAATTCAATGTAACTGTGTCTGCAGTATATAGTGCCCTTAAAGGCGTTTCTCTGTTCTGTTCTGGCTTTATTCAATACTGGTCAGCAAAAGTTGCCAATTTGAATGAACAATTTTATGTCATAAACATTGTTTTTCATAGATCATTGATAATTGACAAGACTACACAACCACACAAATACACGAGTGGCTGGCTGTTGTGGCAAATCCCAAAGAGCAATGGGAACTGGCAGCCCACACCATGAAAGCCCTCGGCGGCTGCCTGGACCTAGGCCGCAGATCTGTTTCTACTATCCTGTGACTGATAAAGTTTCTATGTATCTGTGGCTGACATTGCTGATCCATGTGAGAAGCGTAGTCAGGGAAAAGGGAAACACCTTATGACATATGTACTCTGTTTACAAAAAAGTAATGTGTAAAATTGGCGATAAGCCTGAATTACCCCAGCGAAATTTAAGTAGACTATGCCAATGAGAACAGTGTGCCATCATTGTTTACGACTGCTTCCTTGCTTCAGAAAAGAGAATTTACTTTTTAATTCAAAATCTAGCGTGAATAAAAACTACTTAAATCCTATTTTCAATAAAATGAATGCCAGCGTGACCTCCGTCGGTGAGAGTTTGAATTGGAACATCTTTAGGGTCACCATTCCAAGGCACTTTTAGATGCGACTGCATCTCATTCACTCGCCTTGTCCCTCCATAGGGCGTTGTTGTACGTCCACACCCCTCCCCATTCTCCTCGCCGCGCGAGCTGCGCTCTCCGCCGCTCAACCCCTCTCCTCTCCGATAGCGACCACTCTGCGAGGGGCATTGGTTTGGATTCGATTTGATTGCATTGGCTTGGCTTGGATTGGATTTGTATTGGATTGGATTAAGTGGATTGTGTTGGATTGTGTTGCGTCATAGCCGCGGTCGTTCCAGCACCGGCGTTCCGATTTCGGGCACGTGCATAGACTTGATCTTCGCTGCAAATTGCACGGTGGTCCCGTTACTTTACCATCCACTACCCGTACACTTCAGCGACCACAAGGCCGTCATCGTTAACGTTACGCAGCGTGTTAAATAAAAATACATCATACGCGTTCCTCACACGTTTCACGCAATTAGAGAATCAACCCAACGGAAACACCAAGTGAACCCCCAAGATAAGCCGCATCTCCACAGGGTTCCCCTCCCGGGAAAGTGGGGTAATTTTTTTCTTTGAAAGCTGAGCTTACAGGCTGTCAGCCAAATGAATTTATTTACAGTATACCGCCATTATAACGAAGCCTTTTGAACAACAAACTGGCTTCATCATGGGTGACACTTACTTCAAAAGCAGATATATGTACGCTGCGGTAACGACTATCAAACACCTCAAAAGACTTCTCATGAGGCATTTTTCAGACGATTGTTTTAATAAATGTCATGCTGCCGAGTGATACATATGCAACATTGTTGCACGTTGTCAGAGGTGACATATCAAAAAATGCATGACCGAACACCTACGTAATCACTGAAGAAGCACATGACCGACAGGAAAATTTTGGTGAGCTCCAGTTAAGGTGGGTATAACTTGATAGTTTTTGAATGGTGTGTTTTGTGGAGAGAACATTTAAGCTCTTCTGTTTCCCTTGCAAGGCTGACGAATACAATCTTCCCCATTTAGTCTGAAAATATTTCAGACATTCCACCTTGATTTTACAGACATTTCAGAAAGGGAAATATATTTCTAGGATGAGTAACGTAATCTTGCACTGCACTTTCGGGGATATATATGCTGTGGTATGGTTATATCTCGAGTTAAAGCACTGGTACAGTACCTTCGCCCTGCCGCTCAGCTTACAACAGCTGAGGGATTTCGCACTCGATGGATGTGAGCGGCCGGGCGAAGCGCCGTAGCAGACGACCGAGCGGCTTCTCCCGTCTCGTGCGGTCAGTGCGCATGTGCCGGCTGTGTCCGATTCTCGCCACTTCTCGGCGCCGGCGCTTCGCAGAGCGCACTGGCCACGCGCTCGCCGTTTCCCTTTAACAGTGGACCCCACTGTACTTCGTAATCGTTACGTCAGAGCACGACAGGCTCCTCCCCCTGACCGAACACAGCAATAACGGCGATGCACGATTATTTTCGTCACGAACGTCAGAGATGCAGCGACAGAACGCTTCCCTAGAAATTTATTGAGCCCGACAAGCACCCGCGCGAAAATGAAGGCGAAGTTTGGACTGACGGAGAGCATTTTTGGCGTGAGCGCGCAGAGCGCGATAGCAGCGTTACGGTGCGGTCCTGCTGCTGATCTGGCTGCTGGTGCCATGGTTCGTTTACTTTTGTGGCCAACAGTGGTCACTGAATATAGAATATTGGAACGTAACATTTTTGGCAGCTTGATTAGAGTGGTACGTTTTAGGTGGCTTTGAGTACAAGGCACATTAAAAACTTCAAATGTTGGAGCATTTGGGCGCCGAGTCTAAACGGCGGCTTTCAAGCGAGCAGTAGAGGAGAGCTACGAATTATTTTCACAGCATGGGGATGTGTAGCGCGCGTCGCAGTCTCGATAAGTTGTCGTTTCTGCTTTTGCCTCCATGAAAAAAAATGACCGCACCGTCCGGATGAAACCCGAGCCCGTGGATCAGCAGCATAATGCTTAGCCAATGAACCATTGCAGTGGGTAGAGGCGCTGCTCCCAACTTAGCGTCGTCAGTTTCTCAAGGCGGTGGCTAAATTTGAAATACGTGCAAGCACTGCTTCAAGGGGCTGGTATGGGGTGGTACAATATCACGGCAACGAACTTAGTGTGCATAATGAACAAGACTGCTTAAACGTGGGTAACCCACGAAGCGAGGCGTACAGCCAGCCATTTTTTTAATACTATCACTTAGCGTAGACCGGGACGTGGGTCGCCGCTTTATCACGGAATAAAGCGGAAACGAGCGAGAGTACAGCGGATGCGCAGAACGATCCCGCCAGTGCAACCGTCGTCTGCTAGGCTGTTTCCACAAGCACGACACAGCCCCTTTCCGCTGGTTATCAGCCGCCTTGCCTTGAACAAGGAGCACGAAAAATTGCTGTCACCGCTACGGAAATCAAGACAGCCGGCTGATTCTGAGGGTAACGCGTTGCGTCGCTCTTGCTGGAAGGGCCTAGGAGACGACGATTTTACTGGCGGGATCGTTCTGCGCATGACATGTGCTCTCGCTCGTTTGCCGCTTTATTCCGCGATAAGGCGGCGACCCACGCCCCGGTCGATACTACCGTGACATTAAGAGTTTTAGCTGACCTTTTTTCACGGTCAGCTCCGCTCCGATAGCGAGCGGGACCGCCATTGCACATGCGTGGCGCGCTCGGCCGCGAACGGCATTAGCTCCGGTTGCGCTGATCATGCCGCCAATACCGGAGCGGACCGTCGAAAACGCTTAGCTAAAACTCTACTGAAAAAATTGGCCGGCTGTACACTAGAGCCACTCAGGTAAACATACACGACGTCGCATGTGTAGCATCGGCCTTTCAATCAAGCGAGTTTCCGCCATGCTGGCCATATTTTAAGACGCTTCCAGAATGACCGCGTGCACTGTGAAAGCCGGCGTTTTCCCACATAACTACTTCACTTTTTGATTGAAACTGGGGAGCTTACAAAGTAAATACAAGGGCATACAACGATATATATTGCGGGGCAATGGGAGCAGAGCTGCGACACTTCGGCAATGATGCCCACATCTAATATTTTTACGAGCAAGGCCACCGGCAATTAGTGCCGCTCATAACATGCGGCGACCGAAAGCTATACTAGTCTGACGCAACTAAACGGCGAACGGCTGTCTGTGCCAGTTAAACCGGCCAAGACACTTCAACACATTTCTCCGTTAATGAAGTCAACCTTCCCTGACGAATAAAAGTGCGCGTATCTGATTTTCGTAAACAGAAACTTTTCCTAACTCGAGTTCTACAGCCGTCCTGCTTCAACTTGACCATTGTTTGTTCTCGTCTAAAACGAAGAATGTTGGCATATATTAACAACGTTTGCGACTCTGTGAACGCCACCAGTTTCATACTGCTGTTATATCCGCTGTCTCGGCTGCCTTTGTGGCAGGAAGATTATTCGCTAACATCCTGCTGCGATTTGCAGAGGTGCCCTTAAACCTCGGCACGAAACACCCGCGACAACACCGACCGTGGTGGGTACCGATAAGAGTGGCATAAATTAAAACTTACCGCGTTGTGTTCCCGCCTTTAGGATGCACGCAGATTGCAGACCATCTGGCACAACGACGCCCTGTCGAGAATGGAACACCGCACCAATAAAGGTGCGACACCACGAGATATCGACGACGCTCGATTGCACAGCCCCAGCGTACGTTCAAGGGTCCCAGGGCAACTGCTGCGCTTTCACAGGCGGCGCTGAATGCTCTTACTCATGTCTGCAGCGATGACGCAACCAGTGCCTGCGAAACTGCGCAGTATGCTTCCGTAGATTGCGACTGGCGGATGGAAATTTCCGCAGCAGCCTCGCCGCGCTTTTACCGCGGTCGCTCGGAGCTGCCGATATCTGTTATCTGTATCTGGTGGTGTCAGGAAAGCAGCGTCGGCCCACGGAGCGTGCCCTCTGAACACTCACGACCAAAAAAAGAAGAATATCTGCACTACCGCGTCATTGCCGCTACATCGGGAAGGTATAAAAGATACTGTATAATTATGATGAAAAAAAACGGTATGTATTGCAATTAAAGAAGTACAGGTGCCGTCATAAGTAATTGGAGCACGGGAGCTGTGGCCGAACTGTATCGGAGCGCCGTGTAGTTGCACCGGCGGTAAATGAAAGGACGAGAACACGTATGCGTGCCAGTCGAACGGCGACAGGCCATCTATACTTCTCAAACCACTTTTTTTTAACCTGCCCTCAAGCATTGTCCGCAGCCTACTGGTCCGGCAATGGCGCTGATAGCGTGCACACGTAAAAATATTTCAAGGAAATACTCACTACAAATTCCTGTGTCAGCGCGCCGCTTCTCCGGCAGCTGGAAGTGCGCCAGAGACGCTGCCAGAATCGTCTCTGCTATCAGCGCCATCACCGAGAGCACTATGCTGCGAGCAATGCTCAAAGCCAAATTATAAAGTGGTTTGAGAGGTATAGATAGGCTATCGCCGTCGGCAGGTGCTCATGCGTGTTCTCGTCCTTTTATTTACCGCCGGTGCAGCTACACGCGTGCTCCGATACGGTTCCACCACAGCTCCGGTGCTCCAATTACTTATGACGGCACCTGTACCTTGCGTAAACTGCAGTGTTGAATCACTCGTCTGCTATCACTTTCGAGCGTTCTTTTCTGTGGTTCTTAGGTGTTTTACTCTTAGTTTTACACCGTGGAGCTGTCCCAACAACTCTCTGAGGTGGCGAATGAGCTGAATAAAAAAAGAAAAGCTTCTGCGGGGAAACGTGTGCTGCGGGAATAATATGAGAATAAATCCTGCACTAGGAGAAGCAGTACCAAAATATCTAGACGGTTAAGATCTATGCGATCGCACTGAAGGCAACATTAACCGGCCAAGAGTATTTAGAGAACAGCTGTAATAATTTGAAGACTGAATTTACCGCAGGGTTAGGTGCAGATGTAGTTACTACGTGCGATCAATCTAGTGACTTTATAGTGTAGTGCATGGGGTGGCGATATGAAGCTTGCATGCGGCCCGGAAAATGCTATACTGGTGCATTGCCAACCACCGACGAAAAATTGAATGGAAATAACCCCGAATTTACTCCCTTTGCCTTCAAAGCCACCTTCCCAACTGTCTATTGGGAGTCCGGCACCCACCGTGTCGGCTTCATGCAACTCAGACCACGCCTCAAAATGCTGCCCAACCCTCCTTTATTGTATAGCGCCGCTATCATCTTCTTCAGCGCCACCATCATCATCAGCAGATTGACCAGCTGGCACGGAACACACTGTTGCGACCCGGCGGGGGGCACCCGATCCTTTCTCCGTGGCCTCAACATACGATGGGTAGCGTGAATGAAGCGAGCGGCCAGCCGGTGTTGCAGCCGTGAAGAAGTCCAGAGCAGTAGGGTAACGTAACTGTTTACTTCATAGCTAGAGGTGAGCCGAAGCCAAAAAAAACATACAATACCCTTACGGCGAGGTTACAATCCAGGACAGAGCAGAGCGACCGCATGGATTCGCTGCTCAGGCAGGAATGAATATCAGCGTTTGTGCTGCTTCTTTTATACCCAAAAACGCCCCCAAGAGTAACACGCCACGAAATCATGACACACACACGCACAGTCTTTCCAAGATCGCGAGTCATCTTCGCCCCTTGTGGCGTCCGAGAGGGGGGGAGAGTGTCCTTGAAAGGTGCCGGGGTCGCGCTATCAACTCTGATCGCGCTGATAGCGAAACGTCTAAGCCGGAAGGTCAAGGCGGATTTCTCCGACGCGCAGGTGCCTGAAGGGTGTGGCGCTGGCAGCCGCCGGAGACACATTGCAAAGCGAGGTGACTGACCCGGCATGGCGAGACACGAAAGTACGATTCACCGACACGCGGGCGCACATGGTCGATTCCCACGTGGTCGCTGACGCGGGAAAACACGTGTTGCTGGCCGATTCGTAACAGCTTCTCTCCGCCGGGGGTCCGAGATCCCGATGGATAAGGGTCTTCAACCGTTGTCCGGAGGGATGCTTTCGCAGTGAAGTGCTCAGCAGACGCTCGACTCCAGGCCTGGGCTGTACGACACCGTGCTGGAGCTTCACAGGGCCGATCACTGGACGAGAAGTGGCTCCCCAAAAACGTCTCTGGATTGGTCAGGCAAGCAACAGAACAACACAGCAAGACACAACCGCATCGCCGGCAAGTGCGAAGACAAATCCACACTGAAGATCTACCAGGCTTTTAGTTGCGAAAAAATACGCTAATAACTAACTACACTAGTTATATTTTTAGCCCAGCAGTACTTTAGACAAGTGCACAAACCTGAAAGGTGACATTTCGCGTGATTGGAAATGTCCCACACACACACAAAAAAAACGTGATTGTAAAGGCGAAACCTGCTTCAGGAAAAACAAAGAATTTGAGAAAGTCAGGCGTCTACAAGCCACTTCTCGCGCTGAGAGCTGCGATTGGAGCTCTCGTCAATGCCCTGAGTTTTTCCCTTTCTGTACCGCCTTTTAGTTGCAGCCGTTCTCTCAACGCTGCTGTGACCGCGTGAAATGACACCGGTCGTCTTGTTCGACAAAGGTCGAGCGCGCGGAGGAGCGAGCGGGATTTTCCCCCGTTCATACTTTAGCGCGCACTGCTTCTAGGCGGCGTTCCCTCGGCGCGATGCGAGCTCACGGCTTTGCTCGCACTGAAACACGCGCCACAATACGCGCTGAAGTTTTTGCTCTATCCTCGTTGCTGGCCTTTTTACGAACGCGTTCGCAAGCAAACGCCGAACGCGTTTGCGTTTTCTCCACTAGGCTGGTTGGTTTCCGACTTCGGTTCAGCCACAGGCGACACCGGAACCTCAACTAGCTCAGCCGATGTTGGCCTACCGACGGGAGCATCAGCTGGGAGTGAAACGGGCACGACGAGCCCATTAGACACCTTGCAGTTCCCAACAGTCACTACCTCGTCGTCCCTCGTGCTTTCAGCGACAACCTCGGCACGCGAAGACCGAAGCGTGTTTCCGTTCTCCTTCCTTCCTGCTAGAACCACACTACACCTAGGCTGCCCTGTCTCAAAAGACGGCTCAGCCGCCCCAGACACCTAATCTCATAGCTCGGCTGGCCGTTGCTCGAGGTCAGCTACCTAGCTGGTGGCAGGACGGAATCGGCTTGCTCAGTGGCGAGATCGTCATGACTCCCAACTGAACCCTGCAAACCGTTTGCTGCCTCGACTGCAGGCTTTCCCACCACCACGTCGCTCGATTCTGCACTACCGTCCGAAGGAACAACCTCCGTTTCAGCGGACTCGTGTTGCCTTTCGGTAGCCTCATGGTTTACGCACTCCAGCGAAACCTCGCTATCTCGCGAAATGTTCATGTTCAGACCGGTAGCCGTTCCTAAGGCCTCCCGCGAATTTGGGCCATCTGAACACTCCGCCGAGATGTCCGAAACCAACACAGACACATTTCCGCTCTTAGTGGACTTACATTGCCCTCTGTCCTGAGCCTCTGGAAATGCGCTACCTCCGCTGTCTCTCTTAGCCACCTCGCCCCGCTGCTGGGCCGCAACTGTCGCCTCCGACTCGCGCTCCCGAGCGTCTGCTACCGTCAGCGCTGGCATGGTGCTTTCCTCACAAACAAGGTCTTTTTCGAGCAATTCAGCTTCACTTCTTCCTCTGCTCGCGTTGAATCTCCTGCTCTGTTTTGTTGTTCTCTCCTCCCGTTGGAGCCTCTCTCGCGCGAGCTCCTTTAGTTCCCCGTCGAGGCGCTCGAGCTCATACCATCGCATCTTTTCCTCGTGTTCTCGTTGCCGTCTCTGCCTCTCGAACTCCTCACGCTGGCGCGCAGCCTCAGCCTCTGCCTCGTCGGCCTGACGTTTCGCGGTCTCCCTGCCATTGATCAGCTCAATGCATTCCGACAGCTCCTCATCGTCAGCCCCGACAGCGAGTATAGCCTGTATCAGCTCTGGCTTTCTCAGCGCGTCCGTAACATCCAAGCGCAACTCTTTTGCAAGCTCCAACAACTGCGGTTTTTTCAACACTTTCAAATTCATGGCCGGTCTAGAGTACTGCTTTCCCACTGTTCCAAAAATGTTTTGCGCGAATAACCCACGCGACAAAAACAGACGCCCTACCAGCTATCCTCAGAAGCCTGGTAAAACTCAGTGAAGAAAAGTCCCGCACTCACCCTTGACCGCCGTGAATTCTGCGAAGTCCGAAGCCGCCTTGACGTCCGTGGTGTTGGGTCTCGCACCGCTGGCTCCAGGTGTCACGAAGTTGTCATCCCACCGCTGCCACCAGTTGTTGCGACCGGGCGGGGCACCCGATCCTTTCTCCGTGCCTCCAACATACGATGGGTAGCGTGTATGAAGCGAGCGGCCAGCCGGTGTTGCAGCCGTGAGAGAAGTCCAGAGCAGTAGGGTAACGTAACTGTTTACTTCATAGCGAGAGGTGAGCCGAAGCCAAAAAACATACAATGCCCTGACGGGCGAGGTTACAATACAGGACAGGAGCAGAGCGACCGCATGGATTCGCTGCTCAGCAGGAATGAATATCAGCGTTTGTGCTGCTTCTTTTATACCCAAAAAACGCCCCCAAGAGTAACACGCCACGAAATCATAGACACACACACGAACAGTCTTTCCAAGATCGCGAGTCATCTTCGCGCCCCTTGTGGCGTCCGAGAGAGGGGGGAGAGTGTCCTTGAAGGGTGCCGGGGTCGCGCTATCAACTCTGATCGCGCTGATAGCGAAACGTCTAAGCCGGGAAGGTCAAGGCGGAACTCTCCGACGCGCAGGTGCCTGAAGGGTGTGGCGCTGGCAGCCGCCGGACACATTGCAAAGCGAGGTGACTGACCCGGCATGGCGAGACACGAAAGTACGATTCACCGACACGCGGGCGCACATGGTCGATTCCCACGTGGTCGCTGATGCGGGAAAACACCGTGTTGCTGGCCGATTCGTAACAACACTCAGCACCCGGCACACCTCGGGAACGGCACCCGCGTTCTACGCGCCTCGTCGTGTTCATGGCACAGCCAATGAACCACAATAAACGTGGGCTCGGCCGCACCGCCTCATCGGCCGCCTACAATTTGGTGACCGGACAAGCGGCTTCGCCAAGGCATCACACTGCTGCTTCCCCAGCCACAATGTGGACAACGGCACGCGACGAACGTCTATCGCCCTCCCAGACCTTCCCTTGCTGATTCCGTTTGCCTCCATCACAAACCACGCTGCATGGTTCGTCATCCTGGAGAGCCATTTTTATGTAATGACATCTGCTCCACGGAAATCAGGTACCTCGTGACATTACAGAAGCTACCTGCTGACCTCTTGAAGCAGATCCAGCTGCCGGCCCCAGGCCCCAGTGCGTACGACGAATTAAAAGACACTGTCCTCAACCACTACGGCATGAAAATCCGGCAGACAACAATCCTAATAGATCCTGCAGTCGTTACCACCACGTCCCGTAACCCTCGGCCCATGTACCCGAGCCCTTACTAGGTGACGGGTCTGGTATCATGGGCGCTTATCTCGACCTCCAGACCTCAGCGGCCTTCCAGACTTCTACACCCCTCACTGCGACATATGGTTTGTTCAGCTCGAGAGCCACTTTGTCATCAACAACGTAAAGAGCCAGCCGCTGCGCTATCCCCTCGCAGCGACACGGCTTCCTGACGGGCTCCTCGTGAAGCTCCGGCTCCCACCACCTGGCCCACAGACCTACGTCGACTTGAAGAAGGCTGTTCTTAAGCACTATGGCGTCTCAGACAGTATTTTTCAATACTTGGTTGTGATGACACGCCAACCTCGGTCACGCTCATGCCGATGCCATCCTCTACACAACCACACCTTCCAACGCCAACTGTGCATACAACTTAGCCGCAGTGTTCAGTCTCGCCTTGCCAGAAAACGCAAGCGCCGGCTACGGCTTGCAAGCACTGCAGGGTCGACCTTTCGCTTAGTGGAATCTGCGCAATACCATGCCGCAGCTCCACACGTTGTTGTGTCGGCTTCACCGACCCCAGCAAGTGTCGACTGCTATGCCGCTCGTGGCTGCGAAACTTCTCTGCACGGCACGAGTGAGAACGATCTTCATGAGCGCTGTACTCCCGGTGTACGACAGCCATCTCCCTCGCCTCAGGTGGCACAGCTTCCAGCAGCCAACGACAGATCGACGACTCCGGGAGTCGAAGCTACCTTCGAAGCACATCAGCTTGCTCTTGACAATCTTACACCCTGGCTGCGAGGGCAATACCGGAGCAAAGATTGCGCGACGCTTCTCCCAACAACCGACACCGAAAGAGGTATCCCATGACCAAATGCAATCAAGAGACGCGTCAAAAGCTGGTCCCCAGACGTCGACCGATTCCATGCTCCAGGACAGTGTTAGGTAGATGCAGTAACCGGAGGTCAGCCGTCTGTCTACAAATCAGACGAAACCAGCTTGCAGGATGGGGATCCGACGTCATTGGAGTTCCAGCGCAGCTCATCATGCAAGGCTCCGCTCTGCCGCCTCCCACCGCGGTTGCGAAACAGCCAAGACAGTGACGAAGCCACAGAGCCCACACCGGGGCACAGTCAAGCCCGCACTCCGGTCGTCATTCTGATGCACCACGCTTCACCTTGTCGCTGTCCTTCCAGTTACGCCTGCCCCTCGCTCTACCATCAACGGCAGCAGTCGCTTCGCACCCCGCAATGCGTCCGCGGCCGCACTCCCAGCCTCGACCACCAGAGGTTTCCCCACACCCGACGCTACCTCGCCGACGACCAGCACCTTGCCCTTTACTCAACCCCGGCCACTAGACCACTGACTGCCACGGACTCTCTTCCTGACGACGGACAAATAGTACATACCATTACATAGTACATCGTTTTCGCACTTTCTCATAACGCCTACGCGCTAGGGGGGGAGCCCTGTAGCGCCGCTATCATCTTCTTCAGCGCCACCATCATCATCAGCAGATTGACCAGCTGGCACGGAACACACTCGGCACACCCGGCACACCTCGGGAACGGCACCCGCGTTCTATGCGCCTCCTCGTGTTCATGGCACAGCCGACGAAACCACAATAACGTGGGCTCGGCCGCTCCGCCTCATCGGCCGCCTACAATTGCGTCTACTACGGTTTGCAGTCGATCGAGAAACTATCGAGAAAATCGAGGAAATGCCACGAAAAATCGATCGAGAAAATGCCACTTTGAACAGGACCACGCCGTATAGGTAAACACAAAGCATTGGAAGTATTTGGCCTTGTTGGTTCATACTTCAATTGCCTAAACAAACAGCGCTCAAGACGGGACATGAAAGTATACGTAGCCTCCATCTCCATCTTTGGTGTCCCATCGTGAGCACTGTTTTGTTTTGGTGAGGTAAACAAAAAAAAATCTGCCCTTTTATGTCGGCCAGCACGGTTTCCCTTGGGCGGTGGAAACTGCCTGGCGCAACGCAGACGCCAAATGACAGCATTTGAACTCGTACAGCTTATCAGGCGCACCAAATGCTTTCTTCTTCTGGTTTATTTCACAGTTTTCGATATGCCAGGAGCCGCACAAGATGTCCCATGAGAAGTACTTATCAGGGCGAATTCGGTCATATCTATCGTTGATGCGTGGTATCGGGTAGGGGGCTTTAGTTATTTTTTTTATTGCAGAGCATTTCAGTAACTCACGATGTCACCCGCGTTGACGTCCGTTGTCGTCCGTACTCGTATTCCGCACCCCTCCCCCTACACTATATACAAAAATACTATCCGGCGCCTGGTTTCGATCCCTCGACCCTGCGGGCGGAACGCAATTACATGGTGCTCTACCCACTTCGCCACAAAGCCGACACAGAATGGGAGGCTACGAACGCGCCTTATATCCTTGACTCATTCAAATTACTGCTGACGAGCGCTCTCTCGTCAGCAGTTGCCACAAGTGCAACAACATTAACGTAACGCAAACTACTTAACGTCGTGCGCCCTGGAACGCTCTGCATTTGATCGTGCCCCTCGCGAGGGGGATGTTTCACTGCGTCGCCATGCGAACAGTTTGCTGGTTTTTTCCGTGATGCCGGTTGTGTGCGGTCGCCGCTTTTCAGCAGCGGCGGGTTAACGGATCGCCAGCGATGCGACATGGTGAGTGTGGTGAGTACATACGACCAGTTTGTTACGATTCAATGCTTTCAATACCTCTACGCTTCCTTCTTTGCTTTCCCGCCCCGAGACTGTTGTCGCGAGGTTTCACACTCGATCCGCGAGGACAATATAAACGGACGATCATTGTAAATTTATCGCAGCAGCATCTAATGACTGTTGGAATCCGTTGACATTAGCTGTTAATATTGCCAGTCTTTGGTGTTTCGCAGACAAGCTGGTTGCTCAACCTGAATGCAAACGAATGAAAACGCAGCACACATTAGGTAGGTAGGGAGCCAGCGACGCGGATGAGACAACTGGCTGCCTTGGCATTTAATTACAGCAAAATTTTTGCACCAAGAAAATTGACGAGCTATAGCTATCGCCATTCATCACGTTAAAACCACAGTCTCGCTATCTGTGTTCCTTAACTGAAGGGTACAAACGTTGCTTTGTAACTTGTTCGCGACGCTGTTTCGTCTCACTTTCTCTCGCAGCTTTTTGCAGTCTCTCGCAGGGCATATTGTCGCGGCATTAGTTCAGTATGCACTCGTACGGCTAAAGTCAAATCTAGGGATTTTCACGCGATGAAAGGCTTCGCAACCCCTTGGCTCTTACTCGGAAATACTGTTGGGGCGTTCAGGGGTGATCTAGCTGTACCATTTGCGCCATTTTGCTATAATTGTACTCTCCTGCGCCCTGCTGCGCCCAGTGGTGTTTTACTTGCGCCAAATGCTCCGAGCCGATCGAACCCGGTTTTTCGGCCTAGAGTTGTCCCCTCAAACCAGCTGAAGCGAGAGACGATCACTCTGCCGCTAACCAGCACGATGGCTCCTAGGTTGGAAACTTGGAGGAAGCGGTGCGCTCGATTATTCGGTTGCCCCAGCCGAGCTTCGCTCATGGTGCAGCCACAATGCAGCAATAGTGCAGCCACAATGCCGCTTCGGAGCAGAGATAGTGATTCGGCAAGTCGGCATACATTCCCGTGGCGTAAACCTCAACGGAGTCGTTTCCCGCACTGCTGCAAACAAGCATAATGGCATTACTTCATGTGTATCGCTTGTAGAAAACTAGCGATTGACGTTCGGCCACTCGTGACAAGATGCACAAACGAGCGTCTATTCTTTTCTGCGCTCACGGCGAATCGTTTTATAACTGTGCTGCCTTATATTTAGGGCTAGTGCAGTGGAGTAGCGCTGACAAAACTGCATCAGCGTAAGTAACAACTTGCCGTTTGGGATTTTTCGCAGCGGGTTTCTCTTTGTTTTTGTTTTTTTTGTTGCTACGGACAAGGAGAGCCCCAGTGTGCCGCCGCTTTTCACCACATGGCTGTTGTTGCTGCTCACGTTGTGCGAACGATATTTAATTGCCGTGCGGTTTCAATTAATAAGTGAGGTACCCGTAGTTAACACCTCCCCACCAACAATGTTGTCCGTACACTAGCTGTACTTACACCATAAACTCTGGCTGTGGGTTCTGAAGATCCAAAATATGACAACCAAGTGACTCACTCGTAGCAATCGCTACATAATTGCCAGCATGCAACATTCCAAGACGTACTGTTGCTTCAACGCTACACAGGAACAAAATTTGGAGTCCTAATTGTCCGAAAAGACACTTGTAACACACAAAAAATCGCAAATGCAACAACAAACTCGCCGTTATCCTCAAGACTACGGTATCCTTAAACGCTACAGCACACACAATACATACTTCAAACTGTGCCAGAGTACACTCATTGCCAAAAAAAGAAAACATCATGAAACACTCATCTAGCCTCAAAAAACGCGAAATCTTTGAACACATTGACACACAAAAGTGATCTCACTTTATAACTAGCACACACTGTAGCACTTCCCCTTGACACTCAAAAGGTATCAGCCCCTCGTGAGGGTGCAAACACTGAAATAAAAAGATAACTAAAGTAATACTACAAATTACAATACAGCTTGTCAATTGCTGCCCCTTAGAAAACAGTCGAAACTTTAATTATAGTAATGCGTGAGTAGGAAAGAGTTACGGCGAATGGGGAATTAACTAACGCTTAGCCTTAACGAGCTGTATGTATGCTCCGACAAAATAACTCGGTCCTATTTAGCTTTGCCCTTTGGACCACTCCGGCCAGCTCAACATGTTTTTAGATGCGGAGCATCTTATGGTCGGGGCTATCTCCCGCCCTCCCTCTGCCGTGCTGCGTCCACACCCCCACTGCGCATGCCTGGACAGGCACCGCTGATGATGATTGTGGCAGGATGCCCCTAGGGATTGGCCAACCAAAAAATCCATCACGAGATAGCTTCGCGTTCAACCACCGTCGTCATCTTCTTATAGGGGAACCCTGAGTAGTTCCCGCTGATGATGATTGTGGCAGGATGCCCCTAGGGATTGGCCAACCAAAGAATCCATCACGAGATAGCTTCGCGTACAACCACCGTCGTCATCTTCCCGTAGGGGAACCCTGAGTAGTATGTGAGGCACTCCTTCTCTCCTCTCCGACGCTCCTCTCCTCTACGGCATTCCTCTTCTCCTCTCCGAAGCTCCTCTCCTCTCCGGGCATGCGCTACAAATGGCAACACCTGCGGTAGCCGCTGCATACTCCGCTGGGGGCGCCAATGTAGCTCCGAGGTATGAATGACTCATTCCGCTCCCCTCATTCTCCTCCCGCAACACCGCGATGAGTCAGCGTCAATGCCAGTGTCAGCTCCGCGGACAGTGCCGCGGAGAAGAGGGCTCGAGCCGCTGCCACGAAACGGCAGCGGCGACAGGCCGATCCCGACACCGGGCTCGCGAAGCCGAAAGGGAACGTCAACGCCGCCAAGCAGCTGCTACTGATGCAACGAGGGCTCGCGCAGCTGAACTAATGGAAACTTGAGTCGACCCCATGGCTGCTTCGCATACTACTCAGGGTTACCCTGCGGGAAGAATTTGACATTTTTCTTTTTAAAGCATGACTCGCCTAATAGTGCCAAGACCAGCGAGGTCTGAGCGCCTTGTTTTTCATAACAAGAAAGCCCCCCTTTCAGGAACCTCTCCAGTGACCACAAACAATTTGTCGTGTACCTGCTTGCTTCCCTGCAAATATCGTCAACCGATGGTGTTTTCACTCAATTGTGTTTCTCGCGAGCCCACAGCTTAAGCCGCGTTTGTTGTGACCTTCTTTTGCTGTTGGGCTAGAATGCAGTATCAAACTGAAGGCTGGAGCGCGAGCCATTTTTTATGTCTTGGTTATGTAAGTTGTTTAGCGTGCTTTTTATTTGCTATTACAAAACAGTAGTCGGCGTTCTTTTTAAATAAAGGAACACCACTAGTATCGCTTACGTATTATCTTTTGCCTCAAATTTGGGTCATGTGTTCTCTTTGCTGAGCAATGTTCACAAGTATACAGTATCCTGAGAGATGTCGTCGTTTAGAAAGGGTTTGCCAATAAATTAATAACTCGTTAACTCGAAGAAGTAACAACCGGGAAATATTTCGAGACAAGCAGATTTTCGAGATAAGCAAAGTTGCGCGAATTACCATGAGATATCGAGTTCTTTGCAAAAAAGACGCTACTACTTACCAGCTCTTAAACATCAGCTTCCAATCTTGCTTTTCATAAAGGTTTGAAGGAGAAAAAAAACACACGAGAGAGATTTACTGGGAGGGTTGCTTGATGAAGTTGATATGCCTCTAGGCTCAGACTTCACGTTCCGGGAAAACATCGGCTTTGTGGTAGGCGAGTCTAAACGGGAAAAAATCGAGAGACTTAGGCGCGGCAGGATCGCGCGAATCTTGTGAAACGGTCCGCGGCGGCGAAATTTTCGTTCCACCCTAAGTCAAAATTTCGAGATATCCATCGTTTGGCCCAAAAATACTTCGAAATAAAAGGCAACAAATACATGGGACATATAGGAAATGGTTCGCTGCAGCGGAAAATTTCCACGTAACCCATTTTTGGAGGTATGCGAGTTCGAGTTAATGAGGTATTACTGTATATACTTATTGCTCAGTAATTCTTTTAACTTTTGGCAGTGCTGCTCAAACAAGAGACAGACAGAAAGAAAAACCCCAACTTTCGCGATTACCTAGCCCGAAAGAGCCTATATTCTGTTCAAAGCAAAAAACGACGTCTTTATAAACGTACAGATGCTAACAAACGAAATCCAAATGGTGTGGGCCAGCCTGGGGTAAAGGTACGGACCAGCCCAAGACGAGAAAGGCCGAACCTAAAGCGTGATTTCGCTGTACGGGGAATTAAGAAGCGGCGCCTTAATTACCTGCTTGCAAATTCACGCTGCCTTGCGTCGAGGGTGGCACTTAAAAAAAAGGTTTGTAGTGTTGTATCTGTGCTCTTAGAGTACATATGCTGTTTTTGCCATGTGCTGCACATTATACAGAAAAAATAAATTCATTGCGTTTACCACAGAAATACGCCGATTTGACTCCCTTTGTAAACTGGGGTTTCCTAGTTTTTGCTAACCTGTGCGAAATGCAGTTTTATTCTTGATTTCGCGCCTTGATTTTTCTAATGACTTAAACGCTTTGCTGCAGAAAGACACAGTGCAGCTTGTCTTTCGGTGTTTCGGTCCCTTTTGTTTATGCAGGCGTTCTAAATCCTTGCAAGCATGTATTGGGCTTTCTCTTTTAGTATTATTCCCTGTCTGGCGTGATCTTCGCATCGTAGCGCAATTAAAATATTACCTATTTACTCTGAGCGACGTGTATTTGCTTTCTTCGTTACAGTATTAACTAGCAGCCTCTGATTCCAGAGCTTTCACCTTAATTGTGGTTATAAGTTCTGCGTAAAAAAACATTTTCTTTTTAAATTCTGTGCGCGTGATGGTGCGTTCAAGCCAGAGGACGGGGATGCACTCATCGGCCCGGGCAAGAGTAAGTAGGGAGCGAATTGAGAAAAGCACGAAAGTGACGAAGGGAAAAGGGACGATGATTACAGGACTAGGAAAAAACACATTCACGCATCTCCACGAAGTGAATCTTGACGAGTGGGCGAAGCTGTGGGTGTCATTCTTACCGTAAATCACCCGTGGCATTGCCCACTCCCGCATGTAAATGAGTGACAACGCGTGTGTACAGTATCTACAATTCCAAAAACATTTAAGGACTCTGGTCTTAGTAAGGTCTTCGGTAAAACAAGATTTCGGCGCACGTTAAAGATCCCCAGGTGGTCAAAATTAATCCGGAGCCCTCCACTGCCGCGCGCCTCATCGCCTGCGTTGCGTCGGCCGTTAAAACCCTACAATCAATCAGGTCTTCGGTAATGAGACTTCAGTACCCAGCGTAAGAACGGAGTTTTGCAGATGATGTTTCTTCGAAGGGACGATAATGTATGCCGGAAATGTGGTACAGTGGAACCCCGCTAGTTCGTCCCCTGTACTTGCGACGACCCGCTTCTTACGAAGTCAAACCCGATTATAACGAACCCGGATAGAGCGAATTATTCTATACATCGAACAAAAGCAAATCCGTTACGAAAACGCATGCGAAGCATATTCCTTATTACGAAGTTTACATCGGACATATCGAAATCCGCGAGCCTACAATTGCCACCGTAATGCATGGTCTCGGAGCGGCGATTGAGATACGGATTTGCGACGATTGAGATGTTGACCTTCGCATGGAGGGACGCCTTTCGTAACTGTTTCCGACGCACGGGATTCGCGATGGAGCACATCCAGTCAGCGAGTCCGGACCAAGCCGGCATCATCAGCGAACTGCGCGAAGAGCTCGCCAACGTTCCAGATGCTGTGCCGAAAGGATTGTCCTTTGAGGATTTCCTGAGTCAACAACGGCTTTGCCGTCAGTGTGAGCCCCTGAGGCACAGACAACGTCACTGATGTCATGGCAGCTGGTGCTGCGGAAAGCACCGAGGAGACTGAAAATGTCACAAGGGGCATCATCCCCAGTCTCTTCGGTGCTTTAATAAAGTTTAATGAAGCGCTTTCACCAGTTGATGTGCTCTGCCAACATTACTTCGACATTGAATGACACAGACTTGAACTGGCGCAGACAACCTCTACCCCAAAAAAAAAGTGAAAACAAAAATCACCGCTATTTTGTGAAATAGGCAGTTAAGGCGGAAAGTAGCTTTAGTGCATGCAATAAATGGACTGTTTTGTGTAAGGTAAGGTAATTTATGCGTTTCTTTCTCTACGACATTAGAATGGAAGGGGGGGGGTCTCCCGTATTGCAAAGTCATAACAACACAGTTGTTATAGACGGGTGCGGATACATCGCACTATTGGATATATCGAACGTACCGCAGTGTGTATTACAGTTAGCTATAACCGGGTTTGACTGTACTACGACTACGACGCAGCGCCAGGGTGATGACTGAACACCCGCTTTCCTCGCCCGCTCGATCCAAGTTCTTCCTTTCACCACGCTCTCTTCCTCTCTGTCGGCTCTCTGCTTATCAGTGTCTTTCACATCGGCGTTGGCGGCTCCGCTAATTTCCTTGCTATGGTGCCTACATTCTCGCGCGTCCACCGTAAGGGTGGAGACACGCATACGTCGGCTCCGCCGTTTTGGGTCACTCGCTGGCCGCCGCAGCAAGTCACTGTAGCAAGACTGCGCTATAATTTTCGCCGCAACACCGTTTACTCACGAAGTTTGAGTCATCTCATCTATTTGGCATTTGACCCATTAGCGACGGCACGTGCCCGTTCCACCCTGTCTGCACCCTGTACGGGAAGTCCGTTTTTTTTTCAGCTACGCCTCGTACTATACTTCGTTGCGCTTAGCCTTGGCATTTTCACACTTGCTTTTTCCCCTATGAATTCGCTCGACCACGCGCGTGCAAGGCGCGGAGATGGCGGGCTAGCTGGGACGCCGTGTAGAGGAGGGGGACACAACATAGCCGTTTCTTTTTTTAAACTTGGGGTTTCTGATAGGTTTTCTGATGGGATTTCTGATAAGCCAAATTTAAAAAGTGGTTTGAGAGGTATAGATGGGCTATCGCCGTCGGCAGTCGCGCATGCGTCTTCTCGTCCTTTCTTTTACCGCCGGTGCAGCTACCCGGCGCTCCGATACGGTTCGGCCAGAGCTCCCGTGGTCCAATTATTTATGACGGCACCTGTACCTTGCGTAAACTGCAGTGTTGGATCACTCGTCTCCTGTCACTTTCGAGCGTTCTTTTCTGTGGTTCTTAGGTTTTTTACTTTTAGTTTTACACCATGGAGCTGTCCCATCAACTCTCTGAGGTGGAAATGAGCTTAATAAAAAAAAGAAAAGCTTCTGCGGGGAAACGTGTGCTGCGGGAATAAGATGAGAAAAAATCCTGCACTAGGAGAAGCCGTACCAAAATAACTTGACGGGTGTGATCCTTGCGATCGCACTGAAGGCCGCATTAACCGGCCAAGGGTATTTTAAGAACAGCTGTAATAATTCGAAGACTGAATTTACCGCAGGTTTCGGTGCAGATGTAGTTACTACGTGCGATCAATCTAGTCACTTTATAGTGTAGTCCATGGGGTGGCGATACGAAGCTTGCATGCGGCCCGGAAAATGCTATACTGGTGCATTGCCAACCGCCGACGAAAAATTGAATGGACATAATGGGATGACCATGCACTCCCTTATAAATAAGTATCTATTTATTTATTTATTTATTTCATGTACCCTCATGGCCCAAGGGCATTGGAGAGGGGAGTGGTACAGCGTACATTTTTTAGCAGAGAACAATGTTCAACAAGTTTCTTTACAGACATAAATTGAACGCAAAAAAGATAGCGGTATTATCCAATACCATACAAGGACAGAAAAAAAGGGAACCACTTTTGATTACAAGCAATGCAACAATCAGGCACTTCAACCATACAAAAAACTAAAAAGATGTACACAATGACAACAGTGCAAAGCAGGCAACTAATAAGCAGCCTGTACTCCAAAGTGCGCGCGCAGCCGATTTTTGAACTCTTCTAAATTGTTAGTTTCAACGTCCGCTGCTGGAAGGTAATGCCTTAAATGTTACTACTAGGAATACCGCCTACTATCTATCGTTAGCTGGAATGTGTGAAGCATCGCTTCGGTCACCTGGCGACGTCGGTCTAATTGATAGAGTCTACTCACCGGTTCTCGTGCTCGGCACATGCTCTTATATAGCCCGAGGTATCGGCGTAATCGCGAATGGCCGAGTTATGATTGTCGTATAAACATCCACACCAAAATACAGGCGCAAAGTTTATTCACAGCGCGTCCACATGACGTGTCGTGGCGTCCGGTGTCGCTTGTTTGGTCGGTTTTCTGCCATGTTTTTTTTATGCGCGGTGGGTAACCTTCTTGCCACGCTGAAGGAACAGCTTACCATCCTCGCAATCATTGCCAACTTCGGTGTGGGAAAAGGCGGCGTCCCCATTGGTAGCCAACTCTCTTGCGTACACGAGTCTAAAATGTGCCTTTTTTAAGGAACCCGTGCATGCTTCGTCTATCGGTCTCATTTAAAAGTTTGTGATGACTGCAGTCTCTTTTTCATCAGATAGAACATACTTGCCGCTGAATGTGTGCCCAAGGAACCTGAGTTGTTACGCAAATGTATAGTTTACAGAGAAGCTGTTAGCCGCCATTTGGTCGAAAAAGTTTGTATCGTAATCAAAAACCCGAAAATTTGTCGCAGAAGACACCGAGCGCATGCGCCACACTAAGGAGGCGTACGGCATAGGGATCAGTATTCGTGCACCAAAAACCTGAAAACAAACATCGAAACCGCATGATGGATGATAAGACACATGGGAACAATGGGAAACCTTTGCCCATGTCATCATAACGGAGGTTAGCGCTTCACAAAACAAGACACACGACGCAAACGAACTTGACCGGCGCCCGTCCTGTTCGTTTTCTGGGGTGTGTCTTGTTTCTTGAAGCAGTAACCTCCGTTATGATGACCTTGAACCAACTAACCCAGCAGCAAGTTTCACTTTGCCCATTAGTTCCCGTTAAAGATTAGGACGGCAGCTGCTCTAGAAAAGGGAGGTTGTCGTTATTCGGTAGAAGGCATGTGTCAGGCTAGGGAGGACCCGGTACTTTGTGCTAGAGAAGCCGAGCGCAAGCGACAAGCCCACCGATACGACGAGGACCTTATGTACATTCCCCCTTCAGCATGTATAGCGGTTTACAGCAGCTTTGCGGGACATCCGTTTTCGCAGAGCGGGATGGCGGTCATTTTTTCATTTTTTTGCCAGCTCCGATGCTTTATGGCAGGTCTCGGCCATCTGCGCCTAGCAAGGCAATATTACCCTGGCTCTGGCCAAAAGATACAACCACCTTGTCCAATTGTCACATGTAATCTGAAGGCGGAAATTTAAGTTTTAATCCCGAATATAGTTAGACAGGAACAAAAAAAACATTTTTTGCAGTTGGAATTGTTTTCCATATTCACGATTAGATTATTGCCCATTGGTGTCAAATACTGTCCATTCCCCGAATTTACTCCCTTTGCCTTCAAAGCCACCTTCCCAACTGTCTATTGGGAGTCCGGCACCCACCGTGTCGGCTTCATGCAACTCAGACCACGCCTCAAAATGCTGCCCAACCCTCCTTTATTGTATAGCGCCGCTATCATCTTCTTCAGCGCCACCATCATCATCAGCAGATTGACCAGCTGGCACGGAACACACTGTTGCGACCCGGCGGGGGGCACCCGATCCTTTCTCCGTGGCCTCAACATACGATGGGTAGCGTGAATGAAGCGAGCGGCCAGCCGGTGTTGCAGCCGTGAAGAGAAGTCCAGAGCAGTAGGGTAACGTAACTGTTTACTTCATAGCTAGAGGTGAGCCGAAGCCAAAAAAAACATACAATACCCTTACGGCGAGGTTACAATCCAGGACAGAGCAGAGCGACCGCATGGATTCGCTGCTCAGGCAGGAATGAATATCAGCGTTTGTGCTGCTTCTTTTATACCCAAAAACGCCCCCAAGAGTAACACGCCACGAAATCATGACACACACACGCACAGTCTTTCCAAGATCGCGAGTCATCTTCGCCCCTTGTGGCGTCCGAGAGGGGGGGAGAGTGTCCTTGAAAGGTGCCGGGGTCGCGCTATCAACTCTGATCGCGCTGATAGCGAAACGTCTAAGCCGGAAGGTCAAGGCGGATTTCTCCGACGCGCAGGTGCCTGAAGGGTGTGGCGCTGGCAGCCGCCGGAGACACATTGCAAAGCGAGGTGACTGACCCGGCATGGCGAGACACGAAAGTACGATTCACCGACACGCGGGCGCACATGGTCGATTCCCACGTGGTCGCTGACGCGGGAAAACACGTGTTGCTGGCCGATTCGTAACAGCTTCTCTCCGCCGGGGGTCCGAGATCCCGATGGATAAGGGTCTTCAACCGTTGTCCGGAGGGATGCTTTCGCAGTGAAGTGCTCAGCAGACGCTCGACTCCAGGCCTGGGCTGTACGACACCGTGCTGGAGCTTCACAGGGCCGATCACTGGACGAGAAGTGGCTCCCCAAAAACGTCTCTGGATTGGTCAGGCAAGCAACAGAACAACACAGCAAGACACAACCGCATCGCCGGCAAGTGCGAAGACAAATCCACACTGAAGATCTACCAGGCTTTTAGTTGCGAAAAAATACGCTAATAACTAACTACACTAGTTATATTTTTAGCCCAGCAGTACTTTAGACAAGTGCACAAACCTGAAAGGTGACATTTCGCGTGATTGGAAATGTCCCACACACACACAAAAAAAACGTGATTGTAAAGGCGAAACCTGCTTCAGGAAAAACAAAGAATTTGAGAAAGTCAGGCGTCTACAAGCCACTTCTCGCGCTGAGAGCTGCGATTGGAGCTCTCGTCAATGCCCTGAGTTTTTCCCTTTCTGTACCGCCTTTTAGTTGCAGCCGTTCTCTCAACGCTGCTGTGACCGCGTGAAATGACACCGGTCGTCTTGTTCGACAAAGGTCGAGCGCGCGGAGGAGCGAGCGGGATTTTCCCCCGTTCATACTTTAGCGCGCACTGCTTCTAGGCGGCGTTCCCTCGGCGCGATGCGAGCTCACGGCTTTGCTCGCACTGAAACACGCGCCACAATACGCGCTGAAGTTTTTGCTCTATCCTCGTTGCTGGCCTTTTTACGAACGCGTTCGCAAGCAAACGCCGAACGCGTTTGCGTTTTCTCCACTAGGCTGGTTGGTTTCCGACTTCGGTTCAGCCACAGGCGACACCGGAACCTCAACTAGCTCAGCCGATGTTGGCCTACCGACGGGAGCATCAGCTGGGAGTGAAACGGGCACGACGAGCCCATTAGACACCTTGCAGTTCCCAACAGTCACTACCTCGTCGTCCCTCGTGCTTTCAGCGACAACCTCGGCACGCGAAGACCGAAGCGTGTTTCCGTTCTCCTTCCTTCCTGCTAGAACCACACTACACCTAGGCTGCCCTGTCTCAAAAGACGGCTCAGCCGCCCCAGACACCTAATCTCATAGCTCGGCTGGCCGTTGCTCGAGGTCAGCTACCTAGCTGGTGGCAGGACGGAATCGGCTTGCTCAGTGGCGAGATCGTCATGACTCCCAACTGAACCCTGCAAACCGTTTGCTGCCTCGACTGCAGGCTTTCCCACCACCACGTCGCTCGATTCTGCACTACCGTCCGAAGGAACAACCTCCGTTTCAGCGGACTCGTGTTGCCTTTCGGTAGCCTCATGGTTTACGCACTCCAGCGAAACCTCGCTATCTCGCGAAATGTTCATGTTCAGACCGGTAGCCGTTCCTAAGGCCTCCCGCGAATTTGGGCCATCTGAACACTCCGCCGAGATGTCCGAAACCAACACAGACACATTTCCGCTCTTAGTGGACTTACATTGCCCTCTGTCCTGAGCCTCTGGAAATGCGCTACCTCCGCTGTCTCTCTTAGCCACCTCGCCCCGCTGCTGGGCCGCAACTGTCGCCTCCGACTCGCGCTCCCGAGCGTCTGCTACCGTCAGCGCTGGCATGGTGCTTTCCTCACAAACAAGGTCTTTTTCGAGCAATTCAGCTTCACTTCTTCCTCTGCTCGCGTTGAATCTCCTGCTCTGTTTTGTTGTTCTCTCCTCCCGTTGGAGCCTCTCTCGCGCGAGCTCCTTTAGTTCCCCGTCGAGGCGCTCGAGCTCATACCATCGCATCTTTTCCTCGTGTTCTCGTTGCCGTCTCTGCCTCTCGAACTCCTCACGCTGGCGCGCAGCCTCAGCCTCTGCCTCGTCGGCCTGACGTTTCGCGGTCTCCCTGCCATTGATCAGCTCAATGCATTCCGACAGCTCCTCATCGTCAGCCCCGACAGCGAGTATAGCCTGTATCAGCTCTGGCTTTCTCAGCGCGTCCGTAACATCCAAGCGCAACTCTTTTGCAAGCTCCAACAACTGCGGTTTTTTCAACACTTTCAAATTCATGGCCGGTCTAGAGTACTGCTTTCCCACTGTTCCAAAAATGTTTTGCGCGAATAACCCACGCGACAAAAACAGACGCCCTACCAGCTATCCTCAGAAGCCTGGTAAAACTCAGTGAAGAAAAGTCCCGCACTCACCCTTGACCGCCGTGAATTCTGCGAAGTCCGAAGCCGCCTTGACGTCCGTGGTGTTGGGTCTCGCACCGCTGGCTCCAGGTGTCACGAAGTTGTCATCCCACCGCTGCCACCAGTTGTTGCGACCGGGCGGGGCACCCGATCCTTTCTCCGTGCCTCCAACATACGATGGGTAGCGTGTATGAAGCGAGCGGCCAGCCGGTGTTGCAGCCGTGAGAGAAGTCCAGAGCAGTAGGGTAACGTAACTGTTTACTTCATAGCGAGAGGTGAGCCGAAGCCAAAAAACATACAATGCCCTGACGGGCGAGGTTACAATACAGGACAGGAGCAGAGCGACCGCATGGATTCGCTGCTCAGCAGGAATGAATATCAGCGTTTGTGCTGCTTCTTTTATACCCAAAAAACGCCCCCAAGAGTAACACGCCACGAAATCATAGACACACACACGAACAGTCTTTCCAAGATCGCGAGTCATCTTCGCGCCCCTTGTGGCGTCCGAGAGAGGGGGGAGAGTGTCCTTGAAGGGTGCCGGGGTCGCGCTATCAACTCTGATCGCGCTGATAGCGAAACGTCTAAGCCGGGAAGGTCAAGGCGGAACTCTCCGACGCGCAGGTGCCTGAAGGGTGTGGCGCTGGCAGCCGCCGGACACATTGCAAAGCGAGGTGACTGACCCGGCATGGCGAGACACGAAAGTACGATTCACCGACACGCGGGCGCACATGGTCGATTCCCACGTGGTCGCTGATGCGGGAAAACACCGTGTTGCTGGCCGATTCGTAACAACACTCAGCACCCGGCACACCTCGGGAACGGCACCCGCGTTCTACGCGCCTCGTCGTGTTCATGGCACAGCCAATGAACCACAATAAACGTGGGCTCGGCCGCACCGCCTCATCGGCCGCCTACAATTTGGTGACCGGACAAGCGGCTTCGCCAAGGCATCACACTGCTGCTTCCCCAGCCACAATGTGGACAACGGCACGCGACGAACGTCTATCGCCCTCCCAGACCTTCCCTTGCTGATTCCGTTTGCCTCCATCACAAACCACGCTGCATGGTTCGTCATCCTGGAGAGCCATTTTTATGTAATGACATCTGCTCCACGGAAATCAGGTACCTCGTGACATTACAGAAGCTACCTGCTGACCTCTTGAAGCAGATCCAGCTGCCGGCCCCAGGCCCCAGTGCGTACGACGAATTAAAAGACACTGTCCTCAACCACTACGGCATGAAAATCCGGCAGACAACAATCCTAATAGATCCTGCAGTCGTTACCACCACGTCCCGTAACCCTCGGCCCATGTACCCGAGCCCTTACTAGGTGACGGGTCTGGTATCATGGGCGCTTATCTCGACCTCCAGACCTCAGCGGCCTTCCAGACTTCTACACCCCTCACTGCGACATATGGTTTGTTCAGCTCGAGAGCCACTTTGTCATCAACAACGTAAAGAGCCAGCCGCTGCGCTATCCCCTCGCAGCGACACGGCTTCCTGACGGGCTCCTCGTGAAGCTCCGGCTCCCACCACCTGGCCCACAGACCTACGTCGACTTGAAGAAGGCTGTTCTTAAGCACTATGGCGTCTCAGACAGTATTTTTCAATACTTGGTTGTGATGACACGCCAACCTCGGTCACGCTCATGCCGATGCCATCCTCTACACAACCACACCTTCCAACGCCAACTGTGCATACAACTTAGCCGCAGTGTTCAGTCTCGCCTTGCCAGAAAACGCAAGCGCCGGCTACGGCTTGCAAGCACTGCAGGGTCGACCTTTCGCTTAGTGGAATCTGCGCAATACCATGCCGCAGCTCCACACGTTGTTGTGTCGGCTTCACCGACCCCAGCAAGTGTCGACTGCTATGCCGCTCGTGGCTGCGAAACTTCTCTGCACGGCACGAGTGAGAACGATCTTCATGAGCGCTGTACTCCCGGTGTACGACAGCCATCTCCCTCGCCTCAGGTGGCACAGCTTCCAGCAGCCAACGACAGATCGACGACTCCGGGAGTCGAAGCTACCTTCGAAGCACATCAGCTTGCTCTTGACAATCTTACACCCTGGCTGCGAGGGCAATACCGGAGCAAAGATTGCGCGACGCTTCTCCCAACAACCGACACCGAAAGAGGTATCCCATGACCAAATGCAATCAAGAGACGCGTCAAAAGCTGGTCCCCAGACGTCGACCGATTCCATGCTCCAGGACAGTGTTAGGTAGATGCAGTAACCGGAGGTCAGCCGTCTGTCTACAAATCAGACGAAACCAGCTTGCAGGATGGGGATCCGACGTCATTGGAGTTCCAGCGCAGCTCATCATGCAAGGCTCCGCTCTGCCGCCTCCCACCGCGGTTGCGAAACAGCCAAGACAGTGACGAAGCCACAGAGCCCACACCGGGGCACAGTCAAGCCCGCACTCCGGTCGTCATTCTGATGCACCACGCTTCACCTTGTCGCTGTCCTTCCAGTTACGCCTGCCCCTCGCTCTACCATCAACGGCAGCAGTCGCTTCGCACCCCGCAATGCGTCCGCGGCCGCACTCCCAGCCTCGACCACCAGAGGTTTCCCCACACCCGACGCTACCTCGCCGACGACCAGCACCTTGCCCTTTACTCAACCCCGGCCACTAGACCACTGACTGCCACGGACTCTCTTCCTGACGACGGACAAATAGTACATACCATTACATAGTACATCGTTTTCGCACTTTCTCATAACGCCTACGCGCTAGGGGGGGAGCCCTGTAGCGCCGCTATCATCTTCTTCAGCGCCACCATCATCATCAGCAGATTGACCAGCTGGCACGGAACACACTCGGCACACCCGGCACACCTCGGGAACGGCACCCGCGTTCTATGCGCCTCCTCGTGTTCATGGCACAGCCGACGAAACCACAATAACGTGGGCTCGGCCGCTCCGCCTCATCGGCCGCCTACAATTGCGTCTACTACGGTTTGCAGTCGATCGAGAAACTATCGAGAAAATCGAGGAAATGCCACGAAAAATCGATCGAGAAAATGCCACTTTGAACAGGACCACGCCGTATAGGTAAACACAAAGCATTGGAAGTATTTGGCCTTGTTGGTTCATACTTCAATTGCCTAAACAAACAGCGCTCAAGACGGGACATGAAAGTATACGTAGCCTCCATCTCCATCTTTGGTGTCCCATCGTGAGCACTGTTTTGTTTTGGTGAGGTAAACAAAAAAAAATCTGCCCTTTTATGTCGGCCAGCACGGTTTCCCTTGGGCGGTGGAAACTGCCTGGCGCAACGCAGACGCCAAATGACAGCATTTGAACTCGTACAGCTTATCAGGCGCACCAAATGCTTTCTTCTTCTGGTTTATTTCACAGTTTTCGATATGCCAGGAGCCGCACAAGATGTCCCATGAGAAGTACTTATCAGGGCGAATTCGGTCATATCTATCGTTGATGCGTGGTATCGGGTAGGGGGCTTTAGTTATTTTTTTTATTGCAGAGCATTTCATAACTCCGATGTCACCCCGCGTTGACGTCCGTTGTCGTCCGTACTCGTATTCCGCCCCCTCCCCCTACACTATATACAAAAATACTATCCGGCGCCTGGTTTCGATCCCTCGACCCTGCGGGCGGAACGCAATTACATGGTGCTCTACCCACTTCGCCACAAAGCCGACACAGAATGGGAGGCTACGAACGCGCCTTATATCCTTGACTCATTCAAATTACTGCTGACGAGCGCTCTCTCGTCAGCGTTGCCACAAGTGCAACAACATTAACGTAACGCAAACTACTTAACGTCGTGCGCCCTGGAACGCTCTGCATTTGATCGTACCCCTCGCGAGGGGGATGTTTCACTGCGTCGCCATGCGAACAGTTTGCTGGTTTTTTCCGTGATGCCGGTTGTGTGCGGTCGCCGCTTTTCAGCAGCGGCGGGTTAACGGATCGCCAGCGATGCGACATGGTGAGTGTGGTGAGTACATACGACCAGTTTGTTACGATTCAATGCTTTCAATACCTCTACGCTTCCTTCTTTGCTTTCCCGCCCCGAGACTGTTGTCGCGAGGTTTCACACTCGATCCGCGAGGACAAATAAACGGACGATCATTGTAAATTTATCGCAGCAGCATCTAATGACTGTTGGAATCCGTTGACATTAGCTGTTAATATTGCCAGTCTTTGGTGTTTCGCAGACAAGCTGGTTGCTCAACCTGAATGCAAACGAATGAAAACGCAGCACACATTAGGTAGGTAGGGAGCCAGCGACGCGGATGAGACAACTGGCTGCCTTTGCATTTAATTACAGCAAAATTTTTGCACCAAGAAAATTGACGAGCTATAGCTATCGCCATTCATCACGTTAAAACCACAGTCTCGCTATCTGTGTTCCTTAACTGAAGGGTACAAACGTTGCTTTGTAACTTGTTCGCGACGCTGTTTCGTCTCACTTTCTCTCGCAGCTTTTTGCAGTCTCTCGCAGGGCATATTGTCGCGGCATTAGTTCAGTATGCACTCGTACGGCTAAAGTCAAATCTAGGGATTTTCACGCGATGAAAGGCTTCGCAACCCCTTGGCTCTTACTCGGAAATACTGTTGGGGCGTTCAGGGGTGATCTAGCTGTACCATTTGCGCCATTTTGCTATAATTGTACTCTCCTGCGCCCTGCTGCGCCCAGTGGTGTTTTACTTGCGCCAAATGCTCCGAGCCGATCGAACCCGGTTTTTCGGCCTAGAGTTGTCCCCTCAAACCAGCTGAAGCGAGAGACGATCACTCTGCCGCTAACCAGCACGATGGCTCCTAGGTTGGAAACTTGGAGGAAGCGGTGCGCTCGATTATTCGGTTGCCCCAGCCGAGCTTCGCTCATGGTGCAGCCACAATGCAGCAATAGTGCAGCCACAATGCCGCTTCGGAGCAGAGATAGTGATTCGGCAAGTCGGCATACATTCCCGTGGCGTAAACCTCAACGGAGTCGTTTCCCGCACTGCTGCAAACAAGCATAATGGCATTACTTCATGTGTATCGCTTGTAGAAAACTAGCGATTGACGTTCGGCCACTCGTGACAAGATGCACAAACGAGCGTCTATTCTTTTCTGCGCTCACGGCGAATCGTTTTATAACTGTGCTGCCTTATATTTAGGGCTAGTGCAGTGGAGTAGCGCTGACAAAACTGCATCAGCGTAAGTAACAACTTGCCGTTTGGGATTTTTCGCAGCGGGTTTCTCTTTGTTTTTGTTTTTTTTGTTGCTACGGACAAGGAGAGCCCCAGTGTGCCGCCGCTTTTCACCACATGGCTGTTGTTGCTGCTCACGTTGTGCGAACGATATTTAATTGCCGTGCGGTTTCAATTAATAAGTGAGGTACCCGTAGTTAACACCTCCCCACCAAGAATGTTGTCCGTACACTAGCTGTACTTACACCATAAACTCTGGCTGTGGGTTCTGAAGATCCAAAATATGACAACCAAGTGAATCACTCGTAGCAATCGCTACATAATTGCCAGCATGCAACATTCCAAGACGTACTGTTGCTTCAACGCTACACAGGAACAAAATGTAGAGTCCTAATTGTCCGAAAAGACACTTGTAACACACAAAAAATCGCAAATGCAACAACAAACTCGCCGTTATCCTCAAGACTACGGTATCCTTAAACGCTACAGCACACACAATACATACTTCAAACTGTGCCAGAGTACACTCATTGCCAAAAAAAGAAAACATCATGAAACACTCATCTAGCCTCAAAAAACGCGAAATCTTTGAACACATTGACACACAAAAGTGATCTCACTTTATAACTAGCACACACTGTAGCACTTCCCCTTGACACTCAAAAGGTATCAGCCCCTCGTGAGGGTGCAAACACTGAAATAAAAAGATAACTAAAGTAATACTACAAATTACAATACAGCTTGTAGAAGGCATGTGTCAGGCTAGGGAGGACCCGGTACTTTGTGCTAGAGAAGCCGAGCGCAAGCGACAAGCCCACCGATACGACGAGGACCTTATGTACATTCCCCCATCAGCATGTATAGCGGTTTACAGCAGCTTTGCGGGACATCCGTTTTCGCAGAGCGGGATGGCGGTCATTTTTTCATTTTTTTGCCAGCTCCGATGCTTTATGGCAGGTCTCGGCCATCTGCGCCTAGCAAGGCAATATTACCCTGGCTCTGGCCAAAAGATACAACCACCTTGTCCAATTGTCACATGTAATCTGAAGGCGGAAATTTAAGTTTTAATCCCGAATATAGTTAGACAGGAACAAAAAAAACATTTTTTGCAGTTGGAATTGTTTTCCATATTCACGATTAGATTATTGCCCATTGGTGTCAAATACTGTCCATTCCCCGAATTTACTCCCTTTGCCTTCAAAGCCACCTTCCCAACTGTCTATTGGGAGTCCGGCACCCACCGTGTCGGCTTCATGCAACTCAGAACACGCCTCAAAATGCTGCCCAACCCTCCTTTATTGTATAGCGCCGCTATCATCTTCTTCAGCGCCACCATCATCATCAGCAGATTGACCAGCTGGCACGGAACACACTGTTGCGACCGGGCGGGGGCACCCGATCCTTTCTCCGTGGCCTCCAACATACGATGGGTAGCGTGAATGAAGCGAGCGGCCAGCCGGTGTTGCAGCCGTGAAGAGAAGTCCAGAGCAGTAGGGTAACGTAACTGTTTACTTCATAGCTAGAGGTGAGCCGAAGCCAAAAAAACATACAATACCCTTACGGGCGAGGTTACAATCCAGGACAGGAGCAGAGCGACCGCATGGATTCGCTGCTCAGGCAGGAATGAATATCAGCGTTTGTGCTGCTTCTTTTATACCCAAAAACGCCCCCAAGAGTAACACGCCACGAAATCATAGACACACACACGCACAGTCTTTCCAAGATCGCGAGTCATCTTCGCCCCTTGTGGCGTCCGAGAGAGGGGGGAGAGTGTCCTTGAAAGGTGCCGGGGTCGCGCTATCAACTCTGATCGCGCTGATAGCGAAACGTCTAAGCCGGGAAGGTCAAGGCGGATTTCTCCGACGCGCAGGTGCCTGAAGGTGTGGCGCTGGCAGCCGCCGGAGACACATTGCAAAGCGAGGTGACTGCCCCGGCAGGGCGAGACACGAAAGTACGATTCACCGACACGCGGGCGCACATGGTCGATTCCCACGTGGTCGCTGACGCGGGAAAACACGTGTTGCTGGCCGATTCGTAACAGCTTCTCCGCCGGGGGTCCGAGATCCCGATGGATAAGGGTCTTCAACCGTTGTCCGGAGGGATGCTTTCGCAGTGAAGTGCTCAGCAGACGCTCGACTCCAGGCCTGGGCTGTACGACACCGTGCTGGAGCTTCACAGGGCCGATCACTGGACGAGAAGTGGCTCCCCAAGAACGTCTCTGGATTGGTCAGGCAAGCAACAGAACAACACAGCAAGACACAACCGCATCGCCGGCAAGTGCGAAGACAAATCCACACTGAAGATCTACCAGGCTTTTAGTTGCGAAAAAATACGCTAATAACTAACTACACTAGTTATATTTTAGCCCAGCAGTACTTGAGACAAGTGCACAAACCTGAAAGGTGACATTTCGCGTGATTGGAAATGTCCCACACACACAAAAAAAACGTGATTGTAAAGGCGAAACCTGCTTCAGGAAAAACAAAGAAATTTGAGAAAGTCAGGCGTCTACAGGCCACTTCTCGCGCTGAGAGCTGCGATTGGAGCTCTCGTCAATGCCCTGAGTTTTTCCCTTTCTGTACCGCACTTTAGTTGCAGCCGTTCTCTCAACGCTGCTGTGACCGCGTGAAATGACACCGGTCGTCTTGTTCGACAAAGGTCGAGCGCGCGGAGGAGCGAGCGGGATTTTCCCCCGTTCATACGTTAGGCGCGCACTGCTTCTAGGCGGCGTTCCCTCGGCGCGATGCGAGCTCACGGCTTTGCTCGCACTGAAACACACGCCACAATTACGCGCTGAAGTTTTTGCTACCTCCTCGTTGCTGGCCTTTTTACGAACGCGTTCGGCAAGCGAACACCGGAACGCGTTTGCGTTTTCTCCACTAGGCTGGTTGGTTCCCGACTTCGGTTCAGCCACAGGCGACACCGGAACCTCAACTAGCTCAGCCGATGTTGGCCTACCGACGGGAGCATCAGCTGGGAGTGAAACGGGCACGACGAGCCCATTAGACACCTTGCAGTTCCCAACAGTCACTACCTCGTCGTCCCTCGTGCTTTCAGCGACAACCTCGGCACGCGAAGACCGAAGCGTGTTTCCGTTCTCCTTCCTTCCTGCTAGAACCACACTACACCTAGGCTGCCCTGTCTCAAAAGACGGCTCAGCCGCCCCAGAAACCTGAATCTGCATGAGCTCGGCTGGCCGTTGCTCGAGGTCAGCTACCTGAGCTGGTGGCAGGACGGAATCAGCTTGCTCAGTGGCGAGATCGTCATGACTCCCAACTGAACCCTGCAAACCGTTTGCTGCCTCGACTGCAGGCTTTCCCACCACGTCGCTCGATTCTGCACTACCGTCCGAAGGAACAACCTCCGTTTCAGCGGACTTGTGTCGCCTTTCGGTAGCCTCATGGTTTCCGCATTCCAGCGAAACCTCGCTATCTCGCGAAATGTTAATGTTCAGACCGGTAGCCGTTCCTAAGGCCTCCCGCGAATTTGGGCCATCTGAACACTCCGCCGAGATGTCCGAAACCAACACAGACACATTTCCGCTCTCAGTGGACTTACATTGCCCTCTGTCCTGAGCCTCCGGAAATGCGCTACCTCCGCTGTCTCTCTTAGCCACCTCGCCCCGCTGCTGGGCCGCAACTGTCGCTTCCGACTCGCGCTCCCGAGCGTCTGCTACCGTCAGCGCTGGCATGGTGCTTTCCTCACAAACAAGGTCTTTTTCGAGCAATTCAGGCTTCACTTCTTCCTGCTCGCGTTGAATCTCCTGCTCTGTTTTGTTGTTCTCCCGTTGGAGCCTCTCTCGCGCGAGCTCCTTTAGTTCCCCGTCGAGGCGCTCGAGCTCATACCATCGCATCTTTTCCTCGTGCTGACGTTTTCTTTCCTCGCGCTCCTGCTCTCGTTTCTGCCTCTCGAACTCCTCACGCTGGCGCTCAGCCTCTGCCTCGGCGGCCTGACGTTTCGCGGTCTCCCTGCCATTGATCAGCTCAATGCATTCCGACAGCTCCTCATCGTCAGCCCCGACAGCGAGTATAGCCTGTATCAGCTCTGGCTTTCTCAGCGCGTCCGTAACATCCAAGCGCAACTCTTTTGCAAGCTCCAACAACTGCGGTTTTTTCAACGCTTTCAAATTCATGGCCGGTCTAGAGTACTGCTTTCCCACTGTTCCAAAAATGTTTTGCGCGAATAACCCACGCGACAAAAACAGACGCCCTACCAGCTATCCTCAGAAGCCTGGTAAAACTCAGTGAAGAAAAGTCCCGCACTCACCCTTGACCGCCGTGAATTCTGCGAAGTCCGAAGCCGCCTTGACGTCCGTGGTGTTGGGTCTCGCACCGCTGGCTCCAGGTGTCACGAAGTTGTCATCCCACCGCTGCCACCAGTTGTTGCGACCGGGCGGGGGCACCCGATCCTTTCTCCGTGGCCTCCAACATACGATGGGTAGCGTGTATGAAGCGAGCGGCCAGCCGGTGTTGCAGCCGTGAAGAGAAGTCCAGAGCAGTAGGGTAACGTAACTGTTTACTTCATAGCGAGAGGTGAGCCGAAGCCAAAAAAACATACAATGCCCTGACGGGCGAGGTTACAATCCAGGACAGGAGCAGAGCGACCGCATGGATTCGCTGCTCAGGCAGGAATGAATATCAGCGTTTGTGCTGCTTCTTTTATACCCAAAAAACGCCCCCAAGAGTAACACGCCACGAAATCATAGACACACACACGAACAGTCTTTCCAAGATCGCGAGTCATCTTCGCCCCTTGTGGCGTCCGAGAGAGGGGGGAGAGTGTCCTTGAAAGGTGCCGGGGTCGCGCTATCAACTCTGATCGCGCTGATAGCGAAACGTCTAAGCCGGGAAGGTCAAGGCGGATTTCTCCGACGCGCAGGTGCCTGAAGGGTGTGGCGCTGGCAGCCGCCGGAGACACATTGCAAAGCGAGGTGACTGACCCGGCATGGCGAGACACGAAAGTACGATTCACCGACACGCGGGCGCACATGGTCGATTCCCACGTGGTCGCTGATGCGGGAAAACACGTGTTGCTGGCCGATTCGTAACAACACTCAGCACCCGGCACACCTCGGGAACGGCACCCGCGTTCTATGCGCCTCGTCGTGTTCATGGCACAGCCAATGAAACCACAATAAACGTGGGCTCGGCCGCACCGCCTCATCGGCCGCCTACAATTTGGTGACCCGGACAAGCGGCTTCGCCAAGGCATCACACTGCTGCTTCCCCAGCCACAATGTGGACAACGGCACGCGACGAACGTCTATCGCCCTCCCAGACCTTCCCTTGCGGATTCCGTTTGACTCCATCACAAACCACGCTGCATGGTTCGTCATCCTGGAGAGCCATTTTTATGTACATGACATCTGCTCCACCCGGGAAAACAGGTACCTCGTGACATTACAGAAGCTACCTGCTGACCTCTTGAAGCAGATCCAGCTGCCGGCCCCAGGCCCCAGTGCGTACGACGAATTAAAAGACACTGTCCTCAACGACTACGGCATGAAAATCCGGCAGACAACAATCCTAATAGATCCTGCAGTCGTTACCACCACCAGTCCTCCTGCGACACCGCCCTCGGCCCATGCACCCGAACCCTTACTAGGTGACGGGTCTGGTATCATGGGCGCTTATCTCGACCTCCCAGACCTCAGCGGCCTTCCAGGGCTTCTACACCCCTCACTGCGACATATGGTTTGTTCAGCTCGAGAGCCACTTTGTCATCAACAACGTAAAGAGCCAGCCGCTGCGCTATCACCCCCGCAGCGACACGGCTACCTGACGGGCTCCTCGTGAAGCTCCGGCTCCCACCACCTGGCCCACAGACCTACGTCGACTTGAAGAAGGCTGTTCTTAAGCACTATGGCGTCTCAGACAGTATTTTTCAATACTTGGTTGTGATGACACGCCAACCTCGGTCACGCTCATGCCGATGCCATCCTCTACACAACCACACCTTCCAACGCCAACTGTGCATACAACTTAGCCGCAGTGTTCAGTCTCGCCTTGTCACGAAACGCAAGCGCCGGCTACGGCTTGCAGCACTGCAGGGTCGGCCTTTAGCTTAGTGGAATCTGCGCAATACCATGCCGCAGCTCCACACGTTGTTGTGTCGGCTTCACCGACCCCAGCAAGTGTCGACTGCTATGCCGCTCGTGGCTGCGAAACTTCTCTGCACGGCACGAGTGAGAACGATCTTCATGAGCGCTGTACTCCCGGTGTACGACAGCCATCTTCCTCGCCTCAGGTGGCACAGCTTCCAGCAGCCAACGACAGATCGACGACTCCGGGAGTCGAAGCTACCTTCGAAGCACATCAGCTTGCTCTTGACAATCTTTACACCCTGGCTGCGAGGGCGATACCGGAGCAAAGATTGCGCGACGCTTCTCCCAACAACCGACACCGAAAGAGGTATCCCATGACCAAATGCAGTCAAGAGACGCGTCAAAAGCTGGTCCCCAGACGTCGACCGATTCCATGCTCCGGGACATTGTTAGGTAGACGCAGTAACCGGAGCTCAGCCGTCTGTCTACAAATCAAACAGACGAAACCAGCTTGCAGGATGGGGATCCGACGTCATTGGAGTTCCAGCGCAGCTCATAAATGCAAGGCTCCGCTCTGCCGCCTCCCACCGCGGTTGCGAAAACAGCCAAGACAGTGACGAAGCCACAGAGCCCACACCGGGCACAGTCAAGCCCGCACTCCGGTCGTCATTCTGATGCACCACGCTTCACCTTGTCGCTGTCCTTCCAGTTACGCCTGCCCCTCGCTCTACCATCAACGGCAGCAGTCGCTTCGCACCCCGCAATGCGTCCGCGGCCGCACTCCCAGCCTTGACCACCAGAGGTTGCCCCTTACCCGAACGCTACCTCGCCGACGACCAGCACCTTGCCCTTTACTCAACCCCGGCCACTAGACCACTGACTGCCACGGACTCTCTTCCTGACGACGGACAAATAGTACATACCATTACATAGTACATCGTTTTCGCACATTTCTCATAACGCGCTACGCGCTAGGGGGGGAGCCCTGTAGCGCCGCTATCATCTTCTTCAGCGCCACCATCATCATCAGCAGATTGACCAGCTGGCACGGAACACACTCGGCACCCGGCACACCTCGGGAACGGCACCCGCGTTCTATGCGCCTCCTCGTGTTCATGGCACAGCCGACGAAACCACAATAAACGTGGGCTCGGCCGCTCCGCCTCATCGGCCGCCTACAATTGCGTCTACTACGGTTTGCAGTCGATCGAGAAACTATCGAGAAAATCGAGGAAATGCCACGAAAAATCGATCGAGAAAATGCCACTTTGAACAGGACCACGCCGTATAGGTAAACACAAAGCATTGGAAGTATTTGGCCTTGTTGGTTCATATTGCCTAAACAAAAACAGCGCTCAAGACGGGACATGAAAGTATACGTAGCCTCCATCTCCATCTTTGGTGTCCCATCGTGAGCACTGTTTTGTTTTGGTGAGGTAAACAAAAAAAAATCTGCCCTTTTATGTCGGCCAGCACGGTTTCCCTTGGGCGGTGGAAACTGCCTGGCGCAACGCAGACGCCAAATGACAGCATTTGAACTCGTACAGCTTATCAGGCGCACCAAATGCTTTCTTCTTCTGGTTTATTTCACAGTTTTCGATATGCCAGGAGCCGCACAAGATGTCCCATGAGAAGTACTTATCAGGGCGAATTCGGTCATATCTATCGTTGATGCGTGGTATCGGGTAGGGGGCTTTAGTTATTTTTTTATTGCAGAGCATTTCATTAACTCCGATGTCACCCCCGTTGACGTCCGTTGTCCCGTACTCGTATTCGCCCCCTCCCCCTACACTAATACAAAAATACTATCCGGCGCCTGGTTTCGATCCCTCGACCCTGCGGGCGGAACGCAATTACATGGTGCTCTACCCACTTCGCCACAAAGCCGACACAGAATGGGAGGCTACGAACGCGCCTTATATCCTTGACTCATTCAAATTACTGCTGACGAGCGCTCTCTCGTCAGCATTGCCACAAGTGCAAAAATTAACGTAACGCAAAACCTACTTAACGTCGTGCGCCCTGAAACCTCTGCATTTGATCGTGCCCCTCGCGAGGGGGATGTTTCACTGCGTCGCCATGCGAACAGTTTGCTTTGTTTCCGTGATGCCGGTTGTGTGCGGTCGCCGCTTTTCAGCAGCGGCGGGTTAACGGATCGCCAGCGATGCGACATGGTGAGTGTGGTGAGTACATACGACCAGTTTGTTACGATTCAATGCTTTCAATACCTCTACGCTTCCTTCTTTGCTTTCCCGCCCCGAGACTGTTGTCGCGAGGTTTCACACTCGATCCGCGAGGAAAAATTTAAACGGACGATCATTGTAAATTTATCGCAGCATCTAATGACTGTTGGAATCCGTTGACATTAGCTGTTAATAGTGCCAGTCTTTGGTGTTTCGCAGACAAGCTGGTTGCTCAACCTGAATGCAAACGAATGAAAACGCAGCACACATTAGGTAGGTAGGGAGCCAGCGACGCGGATGAGACAACTGGCTGCCTTGGCATTTAATTACAGCAAAATGTTTGCACCAAGAAAATTGACGAGCTATAGCTATCGCCATTCATCACGTTAAAAACCCCAGTCTCGCTATCTGTGTTCCTTAACTGAAAGGGGACAAACGTTGCTTTGTAATTGTTCGCGACGCTGTTTCGTCTCACTTTCTCTCGCAGCTTTTTCAGTCTCTCGCAGGGCATATTGTCGCAGCATTAGTTTAGTATGCACTCGTACGGCTAAAGTCAAATCTAGGGATTTTCACGCGATGAAAGGCTTCGCAACCCCTTTGGCTCTTACTCGGAAATACTGTTGGGGCGTTCAGGGGTGATCTAGCTGTACCATTTGCGCCATTTTGCTACAATTGTACTCTCCTGCGCCCTGCTGCGCCCAGTGGTGTTTTACTTGCGCCAAATGCTCCGAGCCGATCGAACCCGGTTTTTCGGCCTAGAGTTGTCCCCTCAAACCAGCTGAAGCGAGAGACGATCACTCTGCCGCTAACCAGCACGATGGCTCCTAGGTTGGAAACTTGGAGGAAGCGGTGCGCTCGATTATTCGGTTGCCCCAGCCGAGCTCCGCTCATGGTGCAGCCACAGTGCAGCAATAGTGCAGCCACGGTGCCGCTTCGGAGCAGAGATGGTGATTCGGCAAGTCGGCATACATTCCCGTGGCGTAAACCTCAACGGAGTCGTTTCCCGCACTGCTGCAAACAAGCATAATGGCATTACTTCATGTGTATCGCTTGTAGAAAACTAGCGATTGACGTTCGGCCACTCGTGACGAGATGCACAAACGAGAGTCTATTCTTTTCTGCGCTCACGGCGAATCGTTTTATTACTGTGCTGCCTTATATTTAGGGCTAGTGCAGTGGAGTAGCGCTAGCCAAAACTGCATCAGCGTAAGTAACAACTTGCCGTTTGGGATTTTCGCAGCGGGTTTCTCTTTGTTTTTGTTTTTTTGTTGCTACGGACAAGGAGAGCCCCAGTGTGCCGCCGCTTTTCACCACATGGCTGTTGTTGCTGCTCACGTTGTGCGAACGATATTTAATTGCCGTGCGGTTTCAATTAATAAGTGAGGTACCCGTAGTTAACACCTCCCCACCAACAATGTTGTCAGTACACAAGCTGTACTTACACCATAAACTCTGGCTGTGGGTTCTGAAGATCCAAAATATGACAACCAAGTGACTCACTCGTAGCAATCGCTACATAATTGCCAGCATGCAACATTCCAAGACGTACTGTTGCTTCAACGCTACACAGGAACAAAATTTGGAGTCCTAATTGTCCGAAAAGACACTTGTAACACACAAAAAACGCAAATGCAACAACAAACTCGCCGTTATCCTCAAGACTACGGTATCCTTAAACGCTACAGCACACACAATACATACTTCAAACTGTGCCAGAGTACACTCATTGCCAAAAAAAGAAAACATCATGAAACACTCATCTAGCCTCAAAAAACGCGAAATCTTTGAACACATTGACACACAAAAGTGATCTCACTTTATAACTAGCACACACTGTAGCACTTCCCCTTGACACTCAAAAGGTATCAGCCCCTCGTGAGGGTGCAAACACTGAAATAAAAAGACAACTAAAGTAATACTACAAATTACAATACAGCTTAAGATAGAGGAGAGAGTAGAGCGGCGAGCCCCGCTGGATGCGGGCCTTGCCCGACCTCTTGTATGCGATCATGAACCTTGAGAGTTGTAAATACATAGTGCAAATAAAGTGTACATACTGCACATTTTGCGTTCGCTTGGAGTAGACCATTGTCGGCTACGTGCCGTCGAACACGGGCACGTAGCCGACAATGTAGCACGTAGAAGACACGGGCACGGGCACGGGCACAGTGTCGTTTCAGCGATCATCGCTTCGATCACATCGGCCGACCGATCCTCTTTAAATTTAACTCATACCATCTCGAAAGTTTCAGAAAAATATGTAAAGAAAATGCAATCATCTTGAAGGACTGGTCAAAATACGATGAAACTGATGATGGCTAAAAGAAATAATGCAGGTCTCAGACAAAAAATCGGGAAAGCTGTGCAGCGCTGACGGATTTAAAAGGATAAAAACGTGAAGAAAGTAACAGGGTCGCTAAAAAAGTTATTTCGCAAGAATATAGAGCCCATAGTAGTTAGAGAAATGGGATGGAACATAGATTGTAAAAATTTTTCTTTCGGATTTATAAAGTGGACCACTCTTCCCTATATTCCATTGAGAAGTAGAAGCAGACCTATTTAATGATTTCTGAAAAAATGCGTTGTGAGATGTTAAGGTAAGTTGTAAGTTTTTAAACTTTGCGTATGGATGGTCACTCAAGGGGATGACTGGTATTCTAATATGTGAAATACCGCATCGACAGCGCGTGCTCCCAAACGTACAACAGGCGTTGTGATGTAAATAAAGCAATGCCGACTTGGGAACATTTTTTTTAATAAAGAAGTAATATAACACGTACCCGCATTAGCCGGATGAAATGACATTGCCTGAAGTTATGCGGTTATTTTGTCGTTGCCGCGTTAGTTCACTAATTTCCAGAGTTTTTGAACATTCGTATCAGGAATTTACCGTTGGGGGAATAATGACCAAAAAGTAATGTTTCCAAGTTTTAAGCGCGGATACGCTGACATCGTTTACGATCGTATAGGCAGTGAATGAAGGAATGATAGGAGGCCGTGAAGAGCGATAAATGAGTTTTTTTTTTTTTGTATTATACAGTTTTAAATGAGTCATGCTAAGAAGGGTTGTTCCACTTATATTCCTAAAACAGCCGAAAGCACAGAAGAAGCAAAAGTTAAGGAATTAACTACAAAATAGAGTTAAAAGTGCCGCTCTGCATGGAAATCTAACTCAGCATCCGGATAAAGGATCGGCAACCAATTGCCACCACCTCTTGCGTTCCATGGCTCTATCTAACTCGAGGACTACCTTGTAAATGCGTTGATGCCTTCGGCTTGGAGAACGTCCACAAATTGATTCTCTAAGCTCGACGTACAATCAGTTGGAAACTGCTTGACCCGGCGTGAGGCCCAACTTTATGGTCGCCAAGTGTTAGGTCCGATTATAACCGTAGCAACATATCCGTTCGGGTAAATTGGCCAACGACAGTTACAGCTGTGGTCAGGAGATCACCGCCGATTTCCCAGGATCCATTTTGCTGGGACGTTAACATTACCAACCAAGATTCCAATATGCCAACTCAGAGGGATTGGTCAGTCGCGGTCACCACTGCTGTCAGGAAGCGACGTCAACATACATCTCTAAAGTCGAAGGAGCTAGTTCCGGTATTCCAGCTCGACATAAATGATTTTGCATCCGCAATTCATTCCAAGTACTTCGGGATGCTCAGCTTTTTCAACTACACAGGACGAAGAGGGGGGCATTTACGCGATTTTCATGTTATAGAAACTCTCGACATCCCTCCAGGGACATTTATTTTAGCAATTGGAGATTATATCGAAGCTACCAACGCCATACGTACGCACGTGCCTAATCCTAGAACTGCTATCGCCGGGAATCCCCTGAATCACACTCAAGAACGTCCTTTACCTTATCTCCAGCTGGCGCAGAATGACTCCCCTTATCAGTAGTGAGTGTATTTTGGCGTCAAGATTTCGCCTCGATTTCTACAGCAATGGGTTAATCCCACGTTCTCACACAAGCGGAGACGAATGTAACAAACTCTTAATTTCATTCATTATACACCAAAATTCGCTAAAGCGTAACATGGCGTCTTTGTATCCCTTGTACATAAAATAAATGCGCGTTACCACCACCACGGATGAAGCACTCAGTGGCTTAAGCTGTCTAAAACAGGTACATCAAGGGCTCTCACCTTCAAAGTGAGCTTTCCAACCTTCGATAAAAATGAGGAAACCCGAAAGGACTCTGGAAGAACTGCCCACAGGTTATCTTTGAAAACGAATCCGTGTCACGAAGCATCGGCTTACGTATACATAGTGGCCAGGAACAACATCCTGAGCTTTACTATTGTGCCGTATTGACTTTCAACGAGTTTATCAACTCTTTCTGTGAACACATGTGAACTTTTTATGGATTGATTTCTGAGTAGCTTGTTTTACCACCATAGACATTTGTCGTGCGAAGTGTTGACTGCCCGGAGTATTCGGAAACTGATTGGATTTTGTTTTTCTGTTTTTCGGGCAGCGCTGTTACCAGTAGTCGCTGCGTGCTTATATGTGGTTTTATAATAAATTCTCTTGTCACTTTGCGGTTACCCGGGCGCTTCGGAGGCGTTTTGAGTATGCGGGTCCCAACAAAACCGCTGAAAATGTTAAGAATTATTATGATCTGAGATTAAAGACACGTTGTTCTCAATGCTAATATTTCTTTTAGTAAGATTTGATGTTAGCCAACCTCTCCCCTTTTCTTTATGCGTTTTGTTATTCTATACACAAGGGTGCCTTTTGGTTCTGTAGCTGGATAGATTTCCACTGAGATCGGCCCTGGATTGTTTAATTGGATATTTATTCAAACAGTATTTACTAAAGAGAAAAACGTGAATGTGTTCACAAACGCGGAAAATGAACGTTGTTCCCGTCAACACGAGTGGTGCCAAAGTCCGTGGCCCCAGTTGAAAGAACTGTCCTAGAAAAAGCACCGTGGTACCCTTGTGCGGTTCCACGACTATCGCACACGCTCCTTGCTGCTCGGTTGATTGGTAAGTTCGTGAAAAGTTTAATGAATTATCACGGTCTTCGAGTCGATCGGTAGCCATTCAACTTTGCATCTCCTGAGAGTTCATGAGCTGGCAGGGGGTCTAGTTCGAAGCGCCGACCTTCTGGTCGCTGCTCAGAGTGCAGCTGCTGGTCTTTGACAGTGCAGCACTAGCGTTGAACGGGCTACTGGGGCACTGCGGACTGAAGGAGCACGGAGGTGCTCGGCCGCGGTTACTCACTTTCGCAATCCTACACGTAAACAGTCTTAAATGTCCGTGCCGATTTTGAACAGCTTTTTTTTACTCAGACATCCTACATTACGTGATAATTAGGGCTAATAACGCCTATTATTACCGACATCTTTAACGACATTATGCGAAGCCCATCAATTGCCGCCCCTTAGAAAACCGTCGAAACTTTAATTATAGTAATGCGTGAGTAGGAAATAGTTACGGCGAATGGGGAATTAACTAACGCTTAGCTTTAACGGTCTGGATGTATGCTCCGACAAAATAACTCGGTCCTATTTAGCTTTGCCCTTTGGACCACTCCGGCCAGCTCAGTCTGTTTTTGGATGCGGAGCCTCTTATCGTCGGGGATATGTCCCTCCCTCCGCCGTGCTGCGTCCACACCCCCACTGCGCATGCCTGGATAGGCACCGCTGATGATGATTGTGGCAGGATGCCCCTAGGGATGGGCCAACCAAAGAATCCATTACAAAATAGCTTCGCGTTCAACCACCGTCGTCATCCTCCGGCTACTGGTTGTTTTCGTCTCAACGGGCTCCATTACTTTGTTGCATCACTCCTGCATATTTCTAGCGTCGTTGCAGTACTCCTGGCACCGATACGACACAGCATCAAGTTCAAGGATGACCCCGTGGGGTCGTCCGCAAGCTCGGATCCCTACCCTCCGCTAGGCTTAGCCCAGCAGCATCTGAGCTCCTTGCGACCAAACCCGGCCCTGCCATGGCAGACGGGCTGGACCAAATACCACCGACCGAAACAACACAGCTGCCAGGAGCTTCTGCTGCGGCTGATGTTGCTGCTGGAACCTCTGACGACTTTCCTTCACTGATGGAGGTAACCGCCGACCCGTCCATGAAGCGATCTGCAGCGAGCCACATACTGGTGCTACGGAGGGAGGGACTGCGCCTGCTGCAAAGCGGGCTTGTGCCGCTGGCAACACCCAGAAGTCTGCTTCGACTCCAACTCCCGCTCCCGCGACACCTACCCTGCGGAGCTCTTTGCCACAAGCCAGGTACAAAGTTGCCATCAAGCCTCGGCAGCATTTCAACATCCTGAGTCTACCGACCAAGACTTTGCAAAAATTGCTTGATGACTGCTTCGGGAACAACTGGGATTTACTGGATACGCTTATCACCGAGCTACGAACACTGTGTCAGTGTGGGTGACATCTCTAAATGCAGTGGCTAAGTTGTGCTCTCTAACGCACATAGCTCTTTCTGCTGACACCATTCTCAAAGTGCAAGCGTACCTGGTATCTGGAACTGACATCCGCCCGTTATGTTGTCACGGGCGTCGATCCCGGGGAGAGATCCGGACTACCTTCGCGACAACATCAGATGTGACACGCACGAAGTGCTTCTCGTGCGGTATATGGGATCCGGCCGCCGCACCATGCCTCGTGACGCTAAGGGGCCCGCTGGAGCCCCCAAACCGGCTTTTTTTCAACGTTTGTGTCCTCAGGCCCCGTCCTTCCAGGCAGGGGTAGTGCACTGCTACCGGTTGCTTTCTGCCGTGGCCACATGAGCTCTTCATGCCGTGCCCAACACCGGATCCCCAATCAGGTCGAAACTACTCCACCTCAACAGCCAAAGTTTAAGTGTGGTCTTTGTCGCTCTGACGACCATGAGATCACAGATAAAGGCTGCCCCACCAAGAGCAAGGCCACGCGTGCGAAGCGCCGTGCCTGGCGTGCTCGTTCCCAAGCCAGACCCAACCTCAACGTTCAACCGTTTCGACTGTTTGGCGGAAGAGGATGAGGATGCAGTGGAGGAGGAGGAAGCTACGGAGCCTCCCTCGCAGCCAACATATCGAGACGCTGTTCGTGGTTTGCGCCGTCGCCTGAAAGCTGTTTCTGAGACGCCCTTGTCTCCTGCGGAGGATGAGCTTGTGGCCGTAGACCAACAGCGGCTTTGCTGCAAGTTGAAATGAAGAAACTCAACACGCGAAGGTCTCAATTAACACGCCGGCGGCCGAACTTGCATCAATCCGCTGAGATCCCACCACGTCCACCTCGTGCATTCTCCAAGGCTTCATCAGCACGCCCCGTCTACGACTGACCTTCCCTCACAGCCTGCCCCCTCTACTCGACCCACAAGGAGCTCCTCCAGTTTGTGGTGCACCAGCTACAGACACTGGTTTCCGTGCTCGCCGCCCAACTTCGCTAACCAGTCCGCTACCATGCCTGAATCACATCAATATGTCGTTCAGTGGAACTGTCGGGGTCTCTCTACAAAATTGGAGAAAATCCGTGAAAGGCTACGTCTGGGGAAACTTCATGCCTGGGCTTTCTTGCTTCAGGAGGACGAACTCCCTCCCCGCTTGCCTCAATTTACGGCGTATGCTGAGCCGTCCATTCCTGATCGGCGGTGCAGCTCAAGTTTCTACTCCTCCGGGCAAGGCGGCCGTTTATGTCCTATCTCGGTTCCTCAAAACCCCATCCCTCTAAACTCGTGGTGTACAGACTGGCAGGAAGTGGTGGCGGTAAAAGTGCAGCTCCCGCGTTGTGCGGTAATACTGGTGTCGTGCTACGTGCGCCCTTATAGTGGTCGTGCTCCCCGCTTGCGGCTAGGTTGGCTTACCCAACTACGGCGAGCTAACCCTGGTGTCCCATTCTTGTGGCGGGGGACTCAATGCTCCGCACTGCGACTGGGGATATCCGTCTTCAAGTGAGCGTGGTCGAGTGGTTTTGGAGCACTTCACCGATGGCCAGCTTTACACTTTTGAATGACATTACTAGCCCAACACGCCGGTGTACCCACGTACGGATGCCCCCCCTATTCACCTGACTTGTCGTGGTGGCTGGGTGCCACAAACGTATCCTGGCAACGTGAAGCTGACTGCTGGGGCAGCGACCATCACCCCATTCGCCTGGGCCTTATTCCAGAGTCGACGGGTCGCCTTCGTCCGCCGTTGCACAGTGGTGAACTGGGACACCTTCCGTTCCACACTGAATGCATCCTTCTCGGAGCCCATCCCGGATCCACCGCTCTTTTTCGGCGTGGTCCTCATGGACTCCTCTCAACATACGTGGGTGGAGGAGTCCCGCCCAAAGCCTGATCTTCGGCTCCTGCAGCTTTGGGCTCAGCGCAAGCAAGCTGAATTAATTTCCGCACGGGATCCTTCGTCCCCTACCAGCCAGGCTTCAGTATCAGCGCCTACCGCTGCTGCCAGGCGGCACGAAAAAGACTGTCGAGGCAGCGCTGGCTGAGTGGTGCGCCTCTCTAGGCCCATCTTCTAACGGCGTCTGTCTGGCGCACGTTTTCGCGCAATGGAATCGGGCAGTCGGCCTCCAGATGCAGCTGCAGCGCTTGTATTGCGTCAAACAAGGACCCGGCACAATTCGCCCCCGACGTTGCTCGGGCCTTGTTTCCTGCATTTGACGTTGTGCCAGTTGCCATGCCGTCTCCGTTCCCCCTGCCTAACGGTGTTGGATTACGGCCTACTCATGAACCGTTTGGGATCCAGGCACCGTTCACAGTTGCTGAATTCCTGGCAGCGAATCGATCACGCTAAACAGCGGACTGCTCCGGGTCCCGACGGCATAACTTACGAGGTGTACAAGAACATCGACGACCCAGCCCTCGTGCCGCTTTTTGGACTCGGTAATCAGGTGTGGCTCTCGGTGAACTACCTGAATCTTGGCTTCGGGGGCGGATATTGTTTCCATTCCAAAGCCCGGGAAACCACCACATGTACTTCGGAACTTGCGCCCCATCGCCCTGACATCGACGCTGTGCAAGTTGTTAGAGCGAATGCTTGCAACACGGCTTCAGTGGTGGCTTGATACCTTTCAATGGTATCACCCGGCCGCAAATTGGATTCAGGCCGTATCTCGGTACTGAGGATGGGTTGGAATACCTTCATCTATGGTTTAGTTGGAGGCCGATCCGCCGTGTAGGATCTGTGCTCGCCGGGACATATGCAAGGCGTATGACAATGTTAGTCACGCTGCCATCCTACAGTTCTTACATGGCCTCCACCTTCCAGACAAGTCTGCGATTTCGTCGATACTTCCTTCAACACCGTTCTTTTCCACCGCATCAACGGAGCAAGTTTCGGTCCCTTTACACCAGTCCGAGGCGTACCACAAGGGTCTGTTTTGTCTCCGCTTCTTTTCAACATCGTCATGTTGCCGCTAGCTTGGCACCTTGCTTCAATCGAAGATCTATATTTCATCATGTACGCGGATGACCTTACGGGTGTGGTCAGTGCATCCAGACCTGTCACGACAAGCTGAGTGTCTCCAGCAAGCACTACAGACTGCCAGAGATGGTGCGAGTATGCGGGCCTCTCTCTCTCGCAAGAGAAAACTGCTTTACTTCCCGTGGCCAACGCTTGGGGCCGCCGCCTCCTTGCAGTGTCTCCCGTTTCACTGCAACTGAATGGGAACGACATACCCGTGGTTGACCGTCTTCGGGTCCTAGGACTAGAAATATCGGCATCAGGGTCAGCAGCTCAGTGGCTCCGATCTGCTCGCAGAAAGCCGGACAGATAGCTCCACCTCGTTCGCCGCATCGCTCAGAAGTCTGGCGGGGCCTGCGGGACTGTTGCCCGTCTCCTAGTGGCGCGCCGTACTACAGCCACGGCTTGTGTATCAGGCCCAGTTCCAGCACATGACGCAAGCGGACTGGGCTCGGCTTGAGGCCATCAACAGGGCCGCATGCGCACCATTACTGGCCTCCCTCGCATAACACCAATCCCGCCGCTACAAGCCGAAGCCCAGCTAAACACCTAGATGAGATCATCCATCAGCGTCGTTCCGCTCGCCTGCTAAAGCGTGGATATGTACCGGAGGCAGCGGCTCTCGCTGCGTATATGGGCCAGGTTCCTGATACGATGCCAGCCTTTTCTGCGGCTAGACCGCCCTGGCTCTACCATCAGGTGACGGACAACAAGCCTCTGGCAAGGCTACATGTCCGAACCTCGGCCTTCATCAACCTCCGGATGCAGCCCTCCTTCATGTCCGTCACTGGGCGCCTGCGACGCGGACACGAGTCATACAGGCTTTTCGTGGACGCCGGGGCACATGACTGCCTCGTAACCACAGCCTTGGCTTGTCCCTCTCACCCAACCTTAAACCAGTGCTGCGCCTACGAGACCCTCGACCTCTCCCAAGCCTGTTGGCAGAACTTACTGCAATTCGGGATGGTCTCCAAGCGCTCTCATCGACTGTAACTACCGGTGTGAAACTGGAAATTTACACGGACTCAACGACGGCGATACTGATCTACGTCGCGTTGCGCTAGCACCAGCATGTCGGCACGTATTCACGCGATCCTGGACACATACCCCATGCCCTGTGCGTGTATTGTGGGTTCGCCGGGGACATGCTTCCTGCCCACATAGCGGCGGATCGCGCCTGTCGCCGTATAGACCTACAAAGGCCGCTGCCACTTCTTCCGGTGTCCACCCGAGAGACTGCTGGTGGAAAAGGAGAACCTCCGCACGCGCACGCGTGCTTTACTTCCACCGCGTGGAACCGACCTCCCCATGGGCTCGCTCGCTGGGAGGAGGTCCTGTGCGGAGGATTCGAGTTGGGGGGCATTATCCCCAGCAGTGACCCACGCTTGGCCTGCCCGCTATCAGCACCGTTTGCGGACACCTGTCCCTTTTGTACGGTCCCTGCGTCTGAAGCGACACGAGCCACCTCCTATGGACCTGCCCTGCCCTTCAACCTCTCGCCTGCAACACCTCCGGGGCACAGGGCTCCACCTGGGAGACCCCCTGATCTACAGCGGTGGATTGGGGGGCCTCAGTACCGTCTCTGTTGACGTTTCTGCGTGTGAAACCAATGTAATGTTGTATATATGACTGTTATGCCGTAAGGCAAACTCTCGCAAAAAAAAAAAAAAACCCTGAGAGAGTTCCTGCTGGTGATGATTGTGGCAGGATGCCCCTAGGGATTGGTCAACCAAAGAATCCATCCCGAGATAGCTTCGCGTACAACCACCGTCGTCATCTTCCCGTAAGGGAACCCTGAGAAGTTCCCGCTGGTGATGATTGTGGCAGGATGCCCCTAGGGATTGGCCAACCAAAGAATCCATCACGAGATAGCTTCGCGTTCAACCACCGTCGTCATCTTCCCATAGGGGAACCCTGAGTAGTTTCCGCTGATGATGATTGTGGCAGGATGCCCCTAGGGATTGGTCCAACCAAAGAATCCATCCCGAGATAGCTTCGCGTACAACCACCGTCGTCATTTTCCCGTAAGGGAACCCTGAGAAGTTCCGCTGGTGATGATTGTGGCAGGATGCCCCTAGGGATTGGCCAACCAAAAAATCCATCGCGAGATAGCTTCGCGTTCAACCACCGTCGTCATCTTCCCATAGGGGACCCTGAGTAGTTCCCGCTGATGATGATTGTGGCAGGATGCCCCTAGGGATTGGCCAACCAAAGAATCCATTACGAAATAGCTTCGCGTACAACCACCGTCGTCATCTTCCCGTAGGGGAACCCTGAGTAGTATGTGAGGCACTCCTCCTCTCCTCTCCGATGCTCCTCTCCTCTCCGGCATTCCTCTTCTCCTCTCCGAAGCTCCTCTCCTCTCCGGGCATGCGCAACGAATGGCAACACCTGCGGTAGCGGCTGCATACTCCGCTGGGGGCGCCAATGTAGCTCCGAGGTATGAATGACTCATTCCGCTCCCGTCATGTTCCTCCCGCAACACCGCGATGAGTCAGCGTCAATGCCAGTGTCAGCGCCGCGGACAGTGCCGCGGAGAAGAGGGCTCGAGCCGCTGCCACGAAACGGCAGCGGCGACAGGCCGATCCCGACCATCGGCCTCGCGAAGCCGAAAGGGAACGTCAACGCCGCCATGCAGCTGCTACTGATGCAACGAGGGCTCGCGCAGCTGAACTAATGGAAACTTGAGTCGACCCCATGGCTGCTTCGCATACTACTCAGGGTTACCCTGCGGGAAGAAGTTGACATTTTTCTTGTTAAACCATGACTCGCCTAATAGTACCAAGGCCGGCGAGGTCTGAGCGCCTTGTTTTTCATAACAAGAAAGCCCCCCTTTCAGGAACCTCTCCAGTGACAACAAACAATTTGTCGTGTACCTGCTCGCTTCCCTGCAAATATCGTCAACCGATGGTGTGTTCACTCAATTGTGTTTCTCGCGAGCCCACAGCTTAAGCCCGTTTGTTGTGACCTTCTTTTGCTGTTGGGCTAGAATGCAGTCTCAAACTGAAGGCTGGAGCGCGAGCCATTTTTTATGTCTTCGTTATGTAAGTTGTTTAGCGTGCTTTTTATTTGCTATTACAAAACAGTAGTCGGCGTTCTTCGTAAATAAAGAAACACCACTAGTATCGCTTACGTATTATTTTTGCCTCAAATTTGGGTCGTGTGTTCTCTTTGCTGAGCAATGTTCACAAGTATACAGTATCCTGAGAGATGTCGTCGTTTAGAAAGGGATTTGCCAATAAAGTAATAACTCGTTAACCCGAAGAAGTAACAACCGGGAAATATTTCGAGACAAGCAGATTTTCGAGATAAGCAAAGTTGCGCGAATTACCATGAGATATCGAGTTCCTTGCGAAAAAGACGCTACTACTTACCAGCTTTTCAACATCAGCTTCCAATCTTGCTTTTCATAAAGGTTTGAAGGAGAAAAAAAAAACACACGAGAGAGATTTACTGGGAGGGTTGCTTGATGAAGTTGATATGCCTCTAGGCTCAGACTTCACGTTCCGGGAAAACATCGGCTTTGTGGTAGGCGCGTCTAAACGGGAAAAAAATCGAGAGACTTAGGCGCGGCAGGATCGCGCGAATCTTGTGAAACGGTCCGCGCGGCGAAATTTTCGTTCACCCTAAGTCAAAATTTCGAAATATCCATCGTTTGGCCCAAAAATACTTCGAAATAAAAGGCAACAAATACATGGGACATATAGGAAATGGTTCGCTGCAGCGGAAAATTTCGACGTAACCCATTTTTGGAGGTATGCGAGTTCGAGTTAATGAGGTATTACTGTATATACTTATTGCTCAGTAATTCTTTAACTTTTCGGCAGTGCTGCTCAAGCAAGAGACAGTCAGAAAGAAAAACCCCAACTTTCGCGATACCTAGCCCGAAAAGAGCCTAATTCTGTTCAAAGCAAAAAAACGACGTCTTTATAAACGTACAGATGCTAATAAACGAAAGCCAAATGGTGTGGGCCAGCCTGGGGTAAAGGTAAAGGTACGGACCAGCCCAAGACGAGAAAGGCCGAACCTAAAGCGTGATTTCGCTGTACGGGGAATTAAGAAGCGGCGCATTAATTACCTGCTTGCAAATTCACGCTGCTTGCGTCGAGGGTGGCACTTAAAAAAAAGGTTTGTAGTGTTGTATCTGTGCTCTTAGAGTACATATGCTGTTTTTGCCAGTGCTTCACATTATACAGAAAAAATAAATTCATTGCGTTTACCACAGAAATACGCCGATTTCTCGAACTATTGGATATATCGAACGTACCGCGTGCGTATTACAGTTAGCTATAACCGGTTTGACTGTACTACGACTACGACGCAGCGCCAGGGTGATGACTGAACACCGCTTTCCTCGCCCTCTCGATCCAAGGTTCTTCCTTTCACCACGCTCTCTTCCTCTCTGTCGGCTCTCCTGCTTATCAGTGCTTTCAAAGCGGCGTTGGCGGCATTGTCACTCCGCTACTTTCCTTGCTAGGGTGCCTACATTCAGCGCGTCCACCGTAAGGGTGGAGACACGCATACGTCGGCTCCGCCGTTTTGGGTCACTCGCTGGCCGCCGCAGCAAGTCACTGTAGCAAGACTGCGCTATAATTTTCGCAGCGCAACACCGTTTACCTCACGAAGTTTGAGTCATCTCATCTATTTGGCATTTGACCCATTAGCGACGGCACGTGCCCTTCCACACCTGTCTGCACCTTTACGGGAAGTCCGTTTTTTCTCGCTACGCCTCGTACTATACTTCGTTGCGCTTAGCATTGGCATTTTCACACTTGCTTTTTCCCCTATAATTCGCTCGACACGCGCGTGCAAGGCGCGGAGATTGGCGGGCTAGTGGGACGCCGTGTAGAGGAGGGGGACACAACATAGCCGTTTCTTTTTTAAAAACTTGGGGTTTCTGATAGGTTTTCTGATGGGATTTCTGATAAGCCAATTTAAAAAGTGGTTGTGAGAGGTATAATGGGCTATCGCCGTCGGCAGTCGCGCATGCGTCTTCTCGTCCTTCTTTTACCGCCGTGCAGCTACCCGGCGCTCCGATACGGTTCTGCCAGAGCTCTCTGGGCCAATTACTTATGACGGCACCTGTACCTTGCGTAAACTGCAGTGTGGGATCACTCGTACTCCTATCACTTTCGAGCGTTTCTTTTCTGTGGTTCTTAGGTTTTTTACTCTTAGTTTTACACCATGGATCTGGTCCCATCAACTCACTGAGGTGGAGAATGAGCCTTAATAAAAAAAAAAAAAGAAAAGCTTCTGCGGGAAACGTGTGCTGCGGGAATAAGATGAGAAAAAAATCCTGCACAAGGAGAAGCAGTACCACAATAACTTGACGGGTGTGATCCTTGCGATCGCACTGAAGGCGCAGTAACCGGCCAAAGGGTATTTTAAGAACAGCTGTAATAATTCGAAGAATGAATTTACCGCAGGTTTCGGTGCAGATGTAGTTACTACGTGCGATCATCTAGTGACTTTATAGTGTAGTGCATGGGGTGGCGATACGAAGCTTGCATGCGGCCCGGAAAAATGCTATACTGGTGCATTGCCAACCGCCGACGAAAAATTGAATGGACATAATGGGATGACCACGCACTCCCTTATAATAAGTATCTATTATTTATTTATTTATTTCATGTACCCTCATGGCCCAAGGGCATTGGAGAGGGAGTGGTACAGGCGTACATTTTTAGAGCAGATGAACAATTGTTCAACAAAGTTTCTTTACAGACATAAATTGAACGCAAAAAAGATGCGGTATTATCCAATACCATACAGGACAGAAAAAAAAGGGAACCACTTTTGATTACAAGCAATGCAACAATCAGGCACTTCAACCGTACAAAAAACTAAAAAGATGTACACAATGACAACAATGCAAAGCAGGCAACTAATCAGCAGCCTGTACTCCAAAGTGCGCGCGCAGCCGATTTTTGAACTCTTCTAAATTGTTAGTTTCAACGTCCGCTGCTGGAAGTGTAATGCCTTAAATGTTATACTAGGAATACCGCCTACTATCTATCGTTAGCTGGAATGTGTGAAAGCATCGCTTCGGTCACCTGGCGACGTCGGTCTAATTGATAGTAGTCTACTCACCGGTTCTCGTGCTCGGCATATGCTCTTTATAGCCCGAGGTATCGGCGTAATCAGCGAATCGCCGAGTTATGATTGTCGTATAAACATCCACACCAAAATATAGGCGCAAAGTTTATCCACAGCGCGTCCACATGAGGTGTCGCGGCGTCCGGTGTCGCTTATTTGGTCGAATTTCTGCCACGTTTTTTTATGCGCGGTGGCTAACCCTCTTGCCACGCTGAAGGAACAGCTTACCATCCTCGCAATCATTGCCAACTTCGGTGTGGGAAAAGGCGGCGTCCCCGTTGGTAGCCAACTCTCTTGCGTACACGAGTCTAAAATGTGCCTTTTTAAGGAACCCGTGCATGCTTCGTCTATCGGTCTCATTTAAAAGTTGTGATGACTGCAGTCTCTTTTTCATCTGATAGAACATACTTGCCGCTGAATGCGTGTCCAAAGAACCTCAGTTCTAAGCCAAATGGATATTTTACAGAGAAGCTGTTAGCCGCCATTTGGTCGAAAAAGTTTGTATCGTAATCAAAAACCCGAAAAGTTCTCGCAGAAGACACCGAGCGCATGCGCCACATCTAAGGAGGCGTACGGCATAGGGATCAGTATTCGTGCACCAAAAACCTCAAAACAAACATCGAAACCGCATGTTGGATGATAAGAAACATGGAAAAAATGGGAAACCTTTGCCCATGTCATCATAACGGAGGTTAGCACTTCACGAAACAAGACACACGACGCAAACGAACAGGACCGACGCCCTTCCTCTTCGTTTTCTGGGGTGTGTCTTGTTTCTTGAAGCAGTAACCTCCGTTATGATGACGTTGAACCAACTAACCCAGCAGCAAGTTTCACTTTGCCCATATGTTCCCGGTAAAGATTAGGACGGCAGCTGCTCTGGAAAAGGGAGGTTGTCGTTATTCGGTCGAGGGCATGTGTCAGGCTAGGCAGGACCCGGTACTTGGTGCTAGAGAAGCAGAGCGCAAGCGACAAGCCCACCGATATGACGAGGACCTTATGTACATTCCCCCTTCAGCATGTATAGCGGTTTACAGCAGCTTTGCGGGACATCCGTTTCGCAGAGCGGGATGGCGGTCATTTTTTCATTTTTTTGCCAGCTCCGATGCTTTATGGCAGGTCTCGGCCATCTGCGCCTAGCAAGGCAATATTACCCTGGCTCTGGCCAAAAGATACAACCACCTCGTCCAATTGTCACGTGTAATCTGAAGGCCGAAATGTAAGTTTTAATCCCGAATATAGTTAGACAGGAACAAAAAAAAACATTTTTTGCAGTTGGCATTGTTTTCCATATTCACAATTAGATTATTGCCCATTGGTGTCAAATATTGTCCATTCCCCGAATTTACTCCCTTTGCCTTCAAAGCCACCTTCCCAACTGTCTATTGGGAGTCCGGCACCCACCGTGTCGGCTTCATGCAACTCAGACCACGCCTCAAAATGCTGCCCAACCCTCCTTTATTGTGTAGCGCCGCTATCATCTTCTTCAGCGCCACCATCATCATCAGCAGATTGACCAGCTGGCACGGAACACACTCAGCACCCGGCACACCTCAGGAACGGCACCCGCGTTCTATGCGCCTCGTCGTGTTCATGGCACAGCCAACGAAACCACAATAAACGTGGGCTCGGCCGCACCGCCTCATCGGCCGCCTACAATTTGGTGACCCGGACAAGCGGCTTCGCCATGGCATCACACCGCTGCTTCCCCAGCCACAATGTGGACAACGGCACGCGACGAACGTCCATCGCCCTCCCAGACCTTCCCTTGCGGATTCCATTTGACTCCATCACAAACCACGCTGCATGGTTCGTCATCCTGGAGAGCCATTTTTATGTACATGACATCTGCTCCACGGAAATCAGGTACCTCGTGACATTACAGAAGCTACCTGCTGACCTCGTGAAGCAGATCCAGCTGCCGGCCCCAGGCCCCAGTGCGTACGACGAATTAAAAGACACTGTCCTCAACCACTACGGCATGAAAACCCGGCAGACGACAATCCTAATAGAACCTCCAGTCGTTACCACCACCAGTCCTCCTGCGACACCGCCCTCGGCCCATGCACCCGAACCCTCACTAGGTGACGGGTCTGGTATCATGGGCGCGTATCTCGACCTCCCAGACCTCAGCGGCCTTCCGGACTTCTACACCCATCGCTGCGACATATGGTTTGTTCAGCTCGAGAGCCACTTTGTCATCAACAACGTAAGGAGCCAGCCGCTGCGCTATCACCTCGCAGCGACACGGCTACCTGACGGGCTCCTCGCGAAGCTCCGGCTCCCACCACCTGGCCCACAGACCTACGTCGACTTGAAGAAGGCTGTTCTTAAGCACTATGGCGTCTCAGACAGTATTTTTCAATACTTCAGCGATGGTTGTGATGACACGCCCACCTCGGTCACGCTCATGCCGACGCCATCCTCTACACCACCACACCTTCCAACGCCAACTGTGCATACAACTTCGCCGCAGTGTTCAGTCTCGCCTTGTCAGGAAACGCAAGCGCCGGCTACGGCTTGCAGCACTGCAGGGTCGGCCTTTAGCTTAGTGGATTCTGCGCAACACCATGCCGCAGCTCCACACGTTGTTGTGTCGGCTTCACCGACCCAGCAAGTGTCGACTGCTATGCCGCTCGTGGCTGCGAAACTTCTCTGCACGGCACGAGTGAGAACGATCTTCATGAGCGCTGTACTCCCGGTGTACGACAGCCATCTTCCTCGCCTCAGGTGGCACAGCTTCCAGCAGCCAACGACAGATCGACGACTCCGGGAGTCGAAGCTACCTTCGAAGCACATCAGCTTGCTCTTGACAATCTTTACACCCTGGCTGCGAGGGCGATACCGGAGCAAAGATTGCGCGACGCTTCTCCCAACAACCGACACCGAAAGAGGTATCCCATGACCAAATGCAGTCAAGAGACGCGTCAAAAGCTGGTCCCCAGACGTCGACCGATTCCATGCTCCGGGACATTGTTGGGTAGATGCAGTAACCGGAGGTCAGCCGTCTGTCTACAAATCAAACAGACGAAACCAGCTTGCAGGATGGGGATCCGACGTCATTGGAGTTCCAGCGCAGCTCATCAATGCAAGGCTCCGCTCTGCCGCCTCCCACCGCGGTTGCGAAAACAGCCAAGACAGCGACGAAGCCACAGAGCCCACACCGGGCACAGTCAAGCCCGCACTCCGGTCGTCATTCTGATGCACCACGCTTCACCTTGTCGCTGTCCTTCCAGTTACGCCTGCCGCTCGCTCTACCATCAACGGCAGCAGTCGCTTCGCACCCCGCAATGCGTCCGCGGCCGCACTCCCAGCCTCGACCACCAGAGGTTGCCCCTTACCCGAACGCTACCTCGCCGACGACCAGCACCGTGCCCTTTACTCAACCCCGGCCACTAGACCACTGACTGCCCACGGACTCTGTACATAGTACATCGTTTTCGCACATTTCTCATAACGCGCTACGCGCTAGGGGGGGAGCCCTGTAGCGCCGCTATCATCTTCTTCAGCGCCACCATCATCATCAGCAGATTGACCAGCTGGCACGGAACACACTCGGCACCCGGCACACCTCGGGAACGGCACCCGCGTTCTATGCGCCTCGTCGTGTTCATGGCACAGCCAACGAAACCACAATAAACGTGGGCTCGGCCGCTCCGCCTCATCGGCCGCCTACAATTGCATCTACTACGGTTTGCAGTCGATCGAGAAACTGCAAATGCCACTTTGAACAGGACCACGCCGTATAGGTAAACACAAAGCATTGGAAGTATTTGGCCTTGTTGGTTCATATTGCCTAAACAAAAACAGCGCTCAAGACGGGACATGAAAGTATACGTAGCCTCCATCTTTATCTTTGGTGTCCCATCGTGAGCAGTTTTGTTTTGGTGAGGTAAACAAAAAAAATCTGCCCTTTTATGTCGGCCAGCATGGTTTCCCTTGGGCGGTGGAAACTGCCTGGCGCAACGCAGACGCCAAATGACAGCATTTGAACTCGTACTGCTGATAAGGCGTACCAAATGCTTTCTTCTTCTGGTTTATTTCACAGTTTTCGATATGCCAGGAGCCGCACAAGATGTCCCATGAGAAGTACTTATCAGGGCGAATTCGGTCATATCTATCGTTGATGCGTGGTATCGGGTAGGGGGCTTTAGTTATTTTTTTTAATGCAGAGCATTTCAGTAACTCACGACGTCACCCGCGTTGACGTCCGTAGTCCTCCGTAGTCGTAGTCTGCACCCCTCCCCGTACACTATATAAAAAAATACTATCCGGCGCCTGGTTTCGATCCCTCGACCCTGCGGGCGGAACGCAATGTACATGGTGCTCTACCCACTGCGCCACAAAGCCGACACAGAATGGGAGGCTACGAACGCGCCTTATATCCTTGACTCATTCAAATTACTGCTGACGAGCGCTCTCTCGTCAGCAGTTGCCACAAGTGCAACAACATTAACGTAACGCAAACTACTTAACGTCGTGCGCCCCGAAATGCTCTGCATTTGATCGTGCCCCTCGCGAGGGGGATGTTTCACTGCGTCGCCATGCGAACAGTTTGCTTGTTTCCGTGATGGCGTTTTGTGCGGTCGCCGCTTTTCAGCAGCGGCGGGTTAACGGATCGCCAGCGATGCGACATGGTGAGTGTGGTGAGTACATACGACCAGTTTGTGTTACGATTCAATGCTTTCAAATACCTCTACGCTTCCTTCTTTGCTTTCCCGCCCCGAGACTGTTGTCGCGAGGTTTCACACTCGATCCGCGAGGACAAATTAAACGGACGATCATTGTAAATTTAGCGCAGCATCTAATGACTGTTGGAATCCGTTGACATTAGCTGTTATAGGGCCAGTCTTTGGTGTTTCGCAGACAGCTGGTTTGCTCAACCTGAATGCAAACGAATGAAAACGCAGCACACATTAGGTAGGTAGGGAGCCAGCGACGCGGATGAGACAACTGGCTTGCCTTGGCATTTAATTACAGCAAAATGTTTGCACCAAGAAAATTGACGAGCTATAGCTATCGCCATTCATCACGGTAAACCACATTCTCGCTATCTGTGTTCCTTAACTGAAAGGTACAAACGTTGCTTTGTACATTGTTCGCGACGCTGTTTCGTCCTCACTTTCTCTCGCAGCTTTTTTCAGTCTCTCGCAGGGCATATTGTCGCGGCATTAGTTTAGTATGCACTCGTACGGCTAAAGTCAAGTCTAGGGATTTTCACGCGAATGAAGGCTTCGCAACCCCTTTGGCTCTTACTCGGAAATACTGTTGGGGACCGTTCAGGGGTGATCCAGCTGTGCCATTGCGCCATTTTGCTACAATTGTACTCTCCTGCGCCCTGCTGCGCCCAGTGGTGTTTACTTGCGCCAAATGCTCCGACCGATCGAACCCGGTTTTTTCGGCCGAGAGTTGTCCCCTCAAACAGCTGAAGCGAGAGAACGATCATTCTGCCGATAACCAGCAGCGATGGCTCCTAGGTTGGAAACTTTGAGAAGCGGTGCGCTCGATTATTCGGTTTGCCCCAGCCGAGCTCCGCTCATGGTGCAGCCACAGTGCAGCAATAGTGCAGGCCACGGTGCCGCTTCGGAGCAGAGATGTGTGGATTACGGCAAGTCGGCATACATTCCCGTGGCGTAAACCTCAACGGAGTGGTTTCCCGCACTGCTGCAAACAAGCATAATGGCATTACTTCATGTGTATCGCTTGTAGAAAACTAACGATTGACGTTCGGCCACTCGTGACGAGATGCACAAACGAGAGTCTATTCTTTTCTGCGCTCACGGCGAATCGTTTTATTACTGTGCTGCCTTATATTTAGGGCTAGTGCAGTGGAGTAGCGCTAGCTAAAACTGCATCAGCGTAAGTAACAACTTGCCGTTTGGGATTTTCGCAGCGGGTTTCTCTTTGTTTTTGTTTTTTTGTTGCTACGGACAAGCAGAGCCCCAGTGTGCCGCCGCTTTTCACCACATGGCTGTTGTTGCTGCTCACGTTGTTCTGGAGAGATGTTAACCGGCACCGTCTCGCATATCCTTGACTTCCGCGTGCATTGCCTCGCGCTATTTGGGGCACCAGGCTACGAGGAGCGGAATTTGAAGATGCTGTAGCGCCTTCTCTCGTGGCCTACTTTTTCTGTCTTCCCCGCCGCGACTATCCCGGTGCGACGTCAAGCATTGCGACGTGGATTGAAGCTCTGAGTCGACGCGCCTGCGTAGGCGCGGCTAGAACATTCTACAGTGCGGTGCCCTTCCTCGAAACACTCTTCGGTGCTGCTATGTGCCTTTAGTGACCCTGGAGCCCCAACTCGTGATCCCCTGGATCCCGTATGTTTCAAAGTGTTCCTTGAAACAGGGCTCAAAGAAGGCGAAATATCCGATTATTGTAACAGCATTGCGTGCGGTGGGCAGAGTCTTTAGTTCAGGACCCCGGCTAATCTTGAGGCCGTCGCTGCCCCATGCCCGAGCGGTGCCAGATTTCAAGGAAAGAGCACGTCTTTCGCATTGGAATCCCATTGCATGAACTGTGTGCGCAGGTATTTGAACAGGGCACGCTGTGGTTCAAGTCTCCCAACTGGAGGTTCCGCACTGCGTTAAAATATACAGCCACCAATACGCAGCCATGTACATGATCATGCTCCATCCAGAAATATGAATCCAGGTCGTAAGAACACCATTAAAATATTATATTCTGTTTCCGTGTATCCAAAACATCAAACTCTTCGGTTTTACCACCAAACCTCCGCCCACAACACGGACCTCACAATTTGAGAGTGACGATGGATCATTAATTAGCCCACACTAGGCCACTGATTGGCCACAGTGACAAACAAAGCTAGGTGGGTTCAAAATAGTCACGTGACCCAGCTCTCTCACTCTCTTGCAGAAGCCCGGAAATATTCCGCAAAACACAAATATAACACACATGAAAATCACCCAACTAAACGCGAAGCTAGCGTCGGCCATCGGTGGTCGGGCGGCTCGTCTTTAAGTGTTGTCCATACCGTGCACGCCTATAGTTGTGCCCCACATCGTTAAAATTCCTTCCCTTTGTAAACACGTGGAGCGCCGAGCAAAGCCTGGTCGCCTAACCCTTGATGCATCCCAGCCACCGAGTCGCCAGGGTTACACGTGTGACGAACGGAAACTTCGCCCAGTAGCTTTGAGCAGTGCAACGACAGAACGTCTGGTGCCCCCTTCCTATACCTGTTACCCGTTCACTCACCTCCAGCTCCTGTCGGGTTCGGGCATTCTCGCGGCGCCAATCGCGGTCGTTAAAATGTCGACGGTCCCCCTCCGCCGGCTTCCCAAACGGAGGCAAGAAAATCCTCCTTCGAAAGCTTACATCGCTTTCAACTATTTTGGGGTGACCGGACGCCTCTGTATGCGTAGTCTCCGGGCGCGCTCGTCGGAGTGAACGCAATAGCGCGGCGAACAAAAAAGAAACTTCCGCGATTCTCCTCACGCCCATCGCGCCCAAGTCAGCTCGGCCAGCGTGAAAACAAAATGAATAGAGGTAAACACGCTATACCCAGCGAACGATATTTAATTGCCGTGCGGTTTCAATTAATAAGTGAGGTACCCGTACTTAACACCTCCCCACCAAGAATGTTGTCCGTACACTAGCTGTACTTACACCATAAACTCTGGCTGTGGGTTCTGAAAATCCAAAATATGACAACCAAGTGAATCACTCGTAGCAATCGCTACATAATTCCCAGCATGCAACATTCGAAGACGTACTGTTGCTTCAACGCTACACAGGAACAAAACGTAGAGTCCTAATTGTCCCAAAAGACACTTGTAACACACAAAAAAAGCGCAAATGCAACAACAAACTCGTCGTTATCCTCAAGACTACGGTATCCTTAAACGCTACAGCACACACAATACATACTTCAAACTGTGCCAGAGTACACTCATTGCCAAAAAAAAAGAAAACATCATGAAACACTCATCTAGCCTCAAAAAACGCGAAATCTTTGAACACATTGACACACAAAAGTGATCTCACTTTATAACTAGCACACACTGTAGCACTTCCCCTTGACACTCAAAAGGTATCAGCCCCTCGTGAGGGTGCAAACACTGAAATAAAAGAGACAACTAAAGTAATACTACAAATCACAATACAGCTTAAGATAGAGGAGAGAGTAGAGCGGCGAGCACCGCTGGATGCGGGCCTTGCCCGACCTCTTGTATGCGATCATGAACCTTGAGAGTTGTAAATACGTAGTGCAAATAAAGTGTAGATACTGCACATTTTGCGTTCGCTTGGAGTAGACCATTGTCGGCTACGTGCCGTCGAACACGGGCCAGCCAGTCTCGTTTCAGCTATCATCGCTTCGATCACATCGGCCGACCGATCCTCTTTAAATTTAACTCATACCTTCTCGAAAGTTTCAGAAAAATATGTGAAGAAAATGCAATCATCTTGAAAGGACTGGTCCAAAATACGATGAAACTGATGATGGCTAAAAGAAATAATGCAGGGGTCAGACAAAAAAATGGGAAAGCTGTGCAGCGCTGACGCATTTAAAAGGATAAAAACGTGAAGAAATTAACAGGGTCGCTAAAAATGTTATTTCGTCAAGAATATAGAGCCCATAGTAGTTAGAGAAATGGGATGGAAATTAGATTGTAAAAATTTTTCTTTCGGATTTATAAAGTGGACCACTCTTCCCTATATTCCATTGAGCAGTAGGAGCAGACCTAATGTAATGATTGCTGAAAAAATGCGTTAGTGAGATGTTAAGGTAAGTTGTAAGTTTTTAAACTTTGCGTATGGATGGTCACTCAAGCGGATGACTGGTATTCTAATATGTAAAATACCGCATCGACAGCTGCGTGCTCCCAAACGTACAACAGGCGTTGTGATGTAAATAAAGCAATGCCGAGTAGGGAACACGATTTTTTAAATAAAGAAGTAATATAACACGTACCCCCATTAGCAGGATGAAATGACATTGCCTGAAGTTATGCGGTTATTTTGTCGCTGCCGCGTTAGTTCACTAATTTCCAGAATTTTTGAACATTCGTATCAGGAATTTACCGTTGGGGGAATAATGGCCAAAAAGTAATGTTTCCAAGTTTTAAGCGCGGATACGCTGACATCGTTTACGATCGTTTAGGCAGTGAAAGAAGGAATGATAGAAGGCTGTGAAGAGCGATAAATGAGTTTTTTTTGTATTATATAGTTTTAAAGAGTCATGCTAAGAAGGGTTGTTCCACTTATATTCCTAAAACAGCCGAAAGCACAGAAGAAGCAAAAGTGAAGGAATTAACTACAAAATAGAGTTAAAAGTGCCGCTCTGCATGGAAATCAAACTCAGCATCCGGATAGAGGATCGGCAACCAATTGCCACCACCTCTTGTGTTCCATGGCTCTATCTCACTCGAGGACTACCTTGTAAATGCGTTGATGCCTTCGGCTTGGAGAACGTCCACAAATTGATTCTGTAAGCTCGACGTACAATCAGTTGGACACTGCTTGACCCGGAGTGAGGCCCAACTTTATGGTCGCCGTTTAGGGCCGATTATAACCGTAGCAACATATCCGTTCGGGTGGATTGGCCAACGACAGTTAGAGCTGTGGTCAGGAGATCACCGCCGATTCCCCAGGATCCATTTTGCTGGGACGTCAACGTTACCACCAAGATTCCAACATGCCAACTCAGAGGGATTGGTCAGTCGCGGTGACCACTGCTGTCAGGCAGCGACGTCAACATACATCTCCAAAGTCGAAGGAGCTAGTTCCGGTATTCCAGCTCGACATAAATGCTTTTGCATCCGCAATTCATTCCAAGTACTTCGGGATGCTCAGCTTTTTCAACTACACAGGACGAAGAGGGGGGCATTTACGCGATTTTCATGTTATAGAAACTCTCGACATCCCTCCAGGGACATTTATTTTAGCAATTGGAGATTCTATCGAAGCTACCAACGCCATACGTACGCACGTGCCTAATCCTAGAACTGCTATCGCCGGGAATCCCCTGAATCACACTCAAGAACGTCCTTTACCTTATCTCCAGCTGGCGGAGAATGACTCCCCTTATCAGTAGCCAGTGTATTTTGGCGTCAAGATTTGGCCTCGATTTCTACAGCAATGGGTTAATCCCACGTTCTCACACTAGCGCAGACGAATGTAACAAACTCTTAATTTCATTCATTAGACAGCAAAATTCGCTAAAGCGTAACATGGCGTCTTGTATCCCTTGTACATAAAATAAACTGCGTGTTACCACCACCACGGATGAAGCACTCAGTGGCTTAAGCTGTCTAAAACAGGTACATCAAGGGCTCTCACCTTCAAAGTGAGCTTTCCAACATTCGATAAAAATGAGAAAACCCCAAAGGACTCTGGAAGAACTGCCCACAGGTTATCTTTGAAAACGAATCCGTGTCACGAAGCACCGGCTTACGTATACATAGTGGCGGAACAACTCCTGAGCGTCACTATTGTGCCGTAGTGACTTTCAACGAGTTTCTGAACTCTTTCTGTGAACGCATGTGAACTTTTTATGGATTGATTTCTGGAGTAGCTTGTTTTACCACCATCGACATTTGTCGTTCGAAGTGTTGACTGCCCGGAGTATTCGGAAACTGATTGGATTTTGTTTTCTGTTTTTCGGGCAGCGCTGTTACCAGTAGTCGCTGCGTGCTGATATGTGGTTTCATAATAAATTCTCTTCTCACTTTGCGGTTACCCGGGCGCTTCGGAGGCGTTTTGAGGATACGGGTCCCAACAAAACCGCTGAAAATGTTAAGAATTATTATGATCTGAGATTAAAGACACGTTGTTCTCAATGCTAATATTTCTTTTAGTAAGATTTGATGTTAGCCAACCTCTCCCCTTTTTTTATGCGTTTTGTTATTCTATACACAAGGGTGCCTTTTGTTTCTGTAGCTGGATAGATTTCCACTGAGATCGGCCCTGGACTGTTTAATTGAATATTTATTAAAACAGTATTTACTAAAGAGAAAAACGTGAATGTGTTTACAAACGCGGAAAATGAACGTTGTTCCCGTCAACACGAGTGGTGCCAAAGTCCGTGACCCCAGTTGAAAGAACTGTCCTGGAAAAAGCACCGTGGTACCCTGGTGCGGTTCCACGACTATCGCACACGCTCCTTGCTGCTCGGTTGATTGGTAAGTTCGTGAAAAGTTTTTATTGAATTATCACTGTCTTCGAGTCGATCTGTAGCCATTAAACTTTGCATCTCCTGAGAGTCCATGAGCTGGCAGGGGGTCTAGTTGCGAAGCGCCGACCTTCTGGTCGCTGCTCAGAGTGCAGCTGTTGGTATTTGACAGTGCAGCACTAGCGTTGAACGGGCTACTGGGGCACTGCGCACTGAAGGAGCACGGAGGTGCTCTGCCGCGGTTACTCACTTTCGCAATCCTACACGTAAACAGTCTTAAATGTCTCGTGGCCGATCTTGAACAGCGTTTATTTACACCAGACATCCTACATTACGTGATAATTAGGGCTAATAACGCCTAATATACCTACATCCTTAATAAAATTATGGGAAGCCTATCAATTGCTGCCGCTTAGAAAACCGTCGAAACTTTAATTATAGTAATGCGTGAGTAGGAAAGAGTTACGGCGAATGGGGAATTAACTAACGCTTAGCCTTAACGGCCTGGATGTATGCTCCGACAAAATAACTCGGTCCTATTTAGCTTTGCCCTTTGGACCACTCCGGCCAGCTCAGTCTGTTTTTAGATGCGGAGCATCTTATGGTCGGGGCTCCCTCCGCCGTGCTGCGTCCACACCCCCACTGCGCATGCCTGGACAGGCACCGCTGATGATGATTGTGGCAGGATGCCCCTAGGGATTGGCAACCAAAGAATCCATCACGAGATAGCTTCGCGTTCAACCACTGTCGTCATCTTCTTATAGGGGAACCCTGAGTAGTTCCCGCTGATGATGATTGTGGCAGGATGCCCCTAGGGATTGGCCAACCAAAGAATCCATCAACGAGATAGCTTCGCGTTCAACCACCATCGTCACTTTCCCGTAGGAGAGCCATGAGTAGTATGTGAGGCACTCCTCCTCTCCTCTCCGACGCTCCTCTCCTCTCCGGCATTCCTCTTCTCCTCTCGAAGCTCCTCTCCTCTCCGGGCATGCGCAACGAATGGCAACACCTGCGGTATCCGCTGCATACTCCGCTGGGGGCGCCAATGTAGCTCCGCGGTATGAATGACTCATTCCGCTCCCCTCATTCTCCTCCCGCAACACCGCGATGAGTCAGCGTCAATGCCAGTGTCAGCGCCGCGGACAGTGCCGCGGAGAAGAGGGCTCGCGAGAGAGAGAGAAATAACATTTATTTACACATCCGGCGTGTGGGAAGTCACCGGCCTCGCAGGGCGCGGATGTTCCCTGTCTAAAGACTACGGCTATTAAGTCCAATAGTCCTAGGGCCTAGACCTCGAGGATGTTGTACTTCAGCTAGGCGACAGATACTCGAGTTCCTCCGCACCCGTTCGCCGGGGCGTCGGTTCCCTTTCTTCGTTGCTTCGCCAAAGCCTCCTCGAGCCACTGGATAGCCCTTCTTTGAGTCTTCGGGTCTTCGGAGCGTATCCACGCACCCACCTCTTCGGGATACGTGGCGTCCTGGCACTGCCCGTTCCCGTTGTTCATGGCACTGTTACACCCACCCCACATGATGTGGCGGAGAGTAGCTAGTTCACGTTCGCACACACTGCACTTGGCGTCCACGAACATGTCGGGGCACACGTGCAGGGCCAGAGCCGGCGTCAGCACGCACTCAGTCTGCAACTGTCGGAGCTTCACTGCCTCCGCGCGCGAGAGTTTTCGGTGCGGGGGTGGGAAGGCTCTCCTGACTTCTCTGTAAGCCGTCAGGATCTCGCCGTAGTCGGTGAGGGGTTCGAAGTCTTCTTCTCGGTCTACTCCGCTGGTTTCAGAGGGGCGGACGGCCGCAGTCCGGCACGTGATGAGACCACGGGCCGCGGCGTCCGCCTCTTCGTTGCGGTTCACGATGTCGGGTGCTAGCTCCCGGGCCCCGGCATGGGCCGGAAACCATTTCAGGACGATGTTCGGTCATGCAGCGACGCCGCGAGCGCCCTCGCGAGGCCTCGATGGACCTCACTAGTTGGCTCGAAGACGCTGCCACGAAACGGAGCGGGACAGGCCGATCCCGAACTCGGGCTGGCGAAGCGAAAGGGAACGTCAACGCCGCCAAGCAGCTGATACTGATGCAATGCGAGGGCTCGCGCAGCTGAACTAATGGAACTTGAGTCGACCCCATGGCTGCTTCGCATACTACTCAGGGTTGCCCTGCGGGAAGAATTTGACATTTTTTTTAAAGCATGACTCGCCTAATAGTGCCAAGACCAGCCAGGTCTGAGCGCCTTGTTTTTCATAACAAGAAAGCCCCCCTTTCAGGAACCTCTCCAGTGACCACAAACAATTTGTCGTGTACCTGCTCGCTTCCCTGCAAATATCGTCAACCGATGGTGTGTTCACTCAATTGTGTTTCTCGCGAGCCCACAGCTTAAGCCGCGTTTGTTGTGACCTTCTTTTGCTGTTGGGCTAGAATGCAGTATCAAACTGAAGGCTGGAGCGCGAGCCATTTTTATGTCTTGGTTATGTAAGTTGTTTAGCGTGCTTTTTATTTGCTATTACAAAACAGTAGTCGGCGTTCTTTTAAATAAAGGAACATCACTAGTATCGCTTACGTATTATCTTTTGCCTCAAATTTGGGTCATGTGTTCTCTTTGCTGAGCAATGTTCACAAGTATACAGTATCCTGAGAGATGTCGTCGTTTAGAAAGGGTTTGCCAATAAAGTAATAACTCGTTAACTCGAAGAAGTAACAACCAAGAAAATATTTCGAGACAAGCAGATTTTCGAGATAAGCAAAGTTGCACGAATTACCATGAGATATCGAGTTTCTTGCAAAAAAGACGCTACTACTTACCAGCTCTTCAACATCAGCTTCCAATCTTGCTTTTCATAAAGGTTTGAAGGAGAGAAAAAACACACGAGAGAGATTTACTGGGAGGTTTGCTTGATGAAGTTGATATGCCTCTAAGCTCAGACTTCACGTTCAGGGAAAACATCGGCTTTGTGGTAGGCGCGTCTAAAAGGGAAAAAATCGAGAGACTTAGACGCGGCACGATCGCGCGAATCTTGTGAAACGGTCCTTGGCGGCGAAATTTTCGTTCCACCCTAAGTCAAATTTTGAGATATCCATCGTTTGGCCCAAAAATACTTCGAAATAAAAGGCAACAAATACATGGGACATATAGGAAATTGTTCGCTGCAGCGGAAAATTTCGACGTAACCCATTTTTAGAGGTATGCGAGTTCTAGTTAATGAGGTATTACTGTATATACGTATTGCTCAGTAATTCTTTTAACTTTTGGCAGTGCTGCTCAAGCAAGAGACAGTCAGAAAGAAAAACCCCAACTTTCGCGATTACCTAGCCCAAAAGAGCCTATATTCTGTTCAAAGCAAAAAGCGACGTCTTTATAAATGTACAGATGCTAATACACGAAAGCCAAATGGTGTGGGCCAGCCTGGGGTAAAGGTAAAGGTACGGACCAGCCCAAGCGAAGAAAGGTCGAACCTAAACCGTGATTTCGCTGTACGGGGAACTAAGAAGCGGCGCCTTAATTACCTGCTTGCAAATTCACGCTGCCTTGCGTCGAGGGTGGCACTTAAAAAAAAGGTTTGTAGTGTTGTATCTGTGCTCTTAGAGTACATATGCTGTTTTTGCCATGTGCTGCACATTATACAGAAAAAATAAATTCATTGCGTTTACCACAGAAATACGCCGATTTTACTCCCTTTGTAAACTTGGGTTTCCTAGTTTTTGCTAACCTGTGCGAAATGCAGTTTTATTCTTGATTTCGCGCCTTCATTTTTCTGATGACTTAAACGCTTTGCTGCAGAAAGACACATTGCAGCTTGTCTTTCGGTGTTTCGGTCCCTCTTGTTTATGCAGGCGTTCTAAATCCTTGCAAACATGTAATGGGCTTTCTATTTTAGTATATTCCCTGTGATCTTCGCATGTGGCGAGATCTTCGCATCGTAGCGCAAATAAAATATTACCTATTTACCCTGAGCGACGTGTATTTGCTTTCTTCGTTACAGTATTAACTAGCATCCTCTGATTCCAGAGCTTTCACCTTAATTGTGGTTATAAGTTCTGCGTAAAAAAACATTCTCTTTTTAAATTCTGTGCGCGTGATGGTGGACGGGGATGCCAGAGGACGGGGATGCACTCATCGGCCCGGGCAAAAGTACGTAGGGAGCGAATTGAGAAAAGCACGAAAGTGACGAAGAGAAAAGGGACGATGATTACAGGACTAGGAAAAAACACATTCACGCATCTCCACGAAGTGAATCTTGACGAGTGGGCGAAGCTGGGGGTGTCATTCTTACCGTAAATCACCCGTGGCATTGCCCACTCCCACATGTGCAGTGACAACGCGTGTGTACAGTATATACAATTCCAAAAACATTGAAGGACTCTGGTCTTAGTAAGGTCTTCGGTAAAAAAAAGATTTCGGCGCACGTTAAAGATCCCCGGGTGGTCAAAATTAATCCGGAGCCCTCCGCTGCCGCGAGCCTCATCGCCTGCGTTTCGTCGGCCCGTTAAACCCTACAATCAATCAGGTCTTCGGTAATGAGACTTCAGTACCCAGCGGAACAACGGAGTTTTGCAGATGATGTTTCTTCGAAAGGACGATAATGTATGCCGGAAATGTGGTACAGTGGAACCCCGCTAGTACGTCCCCCGTACTTGCGACGACCCGCTTCTTACGAAGTAAAACCGGATTATAACTAATCCCCGGATAGAGCGAATTATTCTATACATCGAACAAAGGCGAATCCGTTACGAAAACGCATGCGAAGGATATTCCTTATTACGAAGTTCACATCAGACATATCGAAATCCGCGAGCCTACAATTGCCACCGTAATGCATGGTCTCGGAGCGGCGATTGAGATACGGATTTGCCACGATTGAGATGTTGACCCTCGCATGGAGGGACGCCTTTCGTAACTGTTTCCGACGCACGGGATTCGCGATGGAGCACATCCAGTCAGCGAGTCCGGACCAAGCCGGCTTCATCAGCGAACTGCGCGAAGAGCTCGCCAACGTTCCAGATGCTGTGCCGAAAGGAGTGTCCTTTGAGGATTTCCTGAGTCAACAACGGCTTTGCCGGCCGTGTGAGCCCCTGAGGCACAGACAACGTCACTGATGTCATGGCAGCTGGTGCTGCGGAAAGCACCGAGGAGACTGAAAATGTCACAAGGGGCATCATCCCCAGTCTCTTCGGTGCTTTAATAAAGTTTAATGAAGCGCTTTCACCAGTTGATGTGCTCTGCCAACATTACTTCGACATTGAATGACACAGACTTGAACTGGCGCAGACAACCTCTACCCCAAAAACAAAAGTGAAAACAAAAATCACCGCTATTTTGTGAAATAGGCAGTTAAGGCGGAAAGTAGCTTTAGTGCATGCAATAAATGGACTGTTTTGTGTAATGTAAGGGCATAATTTATGCGTTTGTTTCTCTACGACATGAGAATGGAAGGGGGGTGGGGTCTCGCGTATTGCGAACTCGTAACAAAAAAGTTGTTATAGACGGGTTCGGCTACATCGAACTATTGGATATATCGAACGTACCGCGGTGCGTATTACAGTTAGCTATAACCGGTTTTGACTGTACTACGACTACGACGCAGCGCCCGGGTGATGACTGAACACCCGCTTTCCTCGCCCTCTCGATCCAAGGTTCTTCCTTTCACCAAGCTCTCTTCCCCTCTGTCGGCTCTCTGCTTATCAGTGTCTTTCAAAGCGGCGTTGGCGGCATTTTCACTCCGCTACTTTCCTTGCTAGGGTGCCTACATTCACGCGCGTCCGCTGTGAGGGTGGAGACACGCATACGTCGGCTCCGCCGTTTTGGTTCACTCCCTGGCCGCCGCAGCAAGTCACTGTAGCAAGACTGCGCCATAATTTTCGCCGCAACACCGTTTACTCACGAAGTTTGAGTAATCTCATCTATTTAGCATTTGACCCAATACCAACGGCAAGCGACCGTTCACCCTGTCTCCACCCTGTCCGGGAAGTCAGTTTTTTTTCAGCTACGCCTCGTACTATACTTCGTTGCGCTTAGCCCTGGCATTTTCACACTCGCTTTTTTCCCTTTAAATTTGCTCGACCACGTGCGTTCAAGGCGCAGGGATGGCGGGCTAGCTGGGACGCCGTGGAGGGGAGGGTGGACACAACATAACCGTTTTTTTTAAACTTGAGATTTCAGATAAAGTTTCGCGAATTACGCGAGAACGCCCTAAATATACTTGTTTAAATGACTTTGAAAAGTGCGACACAGAGCAAACTTGTGCGCCACAAAGGTGGCTAAAAACTGCTCATCTTTAGGAAGCATGAAAGGGAAACCTCTCCTGTTGACATTTGCCAAGGAAATGCCTCCCTTCGCTTTCCCACTCACCTCTAATGATGTCCCTCTTGCGTCGAGCTCGTCCTAAGGTAAGCACACTAAAGGTTTTTTAAATTTACCTTGTTCCGCTGCTCCAGACCGAATGCCTCGATGCCAGCGCTGCAGTACGGCGGAGACGCGTGTGAATCAAGGCAGCCTGCTTCAACGTTTATACAACCACGTTGCCCTAGTCCACTCGCGTTCCAAGCAGAACGTGGAACCTATCTAGGGGAACCTTTCATAACCATTGCCGCTTGAATTCTTCAAAATCCCCCTGAAGCAATACTGGCGCGGGTGACAGCACGCGACAGTGTGATTTTTTTCTTAGTAGATGCACTATTTCACTTCGGAAATATCAAGCATCTATGAATTTTTTGTAAAGGAACACTGTAAATACCTCTTGTGTATTAATGTTCTGTCTTATACTTGCGTAATGTCCTGTTCATGTTCGACAATGTTGTCAAGTATGAACATATAAACCGGACTTAGACGTTTATATTTCGCTGTGAGTATGCAAGACTATTGCTCATACTTCGTTTCACTTTGGCCGGGTGGCTGAATCGAGTCAGAGACAGACAGAGAAACAGACCTAAATTTCTAGGTTTAAGTAGCCCAAGGAAACTATCGTCTTCAAAATGTTTTTATATCTTGTCAAACAAGATTTGTATTTGGGGCTTGTACAGCAAACAAATAATGGGCGTAACTTGGACGAATAAGTTTACGAATTGGCGTTAGCCTAATTGAACTTACCTGGGTAACTAAATTATACGTCATCTTAAAAGTTACAGCTTCTTGTTTTTAAAACTGGAGTGACTAATCGGTGCGCATTTTTAACATATCATTGCAGTAATAACTGGACCGCTGTCGTGATTGACACGTTTAACGCAACATTTGATAACGAACACTGAACGTAGTTACTCATTGGTTTAACTATAAGACGCACATATTTGCATATTCTGTTGATTTAACCAAAGGGGAACATTGCCAGCGTTTTCCCATCCCGTAAAAAGGTAAAAAAAGTGCACAAATACACAGAACTTCCCACCCGCGCATAGTAATCCAATGCCGCTTGTCTACATTGCCAAGTACTTTCCAACCAGATTTGCATATGAGTAGCCAAAGAGGATTGGATATTTTATTACTTGTATTTTGTTTGTTTACTGCCACAAATAATGCAAATTTATACCATTATAGCAATTAAATGCCTTTAAATTGCCGTTTTTTTTTCGAAATCGCATGACGTTTTGCAGGGTTGGTCTTTTTTCCATATTTTTGATTCGTGTCACCAACGCTCATTTTTGCGGTTTGTTACTTTAGTCTTCGTTTGTTGGAGATCTATCAGACTCATATTTATGGTCTTCGTCAGTTCGTTTTCGATATTTTTTCTTTTTATTATGTTTTGGTATTTCGAAATTCGTGTCGACCAACTGTCTCAAATTACGCTATTGAAACCTATAAATGTGTTACTTCCGCAAGTTATGCATTTTTCTGGGAATGCAAGGCGTTACACAGTTTGTCCTTTTCTTAAGTTTTTTAATTCGTATCTCCAATGATCATTTGGCAGTTTTGCACAAATGAAGTGCCTCACAAGGTCCTGGCTGTGGGAGTAGCCCGCAAAAAAATGTACGCAATAAACTTGACCACTCCCAAAGTTCTCTTTGTGTGCCTTCTACCTATTTTGTGTAAGACGTCTACCAGGGTTGTCCCTCACGGAAAGGGACATGGAACTCCCGGTTTTATTTTCTACTGCAAATGCGACTAACACCGAGGCCAAACTATGAAAAACTCATATACGATAGCGTCGAACGTACTACGCTGTTCGGGCAAGGCTTTTCTATGAATACAAAAGCTTTTATTGCCTTCAGTATGTTTTGTGCGCTTAAGAGCCGTGTAACTAGCTTTCATGCACTCCACCCCATATGCGTACCACAAAGGCAGTTGTAAAACATTTAGGGCTGCCACGTTTTTGCCAGCGCCCTAAAAGCAAACATTGTGAACTAAATAGTCCGTGTTGGGAGTGCATAGCGGACCAATCGGGTTACGCCCAAGGAGTTTGAATGCATTTTTAAACGCGGGGGCGTAAAAAGGTGCCAAGGAGAATCCGATTGATCGAAGAATCGCTAATGCACCCAATGAGCATTCCAGTTTTTCTCTCCGCCGGCCAACTATGCCGCTTGAACGGGTCCACAGCATCTTCTATCGGTTTCTGCGGTTCTTTTAGCATGCCCGAGTCATAACGACTACTTGCGCAATGTGAGTACGGCGCTTCTTACCGCACTCTTGTGCACACAAAATCCGGCTTTATGTCAGTCCTTGTGCCACCGGCGATATTTATCTGTGACAAGTAGGCAGTGATGCTTAGTGATGAGGACTTGCCCTTTCGAATGTCAGAGGTATTTTAACTACGTTTATGCGGCTAAAGGTCTAGTTCTGCTTTGGTTCCGCAAGTTTCCAGCCGCCCGGGAAAGGACATGCAGGAGGACGTAAACACCGTGGTGTAGCATATAGAGTGACGAATAATTCTTTTAAGTATAATATGTGCCTCTAACTCCATTTTTAAAAACCTGCCATAATGACTGTAGTGTTAAGACACATGTTGGCACATTCCTCGGCGAGTAACTAATCGTACTACACGGGCTTAAAAACCAGCGTGCACCAAAACGAAAAGATTGAGGTGCCCGCAGATGTTTCTAGCGCTTAATTCACTTAATTAAGAATGCATAACGTCTGCACTAAAAAAATAAATATCAGATTTTATCTTGACCAGTCTGCAAAAGCTGGCGATCGCTGTTTAGCAAGCGAGAACTTTCTTTTTTTATTGCAGTACATACGTGATGTATTCCCGATATAAGAAACTAGGGCGTTGGGAACATTGTTAGGAAAATGTAAAATATGCTGTACTAAAGCAGGACGATTTTTAAGCCCACAGCTCATGAAATAGTATGTCACATAGAAATGCGCTCATGTGAGCACCCTTTGAACAAGAACTTTCTGTCAATATCAGCGCCTTTGTCCTACAGCTGTCTTTATTACTTCGAGGTTTCGTGCTGCAGAACTGGGCTTCCTAGAAGTTGAAGAACAGTGGGTTTACTAAAGCACACTCGTCCAAAGCTGGTGTCGAGAAGAGGGCCCCATAGGCAAAATAAACTGTCCCAATGGCCAGGGCTCCAGAGCAGGGGAGAGGGCTAAACCGTTGCACAGATTAGTCGCATACAGTATCTTATTACTTCTGAGATATGGAGACGGGGAAGACGCGGTTACAATTATCTGTATTTACGCGGTTTACAAAAGGGGAAAATCAGAGACACAGCAGATGACCGTTTTAGCTCCTGCAGGGCGTCACACCAATCGTTGTCTTTCTCGTCCTCCACGACTGGCCACATGCCATGCAGGGGGATTTCTCGTCATAGCACTAGCTTCACCACTTCGCCAGGGAAGGCTGCACCGTAACATAACCTCCCGCGCGGAAGCGCCATCTCGGCGGGTTCTACTCAGGAGCTGACAACGTAGAGGTGTATGGATTGAGCCGAGCGACATGGGACAATGTCTGTCGGAGTGACGGAAGGGGATGGCTGATTTGGGGCCATCTCGTACGCCACGTTCGCCACCCTGTGTAGCACCTTGTAAGGGCCGGTTTAGCGTAAACGTAGTTTTGATGACGACCCACATGGCGACGAGGAGACCACAGAAGGGCTACGGAGCCTGCGGCATACCCTGCGTGACGGTGGCGCTTGTCGTAAGCAGCCTTTTGGTTGGCTTGGGACTAGGTTATGCGGTTACGCGCAATCTGTCGTGCGTAGTCAGCGCGGGCGATGGCATCGGTGGCGTATTCTGTCACAGAAACCTTGGACGACGGAAGTAAGCTATCCAGAGGCACAAAACAAAGCTTACCACCATCTAAGAGAGTTGAAATAGGTTAATTTTATGCAAGACGTAGAAGATGAAAGCATCATGGTATAGGAGATACCCCTTGTTAGGAGTATCGATCTCGTACATCACCCCGCGCACAGAGAACAGACCTAATCGACCAGATTTAGGAGAAATTCCCAAGGTGGAACAAGTTTCTGCGTACGAAAATTTCCCATCCAGCTGAATGCAGCCATTCGGCTACAAAAGAATGCTATACAGCTTCCTCAGAAACTTCGCAGTTGAAGAAAAATTCGTCCTGGTCCAGGATTCGAACCCGGGACCACCGCTTAACCGGAGCCGCCACTCTATCAACTGAGCTAGTCAGGAGGCTAGTCGTTTGTAGCGCGTGAACGAATTGATCAACAACTCGAAGTAAAGACAGGTGTTAATCGGCCAGATGTAGGGGAAATCCCCAAGGTGGAGTAAGTTTCTGTGAAGGAAAATTTCACATTGCACCTAAATCCGCGAACAGCGTTCCCGGCTCTGGGGGAAACGTGGTGGCGCGGGGCGCTCCTGCACCAGCGGCACGGCGTATTCGTCTTGCACCGGTGGCATGGACGATTGTAGATCGTCGCCATCCGTTACACAAGCTAAGCTGATATTGTAGATATAATGCGTCGTTTACAAGGTATGAATAACACTGTAAACACGGAGTGTCTCTGCGGGCAGAAACGCCCGCTACACGCGCCACCGCGGCAAGCATCTGCCTGCACGTTCGACAAGCAGCCCACTGTGCGGTGAATGCACGATACGGCATACACCCCAGCAGCTAAAACTTGTCACCGCCCGCCAGAGCGGGACAATTGCTGAAAATCAGTTTGCAAATATGTGAAAGGGGGTGATGGTGCAGTGAAAGGCTGAGCGGGGGATCGTCGCCGTCGCGGCCTCGCAAAGGCAGTGTCTGGATAACTGCGGCGATGCTAAGCCTTTTCCCAGACCTCAGTGGGACCAGTTCACCGCGACAGCGCCGCATGCCGAAACGCTAGCGAGCCGCTATAGTCGTCAGTGGCAATCTTCAATTATTGTCGTTAGCGACCATGTTGCTGTTTGGAAGCCCCCTACCTGGCCTTCAAACGCTCGCTTTCCGCTATAAATAATTGGCCGCGTATCTGCTCCTTTCGTTGAAAGTGTCAACAAAAGACGATAGTCTTTATCGACCTTTCCCAAGTAAATCCTTCGCTTTGCCGCTCACCTCTCATGTCGTTCCTTCTTGTGTCGCACTCCTCCCAAGGTAAATACGCCAAAGGTTTGCTTAAATCGTTTTAAATTTACCGCGTTCCACTGCTCCAGGCCGGGTATCTCGATGCCAACGCTGCCGTACGGTGGAGACGCGCGTGAATCAAGGCGCCCTACTTCAGCGCTTATAGAACCACGTTGCTCTACTCCACGTGCGTTCCAAGCAGAACGTGGAATCTATCTAGTGGAACCGTTCGTAACTGTTGCCCGGTTGAATTGTTAAAATGGCGCCAGAAGCTACAGTGGTGCGGGCGACAGCAGGCGACGGCGGAGTGAAATTTTTTGCTGCTGTTGATGAAGTACTTAATTTCGCAAAAATCAAGCATGTATGATTTTTTATTAAGGAACACTGCAAATATCACTTCTGTATTAATTTGTTTGTCTTATATTTGCGTAATGTGTTGTTCTTCTTCGACAATGTTGACAAGTATGAACATTACACCGGACTTAGACGGGTACATTTAGCTGTGACTATATAAGACTATTGCGCAGGCCTTGTTTTACTTTGGCCGGGTGGCTGAATCGGGTCACAGAGAGACAGATGGACAGGACAGACAGACATACAGACAGACCAAAATTTCTGGGATTAAGTAGCCCAAGAAAGACTATCAGCTTTAAAAAACTGATGTGCCGACGCGGGCACGGCCAGCGTGAGGAGCCGTTCGATGCGGGCCAGCCACCGACCGACCCCGCTGAGCGGTAGCGGATGTAGTACGCGGAGCTTGGCTGTCGTCTGCACGGCAGGACTAGAGCGGCGGCGTGCGCTGTGTGCGCTGTAGAGCGGCGGCGTTGTAAAGCGGCGGAGTGCGAACGCCGCCGGTCTAGCCCGGCCGTGCGTCTGCTATAAAAAAGAAGCGTGATGTACAGCCGAGCGGAACCAATGGCTGCGCGCATCAAGAACCAACCCTGTTTCTCTAGGTGGTCTTGCGCCTGGTCGGTGACGTCACCGCTTCCACAGTGCTTTGGAGGCACGGTGAAACAGGAAACACGCCAGGCCTTGTTACGGGCCCTTTTTAATGAACGATAACTCGGCTAATACTGCACGCTTTTAAACAATTTTTGCGTCAGGGCATTTTTTGAATAGTACTCCAACGATTGCGCACGTAAAATCGCAACCTTTGGAACCCTGTTTAGGGCCCCTTTAAACCTCAGGAGCGTAGTCGTGGTATGCAGCGTTGCGCTGTCAGGCAACGCCTCGGGGTCAACGGCGGTACAGCGTGTTCTGGCACTCTCTTGGACGCGCCACTGTTCTATCCAAGAGCCCGGCAAGACTTCCTTGCATCGGCGAAGAGGCAAAGGTACTCTGGCGTGAAGTAGCTCTGGGACAATGCACGGGTCCTGGCGCCAGACAGACCACGCGCGCCCCGGTCACACTCCAGACACCTTTATTTTCCTCCATCCATGGATGGCCTCCACCGTCACTTGGCATTCAGGGCCTTGGTTGGCATGTCCTCAGAACAAAAAGTCGCGGAGAATTTCCAGAAGTAGCCAGGAAAGTCGCCCCCTTGAACTCCCCGCCAGAAAAGCAGCCAAAAAAAAAACCGCCCTCTTCAGGAAACCAATGCTAGCAATTTCTTTTCCATATATTGTTGCCACGTGCCAGGTGTTTTGGACCGGCCCGGCCGCTGTTTTCAACAGCGGGCTTGTTGGCGCTCCGCAGTTAAAACCGGCCGTCATTGTCCAGGGTTTCGGCCATCGTGCCGCGATTAATGTTTTACATTTTATAAGCGTTATTTTACACAACTATGACGATAAATATGTGCCAATAAGCTGAACAAAGACGCACGAGCAAAGAAAATGCGCGGGTGACGGCGCTTGCTGAGATGGAGAGGACCAAGGGGAGGAACAAGACAACAAAATGCCGCCACCGCGTCCAGGTGCCATTGTATGGTGCGTATTGCATAGTATTCTGCGTGTACGTACACACACATATCAAATACAGTATGCCACATGCATAGCATACCTCTTTAACGTTAGTTAGATGGATTCAGACGCACAAAATAGGCTTTTAATTGAACAAGTATGTGCTGTTGCTTTTCAGTATAGCACATACAGAGCAATAACCAAAACCTCAGCCACTCTCAGTACAAAGTTATGTTGATTTCTCTCTAAGAAAACGCTACAATAGGTTGCATTAGATGTCAAAAAAGCATAGCGCCCTTTATTCAACACAAATTCAACCCTCTATATATGACGTCGCCCAGCCCCTCCTACCGCCGCCTTAAGGGCGGGTTTTTAGGCAAGGAAAGATGGCAACCCTATTTCGATGGCCTGCGTAGAAAAAAAGCAGGAAGTTCGAGGAATAGCTAAACTGGATGACAAGTTTTATTTATTTGCTACAGCTCGGAAAATGACAGTTGTTTTCATTTGCCTCTTACAAAGCTAAAATATGTTACTTTACTCCCTGTATTCAAAGAGCATGAATCATCATCGAACTTGCGTTCAGAGCGCACTGTTTTTCACCCCTATCACTCCCTCCTTACATTCCCGTGCTTTTAGAAATCGCTAAGCACGCTTCCTCCCCGCTCCTTCCCCGCCTCGCGCACCCCGCCCCCCCCCCCTCAACCACACGAATGGAATCTCGAGCGCACCTGAACAGCCTAAACATCACATTTCAAACTGACGGAGTAGCTTCAATTCTTCGACGCGATCTTAAGCCAGGTGGTAGGCATAAAAACCGTGGTTGATTCATCTGTAATAGGAACCGGTAAAATACGAAAGTTAAGTGTGCAGCGAAATCTGCAGCGAAAGTAGCAGCCCGTCTTCACACTCTAGCACTGGAAAGTAGCATGATTTGCGAGTCGGCGGCGGTCTTGTGGATGTGCACGGAGAGCGACGTCCTGCTTTCGGGTCGCTTCGACAAAGGTTCGACCACTTCGATCGTGCTCCGTGGCGTGTACGGCAGACAGTTGCGTTGCGACGAGCCCAGCTTGTGAAGCGGACAGAGAGAGAGAATAACTTTAGTTCTGGCGAGGCTCAACCCGTATTCTCAGTCACCACTCGACGAATACTTCCACGCGAAGGCGATCTTCAAGCGAGTTTTTCGTTTCTTAGACGCACCTCGACTTGAGATGCGCCCCTAGCGGGGGATTCCCCCGACACCAGTCCTCGAAATCTCAAGGGAGCTGGCCGGCCGCCTTGAGTCGTCCCTCCAGTCACTCGTCATGGCGGCCGACGACGCTGATTTTGCGGAGTTCGTCGAATTTGTGCTGTTTGTAAGAGAAGTTGTGAACCAGGGAGACGATCTCCCGGCGGAAACTGTGCCGCGACCACGCTTCAGGGATCGGCAAAACCCCTTGGAGTATTACAGCGACGGCGAGTTTCTATATCGATATAGATTCACGAAGGAGACCGTCGTCGACTTGCTGGCCCGCCTGCCCGTTGAGGAGAACGACACAAACCGCGGGTTGCCCATCCCCCCCTATGCTGCAGCTGCTGATCGCACTACGCTTTTACGGTGCTGGGACCTTCCAGGTCGTCACTGGCGATCTGGTAAACGTCAGCCAGCCGACGGTGTACCGCGCTGTGAAGCGCATGTCGGAGCTGATCGCTGGGTGCCTCTTCCGTGCTGAAGTTACGTTCCCCGACCGCCCGGAAAGCTTCCACGACATCGCTTGCGATTTCTATAAGATCGCGAAGTTTCCGAGCGTGACCGGATGCATTGACTGCACGCACGTGAGGATAAAGGCACCCGGCGGTCCCAACGGCGAGGTCTACCGCAACAGGAAGGGGTACTTTTCAATCAATGTTCAAGTAAGTTCACTTCTTGTGCCCCCCCACCCTTTACGAGCATCGATATGATAGTTCCGCAATATTAATACGTTCCTTTGCGGTTGTCCGAACGTTATATTCGCTTCGATACGACAGTTATAGTAATAGTGACGTTTTTCCGTGCAGCTATTAGGGAGCGCGCGTGAGTCTGCATGCTTCTTTTCATTTCTACGCATGCTCACTGTGCCGCCCTTACCACCTTTATTTCTTTTCGTTCGTTCCTTACGTCCCCCCCCCCCACGAATGCAATAAGCAATCTGCGGGCAAGCACCTGTCTATCGCAGCGTTGAACTTCATAAAGCACCATGCTAAACGAGCATTTTCGTAATTGTAACAATACCTTTTCATTCTAGTATCCTGTCATTTCAGTTGGTTTCTAGAGAAGGAATCATGTTGAAGAACAAATTTTCTTGTTTATTGTAGGCGTATTGCAACAGTAAAGTAAATCCCTTACTATGTTGTATAGTTTTGGTGCTACTTAAGACAAACTAGACTGAAATATTACCACCTACCAAATGCACTTTCTTGTGTAATGCAATTAGAGTTCTTTGAAATAATAACATGCTATGGTGTCACCTCATCGCATCCACACACTGGTATTTATGTGCTATTCCAGGCCGTCACGGGACCCCAGCTGCAGTTTTACGACCTCATCGCCAGGCACCGAGGATCCTGGCACGACAGTCGCATATTCGACAAGAGCCGTGCACGGGTCCTCTAGGAAACAAAACGCGTGCCTGGATTGCTGCTCGGAGACGCTGGCTACGCATGCGTGCCATACCTGATGACGCCGCTCGCAGACCCGGGGGCACCGGGCAGTCCAGAGGCCAGGGATGCCACTTTGCTATGACGCACCACTTGCACAGAATATTAGGAGCCTTCATAACATGTCTTTCTGAGTAGTGATCATCACATTGAAGCAGAGTGCCCTTTTTGTCTGCCTCATCCTTGGGCACGCACTTAATTCTTGAAACCTTACGTGACTATAATGCGAGGTGCCCTTGCCAATAGTGGCTCGACATCTCGAACAGCTGTCTGTAATCAACCCAGGCAAACATGCTGTGTAGACACTGCAATATTGAGCATGTTTTAGGAATGCAACCGGGTGCATTGGAATGTTTTTTTTTTGTTTTAGGAATCGCATTTGTGTAAAAGGGACCAGTACACCCCACAAATGCGGCAGACAGCAGTAGGTTAGGATGGCTGGCATATATTAGCAGTTTGTAGGAGAGCGTGCATGTGTTTCACTGTCTGGGAGTGACAGCTGATGTGCTACACGTAAACGCTGGCGTATTGTATTGGTCAGATGCACTGGGACATGCAATACTGCCGCATCCATGTAGACGACCTCATAGTAATAATATTTGTGTGCTAGCTCCACAGCATAGCCCTTTTCAACTACTTGGGACTACTTGTTTCTTTTGTGCAGGTACCAGGCAGCACACATTCGCACGAGAAACACGGTTGAGCGGGCATTTGGAATCTGGAAGCGTCGCTTCCCTTGTTTGGATATGCGGCTGCAGCACCGGCCCGAACGCTCAGCTGTCATAATAACAGACTATGCTGTTCTGCACAATATTGCCTGCCGACGCCAGGAGCCGACCCCACCTGCAGTGCCTGCACCAGTATTGCCAGAACCGAACCGGCAGTTGTGCCTGCAAGTACCTCGGCCTCCTGTAGACACGGTCGTTGGCTCCCGTCACCGGGCAAATCTGATTGCCAGGTGTTTTTCTTCGTGAAAAACACTGAAATCCTCCTAGCTGCCCGTTTTGAAAGCAGCTGCGGGAGGGTACGGCCCACTCCCCACTGTCGCCGCGGCTGTCAGGGCACATTCAAGACAGATTTACAATTTGCATGCGCTCGAAACCCACAATTATGTGGAGAAGTCACTCTGTTTGAAAATGTGGTGTATGTGCGAGAGTGATTTTTGCGCTGGCCCCACATGTACAAAATAAATGTGAAAACAGAAAAATTCTGGGATTATCAGACGTTTATTTACCCTGCAACACAAGTGCAGGGGCTAATCTTTTATGCTTGGAAGCAAGCTGCGCTCAACGTTGGGCAAGTTGTGCCCTGAGCAATTCAAGTTCAATTTTGCTTCGTTCTAGATCAATTTTTTTTTGTTCCAGGGCAACTTTCCTCTCCTCAAGCATCAGCTCACGTTCACGAAGCGCAATGTCCTTCTCTTGCATGAAGAGCTGTTGCTTGTTGCGTTGTTGCGCCAGTTTGCCCCGCAGCAGCCTCAACGTAAGCCGGTGCTCCTGGTACTTCCGCTGCCTCTCCTCGTTGACAGCGTCAGCCCTCGCATGGACAACTGGGGCAAGAGCACTTTCTAGGGACTCGTCCCGGGCTCCTGCTGCACTTGCGGCTGGTGCAGGGGCACTGCGAATGGCCGGCCTATTACCAGGAGGCCCTGTGGCACGCTGTGGTGTGGCACCCTCGGAGCAACTTGCAGCTGGCACATGGACGCTGCGAACAGCTGAACTGTTGATAGGAGGCACTGCAGCACCCTGAGAGCTACTGGTAGGCGGGGCTGCCGACGGCCGCCTCACGGTAACGGGTGAGCTGCCTGGGTTCACAGGCCTGTGCACCCCAGTGGCAAGCTACCTCATGGGCACAGAGGCAGGCCTCGCCAGTGCAGCAGGGGCATTGCTCCCTGGCCTGCGCACCGCAGCGTTTGGATGGATGTGGTGCAGCGGTGAAGGACGACCTGGGTGTGGTCTGCTGGGCTGGAGGGGACACGGGCCTCAGGGGCGATGGCGGACTCCAATCTGCACAATTAGGCAAGGAGACACCACATGAGGAACAAAGGCAAATAAAGTAGCAGTGAGGGAACAGCATGTATAAAATTGGTGAACACGTATTCAGTGATGGAATATGGAATTAATAACTAGCAATACTGAGTGATATTTGTGAATTGTTCTTTTATTTGTTCTACCATTCTGATTTTTTTAGGGTGGAGCCCTTTGTTGCCCGTTCATGGGCTGAGCTGCGTCACCGTTGTCGTGACAGAGCGAACGATCAAAGAAAGTAGAGGACAGTTTTGCGAAATTGGAAGGGGAGGGCAGTTTGCCGTGGTGGCGCGAGCCAGCACTCTCGGAAAGTGTGCGGTGGGGGAGGATAGGGGGCAGTATGCTGTGCCCGCACGAGGCGCTCGACCGCGCTACGCTTGGAGAAAAAATGAGAGGGGCGTGCGTGTGGTGATGGTGTGCGTTAGCTTAAGACGCAGTTCGCGGTCCCTTCCTGAGACGCACTTAATGTCGCCGACGAAGAGGCTCATCATTGCTGCTCTCTAGAAAACCCACAAGTGAGTGCTGCCTCAGCACCCTGCTGCTGCGCCCAAATATCGCACTAGGGAGTATCGTAACCGCCAGTCAATTTTTTATAGTGCGCGATTTAGAGTACTCCTTTGTCGTGAACCAGTAACTTACGCTCTTCTTTGGTTTAGTTCCAGTTCGGGTTTGGCATGCTGGATAAAGTTTCGGTAGGGTTCAGTGAAAGCAATGTTTACTGCTGTACGGTGAGACCCTATCCTCCTGTGTTCACAATGACCTGCTACCAGAAATGAGCTACTCGCCGACGGGCTCCCAGCACCTCCTAGAGGTGCGAGAAAAGTTGTGTTCTGTAATTCATGGTATGCACGACTGCGCCACAGCTGGGCATCTGGGCTCTGCATGCCCTCTTCACCGCACGCATCGTTTCTTTTTTTAACCGAGCTGTACGTGGCGAGTTGCCCCAAGTGTCGACACGACAAATGCCCATTACGATGGAGTTACGTAATTGCCAGCCAATTTTTTATAGTACGTGACCTTAAGGAACATTTCTGGAAGTGAACGCAATCTACGCGAATTCCATGGAAGGTGGCACTAACAACATTCAGTGTCAAACTCCACTTTGTTTGCAGGCATACAAAACCACAGCAATCTGTGAAAAACATACACAAAGAGATCTGAGAATGATTTAAAATACACAAGCTCCAACCTGGGAGTACTTTAGAGATGTTGAAACATGAAATAACGCAGACAGCAAACCTGTTATAGAATGCAGGTAACACTTGTGAAGCTACCGTCTCCATGTGCAGGTAAATGTGAGAGCTAACTCACCAGAATCTTCATCAAAATTTGTGGGGTGCCCTGTCACCATTGGCTCAAGGATGCCAGCCACCGAAGTCATCTCTGGCAGATCCATCACTGCTTCACCAGCATACGTCCCAATGCTGTCGAACTGGTTGTCTAGTTCGGTGCTCATGTGTGAGGCGGCTGCCCCCACCAATTCCAACGTCGGACTGGCGGTCTGGTCCTGGCGTGGCCCACCTCCTGTAAATTAACAAAGCAATATCGCTTGGGGACACACAACACGCGGATGCAACATAACACAACGGGAATAACATCATACTGTAGTGGAACATTTCAGTAACATAACACAGTAAACAAGCTCTCGCAGGAAGAGAGAGTGCTCCTTCCTAAGTGTGATCCCACAACCAAATATTCTGAAGTACCTACACATAACGATCCCTCCCCTATTGATTGCTGTTGCATAATAGGCAGGTTTAGCATATCGTTACCGTGTTTACGTTACCGTTTACCGTGTTTGCGGGAGTAGACTGCGCAGCGCGATAGTTACCGGGAACGGGCAACTTACCGGCAACAACATTTGGGTCAGGGTTGGCGAGCGAACACTGCGTTGTTTCAATTGTATCGAACAGGTCACTCACCCGTGCGGTGCTCCTCCCGCTTATCTTCGGAGTCCTTCTTCTTCCACTTTGCTTTTTCATTCTCCCACAGCTTTTTCAGCTGTTTCTCGGTCCTCGGGCGCATACGTGCGTCGCTGCAGTATTCCAGCCAAAGGCGCTCCCATGCCTTATTTTTTGCTCTTACCGACGCATTGTCCGTTTGCCGATTTTGAAGCACAGGATACTTTGAGACCAAGTACGCCAGGGTGCTGGCGCTCCTCCCTCGTGTACATAAACCGCGGCTCACTCATGGTGAACGAAGAACGAGGCGCGCACGTGGAAATGACCCCGGGAAACGAGCCTCCCGCGCACGCGGGCCGCGGGCGATGTACGAGCGGAGGCGGCAGGTTGTTGCCAGACGGGAGAATGGTTTCGGCCGTTCAGCAGCATTATTTTAGGCTACGCTAAAGCAAAATGTCATAGACAAAGAACACCTCATTTATTTACACCTTGTTTTATTGCACAGCAAACAACTACGCGTTAATTTTAAGCTTAGCGTTTGTTTTAGACTGAACGTAAACACGTAGCCTCCACCCCAGGTGACTGTCATGTCTATCATGCGGCGAGGAGGATTTCTCGAGGAGCGACTCCGCAGAGGGATCCGGGAGGGCCGTTTGGGAAACGCGTTGGCCACTCGAGTGGAGGATCCCGTCAGATCGCCACTTGCTCAAGTTGAGTAGAAGTGCAGGAGTGGAGGCACGATTAAGAATACGGGGGTCAGTCTTATGCCTAGGGACTTCAAATGGGATTTGTCCATCTAAGACAAACTGTTATGAGGGAGTCGCCGCTAAGTTACATTCAGTTTCCGTCCCAGAAACCAAGAAAACCAGCAAAGGAAGGACGGAGAAGAAAGGGGGGCTGTGAGGGGGGCAAACCACTTCACTGCAGAGACCCCTCGGTTCCCAAAACGGGTGCCCGGCCGGGGTTGTTTTTTTTGTTCCTTGGATCACTCCCCAAAAACTTCGTGAAACTTGAGGACGTTTCCACACTTCCTCTTTTGTGTTTTGTGTTTCTTGGCAACTTTCCCCTCCTTGCTGTATTAATGTTGCAGCGCATTCACGAACACGTGTGGCTGTCCAAGCGGTCTTGAGCCCTACTTTTGCGACGCAAGGCGCTGGTCGAGTGAGAATTTTTAAAATTGTGCCAAAGGCATCGCAAAGCAGCAAGTCTAGAGCGGGTGCGCCTGGGCTGTTGGCGGTTGTGTGTCTTTAGCAGCCGCAATTGCTCATTTGCGTCTAAAGGGTGTACTTAAACGAGTTTCTTTTAGGGGTCTCGGGTATTTATGAAGCCACTACTTTTTACTTGATGGTCCCTGACGCTAACAGGTGTTTATCTGTTTTTTGTATGTTAAAGACGCGAGCATTTACAATTATTTTCCGCGTTGCTCCCTAATTAAATGATTACATTGCCTGAAGTACAGCAAAAAGTATAAAATTACCGGTGATGTCAGCGGAGAAAAGAAAAATTACATGTGTGTAAAAATACACTTTTCTTGCTTTGCTTGTTTTAATCGCTTCGGTTAGGTGCCTACCATATCAGTGCTTGTAATATTAAGGACGGCTTGAAAGTTTTTTTTTTTTTTTCGAAATAACTTTCTTTGCTGTTTCTTTGAAGGCATTGTTGAGTGCTTACCAATCTAATGACTTTTATGTAAGCTTTCTACTACAATCCTGCCCATGCATTTTTAAACTTTTTCGCCTCTTTCGGATAAGATAACTAATTATAGTTAATAAGATTACTGATTATCTTATTTTATTAGCGTCCTGTGAGGTCACAGACCAGTTTTGTCCAAGTTAGTTAAAAAACTAGAATGGACACCATTTCAAGTTAACTCAAGCGCCTAAGAAAGAGAAGTAGCGTAACGCTAAGAACTCTGTTGCATGTTTGGTAACGTTGTTATCTTAGCTGTGTCTTTTTTTCTCCTAATTTTTTCGCTAATTTTTATCCCTAGACAATGTCCAAACATAAGCCTACCCCCCAACCACCATCCTTTCTTTATAATGGTATTGAAGATCCAATGTCGCTGCCGCATGACGATATAAACTATGCTTAACATTGCATACATTGTCTTACGTCCTTCAAAGGGGCATTGTTTTCGTGACGTTTTTTTTTTTTTTTTTCTTGAAGGGGAAACTAAAAAATCCTTGAATCTTTGTTCACGAGGAACGTTGGCACGGCTAGAGAAAAGGCCTGATTGATTTGACATTTATTTGCCTCTAAAAAAGAAGTGTTTCCCTAATATTTTTTCCTGTTTTCTTTTCTTTTCACTGCAGGTGCTGGTGAAATTTCCCGCGTGGAGAATCCGAAGTACGAGGATTCTGATGCACAACGCTGCATCTGCGCTGGCTGCAGAGGTGGCTGAAAGGCATTCATTCCTGCTGCTTAGTAATGGCGAAATTGGCCACTTTGCTGAGGTGTACAATAAACAACTTTCAAACTGCCAATCTGTGCGCATACATGCTGTTCTTTTCAGTCATTTGCTGGCCCGCAATCAGAGCATGGCTGGTTTACATTTTCACAATGGAGCATATCTTTAGGCTAGAGCCTATTAAACTTTTCGAAACCACAAATGAAATTTTCTAGTTGAACGTTAACAATTCCCCTAAGACAACATTGCAAGGCATCTCTCAATGTATTTTGGTAGGGTTTTATTTCTATACACTAGTAACACATTTTGAGTATAATTGTAGCAGTATTTTCTGTGCATTTAAAATGCATTACTAATGCATTTTGCACGTATTTAAAAGTACATTTTCTGAGCATTTTTTAAAGCATTTAAAAGCATTAAATATATATTTTCAATGTTAATCCAAGTTAAAGGCTTGCTGTAGGGCATGCATGGCAGCAGCCTTGGGCAGGCTTCCTCTGGCCTGCATAGAATAATCTGATTCAGGCCAATGGTAGGCCATCATTGGACAATGGTAGGCCATACATGCTCGGCCAATGGTAGGCCATATATGCTTGGCCAATAGTAGGCCATACTTCTTTGGCCAATTGTAGGCCATTTGTATTAGGCCAATGGTCGGTCAGCCAATGGAATTAGCGGCCATAGCAGATTGGCCAATGAATGACAGCCAAGCTCCAGCCTTACACGGCCAAGGACCATTTTGGACTAAGGGCCGAACACTTTGGCCGAAGATTGGCAGGGAGGAGGGAGGAAAAGTGCTGGCCAATGTTCTTTTGGAAAAGATTGGCCGCACATGCTGGTGCTGCCTGGGGCGGCTCCGCGCGCGATAATGCGAAGCAGCTTAGAGTTAGAGACGTGACGGTAGCCGCTGCATACTCCGCTGGGGTGCGCCACTGTAGCTCCGCTGTTTAAATGACGCGCACGCGCTCCGCTCCCCTCATTCTCCTCCCGCAACGCGGCGATCAAACTGAAAACTCATGGGAACTTGAGTCTACTCCATGGCTGCTTCGCATACTACTCAGGGTTCCCCTACGGGAAGATGGTGAAATGTTTTAAAGCAAAGCTTTTACCTCTAACCTCTACCCCAAGGGATCTTTCGCGACCGTTGGTGTCAACAGAAAACTCCCGCGAACAAATAATAGATTTCCTGGCGCCATCAGGAACCAAACCTGGAACTAATAGAGTACCAAAGCGAGAGCCCGTTGTCTTACCATTTAGCTACGAGCCCAAGCGCAGACGGGGAAGGCAGGTGGTGTACTCACCGAGCGCATATACAGGTTTAGCCCCTGCATTCTCGCTTAATGCCACGTGATGGCGTCACGCGACCTCTCGCACCGCTGTGCGCTCCGCCCACGCACGTGTAGCGGCCCTGCGTGCGCTCTGCGGGTGTGCTAGAAATTAAAAAATAAAGTCCGCTCGCACCAATTCATCTCATCTCACTTCTACTACGCCAATGTCTAAAACCTGTGGCCTCCATGTTCCATCAAGAAAAAATCACAGCTCCTTGTCATCCGCCCTCACACACCAACGACACATCAATGAACACATTCAAATACTCCTCGATGGCCAGCACAGAATGTAACTCCGCTTGATGTACTCCCGGACCTTGGCGACAAGAAAACTAAAGATCTCCCTTTGCTTAAAAATATGAACCCCTCACACGACGGGGGTCGCCGACAAGGACGGCTCAAGCCGTCTACACAGACGCCTCCCAACATCGAGAGCAGCGGTACGCCTTCATCGTGACTACCTCCAGAACTACCTCCTTGCGTGTGCCTCACTCAAGACCCAAGACATGACGGCAGCAGAAGAAGCAGCCATCGCCTTGGCCCTCACTCAACCAGGGTTCGGAGGGTAGTCACCGATTTCCAACAGCCTACTAGAATTACCAGTCGGGTTTGGGTGTCCCGACCTGCACTGCGTGTGCTAAAAAACACTCTCCGAAATGGTTCCATTCAGCTCATCTGGACACAAGCTGACGCTGTCAATGGAGGGCCCCGAACACGCCCACTACAACCTGCACTTTAACCCCCCCCCCCCCTCCCCGGCTATGGAGCTGCACAGAAAAGTCACCTGCTCTTCACGTTCAGGGACATAACCCAGCATTTCGCCTTCAGAGACAGACCGTACCTTCCCTTACCGTGACCTTTCCAGAGAACAACAAACTACTCTACGGCTCATACAATCCGGCTCCTTCCCACACCCGACGTTTCTTCCCTTAATGCACGCGAATCGCTACGACGCTGAACGTAAATTTGGCTCAGAAGTATGAACACTCCGCCACATACGCGGTGTGTGACTTTATCTCTCAGCACCCTCCTCTCTTTCCGTCAACTACCCAACAAAAAAAGCAATGGGAGATGCTTCTGCCCAGCCCCTCTCCGCCTACCCAGCTTCAGCTGGTGGACAGGCGAGCGCGCTTGGAGTGAAGAAGGAATCACTTCCCTGGGCCACACTCTTTGCCGTTCAGAAATCTGAATAGAAGTATTTCTTCCCCCTCATCCTGCTCCTCCTTCCTTCTATGCCGCCTATCTCGTCGCCTCCGTCCGCGGCGGCAGAAACGGAAAAGAAGTGAGATCGTCTAACACCGGGTTCGAGCATCCTTTAATCTTGTAAAAAAGTTTCCACTCATGTGCTACACCAATACAACTCAAGCAATCACCGTTTATACATCATGCATTGATTTAATACGTACCAATAATACCTCTTTAAAGTAACAACGGGTGTTGTTAAGTGCATTTCACTTCTCTCTGGTTTCACTATTTGTAGAGCGACGTGAGGGAATTTAAGTGGCGCCTCATGGGTAATCGTTGTGGGTGCCGTTTACAGCTTTGCTTTCCTACCACATTCACATGGTGGATTGGCCTGAATTTTTTTTTCCCTCTTTTCCTCTGCCAGCCATATTGGCTATTGGCCACGGAGAGATTGCCCATATTGTCCATGGAAATTCATCACGAAACTGCTAGCAGTAATGGCGCGAGTGCAATATTTAAGGTCTTCCTTGAAACATTTCACCTGCCTCACAGTTTCGTCTCCCTGGGTGACCAGAGCTGGTCCCCGAGCTTCATTCAGCGGCTTCGTAATGGAAGGGTTTAAAACAGGCGACATGCACGATTTATGTTTTGGCGGTACGATGGTTGGTGGATATCAGCTTGGTGACCACGTAGTTGATGTCAAGCTTCTTAATTATATCAAAAGGGCCTGCGCATGTGGCCAAAAACGTGTGGCAGAGCCGAGGCCTGCGAATCAGAGTCCAAAGCCAAACGGGATTCCCCACATCATAAGTGGTGGATGGGTGTCATCTGTCACACCGAGATTTTATTCGAGCTTGAGAGGCGAACTTGTGAATACAAGCAAGTCGTAGAGCTTGTTCGGCGCGGCAGAGAATATATTGTCACTTCACAAAGCCGGGTCCAGATGGAAGGGGTGCTTTAATGAGTGAAGAGCGGCGATCAGAACAGCTAGCAGCCGAAGCCAGGAGAGACGAAGAACAACAGACAGCAACCAGGCCGACCCTCTCGCTCATAAAGCCATGCAACCGCTCCACGACTGCAGCAGCTTGCTAAACGTGTGAGCCCCACAGTGCCCTGCCATCGTGGCAATCGACCGTGCCATGCTCGTGTTACGTTCTTGTATGGTGCTATCTCGCTACTAATGACGGATACATCGGCGCCGGTATTCACCAAAGCCGTCACGGGAAGACTATCGGCGGTAACCAGAATATCGGCTGAAAATTTTACTGTCGTGATGGCGTGTCGATGGGGCTGGTGGGGTCAAGTCGTTGGCGTTGACCGCGGACGTCGCGTCCGGTTCTGAACATGTTATGGTGAAGTCGTCGGTATGGATCGCGGATGTCGAGTCGGGTTGTGAGCGGGTTCGTTCGTGGGGTACGTGGAGGATGTTGACTTTTGGGAGTGGCGGCGGTCCCACATCCGGAGGACACCGTCTTTAGTTTCCGCGGTTAGGGCTGGGGTTCCGGCCTCTGGTCTTCCCCGAAGAGAATGGACGTCTAGGCTAGGGTGGCCGTGACTCACGGCGTTGCGCGGTGGGCGAAGGGCGCAGGTGGGCGCCCAGGTAGTATTGTATGTCGTAGGGACGTTCACCGTAGCGCGGTCGTGGAGCATCTGGTAAAATCCCCGTAGGCCCATCTTGCGATTAGGGCAATGACGAAGACAATGTCTGGCTTCTCCGCAGTGATAACATATAGGCCTGGTGTCCGCCGTGCGCCATATGGTAACCTTCCTAGAGTAATTGCCCGGTTCAGTTTGCGGAGCACCATCGGAATGCCTCTGTAATTCCGGCCTCGGCTGGGGTTGCGTGTGCGGGACCATTGGGGCAGTTGTGCGTGGCACGTTAGTGTACGCTATGACGCGGCGAGTTGCTTCATAACACGGAGCAGGAGTGCTCTTCGATGACGTAGAGGTTTGCATCACCTGTCGAATTTCGTCGGGGACAATGTCGGAAATGGCGACGACATTTGGCTGGTGACTGGAGACGTGGAGCTTCTGCAGCGCTTCCCGCACGATGCTTCTGATAATCTCTCGGAGATATGCTGTGCTGCAATTACCCGTGGACAGCGAATGAGAGTTCGCAGTTGCAGGGTCAGTTTGCCGACCGTACTCGTGAAAGCCTTGCTGGAATGCGTGCTCCACCTTGGTCGCTTCCCTTGCGAAGTCAGCTACGGTACCAGGTGGATCACGCACAAGCCCCGCAAACAGCTGTTCCTGTACGCCGCGCAATAAATGGCGCACCATCCTTTCTTCGGGCATGTTAGGATCGGCTCGCCTGAGCAGCCGACACATGTCCTCAACGAACTTGGCAACCCACTCATTCCGCTTTTGCACTCTCACGTGGAGAGCGAGCTCAGACTTCTCTTTCCTCTCGCTGTCAACATAGGTGGCGACCAGCTCCCGCCGAAATTCTGGCTACGTTGTCATAGAAGCTGCATGATTTTCAAACCACGTCCTGGCGGCCTCTTCGAGAACGTAATACACATTCTTGAGCTTCCGCGAGTCGTCCCACTCGTTGAACGCCACCACACGTTCGAAGCTGTCCAGCCAATCTTCGGCGTCCTCAAACCTGTCACCATGAAATGGTCTCAGGGTGCGCGGGGAATGGAGCACAATTGGTGGGGCTTGCAGACTTGTCTGGCTTGCTGTTGAAACCATCGAGACCTTGCTTAGCGCGGCCCTGGCTGGCGTTGTAATTCGGCCGAACTCAGGCTGAAGGCCATGGAGTCATTGGCTGGTCTTGTGTACGGGTGTTGTGACCACCAAGGCCGAGCCACTAGCGAAGAAATCGTCCGGATCAAAGTGCATGGACAGCTACCCAGCACCCCCACCAAAACGCCACGTCACAAAGCCGGGTCCAGATGGAACGGGTGCTTTAATGAGTGGGGAGCGGCGATCAGAAGAGCTAGCAGCCGAAGCCAAGAGAGAAGAACACACAGCAGCTAGGCCGAGCCTCTCGTTCATAAAGCCGTGCAGCCGCTTGGCAGCGGCAGCATCTTGCTAGAAGTGTGAGCGCCCAATGCCCTGTCATCGTGGCAATATTATGGTGTACGGTAAACGCCAGGATCGTGTCGAGAAAACTTCAAGGTGGTCGGGCGTAGAGGAAGAAGAAAGGGGCGTACCGTGTTATCTCGTATTTGACGGTGTCATAAGCCCACGTGACTAAGGGCAATACCGCATCCCACGTTTTGTGATCTGAATCAACGTACATAGATATCACCTCGGTAATCGTCCGGTTCTTGCGCTCCGTGAAGCCGTTTGTTTGTGGATCATGTGGAGTTGCATGCCTGTACTCGGAGCGGCGCTAACGGAGGAGTTCCTTCATGAGGTCAGCCGCAAACTGTCTCCCTCGGTCGCTGATTATGACAGGGTACGCCATGGCAAAGGACAACGCGGTTCAACAGACAATGAGAAACACCTGGTGCTCTTGCGGATACATTGGCGGATGTTTCAGCATAACCTGTTAATTATTCAACACACACGAGCATCTAGTGGTTCCCGGAGGAGGACTGTGGGAGCGGGCTGATCAAATCCATGCCAACTTTCTCCAAGGGTGCCCTAGGGGGATTGACAGGACACGAGGGGCCTTAAGAAGAAATGGTAGGGCGCTTATGCTGTTGACACTGGGGGCAGCTGGCAACGCATCACTAAATATGGCGGCGCACTCCAGGCCAGTAGAAACGCTCACAAATGCCATGCAAGGTGCGGGAAAGTCCAAGATGAATGTATGTGGCATGGTTGTGCATGACCCGGAGGACAGCGTGACGTAGGGGTTGAGGCATATTTGTCAGATTGATGCAGGGCTATTTGCCAATAGCTAGACCGAAGGCCACAGCAGGCAAGTAGGAAGCAGAATAGAGGCAAACCATTGCGTTATCAATGCGGGGCAGGAGGTATACGTCCTTCTTGGGGATTGAATTGAGCAACGGTAATCTGCACAAAATCTCCTGGGATATCTTTCCTCCTGACAAGAATATCCTGAGCAGCCCATTGGCTGGCACTTTCGCGAATAACTACTTTTTTTAGCATTTCAGGCATTTGCTCATAATTGCATCACTTCATGTAGTACAAAAAAGAAGACAGACGGACGCTACGGGCACAAGCACTAACTTCCAACTGAGCTTTATTGAAAAAATGCGACAATTTAAACACTGATGTGAGAAATTATTGTAAAAAAAGATAGAAAAGAACAGAACAGAATCAAGGCATCATAAAATTTACGCACAGAATTAGTTGTACAACGATGTGACGTCGACAAAAGGCAGCACGCTGATTAACTAAGGTGGCACCCACCCTCTCTTAAATAGCCACTCTCCTTACCGTACAAGGCCACGGGCAGTTCGGGCACGCAATGATCCCCTAGGCGCCGTATTTGAGCCGCGTAAATTATTTCAAAATTTGTTCGCATTTTTTCAATAAAGCTCAGTTGGAAGTCAGCGCTTGTGCCCGTCGCCTCCCTCGGTACTTGGCAATTTTTTTGCACTACACGAAGTCACAGATTACCGCTACCAACTAGCCCAAACCCAAACTGATAACCTCTATAATGACTTTGCGCTCTGCGGAAGATTCACTGGACGGTTTCTAGCGAATTGGTGCCGCATATCTCGTATTCATTGTGTGGTGCAGTGGAGGCGTCGGCGGAAGTAGAGGGTGCTTATCCTGAGCGAAATCGAACACCGATAAGTATTGGGCAAGCACTATTTCAACATCTCGTTGCTCGGATGAATGAAGTGACTTGTTAACCATTAATTTTATGTGCGCTGAATAATCAGGTCCTTTATTTGGCAGTACAGGGCAGTCGGTGACTTCTTAGATTACAACAGCAACATGTTGCATCAAACTTCGCCAACTTGAAGCCCTGTGGTATTTATTCATTGTGTGGTGCAGTCGAGACGTCGGTAGCAGTAGAGGGTGCTCCTGCTGAGCGAAATCGAACACCGATAAGTAATGGGCCAGCACTATTTCCACATCTCGTTGCTCCGATGAATGAAGTGACTTGTTAACCATGCATTTTTTGTGCGCTGAATAATCAGTTCCTTTATGCACCCGAATGAACCCTGCTATTCAACCACAAAACGTTCCGCTTAAAGCAGCCATGAAGACAAAATACAAGTTTGTATTATTCAAAAGAGCTCGTGTTTTATAGTGCCGCCAGCGCTTGTCCGAATGCAAACGCTGCTTTATTCACTGAGAAATTAATTATTGAAGTTAAACTTTTGATTTTCCCCTTAAATCCTGTGGGTGTAGTGGTCTGCAATGACATCACAGGGCCGCGTTTACCGTTAGTGATGGCGCCACCACACCATTGCAAGCCGCTTTCTGTCTTTCTTTTGTTTGCGAACGTATTTGTATCTAGCTTGTTTTTGTTCATGGAGACAATCGTTTCGCGAAACACGGTGTTCGCTCGACCAGTATGGTCAGGCAAGACATCGTCGCTTGCGTCAATCGGCCAGTGTCGTCGAAACACCACCAAAGCCCCGCAGTCCTGTTGAGTTAAACCAAGCTATTGCGCGCAGTAACAACAGCAGTACGCATCGGTACTTCTATGTTTAGGTGTGCTTTCGTAACTTCCACTGTTTGCCCATCATTCTTAGAGCTTAAAAAAGAATGTGCTCTAAATGTCAGCGCAAATAGCTCATTCGGCAAGCTTATAAGCTCTGCCTAATTTGCGTTGGCTTCTGTCACCCTCCGCGAATCGCAGAGCTGCCTGATATGACATCATAGGTTCTGTTGCGGGAAAGGAGCTAGTGGGTCGCATGGTCATTCTTTTTTTCCTAATTATGTAGCTTATTTGAGCGAAGTTTACGTTAAAAGTGGTATCAGTACGATTCTAACGAGGCAATCTTTTGAATGAACCAAACTTGTGTTTTCTCTTCGTGGCTCCTTTAAGCGCGTTGCCGATATTGAACTCGATCAAGACGTCCATGTTGCCCCTCCTGGTGGGGTCATATTCACCGCTTTAACTGTGCACTCATGCGCGGTATAAGGACGTCCTCTATGACAGAAAATACACCTTCGCAGGCATCCCCTGTGCCATGAAGCGAAGCGCGTAAAACTTCATTCTGGAACGATAGCTCCCCCGTCGCATAAGACAAAGCATCTCCAAAGTCCCGAAGAAAGTCTATGCCTAGAATGACATCACACGTAGATTTATCCAGAACGAAAAATTAGATACTAAAATGCCCTTCCCCAAGGGCCACACTCACCGAACAAACACCAACTGGGCATAGGAGGTGAAAGTAAATTCCACGAAAATGTGTATTTTTGTCGCAGAGGAACATGACTATCGGTCCAAGAGGCTTTTTAAATGAGACTCATCGCGAAAACAACTGCCCGAGTGTGCACCAAGGCCAAAGTAGACACATAATTGACACAGACACTTTGTTATGTGACATCATTATTAGCAGGGGAAGAACTCGAAAAATTCAACTCGTCACAGGTAAACTGGTCAGGAATGCCAATGCCATTTTGTACGAGGAATTCTCGTATCACCGGAATATTCGTCACACGGAAACTCGCATTACGAGCTTGTTTTGGAACGTTAAAGCGTTGTTTCCGCATGCTATACGTCGTCCATTTAAAAACGATGTAGGCCAGCGTGTGTGCTTTCAAAGTTTTTGACGTAGGAAGTTAGGTGAATATGCCTAATACAGAGTTAATTCTATTAAAATGATAATTGCATTCGAATTTGTGTCAAACAGCACGCAGAAAAAGTAAACCAAGCTCAGTGGATATGACGTTCTGCTGTTGAGCCCAAGGAGGCAGGTTCGATGCGGCGGCGCCTCTTTTTCCGATGGAGGCGAAAAGCGAAACGCCGTGTCTTCGAGATTTCGCGCGCAGCACATTGAGATCCCCAGGTGGTTGAATTTGCCTCATCGCAGATCGGTGGTTAAACACCCACAATCAGTCAAATCATCAAATAACAATTTCAAACCTGATTCAATGCGTGGTGGTGTGTCGTTCAGTGTTTATACAGAAAGAAATCATCCAGATTAGCTATGGTTCAAGCCTTGCTGGAGTTTAATGCAAGCTTCGCCAATTTTTATTTTTTTTATTCGCAGACTGAAAGTGGGGGTGCGGGTTGTATGCAAGGGCAGGTTATACGCGCGACTACACCACCTCAACACCCCTGACGATCAGCACTTGAAGGAGTGCAGGTCCCGCTGACTCTCCCGCCCTCCCCCCTTCCCCCCCCCCAAAAAAAAAAAAAACGGCTCTTTGCGCACACCTGCTGGTCGCACAGACCTCCCCACGCCCCTAAACAGCCGTAACGAATTTACTATTGTAGAAACCACACCTGCTTTCAAAGCTTTCACATTTCGGCTACACGGCGGCGGTCCACACGGCGGGGTGCAACGAAATCATGCGACGAAAAGGCGCCTTGCACGAGAATTCCTATCTCGAGATGGCACTGTACCAAAAGGCCGGTGTGACGAGTTGGCCTTAGTTTTCCGGTGACGAGTTTTCCGGCTTGGAGTGGGCTTGTGCCGAGTGGGCTCGTTCCCGTGAAACTGACCTTCCCGCGACCTCTCCCCCGTCGCTCTCGTCTGCTAGTTTCCCAGTGTTACAAATCGGCCCACGCCACGTGTTTTCCCGCATCAGCGACCACGTGGAAATCGACCATGTGCGCCCGCGTGTCGGTGAATCGTACTTTCGTGTCTCGACATGCCGGGTCAGTCACCTCGCTTTGCAACGCACCTCAGGTGGTTACCAGCGACACGCCCAGGAATGCTTAATGACGTTCGCCACACCCTTCAGGCACCTGCGCGTCGGTGAGTCCCGCCTTGACCTCCCCAACTCAGACGTTTCGCTATCGGCGCGATCAACCTTCGATAGCGCGACCCCGGCACCTTTCAAGGACACTCTCCCCCCCCTCTCGGACGGCACGTGAGGCGAACCCATGAATGACTCACGAACTATGGACAGAGTGTGTGTGTCTGTGATTTCGTGGCGTGTTACTCTTGGGGGCGTTTTTTTGGGGTATAAATAGAAGCAGCACAAACGCTGAAATTCATTCCTGTCGGAGCAGCGAATCCATGCGGTCGCTCTGCTCGTGTCCTGTATTGTAACCTCGCCCGTCAGGGCATTGTATGTTTCTTTGGCTTCGGCTCACCTCTCGCTATGAAGTAAACAGTTACGTTAGCCTATCAGCTCTGGACCTCTTCTCGGCTGCAGTCGTCCTTCACGGTTGCAACAACTGGTTGGCAGCGGTCGGATGACAACTTCGTTACATCTGGAGCCAGCGGTGCGAGACCCAACACCACGGACGTCAAGGCGGCTTCGGACTTCGCAGAATTCACGGCGGTCAAGGGTGAGTGCGGGACTTTTCTTCACTGAGTTTTACCAGGCTTCTGAGGATAGCTGGTAGGGCGTGTGTTTTTGTCGCGTCGGTTATTCTCGCAAAACATTTTTGGAACAGTGGGAAAGCAGTGCTCTAGACCGGCCATGAATTTGAAAGCGTTGAAAAAACCGCAGTTGTTGGAGCTTGCAAATGAGTTGCGCTTGGATGTTACGGACACGCTGAGAAAGCCAGAGCTGATAGAGGCTATACTCGCTGTTGGGGCTGACGATGACTAGCTGTCTGAGTGCATTGAGCTCATCAATGGCAGGAAGACCGCTAAACGTCAGGCTGCAGAGGCTGAGCGCCTGCGTGAGGAACGCGAGGACAAAAAGCGAGAAGAGGAACGCGAGAGGCAGAAACAGGAACAACAGGAGGAAAGGAGACGAGAGCATGAGCTCCTACTCGATCGAGAAAGCGACAGCATGAACTGGAAATGAAGCGTCTAGACGTCGAGGCGTCTCGACCTAGACGTCAGAGTGGCAGCAGCGTGCAGTCTGCGGCGACTGAGCGACCTACGTTGCGAATGTGTGACCTAATGCGACCCTACAAGGTAGGAGAAGACATCAGTCTTTTTTTGGTCAACTTCGAGCGTACGTCTGAGAGGGCCCAGTTTAGCCGAGACTCATGGCCGCAAAAGCTGCTTACGCTTTTGCCAGGTGAGGCATCCGACGTGATGGCCCGCTTGCCAAAGGAGGAGGCGGAGGACTACCAGAAAGTCAAGTCTAGCCTCCTGCGTAAGTACAGGCTGTCAGCAGAGGCGTTTCGCCAGAAGTTCCGTGAAGCCGAGAAAGCTAGAGGCGAGTCGTACTCGGAATTCGCCTACAAGCTTAAGGCCAATATGGAAGAGTGGCTCAAAGAGGCAGAAGCTTTCGGAGAGCACGACAAAATAGTTGAGTGCTTCGGTCTTGAGCAGTTTTACCGCCGACTACCGGGGAACCTGAGACTCTGGGTGCAAGATAGGCCAGGGGTAAAAACTGTGGATCAGGCAGCTCAGCTAGCCGACGAGTTCGTCGCACGTCGAGGTGCGCAGGGGCCGAAAGACGGCCACAAAGAGTTCAGGCCGAGGCCTGATAAGTCAGGGCCGAAAGGCAGAGCTCCCCAGGTAGACGGTGGAGCAAGGGAAGTCGTTTTCGTGGAAAGAGAAACTGGCCACGATAACGAAGAGAGAGCAGCAGACGCTGCGGAGCAGCGCAGAAAGAAAGCTTTCGAAGCGCGCAGACAGGCTGCGTGTTACAACTGCGGCGAGACGGGACATTTCACTGCCAATTGTAAGAAGGGAAAACTAGTATTTCACGTACTAGATCAGAGTGAGGACAGCAGGCAGTTTCTAGAGCCGTACGTACGGGAGCTAGTCGTCAATGGTAAACCGTGCCGAGTTCTTCGTGACTCCGCGGCGACGGTAGACATGGTCCACCCTTCGTACGTTGAACCGGATCAGCTAACAGGGCAGTGTGTTTGGGTGAAGCCAGCCGTAGGTGCACGAAACGTTCGTCTGCCGATTACTAAGGTCAGCATCGGAGGTCCGTTTGGTGAACTTGTGACGCAGGCAGCAGTATCCCCACAACTTCTTCCGGAGTACAGGTACCTATTCTCGAACAGGTCGGATCGGCTGTTAAACGAAAAGAAGTACAATTTTGAGAAACTGCAGAGGAAAGAACCAGCTGAGCTCGCTGCGAAGAGCTCGAGTAACGATAGGGTCGCCACCTCTGTGAGGAATGGCGAAACTCAGACAGAAAGCGATGATTGGGCATTTCCAGAGGCTCGCGACGGAGGGCAGCGTAAGTACACTGTGTGTAAGGCCCCTACGTGAGCGGAGATGTTTCGTCGTCATGTTCGAAGTGCGCTAGTTCACGGGAGGCCTTGAAAACGGCTGTCGACCCGAACGCGTGCAGTTCGCGGGCAACTGAGCCTGTCTTTTGAGACAGGGCAGCCTGGTTGTAGTGTAGTTCTGGCAGTGATAAAGAACAAGAACACGCTTCAGTCTTCGCGTGCCGAGGCTGTCGCTGAAAGCGCGAGTGGCGACGAGGTAGTGACTGTAGGCAGGGTGTCGAACCGGAATTTTTTCGGGTTCGGGTTCAAGCCTTTCGGGTTCGGTTCGGGTTCAGTTCCAGAGCACCATTCCGTTCCGGTTCGAACCGGTTCGAACCCGTTCGAACCGGTTCAAACGGGTTCGAAGAAAAAAACGCAGGCGTGTTTTCTTCTGTTATTTTTTTGTGCTCATTTTTCGTTTCCTTATGAAATCGGCATTACAACAAATTCATAATGAAGGTTTCTTTGTCCAAATATTTTGTCTTCGCCAAACTAAAGCGACACTGCAAACACGTTTTTCAACTTTTGTCTAAATCTTGAGTGCTTGCAGGAAGTAGTCAACCAACGCATTATACTATGGGGTCGCAATGTGCCTCAGCCAAAAATTACTGTTCTCTCCTTGTCAGATAACATAGAAACTTGCTCAAAATATCTCCTTTTCTCTCCTTAGAACTATATTTTCGGTCTTCGTGTTCTTCGACCGCTGAATGACGTCATTACAGCGGTGTAGCGGCTGTTTGCCGGCTTTCCTTAAGTTGCAGAATAGAACGCATTTGATAGCCATCTAAAAAAAGCCACAAAAGCGAAGCAGAAACGGAAGGTGTATCCGCAGTGACGAGCAAATCACGCACTGTTGCTCTGTGCTGGCAATAGCTATAGCTTTCGCAGTGCGTCCAGGTGCGAAGAAGATTGAAAGCGTTTTCGAAAGTGTTTATTTATTTATTTACTGCTTTTTATTTATTTATTTATTTATTTACCTAGTTATATTTATTTATTTATTTATTTATTTTTTTACTGTTGGGTTTAACGCGCCGTCACAACGCCGACGACAAGGCGCGCCATAGTGGAGGGCTCCGGATTAATTTTGACCACCTGGGATCTTTACGTGCGACGAAATTTCGTACACACGGACGTTTTCGCTTTTCGCTTCCATCAGAAAGGCGGCCGCCGCGACCGGGAATCTAAACCGTGTCTGTGTGCTCATCAGCGCTACGCCTTAGCCACTGAGCCACCGCGGCGAGTTTATCTAAGGTGTTGAAGAGCTCCTTTAACCGTACCCACAAAATGTTTCCTATGGTAGTGTGACGAGTATGTGGCGCCGACTGCCAAGCGTGGCAGGTGGCATTTAGAAAACATTTCTACTGCTCATCTTTAATCTGCTAACAGAGCTGTTAGAAAGAATGGCTCTAAAGACTCATTGGACGGCGGGTATAGGACGACATTGGATAGGGAACCACTGGAGATAGGAACTTGCTAATGGCCCTTCAGCGACTGGTGACAGCGATTGGGCTCTAGGAAAGATGATAGCCAAGTGCAGTCACAAGCAGCAGTAATGATCACTTGTAGAGAGAGAGAGAGAGAGAGAGAGAGAATGAAGTTTAATTCAATCGAGGCAATGTTTAAGAGAGGCGTCCTCATTCGAGGGGGCCGAATCGACAGCCGTTTCCATCAAGAACAACTGATCTTCCAGGCCGCAGCTGGCCATGGCTGTCTCCCAATTCTCTATGGAAACGTGAAGGTTGGATGGATCTACGGCACACTAGTCGCAGCCGCCTACTATGTGTATGAGGTTCCCAGGCTCTCCACAGAAGCAACAAAATTGAGAGAGTTGTGTCCCGTCAAAGAAGTGAAGTCTGGTGTTGTGTGGGAAGGTGTATGCTCACAGGGTGCGGAGTAATGTTTCCTGGTTAATCGGTAGCGATTTGTGTGAGGAGGAGTACGTTCTATGGAAGAGGCCAGAGTGCTGAGTAACTTCTTGGTCTGTGACTGCAGGATGCATGCACTCGGGCCGGGCTTCATCAGCGCCGGCTAAGCGAGTCAAATCTCGAACCACGAGGTTGGTGATCTTGTTTGCCGTGGATGCCAGTATGAGCTGGCGCCCATACAATCGTGACTGGTCTCGTTGGTGGTCTCTGATTGAACATCGGAAGTGTTGTAACATGCAATCGACCGTTGGCAAAGTTGGGCCACGCCTGCTAAGGGTCTGTTATGAGAGTTTTGACGCCGCTTTGGCTAAGCGCATGTGCTATCGCCACTTCCTCAGCTTAGAGGGGGCTGTGTTCGGCGGTTGAGATGCTACACCTGTGGGAGGCTGCAGAACGGTAGCACCAGAGTCCTTCAATGCTTTACTGGTCACGAAACTGCTCCGTAACTCAATGGGAGAGCTTCATATGCTGCGTTTGGCCGCCGCGCGGTGGCGCCACCCTCTCACTGAGGTCACTCCTCGGGCGGCGTTGCGCTGGCTCGAACGGCGGAGCCGCGACGAGTTGTGTTTGTTTTGTGCGGGAAAAAAATGTAACGTGCATATCGCGCTCTTGTGATGCGACTTAAGTAGTGCAACGACGATGTCGAACATGAGTTGCGTCCCGGGATGTCGTTCCTTGTACAACGATACCACAGAAAATGTTTCCTTGTTCTTTTGACCGAGCGACGGGCAGCTGTGTGACAAATGGAGGGGCGCCATTCCAAGGCAAGCAACGGGAGATTTCAGCTTCGATTATAAGTGTGCGACAGTGTGTGGAAATGCACTGTGTGTGAGAATGGAAAAAGCAATGTACCCTTTTGAGAGCATCGTGGACCTAGAATTGTACAAGGCTAACTTAAAGCCGGATTTGTGTCATATCAGTCAGGTTGTAGCGGTGCTTCATTGCCTGTTTGCAAACTTGTATTACATTGCGCTCAGGCTCGCGTGTAAAAAAGCTTTGGGACGTCCTTGTGGTTTTACTTTTCATATTTCCGCGAATTATCCCTTAGGGTTCGTTTTGTTTGTTTTGTAACCGCGCGTGGCCGATTCCGGTTTCTTATCTGCAGTTTCAACCAGAGCGCCCGTTTGCTCTTTTTGTCGTACGTCCCGTCGGGCAATATTGTTTGATATGGAAAGGGTGCCACCTTGTCGCTAACTTGATTTTTTGTTTCTCCGACAATGTACTCGATCCCATTTCCATGGATCTGAAATTAATAACGTTCCAAGAGTAATGCATGCATAGCAAACTCCGCGCAACTCACTTTATCGACGTTCATCTGTTCACGTCACACTGCGGACTGCTTCTTCGACGTTTGTGTTTCATTCTAGTCTTTTGTAGTGCAGGAGATCGCTAGTTCGCTGCGTTCAGAAAAGCTTTGCGTCGTTCTTGGCTACGTGGCAATATTCTGTTTCCTCCGTGTGCTGCACATCGCAGCGCGAAAAAAATAAATTTTTGTACGCTGGACCACGCTCTTTTGTTTCCCTTCGTAACATTGAAATTTTTTGTTGCGTGTGATAAAATCATTTTCATTGTTCTTTTTTCGCTTTCTGTTTTTGCAAGGATTGCAAAGCGTGGCAAGCGGAAGGACACACGGTGCAACATATACAGGGTGTTTCAGTGAACACTTTCAAAAATTCCTGAAGGTAGGCTTTTCAAGAAAAATAGGAATTCTCTTAAGGAACAAGCTATCAGGTTCGGCGGACGTCAGCAGTTATGAGAAACATGCGAATTACATAGTTAATTAACTAAAACTCTGTAATGAACTTTTTAATTAGCGAAGTTTGGTGGTTATTGCCAATGGCGAGTTTGTAGCCACGGAGACGACGATAACGGACCAGTTTTTAAAGCAAAGAAAAATGCACTCTGTAGAGCCCTGCAGCCCGCAAAAATCAAGTTTTTTTCCCCCATGAAACCGAAACGCAGCGCACATGGTGCGCCAGAAGTCTAGTGCAAACGCAACATCCGCTGATGACGTGTTGCAGTGACTGTGTCGCCCAATTCAAAAAGGCTCTGGTGATTCCCCACGCTAGGGAATCAGCTGATATCAACTCCATCGCCTCTTGTATTTTTTCAATGATCAACGCTCACCTTATACCACGGCTAGCGTTATCTTTTGTTTCGTTGGTAGGCGCAAGAAAGAGGCTAGCCATTGCCCACAACACGGTCGCCCGTTTCGGGAGTCCTAGTGGGCGTTGGCGACAGTTTTGCTTTTCTTTTTTTATTGTCTCAACCACATCTGACGCGGCTACCAGACGTGCAAGATGTGAAACGTCACCATCCGTTCCTTTTTTTTTTTCGTTAGGTTTATTTGCTGTTCGTTTATAATCGCTGTGTGTTAGAAAGCGCATCAGACAAAGGAAAGGTTTGTTTGCTGGGCGAGGAGGGCTTTCGCGGCTGTGGCTGCTTGCTGAGGCTTCCTAGCTAGGGAAAATTGCACTTACATTTCGAATTGGCCGCCACATTCATTGAAACACGTCACCAGCCGACGTTGCGTTCGCTCAAGACTTTTAGCGCTCCTTCAGCGCCGAGTTTCGTTTTTGAGCGGAAAACAACGGCAGGTTTCCTCACGCTACAGGGCTTTAAACACCGACTTTTTCGTTGTTTTAAAAACTGATATGAAATCGCCTTCTCTGGGGCCACAAAATCACCATTGACAACAACCACCAAACTCGACTAATTAAGAAGTTCATTAGTAGAGTTTAATTACCCACCTAACTAATGTGCACACCCTTGATACTATCTGGCGTCCGCCGCAGCTAGCAATCTCCTTCTGAAGAGGGTTTCTTTTTTTCTCGAAGAGCCTATTTTTAAGAATTTTTGAAAGTGTTCGCTGAAACACCCTGTATCTCTTCGTGTTTTGATCCTTCGCGTTTCTGCAGCGTTTTTAGATGTTTTCAAGTATGTACACACTCATCGAAACGACAATACTATTGGGCTATCTCTTTTAGCGTTCTGTGCATTCCAGAGCAATCAACGGATTCATTAAGCGTAGTCTGAACGACGCGTACTTGGTTTCTTTCAGTTTTTTTATTGTATTATCGATAGGCCCGCAGCAGTCCGTGACTACACAGCTACCGTATGTGTGGTATTTACAACTTTGCTTTAAGAAAAGAAGCAATATAGATTTAAAATCCGTAAACACGACGGCGCAGCGCTTGTGCCAGAGCACACAGAAGCCGTTGCCGTTCGCGGCCGAAGTTTACGGTAACTTACTTCGAAAAATAAAACCCCATTGAAGGCAGGTGATTAATACAATAACCGGACTATTCATCGCTAACTACTACGAAAAAAAAACGCAGTTAATCAGCGCGCAGACACCAAAAGCAGCGAGCGTTTGCACGCCAAGAGCTGGCCAATACGCCGCACGCGCGGCGGCTGGATGACCTTCGTGCGGAGGTGGCGCCTGTAGCGGCGCGCGCGGTCCCTATATGAACCGAGAGCCGAAGTTTCGTGACCAGTAAAGCATTGAAGGACTCTGGTAACACAAAGAGAAGGTACTGAAGAATGCTATCGGGCGGCTCTTGCATCAAACCAGTTGATCGTCCCTCCCTTTTTTTCTTGCAGTTTAGTTTCTTCCAACTGTCTCCCCTCATATATACACACGTTTTGAAAACTCTTTGATGAATATACAATATGCATTAGGCAATTAGTTATTAACTTTAGTCCGAGATGTCAATTTTAATATAGCAACAACATAATAGCGCAATACGGGCATAAAGAAAGACCTTTTATAGCATTCAGGCGGTCTTCACATAACTTTGCGGCTACTTTGTGCGTGACAAATTTCCTGATTGGTCGAGAAGGAGAACGCTGCAAAATTTCCGAATGCCAAGGACCCCAAAGATATCATGTTTGGTCCGACCGTCGAATCCGCCTTAACTGACCCGCTAATTCTTTTAATCAAAATTAATCAACACACCAGTCCCAATAATTCACATTAGCTCATTCACTCACCTAACTAATTTCAACTTCAACTTCAACTTTATTGAGCATTTCGTACATAGAAATGCGAGGACAAACACAAAAAGCTGCAAAACTGCAGCTTGACGAGGTGTTTGCACCTTACGGTTGGCGTGGCAGAGCAGAAACAGGAGTTTAAAGCATACGAACAGGAAATAATCCTAAGAAAATAAATCTCGCCTTAACATGTCGATATTACATACAAACATAAAAGAAAGCATTAAAACGCACTATAGCTCACAGTTTGTAAAATATACTTATTAAATGATATACATACACGCATATAGGCACTCATAGGTACATACATACATGTAAAGGTTACAAAACAAGACAGGGTACACAGGTACATAAAAAGAGAAATATTGGATATGTACGGAACCTGTGTAGACACAAAAAAAAGCAAAAGACAAAACTTGACGAAAAAGTCATGTTATATACAGGTATGCATACACTCATCAAAATCTGCACTACAGAAGTATCCACATATATAACAACTACACACAATATTGGCAAAAATCAGTGTACGGTACTTTTTAGATGCTAACGTTTGCAGGGAATGAAGACAGTGCCAATAAAACGCTTGAAAAATATTACAAGTAATTTTGGCTAAACCAAGGTTGCCACGAGAGACAACGCTTAATAGATTGTCAGTTGAAAATGTTCTATGTTCAGCAGTAAATGTTTCCTTAAGTCTCACTTAGAAATGGTATTTATAGCTATGCCACTCTCGGCTAGGTTATTTAAAAGGCGGGCAGTTCGGGATTGCAACCATTCATTGCCATAATTCGTTCTTGAAAACGGCACGAACCATGTACTCCTTCCCTAATTTCGTACGGTACGTCAAACGGTTTTCTTAAACTACATAGACTTAGATATGCTGCACCGTTGTGTTGCAAGCTATTTTTATACTTTGTTAGAAGATTAAAGTTGTAGATACATTGACAGGAAGCAAATTATACTGCAGAAATAGTTCGTTGGTGTGAGAGTCATATGGTACAGTTGCGATATGTCGAATGGCCTTTTTCTGAAATAAATGCAGCTTATTAATATTTTTTGCGGAACTGGTTAACCATACGAGGCTGCAGTAATTGATGTGAGCTGTGAATATAGCATGATAAAGAATAAGTTTAATATTTGATGTAACCACAGGCCGTAACCTACAAAGCACCCCACACGCTCGAGATAAATTAGTGCAGACGTGATAGACATGGGCATCCCATTTTAAATGTTCTTAAAAACAATGCCTAATGTTTTTATTTCACTAACTATACAAATCTTTCAGATCCGATGTACAAACTGAGGTTTCTGTCAACAGATCTTTGAGCTGGTGAAAATAACACCGCTTTAGTTTTCTTAGTATTTATTTTTAACGAGTTTGCTTTAGTCCATTTGTGAAGCTTTTGGAGGGTTATATTTGCTAAATGCAAAAGCTGAGTAGTATCACACGATTGAAAGAAAATGCTGGTATCATCTGCGTAAATAATAAAATGTGCAATGTCAGTAATTTCTACGATATCATTCATATAAATATTGATCAGGATTGGCCCTAGAAGACTGCCTTGCGGAACTCCAGCCCTTACTTCTTGTGAAGAAGAGTTGTGTTCCTTTTTGCTACGACCTGTTGCCGGTTACTTAAATAAGATTGCAAAAAGAGTAAAGCCCCCGAATCCATAATGTTGTAATTTTTAAAGCAATGTTAAATGACTAATTCTATCAAATCCTTTGAAAAAGTCTATAAATATAACTAAAGTTACCTTCTTTTCTTCAAATCCCTGGATTATTAATTCTTTTTGCGTTAGTAAAGCTAATTCGTTGACATATGTTTACGAAAACCGAACTGTTTTGATGATATAATAGAGTGTTTGTCACAGAAGGACACAAGGTGTTTCGCGATTACTTTTTCTAGCCTTTAAAAATAAGTAAGAAGTACAGAAACCGGTCTATAATTGGAAAAATTGATTTTGTCCCCGGATTTAAACAGTAGCGTGACCTTAGCTTGCTGCATCTTTTTTGGAAAAACACCAGTAGTAAGGCATAAGTTATATATATGGCTAAGCGGCGATACAAGAAGGTCCAGTACAAACTTAATAGGCCGAATCTGAAGCCTATCGATGTCTATGGCCTTGCTATTTTTTAGTGACAAGAAAATCGACCATATTTCCTGAGGCGTTACCGGAGAAAAAAAGGCTCTGTGGGGGTTAGAATCCTTTAGGAAGCTCATAGCGCTTTCATTGTGGGAGCATTGCATAAGATTTGTTAAATAGTGATTAAACTTGGTTGCCAGTTCTTGACCCTTGAGTGGTTTATTATCTACTGTCAATTCAAAGTCGTCGTTACGGGGGGTAAGTGGGTGCAAAAGTTTATTCAATTCCCGCCACATGACATCACGCCGGGAGGAAGCCTCAGAAAACATGTTCGAAGTACATTTTTTTAGTATAGCGTAAGAACTTTGTCACAAAGTTTCGGTACTTTTTAAAGGCTACAAAATCGTCCCTGTTCTTTGTTTTACAAACTTATGGTACAATAAATCTTTTTTTACGGATCATCTTCAGACATTCGTCTGTAATCCATGGTTTCCTTATATTCTTATTTTTCTTGACCATCTTAAGAGGAAAACACTTTTTATATGCATCTTTATATGATTCTAGAAAAGTATCGTAGGCATCATCTGCAGTGGTGCACAGAAGTAAAGGGTTCCACCAAATAGAGGGAATTTTCTGACGAAAAGTAGTCAAAGTATTCTGATTAATATCGTGAAAAGCGAAAGATTCGGGGCATTGCTTACATCTTAGTATTTCTGTGTGCATTGAGAACATATATATAGGTAAATGGTCACCTATATGTACACCAGTCACACGGGACATGGTACTGCTACTTGTATCACTGGTTATAAATACATCAATAAGACTTTGGGAAAGACGGCCCATACGAGTCGGTTCTTTGATCACGTTCATGCAGCCGAAAAAACCGAAAAGGAGCTCTAGATCACGCGAATGTGCGCTTGCCTGTAATATGTTAATGTTAAAGTCCCCACCAATAGTTATTTGTAAACCATAAGACGAAACAAAATTGAGAGGTCTTCTAAAAATGCGAAACAATTTTCGAGTTTTCCATCAGGGGGGCGGTACACAACAAACAAAAATAGCATTTTACATTGCACCGTTAAAGCTTCATAATCTGTCGTAACTGTCGAAAATTCGTTCATTGTACTACAAGAAAGCTGTGTAGACACGAGCTGTAACACACCCCCACCTCGCGGTGGGACCTATTTAGAAAGAACTGTTGAAGCCCGAAAGGCGCAGCACTTCTGTGTCACTCGTATACCAGGTTTCCGTTATCATGACAACGTCGAACTTGAAACTTTCAAAGCTGCGTTTTCTTTTCTTGTAGTTTC